>OZ012739.1:246166951-247368997 GCA_963859935.3 Lathyrus sativus
GTGAGGAGGTACATTCTCGACAGTAACAGCTGGTTGAGATCCCATAACGGTATTAGTAGTCTTAGAAACAACAGTAGACTGAGCATCCACCTTCACACTAAGAGCTCGTAGCATCTCCAAAATCTTCCCTACACTTCCTCGAAGATCTTCGAGTTCATGGCTGACACGGTTGATCTCTTGGTTTTGATCTTCCATCCTTTTGAAGGGTCATATTGATGCAAAGAACTTAGGGTGACAAAACTGGAGGGTGAGAGAACCGAGTATGAGAAATCGGGAGACACATGCAATGCAAAAGTATGATGCTAAAATGTGAATGCAAATGAAGATTTCATGGAATTCAAACATTTACGAATGTCGTGGGATACCAAGGAAATCTTTTTCTTGTTTTTTTTCATTTTATTTTTTTATTTATGGTATCCCGCGATATCCATAAATGATGTTTGAACTCCATGAAATACAATGCAATGAGATGCTTTATGGATGCAATGCATGAAAACACACAAAGTCCTAGGTTAAAGGAACGTGAGCGGAGTCAAGGTCTACCCATCCCAAAAGGAGTGTACTATAGGTTAGTTGTACCTGCCGAACAAGGTTCTACAAAGTGCCCAAAGTCATCAGCCCATCTTTCGGATATTATCAACCTTCCGACTGACTCAGGGGTTAATAATATTCTCAAGAGAACCTCTTTTGAGTGTAGTATCGCGTAGCAGCCATTGTAGGATTACTCCCACATAGCTCCCGCACTACGTCCTAAATAAGGCCAAAGTGGTGTTTAAGGTACTACGGTCCTCAATATCACAGACTCCAATCGACCATGGAAAAAGTTTTCGCGATTACTCGTTCAACCGAACCATTTTCGAAAAGGTCTCAACTGAGCGGTGATTCTCGAATCAACTTGGTCGGGATTCAACTCCCTATAAGCCTCATCGAATATATCCCCATCCTATAATAATGTCACTAGTCCGGGCGTAGGACTTATCTCACAACACAAGGAACAATCCCAAAATCAAAGTACAATATATACATGCAAATGGATAGTAAAACAAATAGTAATAAACAAATTAGGGATAACCCTCAAAAGTTTAAGAGTCCCCAGTGAAGTCGCCATTTTCTGTTGCGGTGGAAATAGGATCACAAACTATTAATCAGTTTGAATCACAATTCTTAATTCACAACCGCTCTTTGATTTATCCGAAGGAAAAGGTCAAAAGAGGGAAAACCTATTTTGCATCGTAAACACAATGCGGGGAAAGATCTAGGGTTCGGGGGTTGGTTAAATTTAGGGAAGGTATTAGCACCCTAAACTTCTGTAGTACTCTACAGGAACCTTTTGTTCAGATGTTTACTATTGGCTTTATTTATTTGCTTAAGATATATGCACAAAGGATTAAAAGTGAGAAAGAAGACCTAAGGGGTTAATTCTAAGTTTACTCGGCAAGACATCGCATATTGTGCCTACGTATCCTTACGGGAGTGGAATCAGAGTAATCGTAGTTCCCCTCAATAGGGAGGTTAGAAACTTCTTGACGGTGGTCAAGGTCTCACGGGGAATAAACATGTCTTAAGGACACGCTTACGTGGAGTGTAGAAACTCCAAATCTCTATGTTGAATTGTTAAGTTGTAATTAGGGTTAAATTAGGGATTCCACGGCGGGAAACCCTAAACTGAGCGCGGCGGCTCTTTGACCTAATGCTAGGGGTAAAATTGTAATCTTGCCTGCGGCGAGGCATTTGTGAAAATTAGGGTTTGTAAGGGTGTAATGGTTTGAAGTTGAGGGTTTGAAGACTATTGGCACGGCGACCAAAAGCTAGACCTAACCTTCGGATGTGTGTAATGTGACAGAATAATAACAATGACAGTGTGAGAAATTTAAATCATACGTCAGCAGAAATTAAAATGCGAAAAGTAAACGCGATTATTATGTTCGCGAGGTTACAATGGAGAAACAAATACAAATATAAATGAAACTTAAATGAAAACTCAACACAATAGTAATAAATACGAACTGCAAAAAAATGAACACCCGTTAGTAGGCAGAGTCAAACGGCTATCAGATGAATTACGAGACAATGAAGAAAACAAGATGCAAATTCGAGATTTTATTATTGTTTTATAAAAAAAATTAATATTATCTTGCGAAAAGACTTAATTTTAAAAAATGTTCTTCTTTTTAAAAAGAGTTTTATTTTGAACATTTCTAAGAAAAGTTTTTTCTTACTTTCATTTAAAAAAGAGTTTTTTTTTAGTTTTATATTTACAAAAGTTTTATGTTTTATATTAAAAAAAGGTTTTAATTCTTATTTTAAAAAAAGGGTTTTTTAATTTTATTATAAAAAAGATTTTTATTTATTTATAGTATTTACAAAAAAGTTTTTAAAACAAATATAAAACGATTTAAAACAAATAAAAAACATAATTTAAAAAAAAAAACAAAATAAATAAAAAAAAATAAAACATAAGGGGTTGGGCCGGTCATCACCCCGGACCCAACCCGGTTGGACTAATTAGAGAACAATTAGGGTTCTGGGAACCCTAATGTCCCTTGCGGCGCCATTCACGTTTTCTTCTTCTCTCATCTCTCTCACGATCGCCATGCGTCTTCTTCTCCGTTCTCTTTCGATTTTCCTGAAAAAACACATGAAAATAGCAATGAAAAGCATCCCTGGCTCACATTTAAAGTGAAACTGGCCGATGATGGATGCGAGCTGAGGCCTGAGGGTTGATTGTCCGTCGTTCTTCGCGAACGGTGATGGTGATCTCTCCCTTTCGCGATTTCCCGTTAGGGTTTGTTCGCGGCTTCGTCGCTTTGATGTTCTATCTCTCACAGCTACCCGTTCGCAAATGATATTCAGGGTTGATGATGAACGATGATGACGATTCCTTTTCGTCTGAGTTCGCGGCTTTTGTTCACGTCGCCTAGGGTTTGCGTTCTTCGTTAGGGTTTCGCTCTCTCTCTCGCAGCTACCAGTTAGGGTTTTTGAGGGTGAGATCGTTCTCTTCTTATACTCTCTTTTTGGGCCTTTGATCCGTGATGGATTTGCGTTATTTTTGAGACATGATTTTGTGTTGATATGATTTGATTTTGTTTTGATTTTTTCAGATGCTAATTGAACCACGTTCCCTCTTTTAGAATTCGATTGGGATTTTGGTGAGATTGGATTTCATTTTTCTGATATGAATCTGATACCGATTGAACTCTGTTTCCTCTTTTAGAACCTGATTGGGGTTTTGACGCGATCCCGGTTTCATCTGACATTGATTGGATTTCATTGGATCCGAAATTAATTTGTTTGACTGATCTGTACTGATTCGTTTGATTTCGAACTGATTCGTTTTTTGACTGATTTGTTTGATTGATTCAGATTGAGTTCCAATGGGGATGTTTCCTGATACGATTTGGATCTGACTCGAAACTTTCCATTTCCAGATTCGATTTTGTTTGATCATTTTCTGATGTGGATTGGATTGCCTTTGAATTCACTTGATCTGTTCGATATCTGAATTAATTCGTTTGTTTGATTTCGTTTGGATTCTCTAATCAGTTTGTTTTGCTGACACGAATTCTTTTCCTGATGCAGTTAGCTTTTCCTCTTCTTCTTTTAGGACTGATACTTCAGCTTCGGTTGCGTCAAACGCCGGGAAAGGTATACGGCGATGATGTTCATCTGAGCCGTGACAACTGATACTCTTTGATGACGCTGCGATTGCCTCTGATAGTCTTCGCTTGTGGTTTATCATTTGTTCCATTTGAATTGTTTTAATCATTAGCCTGTGATGAACTTTTGCTGATGATGTTTGCTTCTTGAGTTGCAGGGCTGATGTTCTGGGCAATTATGTCCAATTCGAATGTTGCTTTCTGTTGCCTTGAGACATTTACCTGATAGCGAGTTTGGGCGATGATGTTCATCTGAGCCGCGACGACTGATATGGACTGCTATGGTTTTGTGCACTTGTTTATTTCATGAACTGAGACGTTTATGCTTGCTTGTCCTTGCTGGTACAAGTCGTGCTATGATTTTGCGCTGTTTGCATTCTGAACTGGTTCGGTTTCACTTGTGAGTATGGTTTGATCCTTCACGTTTCGGTGACTTGTTTGTTGGGGCAATGATGCTCATAACTGAGCCCCTGTCTGCGCTATGCTTTGTGCTGCAACTTGGTGTACATTTTTGTGACTTGCCATCCGTATTGGTTGAAGCTTGCCCCTAACTGACAACCTTTGGTACATTTTTTGATGCAGCTTGATACAGCTTGTTTGGGTACTTCATTCTTCTTATTCTGTTTGAACTTGCTTCCTGATACATTAACTGCTGTTACACCTTTCTTTGGGTCCTGTTGGGCATTTTCTGTTATGACAGATTTATAGGATGTTTTCTTATGGCCCTTTGCGCATGAATTCGCCTTCTGACACATTGTTTTGATGCAGTTTGTATTTGGTGTTCTGTTTGGACTTGGTTTTCATGACCTCACCTAATGGTTCAGAATTAATACTGCTCATGAATTGTTTAGGTTTTGGGTTCCAAATTCTGAATCTGATGTTGATGCGTTTGTGGCTTTTCAGGTGTTGGAAATTTCGAAACCAAAGTGACTCAGACCTGCCGGCATCCGGGTCTGAGTCAGAACTTGCCTATGTTGCCTTATTCTCGTATCAGTTTGGAAATCCAATCGCGGCAAAACGAATCAGTCCCGCTTCTTTTATTACTTCTATCTCTCGGATGTCCCGTAACGATAAGAACAGGTGTTACCTGATCTGACGCCCACGGCGCGGATCGGTAACGGGGGGTAGGACGCAGCTTCGGTTGTGCCACTCCCGGCACTCGATGATGACACTGTTCTGAGAGTGTCAACAAAAACTTCTAACATTTTTCTATATTGCTTGTTCTGTTTTGATGTGCAGGTGAATTGGAGATTCTTCGGAGAAGCTTAAAGACATCATGAAGACACTTAGGAATTTTTAGGATTTAGGATAGATACTTATTGTAAATGAAACCTCTTGTAAACCAAGTTCAAATTCACTTATCAATTTGTAAACTATAAATATTTATGAAATGAAATTCAACAAATATTCATATTTACTTTCTCAATTGTAAATTCAAAGTATCCATGAATAATAATTCAGAACCATTTAAATTCCCTCTTGAGTTGTAACTTATAAGTACTTATGAACACAAAGTTCAAAAATATTTAAAACTTACTTCTCATTTGCCTTTTATAAATGATATCCCGCCATATGATTATATCCAAACGAATTCAAATTAAAATCTCGTTGATCGCATCACTTCTCAAAATAACCTTAACAGTATCCACTTCCTTTTCAACCCAACTTCATCTTATTAAGAAGAAACAAAACTGTTTTAGAAATGTTTCAAAATCAAACAAAGCACGGCCCCGAGTCCAATCATATTTCTGACAAAACATACCGGCACCTTGACCCAAGTGGCAAATAAATGCCTCAGAACGTAATAACAGCCCGTTTTTTCAAGGAATTAGCAGAATTTGCGTAAAATGACCAAAATACCCCTGGAACCAAATCTGCAAAACAAAACAACTCCATAACTCGTTAGTGGTTAGCAAATGTACATATGAGATGCTATGCGAAATGACTGACTAAATATAAGGGTAAAATTTGGGGTATTACAGTTGCCCCTATTTAAATAGCTACACCAGACGATTTGAGTGACAGAGACTCGAGGAATCGTGGTGGAGAGATTTAAATATAGATAACCGAAAATTTTGCCCTTAAATGTGACGATATGCAATGCTATTGGACAGAGCGAGGACAGCTTAATGCAGATGATGCCATGAATAGGATATGATGCGTATGCTGGGATGAATGCGAAAATGATGACGAATACCACGACACAGGGACAGACGCTACGAGAAGAACACACTGGGGAAAACGACGCGCTGAGACACAGTACAACACTGGGGAATTCTAAAAATGATGGTCAACTGGGGCAAACACGACCAATTGTTATTTCGGGAATGAGATTCTTAAATGGAGATGACACCTGTGAGACGGCCTCCACTGGGTAATCTAAAAGTAAAACTGGATCGTGTACGACTGCAAGATCTTTTACAGAATGCTGGAGCATTGAGCAAAGAATAACATCCAAGCTTCTGTAAACTATCTCTCGTGACAGGATCAAACGGACCTTTCGGGAATCCGTAGCAAATATACAGGGTAAAGACCGGCTGTATGCCAAAATAAATGGACTTTAATGGGAAATGCCCTGATAAGCTTCTCGAGGGAGAACTATCACTTATCGTTGGAAGGGACTTATGTGCAAAAATGGATAAGCACTCAAATAAAGAGGTTGCTGCTTATCTGATGAATAAATCTTCTCGCATTTAAGGTCGGCGCCTGGAATACGATTCTGATTCTTCTCTTACTGAAGGATAAATAAACTTTTTCATGCTTCAAGATCGTGCTCTCCTGAACATGAAAAGGGTAAACTGAGCTTCCTCATACTTCAGAATCGTGCTCTCCTGAATATGATTCGGCTTTTTCGGGTAAATGAAATTCTTCATACTTCAGAATCGTGCTCTCCTGAATATGAAAATGGCTAATTGAACTTCCTCATAACTCAGAATCGTGCTCTCCTGAATATGATTCGGCTCTTGAAATTTCTTCATACTTCAGAATCGTGCTCTCCTGAATATGAAAATGGCTAATTGAACTTCCTCATAACTCAGAATCGTACACTCCTGAATATGATTCGGCTCTTGAAATTTCTTCATACTTCAGAATCGTGCTCTCCTGAATATGAAATTGAACTTCCTCATAACTCAGAATCGTGCTCTCCTGAATATGATTCGGCTCTTGAAATTTCTTCATACTTCAGAATCGTGCTCTCCTGAATATGAAATTGACTAATTGAACTTCCTCATAACTCAGAATCGTGCTCTCCTGAATATGATTCGGCTCAAACCTCCCCGTACTTCAAGATCGTGCTCTCCTGAATACGATTTGGTTTCTTCTTTTACTAAAGGATAAATGAACTTCTTCATAATTCAGAATCGTGCTCTCCTGAATATGATTCCGCTCAAACCTCCCCGTATTTCAAGATCGTGCTCTCTTGAATACGATTTGGTTCAAAACCCCCCATACTTCCAGACGACAGGTAAATGGAAGCCCAACTGCTCCATGGAGATGGCCATTTGCTGCGAGTCATAACGAAGATAGGATCGGCTTCTTAGGTGAGAAATGTTGTATACCGATGTTGTAAGATGTAAAGTGTTGTGAAGTGTTGTAACTGTAGGATTGTAAAGTGTTGTACCGATGTTTTTCCAGGCGTGAACTGGCGTGTATCTGTAAAGGATTGTAGTTGATTTTCTTGAAAGATAGTGCAAAATAAATGCACGTCCGGGTACAGTGATAAACTTCTCAAGCAAGATAGTCGCGTATCTGCCATGGTATGGTGAAAACCTTTAGATAGTGCAAAATAAATGCACGTCCGGTTGGGCTTGACTACCGACATGACTGAGACTCAATCTAGGATCGAGCTCGAAAGAAGACTGGTAATCAAGACTCCATCGAGGGAATGATCTCGGAGGGTAAATATCTTATCCTGGTGAGGAAAGATAACTGAAGTAACCGTCATCCACGAGGATCGAGCTCTGTGGGGAAACTGGAAACAAGTAAGTATTTTATGCTTATGGCTGACAATCTATTTTAGAGAGAATGGACAAACCCTAGTTACTCGGCGGTAACAACCAATGATGGTGAAACACAATGAACCTGTGAATGCTAACGTATGTTAATGCATATGTTAATGTGAATGTATGTTAATGTCTATGTATGTTAATGTTTATGTATAAAAGATGTTATGAAATGAGTATGTAATGAGTATGTAATGAATATGTAATGAATATGTAATGAATATGAATATGTAATGAAATAGGCATGTGATGCTTATGCCCCTGCGTAGGCCGACGAAACAGACTAGAGACAGGACGAGAGACGAAATAAACATCTCGACGGAGATACCCTGCATTCTCTGCAACCAATACGTCAATCATGGGTGGGAAGGATCAATGGTGGAGCCAAATCTGGTTTTAAAGTTCTGAATTCTCTGGGGAGAAAGTAATCTGCTTGAGTGCACAGTATCATGTCTTCACATGGGGAGAAGAAAACTTGAGGGACACTTTTGAGTTACCCAAGAAAAAGTTGTCAGCTTATAGTCTCTCTGGGGACTGTCACTGGGAGCATGTCGGTGAAATCTTTGATGTCTTAGGGACCACCGGCTCCATCCAAAGTATTGTCAGCTTAAAGTCTCGCTGGGGACTATGATGAGGCAATAGTTTAAGAGCCTGTTGCAACACTGAGCTTTACTGGGGGATGAAAGCCGCTGTGAGTAAAATCCATCGGGTGCATGAAGAAAAGTTGTGAAACCACATGGTTTTGATCTTGAAGGACCTTATAGCAGTCGCCATTTGTTTCCTTTAAAACACGGTGCCCCAGGATATTTGTGTTGTGAGGTATGGTCATCTCAAGTGGATTTTATAGAGAACACGGAGTCTGGTTGCCCCACTGTTTTCAAACTCTTTGAGAGATTCGTCAGGTCTGGACGTAACTGGCACAATTTAATCGTGTTACGACGAAATCTTTGAGAAATAGCTCTTTAAGAATGTCAGACTCGCGTTGGTAAGCGAACTGGGAAACTGCCTGCCCCTGTTTAGCAGGATCATCAAGTTCCACGGGTTATGTCCATATGTAAATCTCTAAGATATCCAGCAAAGTCGTCATGCCTGAAATGCCTATCCTGAGCTTGTCAATGTACACATATATTTGTCTTGAATTTTTGTTTTGAAAAAAAGATATCGCAACAACTTGTGACCGAAATCACTAGTCCGGATATAAGTTTTAATTATAATGCCAACATGAATTTTTGAGCATAGCTCGTAGGAGTCAGGAAACGTGATCTTGTCGAGTATGCTTTCAACCGAAGTCCTACTTCAATTAGGTCTTTTAAAGGTTGTATCGTGGCTCGGTTCACGGTTTAAGAAACAAAAGGATAAAGGCTCAAAGTTATATTTGTACCCACCCCTTCTTCATGATGTTCTCCAATCCTAATTCAGTTAATCGGATACGAACGCTCATATCTCAAGCGGATTTGCTATGGTCGAGAACTTATCAAGGCTTTGGACATGGCAGTTACTCACCTATTTCTAATGGCAATTGGATCACACGACCTTGTTCTTTATAAGGATTCTAAAAACTACTGGTTTGTTGTTCTTATTCCCTAACTTTTGCCTGGACAACGTGTTTTGATCTGACTTTGGAGTCCAGCGGGATGCCCCAGTTTTGCTTAAGTCTCCTTCATAGGTTTTGACTTAGCGGGCTCTTATTTTTTTGAATATTCTTTTATGCACAAGTCGTGTAAATCTTTTGACAGGCTCGTGACTGCCCCACTCCTTAGGTAACCGAGGGATAGTAGTCGTGTTGGACTTCTTAAGATGCTAAGAATAAATTCTCGAAGGTTTGCTCTTCCTTTTTTAGGATCTAAGCGCTCGACCGGTTTAACTGAAACCTACCCTGCCCCAGGTTAAGATGAGGGTTCTTAAAAGAAAGAAAACTCCTACTTCAAGGCTCGAAGGGTTGACTAGGGATTAACATCCTTATATCTCCAGTATTTGGGACTTGAAACAATGCCTTACATCATCAGCGGGTTTCAATCGAAGCATACGGCAAGAGATTCGACGTTTTTGGTTCATCATCCTCCTCCCAATTCTCCATCAGAACAAGAGATCGGGTAAAGTTGGCATTGTAATTTATGAAAAATATTTTTGAATGAGTGAAACGAATGGATTTATTCAAGACAAACACATGCGTTGCATTAATTAATCAAAGATAAACAAGTTCGTGCATGCTAAATATGCTTAATCAAAGAGAAATACATATAAATAAACAAATGAACTGTCGGAAAAAATCCTTCTAAATGTTTACGAAATCTTGCATTCAAGAGTAACAGTTTCCTTTGGCGGAGCCTCAATGGAAAGGATGTCTGGTTTATGATCACTGGGAGTCGTCATGGCTTGCCCCAGTTATGCTGGTCACATCTTCAACAGTTTTCAGTCGTTGCTTCAAAATAACTTTCCCAGATTCTTTGTTGATCCCGGTCATATCATCTTGAGGGTTACTGAAATGAAGCGAGCTAGGCCTTTGAATAATTACTGGATTCGACTGATTTGCTGTAAGAGTAACCTGCTTTGCAAAATTTAAGCTTGACAAGCGGGGAACCCCGAGAGGAGTCTCAATCTTCGGCTGAGCATCGCTAAAAGACAACTTCTTCGTTTCTAGAAAATTTCTGACAAGATTCTTAAGAGCGTAGCAATTCTCTAGATCATGGCCGGGCGCACCCTCATGAAATAAACAATGAGCGGCCGCGTTGTAACCTGCAGGTAACGGATTAGGCGGAGGACCCAAAGCACGGGTGATAATCAGACCCTGTTGTACCAAATGGGGGTATAACTCAGTGAAGGTCATCGGAATTGAAGGACAAGGCTTATACTGACTCTGGCGAAGATAAGGAACCTGATCCTGTGATTGTTGATGAACAGGAGCGTTGGGCACTCGTTGACCGTTGACAGGAACTCGCATGGGCGGATAACCGGAAGGTTGTTGATGGATCGGTGCTTGATATATCGGAGCTGACTGCACAGGCTGGTATGTAGGAAACTGCTGATTGAAAGGAGGTGCAACAGCAGCTACATAGGGTTGTTGGACATATGGATAACCTTGAACATAATTCTGCTGATGTTGCCAAGGTGGAGGAGTAGCTGTTTTGCGGTTCCTCGAACGTGCAGGTCCTTTACCATGGTCGGAGTTAGGAGTTTTGCACTTTGGAGGGGTAGCTTGTCGAACTGGTTGAGCACTGGGAGGCACTGAACCGGATTGAAGACCGTGAGGAGGTACATTCTCGACAGTAACAGCTGGTTGAGATCCCATAACGGTATTAGTAGTCTTAGAAACAACAGTAGACTGAGCATCCACCTTCACACTAAGAGCTCGTAGCATCTCCAAAATCTGCCCCAAATTCTGAATCTGATATTGATGCGTTTGTGGCTTTTCAGGTGTTGGAAATTTCGAAACCAAAGTGACTCAGACCTGCCGGCATCCGGATCTGAGTCAGAACTTGCCTATGTTGCCTTATTCTCGTATCAGTTTGGAAATCCAATCGCGGCAAAACGAATCAGTCCCGCTTCTTTTATTACTTCTATCTCTCGGATGTCCCGTAACGATAAGAACAGGTGTTACCTGATCTGACGCCCACGGCGCGGATCGGTAACGGGGGGTAGGACGCAGCTTCGGTTGTGCCACTCCCGGCACTCGATGATGACACTGTTCTGAGAGTGTCAAAAAAAACTTCTAACATTTTTCTATATTGCTTGTTCTGTTTTGATGTGCAGGTGAATTGGAGATTCTTCGGAGAAGCTTAAAGACATCATGAAGACACTTAGGAATTTTTAGGATTTAGGATAGATACTTATTGTAAATGAAACCTCTTGTAAACCAAGTTCAAATTCACTTATCAATTTGTAAACTATAAATATTTATGAAATGAAATTCAACAAATATTCATATTTACTTTCTCAATTGTAAATTCAAAGTATCCATGAATAATAATTCAGAACCATTTAAATTCCCTCTTGAGTTGTAACTTATAAGTACTTATGAACACAAAGTTCAAAAATATTTAAAACTTACTTCTCATTTGCCTTTTATAAATGATATCCCGCCATATGATTATATCCAAACGAATTCAAATTAAAATCTCGTTGATCGCATCACTTCTCAAAATAACCTTAACAGTATCCACTTCCTTTTCAACCCAACTTCATCTTATTAAGAGGAAACAAAACTGTTTTAGAAATGTTTCAAAATCAAACAAAGCACGGCCCCGAGTCCAATCATATTTCTGACAAAACATACCGGCACCTTGACCCAAGTGGCAAATAAATGCCTCAGAACGTAATAACAGCCCGGTTTTTCAAGGAATTAGCAGAATTTGCGTAAAATGACCAAAATACCCCTGGAACCAAATCTACAAAACAAAACAACTCCATAACTCGTTAGTGGTTAGTAAATGTACATATGAGATGCTATGGGAAATGACTGACTAAATATAAGGGTAAAATTTGGGGTATTACAAGTAGTATGTCAGATAGCTTTTCTGATCTGATCATTACTGGGGAGAGGGTGGAGAATAGCATTAAGCTCGGTAAAATTCATGCTGGCGAAGGATCCTCAGCTGGAGGAGGAAGGAAGCCGTCTGGCAATAAAAAGAAGTAAGGTGAGACTAACACAGTGTCTAGTTCTCGAAACAAAACTAGAAATCAACATCAGCCATACCGTCAGCAGCAGCAGGTTGCAAGTATCACAATACCAGTCGTACCACAACAACAGCCACAAAAGCAACAGAATCAGCAAAACTATGCGCCTTCAATGCCGTACTCTCAATTGCTTCAGCACTTGTTATAGTTGCAGTTGATACAAAAGAGAACCCTAGCTCCTCTAACATGTGCACCACCACCTGGGTACGATGCCAATGCTCGTTGTGAGTTTCATTCAGGTGCACCGGGCCACAGTATCGACAACTGTAAGGAGTTTAAAAAAAAGTTCAAGACTTGGTGGATAGTAAAGCTATAAATTTTTCTCACGACACGCCCAACCTCGTGCAGAACCCCATGCCCAATCATGGGGCAGCCGGAGTCAGTGCTATCATTGAAGACGAAAGTTTGAATCTAGTGACAGATGTTAATGAGTTGAGAATGCCGTTGAGCTTTGTAAAAGACAAGTTGTTGAAGGGTGTGTTCCCGGGGTGTGATGAGTTATGTGCTGAATGTTTGAGTCATCCTGAGGGATGTGACAAGCTAAAGAACTGCATTTAGAAGATGATTAATGTTGGAGTTGATCGCGACTTTCTATGTCTAACACAACCTAACTGTAAGTGCACAGTCTATCGCGTAGTAATAATAGATATCGATCCCACAGGGACTCGTAATCAAACTAGTGTTCTCGGGAGTTACTATGTTTAGCTACGTAGATAATGTTTGAGGGAATAAGATTGTCACTAAAGGGAACTAAGAATGTAAATTAAAGTATAATTAATTGAATCGATATGTAGTAATTATGTTCTTCGGGGATTTGACAAGTTACCGGTACACGAGATATTTTTCAGAGTTTATTTAAGCAGAAAATGGTGATCTGAAGATTCTCGCCTCACGATGGTTATTGACGCTAATCATAATTCTAAGGGCCAAACGTACGCTTTCGTGTCCCATTCGGGGTTTAAATTATTTTTTGGAAATCTCTAAATTCTAATTCATTTTAAAGTGCTTTCGCTGTTATTAAAATGAATGACCAGTGTTTACTATCTGGTCTTGCCGCAACTTTCGCTTGTTGGTTCGTACCTTAATTAATTTCCCACTTTCGTGGCAAAACTACTTTTAAATAAGTTCTCGCTTTCGCGACGAAGTTTATTCAGTAAATTAATTTTAAACACTCAGACCATAAACAACTTTTGAAAAAGACAATTTTCAATCGGTTATTATCAAATCTCTTTCGAATTATTGCTACATATCGATTACTTAAATTTAGATAGACATGGATTTGGGAAAGGTAAAACATAAATAAAAACAATAAATAATAGCATGCATCATAATAAAAACTGGAATTACGATTGAAATGAGAAACCTGTAAATATTCCAATTGACCTTTGGGCAGATCCTCCACAGATGTTGGCAGGATTCTGGTCTTTGTGCCAATTTGATCGCACAACGGAAATAAAAATTACAGAAGGAATGAAAGGCAACAAAAAAATAGGAAAGAAAATAAAACTGAACTTTTGCTCTGGAAATGGAATTGGGCAGCACTTCGTTGTATGAATGCGGCTCTCTTCTGAGTTCCCCTTCTTCCCCTTTTATAGAAATGGAATTCTAACGGTTATAACTTGAAGAAGGTGGACTTTGAGGCAGAATTATCAGGGAGTAGTGGTCCACTATTTGGGACTTGGAACTGCTTCTTTCACGTGCATTTGAAGTGGGGCGTTTTTGCCTGCATGACAATCGTCACAAGGTGTGACGGTCGTCACCCGTGTGACGGTCGTCATGGAGCTGTGACGGTCGTCACAGCAACAAAATCAGCAGTCTGCGTTTTTCATGTTATTTTCATCCGGTTTTCGTCCATATTTCATCTGAGATTGCTTCTTTTCTTCATATTGCCTTGTTTGGATGTGATCATCAAATACCTGCAAAACATCAGACAACTAACACGGAAATAACCCGAAATTGGATCGAAAACAGTTAAACTTCAGTTGAATTGTGCATCAAAATATATATACGATTTCGTGTTATCAAACTCCCCTAAGCTTGAATCTTTGCTTGTCCTCAAGTAAAACAGGAAAAAGTCGGCAAGCACGAGGCAGCTTCTTCGTTCGCAAAGTTGGGAAAAACCGGGATTCTTAGTAAGAACAAAACGAGTACCATGACGACACCGGACTACAAGTCTTCGGAGGTCTCCTTCTTATGAAAAATCGGTCCCAGTCATGCTACTGTAGCTTGGTGTCAAGGTTCTCGCGGAAAGTTCACCCTGTTTGTTCTAGCGCAATCACATTAAGCCTGTTGTCCATACACTTTCATGGCAAGTCGACCTGTTAGCGAATATGATCTCATTTCTGTTTTGATCTTCTTCATTGATCATAAGCTTATATCATTGATTTTTCAATGAGTTTTCGTGCCGTTGGGATAAATGCTCGGGTGAGGAGCACCTAACTTAGAAGGAAACGTGTCTTTATAATTTTGGGCTATCTAGCTTTCTTTTCATGATTTTTCATCTTTTTGGAGATCATACACTTATTTGCATCGGTCGCTCGCTTAGAAGTGTTTTAGGATGGTGCTGACTGCTAGTATAAACTACTTGGGGCTGAGTTTGCGTAGACACTTGAGACTTTGGTACACGTAGGTAGTGAAACCGACTCGCATAAACCGGAGATCTAAGGTGTCAAGACGGTACTGGTTTTGTTAGAATTGTTGTCTCCTCGGAGTTTCAAAACTTGGTTTGAACTCGGGTGCATTCTCGTGATGCTTTTGCTTTTGAGGAACGAACGAAAAAATTTGTTGTTTACGTCGAATAACGTGGGGATGTTTGCGTAACGGAAAAAGGATATATAAACGAGCTTTATTTGCTAAAAATAGAAAATGTTTAAATAGAAATTACGAAAGTCAAAGTACAATGGAATGGAAATAAACGCTCCGCTCCCACACTAGCTCAATCAGTGTCCCCACTGATTTGAAAGAATGCGAGAGGGAGATACAACGGAAATGAAAGTACAAATAGACTGAAAATATAGTAAACAAATAAGGAAAATGATAACTAATCACGTCTGCTGCCTCGGTCACGTCCGCGCTCTCGTCCTCTGGCTCTGACCCAGGCGACTCGGTCCTCAAAACTCATAGCTCCGGTGTGGTAGACATAGTCACGGAGTCCTTCGACCTGCAAGGTCAGATTCGCCAGGTTCTCTGTAATGGTTTCTTGGTCGGTTTGAAGTTGTTGCATTTGGGTCCGATGCCAAGCTTCGAACTGCTCTGCTCGCTGATTCTGCTACTGCATCATAGCGAGTATCTGGGCCTGCTGGTCGAGAGAGCGGCGGAGGTCCTCTTCTGAGTAGTCGGGAACTGGACGATGGCGGCGGCGGCGAGAGGATGTACCTTCGGAAGGAGGAGGCTGCGATGCCTCCGGTTGCTCTGGCCTGTCCAACTCAGCTTGAATTTCGTCATCAGAACCTTGGGTGTGGTTCTGAGTTGGAGCAGCGGCAGCAGGAGGGGCAGTGAGGTCAAATAACCAGTTGGTACGATCCTCTGGGTGTGTCCGGGTGCGTGATGGAAGGATGATGCTTCGGACGGTTTTGCCACGTACTACCGGGTGGTACTTGCCATCGGCTCTGGAACGGATAAGGTGAGAGGCTCTGCAGTGGTCGGTGTCAAGGAACACCGAGGGGATGGCATGGAGGTGCTGGAGGCGGTCGCCTAGGTTCAGCCCAAGTGCAATGGCAGTGACAATCCCACCAAAGTAAAATGGCTTGGAGCCACGGTTACAGTTGGCCTGAATGTGGGCCAGGAGGAACGGAGCGGCGTTGATAGGCTCGTTGTTGAAGACGCAGTGGAGGAAGAAGAGCTCTTTCGAGTTCACCTTATGGTTGTTGTCTCGGGCGAAGATTGTGTTGCTCAATGCTCGGTGGAAGTACCGGATGGTCGGGTTATGGATATGCGTAGCGTGCAGAGAGTCCCAACCATCGGCATTGATGCCGGTCAACTGGTACCAGAGCGCGAAGGCTTCATGCTGGAACTGATCGGTGAGGCGGCGGTGAGCATTGTCGCCTCGAGGGAGTTGTAAGATGGCGGCAATCGGGTTCTGGTTCACCTGATAGTTTGTGTCGAACATCCGGAAGCATGCGGCACCGGAGTGTTGGCTGAGGTCGCCGCTGGAAGTGACGTAGGTAAACAAACTCAGGAACTCGAGAGTGAGTTGTTCGTACGTCGGTAGTGGATCGGTGCATAGGTTCCAGATGCCGGCTCTTTGAAGCATCCAAGTGACGCCTTCAAGGAGTCCGAGCTCCGTGAGCGATGGAATATGTGGATAATGAGTCGGCTGAAGCGACCGTTGATGGAATGCGATGTAGTTGGCCCGCTGTCTTACGCCGGAGTCGCCGTCGCTGAACACAATGTTGCTGATGTCTGGGGTTTCGGTATTTCTCGCCATTGTTGGAAGATCGAGATGGTTCCGAGGATTGGGGTGATTCTGCGAAGTGGGAAAGAAGTAACAGAAGTGTGGTAGGAAGTTGAGATGGGAGTTGAAATATATGGTGCAATGTGGGGGAAACGAAAAATTGGAGTGGGGAGGGAGTTCTGATGATTGGAAGTTGAAAGGAGGTGAGTGGGAGAGAAAACGCAACCCCTGTTATATCAGATAGCAGTTTTGGGTTCGTGACGGTCGTCACGTATATGTGACGGTCGTCACCCGCGTGACGCTCGTCAGGATCCTGTGACGGTCGTCACAGCAGCAAAATCTGCAGAACGCAGAATTTTGCTCTGAGGGTGTTCTTGCAGTGACTTTTAGGCCTAGTATTGATATGGCAATGTATTATAGCAGCCAATAAACAAAGAATAACGTAAAAACAGAATAATTGAATAAAGACTATAATTGAAATAACAAGAAATTGGAATGATTGTATGTAGTACATAAAGAAATTAACAATGCAAAAATCAAAACAATTGAAAACGGACGGAAAGTAGAAAAACTAAACTAAACTAAATCTAATGCTAAAACTAGTATCTAGTCTTTTCGTGCCTTCAACTCATCGAACTTCCGTGCGTAGTAGTCGAGCTGGTCACAGACTAAGTCCATGAAGACTACCAGTTCGCTGTGTATGCCTGCGATGTCATCTTTTACAGTAGTCAGAGCTGCATCAACGTTGTCCAATCGGAGTAGAACAGTATCCATTTTGTCGGTGGTCTCCTCAGGGATAGGCTCGGGACAGATGTTGTAGTGTGGAGGAGTCGTAGGGTCTACTTCAGCTTCTGATACAGCATCCTCATAGTACATATAGTCGTGTGCCTCAGAGATGTGGTCATTGTCATACATATAGTTTTGTGGTGTTGACTGAGGTGAAGGAGGTCCCATAGGCTCATCCAATTCATAAAGCCAGTTGTCCTTGTTGTGGATACTTGTCATCTGATGATTAGGCAGTGTGAATAGCTGGACAGGTTTTTCATTTATGAGGTACTCGTAAGGTCCAGGTCCCATAGTTCCTAAAATGCGCCTGTTAAAGCAGAACTGTATATTCATGGGTCGGATGGTGCCAAAACGAGTGCTTGCATTTAAGTGGAATCTAAGGCCGAGCTCGTGGGCAATCATTGTCACGAGGCCTCCTATAAGAATAGGTGACTGTGGGTCCTGAGTGAGGCGTCTGAAAGATATCATCATGAAAGGCACTGCATTTACTGTACGTCCCTGGGAAGCACAGAACATGATGAATAACTCCTCTTTAGATACTGTGGTAATATTTTCTTCTTTCCCGAAAAGGGTGTGAGCTAGTATCTTATGGAAGTATCTGAAAGCTGGGTTATGAATATCATCATTATACATTCTGTCTGGTTCAGGATGATAGTCGCCTGTGATTCTACCCCAGAATTGGTCGAGTTCAAAATCAATATCGTCATCTTCTGCACTGATGAACACATGCGGTCCGCTAGGAAATCCTAGGAGGTTAGCTAGTGACATTCGGCTATGGGTTTGGTCCATTCCAAACATTCGAAAGGTAACCAGCTCTGTGTTGGATCCAAAACCATAGTTGGGTAGGTATCTGAAGGAACTAAGGAATTCATAGGTGAGATCCTAATAGGTAGCAAAACATGTTTTCAAAGCAGTGTTCTCCCAACCCAGTTGATTGAACAGGTATTGAATGCTATCCGTGATCCCTAGTTTATCCATGGTAGACTTATCATAATACAGCGTTAAGGCGATTTCTCTTTCAGTTAGTGCTGCAAATCTTGCCTTTTGAGCTAGTCCTCGAAAATGAACCTTTGTGAAGTCGTACTCGGCCATATTCGCAGGTAAGTCGGAGAAAACAGGAGGAATGTTTTGAAGACTTTTAAAATCCTGAAAAGTTTAAAACAGAAGTTTGAAGTCAGGATTTTTAAAAACAAAAAGCGGTAAAAACAAAAGATCAAAAGAGAAAAATAAAATAAAAAAATAAAAATATGAAAACAAACGAAAGTAGAAAATAGTAGTAATTTTAAGTTTAGAATTTTTGTTAAGGTTTCAAAGTAAAATTTTAAATAAAAAATGAAATACAGTAACGAGGAAAAATGCGGGAAAAGTTGGGTTGCCTCCCAGTAAGCGTTGTTTTTAACGTCTAAAGCCTGACGATAGCTTGGTGACAAGCTATTCGGGTGTTTGAGCTGGAAGCTCAAGCAATGCTATACTGCAGACTTGAGGGCTGTTTTCGTTCTTATTATAATGTTTTAGACGTTGCCCGTTTACGATAAACGGTGCATTCGTCTTATCGGTAATTTCAACAGTTCCACTCTGAAGTACTTTAGTCACTTCATAAGGTCCAGACCACCTAGATTTTAGTTTACCTGGGAAGAGTTTTAATCTTGAATTAAATAGCAATACGATGTCTCCCACACTGAATTGTTTCTTGACTGAACGTTTATCATGCCACTTTTTAGTTCGTTCTTTGTAGATACGGGCATTTTCGTAAGCGTCTAATCGAAGTTCTTCCAATTCGTGTAAGTTCAAGATTTGCTTTTCTCCTGCCTCGGTGTAGTTGAAATTGAGTGTCTTAATGGCCCAGAAGGCCTTATTCTCTAATTCTACAGGGAGATGGCAGGATTTACCGTAAACTAATTTGTAGGGTGTAGTACCTATTGGTGTCTTAAAAGCGGTCCTATAAGCCCATAAAGCTTCTTGTAGCTTTGATGACCAATCATTCCTTGAGGTAGCGACAGTCTTTTCCAATATCTATTTTATTTCCCTGTTTGAGACCTCTACTTGTCCGCTAGTTTGCGGATGATAAGGTGTAGCTACTCGGTGTCGGACTCCATATTTAGAAAGAAGTTTATCAAATATTCGCGATATGAAGTGAGATCTACCGTCACTAATGACGAGTCTGGGTACACCGAATCTAGGAAAGATTGTGTTTTTGAAGAGTTTGATTACTACTCGTGCATCGTTTGTTGGAGCAGCAATGGCTTCTATCCATTTAGACACATAGTCTACAGCGACGAGTATGTAGTTATTACCAAAAGAAGGTGGGAATGGTCCCATGAAATCTATTCCCCATACGTCAAAGATTTCTACCTCTAAGATTCCTTTCTGAGGCATTTCATCGCGTCGTGAGATGTTGCCAGTTCGTTGGCATCGATCACATTTTAGCACAGCGATGTGAACGTCTTTCCAGAGGTTAGGCCAGAATAAGCCAGCTTGGAGAATCTTAGCGCACGTCTTAGATGTACTAGCATGACCACCATACGGTGATGAATGGCATTGGGAAATGATATTTTCTATTTCTTCCTCTGGGACACAACGACGGTATATGTTGTCGGCCCCTCTCTTGAAGAGTAGAGGTTCGTCCCAATAATAGTGTTTCAGATCATGGAAGAATTTCTTCTTTTGCTGATAAGTGAGATCCGGTGGAAGCACGCCTGCAGCGAGGTAATTAACGATGTCAGCATACCAAGGTAATGTGACTTGGGCATAGACGGCTTCTACGGCTTTTTCGAATTCTGGATCTCCGAGATTGAGTTGGGTATGTCACTTTCTAATTTGGCTATCATACGTTCGTACGGGAAATCGTCGTTTATCGGTATTGGTTCGTGTCTGATGCCTTCTATTCGGGATAAGTGATCTGCAACAACGTTCTCGGTTCCTTTCTTATCTTTGATTTCTAAGTCAAACTCTTGTAATAACAGGATCCATCTCAATAGTCTTGGTTTGGCATCCTTTTTTCTTATTAGGTATCTTATGGCAGCGTGGTCTGTGTATATGATAATTTTTGCTCCTACTAAGTAAGAACGGAATTTGTCAAGCGCAAATATAACTGCTAGAAGTTCCTTCTCTGTGGTAGCGTAGTTCATTTGGGCAGGATCTAAGGTTCTACTGGCATAGTAGATGGCATGGAGTTTCTTGTCCTTCCTTTGTCCTAGAACTGCGCCTACGGCATAATCACTCGCATCGCACATGATTTCGAACGGTAGTCGCCAATCGGGTGGTTGCATAATTGGTGCGGTGATAAGGGCTGATTTTAATGTTTCGAATGCTTTTAAACAGTCGTCGTCGAAGACGAACTCAGCATCTTTCATCAACAGGCCGGTCAAAGGTTTTGTGATTTTTGAAAAATCTTTTATAAATCTTCTGTAGAAACCGGCATGTCCTAGAAAACTCCGTATTTCTTGTACGGATTTTGGAGGTTGGAGATCTTTTATAATCTCTATTTTAGCTTTGTCGACCTCAATTCCTTTTTCTGATATGACATGTCCTAGAACTATTCCTTGTCGGACCATAAAATGGCATTTTTCCCAATTTAGGACGAGGTTCACTTTTACACAACGTTCTAATACCATTTCTAAGTTTTGTAGGCATCCTTCGAAACTTTGTCCGCATACTGAGAAATCGTCCATAAATACTTCCATGATGTCGTCTATGAAATCTGCGAAGATTGCCATCATGCATCTTTGGAAGGTTGCTGAAGCATTACAGAGTCCGAACGGCATTCGGCGGTAAGCAAAAGTACCATAAGGACAGGTGAATGTAGTCTTTTCTTGGTCATCAGGATGAATGGGAATTTGGAAAAATCCTGAATAACCATCTAGATAGCATAAATATGAATGTTTGGCTAACCTTTCCAACATTTGGTCTATGAAGGGTAACGGGAAATGACCTTTTCGTGTGGCCTTGTTAAGCTTTCTATAATCAATACACATCCTGCTTCCAGTCACGACTCTTTTTATTATTGATTCGCCTTTTTCGTTTTTGACTACTGTGACTCCTCCTTTCTTTGGTACGACATGAACTGGGCTAACCCATTCACTATCGGAGATTGGATAGATGATTCCTGCATCTAGCAATTTCTTTACTTCATCTCTGACTACAGTGCTTAGGATGGGGTTCAGTCCTCTCTGATGCTCTCTAGAGGTTTTAGAGTCTTCCTCTATTGTAATTCGATGCATACAGATTGAAGGGCTTATACCTTTCAGATCGCTTATGTTATAGCCTAACGCGGTGGGGTACTTCTTTAGGACTTCTAATAGCTTTTCGGTTTCTGGTTGTCCTAAGTCGGCGTTGACTCTCACTGGTCTTTTTAGTTCATCGTCTAGCAATTCATATCTAAGGTTTTTGGGTAGTGCTTTAAGTTCTAAAGATGGGTTCTTCGGACCTGGCATATGGTTTGGGGTCAGTGCTAAGCTTTCGCTTAGACTGTCGTCTTTATACGGTTTACGCCAATCATCGTCTTCAGAAATATCGGGTATTTGAATCTTTATTATTTCTGAATACGTGGTCTCTTCATTTTCAAGTTCTCTTATGCATTCGTCAATTTCGTCTACTAAATAGCAGGTATCGTCTATGGCTGGTGCTTGTAAGAACTTGGTGAGAATGAACTCTATCTTTTCTTCTCCTACTTCGAATGTTAGCCTTCCTTTCTTCACGTCTATAATAGCTCCGGCTGTAGCTAGGAATGGTCTTCCTAGGATAATTGGGGTGACAGCGTCCTCCTTGATGTCCATGATTATGAAGTCGGTTGGGATGTAGAATTGCCCTATGCGTACTGGAACGTTTTCTAGTATTCCGACGGGGTATTTTACTGATCGGTCAGCTAATTGTACGGACATTTTGGTTGGTCTGAGGTCTCCCATATTCAGCTTTTTGCATATAGATAAAGGCATAACACTGATACTGGCTCCTAAATCGCATAGAGCTTTGTCTATTACGAACTTTCCTATGACGCAGGGTATGGAGAAACTACCTGGGTCTTTTAATTTAAGAGGCATGCGGTTTTGAATAATGGCGCTACACTCTGCAGTAAGTGTAACTGTTTCGTTATCCTCGATCTTTCTCTTATTCGACAGGATTTCTTTGAGAAATTTAGCGTATGACGGCATTTGAGTTATCACTTCTGTAAAAGGAATAGTAATATTCAGCTGTTTAAGGAGCTCTACAAATTTCTTAAATTGTCCTGAAGTTTTGGAGTTTATTAATCTTTGCGGATAAGGGATAGGTGGTTTATATGGCGCTGGAGGTGCTTGAGTTTTTTCACTTGCGGTATCCTCCTTCTCGTTGTCTTCCTTCTTCTCTAACTCGGATTCCTTTTCTGCTTGTTCAGTTGGTTTTTGTTGCATGGCTGAGTTTTCGGTCCTCGGATCGATCGGTTCGTCCAATTCTTTTCCACTTCTTAGTATTACAGCATTTGCTTGGCCTTTTGGATTCTGTTCGGGTTGTCCAGGAAATGTGCCAGCAGGTGCGGCAGCAGAGGCTTGTTGTTGAGCCACTTGTGATATCTGTGTTTCTAACATTTTATTGTGGGTGGCTAAAGCGTCTACTTTTCCGGTCAACTGTTTAATTTGCTCGCTAGTGTGTATGTTTTGATTCAGGAATTATTTGTTTGTTTGAGCTTGAGTAGCTATGAATTTTTCCATCATCAATTCGAGGTTTGATTTCCTAGGTGCAGTTTGAGCAGCAGCTGGTTTCTGATATCTTGGTGGAGCAGTAGGCATTTGCAATGCATTTTCGCTTTTGTAAGAAAAGTTTGGATGATTTTGCCAACCTGGGTTGTAGGTATTTGCGTAAGGATTTCCTTGAGCATAATTTACTTGGTCTGGTGGGATTCCGGCTAGCAATGGGCATTCGGGTGCATTATGAGTGGTGCTTCCGCATAACTCGCAATTTGGAGTTACGGCAGCGACGGTTGCAGTGGGGTTAACGGTCAGACTGTCAATCTTCTGTGCTAGAGCATCTACTTTAGCGTTGAACTTTTCAAGACTGTTGATCTCGTACATCCCACCTTTCGCTGTGGTTTTCTCTGTTGGAGTGCGTTCACCTCCCCATTGGCAGTGGTTCTGAGACATGTTTTCGATTAATTGATAGGCTTCGTCGTATGGCTTATCCATAAGTGCACCGCCCGCGACAGCGTCTATTGTCAATCTAGTATTGTATAAAAGCCCATTATAAAAAGTATGGATTGTCACCCAGTCTTCTAAACCGTGGTGAGGACATGTTCTCATCATATCTTTGAATCGTTCCCATGCTTCGTAAAGAGATTCAGTATCTTTTTGTCGAAATCCGTTGATTTGAGCTCTAAGCATAGCAGTTTTGCTTGGCGGAAAATATCTCGCTAAGAAGACGTTTTTCAATTGTTCCCACGTCGTAACGGAGTTGGATGGTAAAGATTGCAACCATGTCCACGCTCTGTCTCTAAGAGAGAATGGGAAAAGACGAAGTCTTATCGCGTCTGGAGTTACTCCATTTGCTTTCACCGTGTCTGCGTATTGTACAAACTTCGTTAGATGTTCGTTCGGATCCTCAGTTGCGTTTCCTGAGAATTGGTTTTGTTGTACAGCTGACAGTAATGATGGTTTCAGCTCAAAATCGTTTCGGGTAATAGCTGGGGCAGCAATGCTACTTCTAGGCTCCATCTGAGAGGGCGTAGCGTATGCCTTCAGCGGTTTGTTTGGAGGTCCTTTAGCCATGTTTGATTCTTCTTCGGATTTGGGAATGGGAGTGAGAGGATCGGGAATGTTATGTTTGAGTTGGTACTCAATGATTCGGCTTCTTAGATGTAAGAAATGTTCTAGTTCTGCGACTGAAGGTTTCAAGATATCGCCTTGCGGGCGATCACTTGGCATACAATCGACAGCACTAGTAAAGGAAAAATGAAATTGTTAACCTAGTCTATACGGCGTAACAGAAGGTTACACTATTGACTAAACGGGTCCCCGGCAACGGTGCCAAAAACTTGATCGCGACTTTCTATGTCTAACCTAACTGCAAGTGCACAGTCTATCGCGTAGTAATAATAGATATCGATCCCACAGGGACTCGTAATCAAACTAGTGTTCTCGGGAGTTACTATGTTTAGCTAGGTAGATAATGTTTGAGGGAATAAGATTGTCACTAAAGGGAACTAAGAATGTAAATTAAAGTATAATTAATTAAATCGATATGTAGTAATTATGTTCTTCGGGGATTTGACAAGTTACCGGTACACGAGATATTTTTCAGAGTTTATTTAAGCAGAAAATGGTGATCTGAAGATTCTCGCCTCACGATGGTTATTGACGCTAATCATAATTCTAAGGGCCAAACGTACGCTTTCGTGTCCCATTCGGGGTTTAAATTATTTTTTGGAAATCTCTAAATTCTAATTCATTTTAAAGTGCTTTCGCTGTTATTAAAATGAATGACCAGTGTTTACTATCTGGTCTTGCCGCAGCTTTCGCTTGTTGGTTCGTACCTTAATTAATTTCCCACTTTCGTGGCAAAACTACTTTTAAATAAGTTCTCGCTTTCGCGACGAAGTTTATTCAGTAAATTAATTTTAAACACTCAGACCATAAACAACTTTTGAAAAAGACAGTTTTCAACCGGTTATTATCAAATCCCTTTCGAATTATTGCTACATATCGATTACTTAAATTTATCTAGACATGGATTTGGGAAAGGTAAAACATAAATAAAAACAATAAATAATAGCATGCATCATAATAAAAACTGGAATTACAATTGAAATGAGAAACCTGTAAATATTCCAATTGACCTTTGGGCAGATCCTCCACAGATGTTGGCAGGATTCTGGTCTTTGTGCCAATTTGATCGTACAACGGAAATAAAAATTACAGAAGGAATGAAAGGCAACAAAAAAATAGGAAAGAAAATAAAACTGAACTTTTTCTCTGGAAATGGAATTGGGCAGCACTTCATTGTATGAATGCGGCTCTCTTCTGAGTTCCACTTCTTCCCCTTTTATAGAAATGGAATTCTAACGGTTATAACTTGAAGAAGGTGTACTTTGAGGCAGAATTATCAGGGAGTAGTGGTCCACTATTTGGGACTTGGAACTGCTTATTTCACGTGCATTTGAAGTGGGGCGTTTTTGCCTGCATGACGGTCGTCACAAGGTGTGACGGTCGTCATGGAGCTGTGACGGTCATCACAGCAGCAAAATCAGCAGTCTGCGTTTTTCATGTTATTTTCATCCGGTTTTCGTCCATATTTCATCTGAGATTGCTTCTTTTCTTCATATTGCCTTGTTTGGATGTGATCATCAAATACCTGCAAAACATCAGACAAATAACACGGAAATAACCCGAAATTGGATCGAAAACAGTTAAACTTCAGTTGAATTGTGCATCAAAATATATATACGATTTCGTGTTATCAGGAGTCTTGCAATTTGGCAGGGTTGCTGAAAAGAAGACTGAGGAAATAGTGAATGAAGAGAAGAACGAGGTTGTGACAATCTCGATTCCATATAAGACCATATTTCTGTTCCGCCGAGGCCGCCAACCATTATCATCACCAAAGCTGGTCCTGTGCCATATGAGAGTACCAAAGCAATTCCGTGGAACTACGAAACAGAGGTATATTGTAATGGGAAGAAACAGGAGCTGAAGAATTTACCGACTGATTCTATGGATAATCTAGTTGGAGCTGGGGGAATTACTCGAAGCGGAAGAGTATTCTCATCGCTTGAGATGGTCGCTGACAGAGCTGATAAGGAGAAGAAAGTAGTGGTTGAAGAAACTTCTCGAGCTGGTGAGAAGGACTCTTTGGAAAAGGAAGCGAAGTAGTTCATGAGATTGATAAGAAAGAGCAATTACAAGATTGTTGATCACTTGCAGCAAACTCCCTCCAAAATCTCTATCCTGTCATTGTTATTGTGTTCGGAAGCTCACCAAAACTCTTTGTTGAGAATCTTGAATACTACCTATGTACCACAAGAAATATTTGTAAATCAACTCAAAGGGGTTGTAACGCATGTAAATGCAGGTAATGGGTTGGGTTTCACGGATTTGGACTTAACACCGAAGGGGAGAAATCATAAATGTGTGTTGCACATATCTATTGAATGCCGAGGAGCCATTCTATCACACGTGTTGGTTGATACAGGGTCATCCTTGAATGTACTCCTGAAGAAGGCACTAATGAAATTGGATACTCGTGGTATATTGTGTACGCCAAGTGACTTGGTAGTACGTGCTTTTGATGGGACTCGTAGGTTTGTATTTGGGGAGTTGACGCTACCAATTCAAGTTGTCCCGAAGTGTTTGATGTTGTATTCTACATCATGGACATTCAGCCAGCTTATAGTTGTCTGCTTGGACGTCTCTGGATACATTCGGCAGGCGCCGTACCTTCTACGCTGAACCAAAAGCTGAAATATATGGTGGGCGGCAGTGTTGTCACTGTATGTGGAAAGGAGGATATAATGATTAGTCATTTATCTTCATTCAAATATGTTGAGGTGGATGGAGAAATCCATGAGACTCTGTGTCAGGCCTTTGAGACGATACAGGTCAAAGATAAAACACCGGTTATGAGCAAGGCGCCCGAAATGGCCATGTCGTCGTTCAAAGAAGCCCAGACAGTGGTACAGGCTAGGGCATCACCAGGTTGGGGTCAAGTGCTGAATATACCCAATAAGCAGGACAAGTTTAGTTTGGGATACGACCCATCATCATCCTCCCGGAGCGTGCTGCGCTACAAGGGGCCTGTCAAGTTTACTAGCGGCAGGGTAATCTTCGATCAGATTAACGCCATATCAGATGAAGAAGGGGACAACGACTGTGATATGGATGCTTGGATTTGGCCATGCACTCTAGGTCAAAGCCTCAACAAATGGTCTATCGAGGAAGTCATCCAAGTGATGATAGAAGAGTAATGATTTTGTTTTTCTGATTATTGTATAGCCCTATGTTCTACCCGGGGCATAGCGGTATTTGTCTTCAGGGCCTAATTTCTTATGTTTGAACATTCTTTTATCAATCAATCAAAGGGCGTTTTTTGCATTCAAATATTGTGATCCTTGTATTTCATGTTTTATTTTTAACAATAAAATGGCAATGTGGTTTATGCTTGTTTGCATATCATTTTAAGCATTTAATCATCATCATTTCAGGTTTCACTTTGCAGATGACACCGCTCCAGAATCATCTATGACTCGCTTTGACTTTGATAATCCGATATTTCAAGCCTAAGAAGAGATTGATGAAGATGAAGACTTACTAGAAGAGCTAGCTAGAATTTTGAAACAGGAAGAGAAAATCATTATGCCTCATCAGGAGGAAATTGAGATAATCAACTTGGGTTTTGAGGAAGTCAAGAGAAATGTCAGGATAGGAGCTGCATTGCAAAGTGATATCAAACAAGGATTGGTTGAAATGCTCCGAGAGTATAGTGATATCTTTGCTTGGTCATATGAATACATGCCCGGTCTTGACACATAAATTGTGGTTCATCGCTTACCGTTGCATGAAAAGTATCCGCCAGTCAAGTAGATGCTTAGAAGAACGAGACCAGATATGGCCGTGAAAATCAAGGAGGAAGTCCAGAAGCAGTTGGACGCAGGATTTCTAGCCATCACAACTTACCCTCCGCGGGTCGCTAACATCGTACCGGTACCAAAGAAGGACGGTAAGGTACATATGTGCGTTGATTATACAGATTTGAATAAAGCGAGCCCGAAAGACGATTTCCCGCTCCCTCACATTGACATATTGGTGGATAATACTGCACAATATTCCGTGTTTTCCTTCATGAACGTTTTTTCCAGGTATAATCAGATTAAAATGGAACCGGAGGATATGGAGAAAACAACGTTTATTACACCATGGGGGACTTTCTGTTATAAGGTAATGCCTTATGGGTTGAAAAACACAGGGGCAACCTATCAGCGGGCTATGGTAACTTTGTTTCATGATATGATTCATCACGAGATTGAAGTATATGTTGATGACATGATAGCAAAGTCGCAAATGCAGGAGAAACATCTGGTAAACCTTCTAAAGTTGTTTGAGAGGCTAAGGAAATTCAGACCGAGGTTGAATCCGAATAAGTGCACTTTTGGTGTCAGGTCCAGAAAGCTGCTGGGGTTCATTGTCAGTGAAAGAGGCATCGAGGCCGATCCTGCAAAGATAAAAGCTATTCAAGATATGCCAGCACCAAAAATGGAAAAAGAGGTTTGTGGTTTCTTGGGAAGATTGAACTACATTGCTCGGTTCATATCTCATCTCACAGCCAAGTGTGAACCCATGTTCAAATTGTTAAAGAAAGATTAGGCGGTTGTCTTGAAAGAAAATTGTCAAAGAGCATTTGATAAAATAAAAGAATATTTGCAGGAGCCTTCGATACTGATACCTCAAGTAGCTGGAAGACCGTTGATCATGTACCTAACAATTCTTGAGAACAGCATGGGTTGTGTTCTCGGTCAACAGGACGAGACTAGAAGAAAAGAGCATGCAATATACTATCTGAGTAAAAAGTTCACAGACTGTGAGTCTAGGTACTCAATGTTGGAGAAAACGTGTTGCGCACTCGTGTGGCTGCCAAGCGTTTGAGATAGTATATGCTGAATCATACAACTATGCTGATTTCGAAGATGGATCCGATTAAAGACGTCTTTGAAAAACAAGCACTGTCGGGGAGGATTGCCAGATGGCAGATGGTACTAACAGAGTACGGCATCTAATATGTTTCCCAGAAAGCTATCAAGGGAAGTGTTCTGTCAGACTACCTTGTTGAGCAGCTGATTGATGATTATCAACCTATGAAGTTTGAATTTCCAGACGAAGACATCATGTTCTTAAGGATGAAGGATTGCATTGAGCCATTACCCGATGAAGGCCTGGAGAAGGATTCTCAATGGCAGATGATATTTGACGGCGCTGTTAACTCATACGGTAGTGGAATTGGGGAAATTATCCCGACCCCTCATGGTACTCATATCCCATTCACTGCCAGGTTAACATTTCCTTGCACTAATAATGAAGCCGAGTACGAAGTGTGCATTATGGGGCTGAAAGAGCTATTGAAATGAGGATCAAGAATTTGGATATGTATGGCGATTCAAGAATTTGGATGTGTATGGCGTCCCATGCTAAAGCACAACAGGATTTCTCTAGCGAAGAGTAACGACTCTCGCAGTCTGTGAACTTCTTGCTCAAATAATAAATCGTGTGCTCTTTCTTGCCTGCCTCATCAGTTTGGCCTAAAACGCACCCCCATTGAATCTTCTAATACCATCATGTACATTAACAAAGGCTTCCCTGGTACTAGAGGAATCAACACCGGAGGCTCTTGCAGATACTGCTTGATTTTCTCAAATGTCGACTGACAATTTTCATTCCACACCACCGTTTGATCCTTTCGTAACAACTTGAAGATCGGTGTACAGGTAGGTGTTAGGTTGGAGATGAACCTAGAGACGTAATTTAGTCGTTCGAGAAAGCCTCTGACATGTTTTTATGTTTTAGGAGCGAGCATTTCTTGAATAGCTCTGACTTTATCGGGATCTACTTCAATTCCCCATTGACTAACGATGAAACCAAGTAGTTTTCCTGAGCGAACCCCAAAAGTGAATTTAGCAGGATTTAGTCTTAGCTGATACTTCCGGAGTCTCTCAAATAGCTTTGGAAAATGATCCATATGGTCTTCTTCACTTCGAGACTTTGCGATCATGTCGTCTACATATACTTCAATCTCTTTGTGCATCATATCATGGAAGAGTGCGACAATAGCCCTCTGATATGTTGCTCCCGCATTCTTCAAACCAAAAGGCATGACCTTATAACAATAGGTTCCCCAGGGTGTAATGAAAGTCGTCTTCTCCATATCGGTCGAATCCATCTTTATCTGATTGTAGCGAGAAAATCCGTCCATGAACAAAAACACTGTGAAACTAGTTGTGTTGTCCACCAGAGTGTTGATATGTGGTAGAGGGAAATCGTCCTTTGGACTTGCTTTGTTTAGATCCCTATAGTCGACACACATTCAGACTTTTCCATCTTTCTTTGGGACTGGCACGATGTTGGCCACCTAGTCGCAATATTTGGATACTGCTAAAAAGCCTGCATCGATCTATTTCTTGACTTCATCTTTGATTTTAAGAGCCATGTCCGGTCTTGATCTTTGAAGTTTCTGCATAACTGGAGGACATTCTGGCTTCAGGGGGAGCTTGTTCATAACAATGTCAGTGTCCAACCCTGGCATATCTTGATAAGACCAAGCAAAAATGTCAATATAATCTCTGAGGAGTGCTGTCAGCCTGCTTTTGACTTCTGTACTCAATGATGCTCCTATCTTGACTTCTCTTTTCTCTTCTTCAGACCCCAAGTTAATGATGTCAATCTGTTCTTTGTACGGTTGAAGATAAGCATCTTCATATACAGTTATCCTCTTCAACTCTTCAGGGATCTCTGAGTCTTCATCGCTCTCTTCTTCGGCATGGAAGACGGATGAACCACTAATAAAAGGAATCAAATGATCATGGGATTCTGTGGGTGGTGGAGGTGTTCTGCATGTTTTTATAGTTTTAAGAATGATTAGACACTCACACACAAACATGCAGATGAAGGGTTGTTTTTTAAGTTTTTCACAAAAAGTTGCCATTTTTCTTTTAACAAAAATAGTGAAAAAAGAAGAAACCAAAACAAGAGTTTTAACAAAAACACTTTTCATTCATATACTTTTCAATTTTGCAAAGTGGCCCATACAAAATGATTCGCAAGCCTCGGGCAAGACCAGGAATTTTTCAAGAAAAACAAAACTAACAAGCAAAATGAATTACTCTAAGGGTAAAAAGACAGGAATCTCCACAGCCTCCCAGTTGTGCAGAGCTGCTCCTCCTCGGATTATCAGGCCATCGAGATCACTATCTTCTTCTTCAATAATGATGGCGTTTACTTGTAGTCCGCCGCTAGTAAAAATCTCTTTCAAGAATTTCCTCTTCATGACGCTCTCTTCTGGCTCATCTTCGAGAGTTGGTTTGTAACCCAACCCTTGTTGATCATTCTTTGCTCGAGCATTGACTTAAATAATCTCTCCCGTCCTAAAGGGGTTCCAATCTTCAGCGCAACTGTGATGCTTTGGACAGAAAATAAAGATGGACCACAGGTTATAGCCGACTCATCAACCAGAACCGCATGCGCTATTTCCAGTGCTTGGAAAGCCGTTTCAAGTGAATCTTCATCTGCCTCAATGTATCTGAAGAAAAATAGGTTGCTTATCATTAAGTTTTCTTCTCCATGAACGATGATCAACTGGTCGTCGACAATGAATTTCATCTTCTGATGAAGGGTGGAGGTAACAACGCTCGCTGCATGTATCCAAGCCTCCCTAACAGAGAGCTGCAAACCTGGTTAATATCCATTACTTGAAAAGTAGTCTCGAAGATTTGTGGACCTATCATGATGGGTAGATCGACTTCTCCTATCACAGTACTTCTGGAATTATCAAAAGCTTTTACCACTAGAGATGTGGATCTCATGTCAGCTCCTTGATAAGCTAGCTTAGCTAAGGTCCTTTTTAACATTACATTAAGCGCATATCCTGTGTCGATGAGCACCCTGGCCAATGTATTCTCTTCACATTTGATCGATACTTGCAATGCACGATTGTGCTTGTGTTTCTCGGCTGTCAGATCATTATCATCAAAGCTCGGAGTATTACATGTTGTGATGTTCGCCACAACAGAATCGAATTGCCACACTGTGATGTCTTTCATCACATGAGCTTGCATCAGGATTCTCAGCAAAGCTTGACAATATGCTGGAGAGCTTAATAGCAGTGACATAATGGAAATCTTGGACGGTGTCTTATTTAGCTGATCTACCACCCGGTAGTCACTTCGACGAATAATCTTAAAAAATACCTCCTCATCATCTTTAAGGGGCTCTTTTCCTTTGGCGATAGGTTCCTTAGCAACAACTTCTTTTGGAATGGATTCCTTAGCAACAGCGGCCATAGGAATGGGAACTGTTGGTTGAGAAACTGCAAGATTTGCTCGGGGTTGATACACACGACCGCTTCGGGTCATTCTACTTTCGTCGGCAATGTTGGCAACATTTCCCTGTCTTCTTTCTTTGAATATCTCATCACACCATGAATAATCATCTTTTGATGTACGGCCCTCGGGTGAGGTCTGGACCCTCTCCTTGGTTCAAACCTAGGTTGATCTCTCCAAAATCCGGGTGCTATATCATCACGGAACATTGGACGGACGTTTTTGTTCCTGGATGTATTGTTGTTGTAATCTCTGAAGACGACCTTCTTGCTGACTTTTTTGGGTATATTGAATACGGGTTCAATTACCGCTACGTCTTCCTTTTTCTTCCTGCTGGCGATTTCTAGCATTCCTTGATCAAGTAATGCTCGAACATCTTTTTGTACAAGGTCACAACCTTGTGGGTTCAGCATACATTGCTCACAGCTCTCATGAGAAGTCTTGAGCATCCATGCCTGAGCGAGCCTTTTGGGCAATTCTGCCAACGGCACTTTGATTTCCTCAATAGTTGTAACAGTCTTTATCTCAAATCCCTCACCTTCTTCAGTGATAGAATTTATTCCACCATGGTTTGGTAGAGGGTTATCCTTCACATTTGGGTGGTTATCTTCAAAGGACAAAATCTTCTTTTCAATCAGCTCACGGACAATGTGTTGGAGCGCGAAGCATCCTCCCAAATCGTGTCCGAGAGCGTTTTCATGGAACAGGCAATGTGCACTGGCATTGTAGTAGTATGACAGAGGATTAGGTGGAGTGCCTAATTTCCTTGTTTTGACAAGTCCTCTCTCCATCAGCATAGGGAACAATTCAGTGTAGCTCATAGGGATGGGCTGTATCTTTGGACTATTATTTTGGTAATTGGTCCTTGGTGCTCAAGCCTTAGGTTGCTGGCCTTGTTGGTGGTACTGCTGATGTTGGTTGGGTGCCCCTTGTTGAGGACCCTGATGAGCTTGTTGTTGAAAAATAGGCGTTACAACTGCTACGTAGGATGGTTGATGATATTGTTGTCGTTGATTCTATGGATTTTGTGCCCTCCCTCCATATGTTACGACACTTACTTCGCCCTCCTTCTTCTTGTGGAAGTTACTAGTTGGCTTTTTGGCAGCACTGACGCCAGAATAGGTAGCTGAAGTTATCACTTTTCAACTTTTCAGCCCTACTTCAACCTTTACTCCTACAGCGACGATGTTGGAGAAATTGGTGGTAACACTGTTGATTAACCTTTCATAGAACTTCGGCCTGACTGTGTCTACAAACCAGTCTGCTAGTTCTTTTTCTGTGAGGGGTGGCCCAACCTGAGCTGCAATCCCGCACCATCTTTGCGCATACTCCTTAGAAGATTCGGTGCTTTTTTGCGTTATACCGAGAAGTTGACGATGATCTGAAGCCAGATCCATATTATATTTGTATTGCTGGATGAAAGCATCTGATAAGTCTTGAAAACCATGTATCTTTGCCTGATCCAAACATAAGTACCATTTGGTCGATGCTCCTTTGAGGCTATCTTGGAAGCAATGCACCAACAGCTTGTCGTTCTCGATATGTGGAGCCGTCCGCCTGCAATACATGATTAGGTGCACCTTGGGACAAGTAGTACCCTCATATTTGTCAAACACAGGCATTTTGAATTTTGGCAGAAATATCAGTCCTAATACCAAACACATGTCTTTGGCATCTGACCAAAAGACATTACTCCCCTCAATAGCGCGCATTCTTTTGGCCATGATATCCATCTCCACTCTCAGCTTTTCATGTTTTTCATCTTCAGCTTCGGAACCGCCTGGCATTTCGAAGATTGGCGGGTGATCGTTGAAAACAGGTCGGACATGAGTTGGCCCTCCTGCCTAAGTGAAGATAGGATTTGTCGCCATTGGATCAACTTGTGGTTGAAAGCTGGATGGATGAGGATTTTTTATTGGTGGCAAGAAATCCCTAGACATACCAAATGGGAATTTAGTTGTCATAGCTGGAGCGGTTGGAAGGATTGTTGTTGTTGTAGCGACTTCAGAAACCACTGTAACCTACGTATCCATCTTCGCTCTAATCATATTAAGAACCTCCATGATCTGACTTACATTGTCCTTAATCCCCTCGATTTCATTATCAATCCGGTCAACCTTATGATCATTGTCTGCCATCCTTCTCTGAGCTTGAGCTCGGGTGTTGTATCCGTGAGAACTCAGCGTGACTCTCCTCTTTCTCTCTGGCGAATAAGATTAGCAGATGAGCTGCGGAACTCAATGCAAGACCAATGCAGGATGATATGCACATGCAAATGCAAATGCAAAAAACCAACCATTCAAGGAAAAAGCAAATTTTGTTTACAAACAAAATTAGGAACACACGTAACAACGTGCTTTAAAAAGCAACTTTTCTTTGATAAATCAAAATCTATTACAATAGATGGCTCTTGCTAAAAAGCAAGACCTTTCTTACAACAAAAGTAAATGCAACAAAAGTAAATGTAACACGATATTTCAATCCTTTTTAGGGAAAGCAGGAAATGGTGAAACATTTGATCGATATAAATAGATGACCCTTCTTCTTCTTCTTGAGATTTGGGCTGAGCTTGGTATTGGCGAATGATCTCCCATAAGTCTTCATTCTCACGTTGAGCTTTGATTAAATCAAACCTCATCTCTTCCCTAATCATATGAACTTCTGGCTCCATCTTGATCTCATAGTCACGAGAGTAGAACATTGATAAAGCTCTTTCCTTGGACCAAAGCAGATAAGCTCTAGTAGGCAAACAACTTATGTTTTCTTCTGCGGTCATCCCTGTATGTTAAAGCACCCCCAAGCAAAGATGGATTGGGATTCTAGTTCTCTGTTGCTACCTTTTTCACAAAAGTAGGCCTTTAGCAGCTCTGGTTCTGGCTCTGACCCAATTGTATACCCAAGTTGGCGTCGAGCGAGAATTGGGTTATAGCTGATAACCCCTTTTGTACCAATGAGAGGTGTCGCTACTGCGAAAATCGGCGCCGGATGAACAGAAGAGTCGCCACCGTGCGTTATTTATCCCAAAGGAGGGAAAGGGAACGCTCGAAGTAAACCTACCGCAAAGACGGGAAAGGAATGGTCATCGCAACCAAATCCTAGATTCGGGAGTCGGTTACGCAAGGGGAAGGTATTAGCACCCCTCACGTCCGTCGTACTCGACGGGATCCACGCTTGTTTTCTAGTACGGATTGTTATTCTATCTATTCTACAGGTCTGGGGTTAAAAGAAAATAAACTGACTCGGCAAAGTATCTCACTTTATGCCTACGTATTCCCGTCTGGAACGAGAAATCAGAGTCAACGTAGTTCGCCTACCTACGGGAAAGGAGGGGAAGGTTGCTCGCTAGGATATCGCATCCTATGCCTACGTACTTTCATACAGCATGAAAGATCAGAGCAAACGTAGTTCGGGCCACGTACGACACAAGTCTGTCTCGATTGTTTTTATTCCTCTAAAAAGGTCTTTCTGATTACTGGTCCAAGCGGACAAAAATGACGTTTTGATTGGTTCACATTCTTTTACGGAAGAAATGTCTTTTATTGCGTTTGAAATGTTTATTGTGTTTTTTCTGATTGTTTTGAGAAACAAGAGACAGAACTCTAAAACCTATGGTTTAAAAGGGGAATCAAAATCTAACCTAATGTTGTCATGCATGGATAAAAGCCTAATGTCTGTCATATTCCTCTCTTGCGCAGAGAGAAACAGAGATCCTAAGGGGATAAACGGAAAACAACAACATATATACAATAAAGCAGTAAAATGCATGAATGCAGCAATACAAGCGAGGCAAGGGAGTCCCACTCAACCTCGAACCTAGAAAACAACAGGAAAAAGTGAACAAAATTCACTTTAGACCTAACAGGTTAATTGTCAAGCAATACAGTCAAGAAACTCAAACAATACATCAACAGCTCTAAACATCACCAGCAGCTCTAAACAGCACAAGCTCCTTCTTCTATCAGTCTTCAAGGCAAGGGACTTCATCTTCAATCTTCAAATATTCTTCAAAGCAAGCTCTCCTAGATGAGTAATAGTTCACAAGATAATTTGGGATGTTAAACAGTCAGTTAACCACCAAAGGTGGCATACAGACTGTTAACAAAATACAAACTGTTTCTCTCAAAAGTTCTATCTCCTAGATACTGTCACTAATCCTTCCAAAGGAAGGAGGTGAGTATCAAAGAGAGACTTTGAATCATAGAGAAGAATGGAGGCAACAGAAGCCATCCATATTTGTGAAGAAATTTTCTATTCTAAAACTCTACCTAGCTCCTAGGTCCTATGATCTTCAATCAATCTTCAAGCAAGCCTAGCATCTTCATCAACTGTGAACTTGATCTTCAACTCTTTGTCTTCATTATGCTTCATCCTCATGCTCTTCAATCCAAGCCCACACCCCAAGCAAGCCCAATAAGCCCATACAAACAAAATAAACCCCAAAAGGGCACACCATACAATCAAACAATTGCAAAATATACTAAAAATATTAATATAGTGGGGAAAATTCTAATATTATTTCTAGGGGATCTACTAAACCTACCCTTAATACCCATATATTCCCCATAGCCTAACTTGTCCTAAAAACCCAAAAGAAATTGTTTTAATGCACCTAAGTTGTGGTTTAACCTAATTTTATACAACCTAGAATTACCTAATCAAAACTATCCTAAACAATTGTCACAAAAATATGGCATTAATCCAGGGGGAACCTAAAACATACATCTAACTAACCTAAAAATATTGAACTAAAAATCTAAAGGGAGCTACCTAAACTAAAATCTACAAATTCATATATCAACTAAAAAGAATTAAAAAGCAATAAAAGAAGAAAATATGCAAAAAAATATAAAAATGAAATAAAATGGCAATTTTATGATTTTATATTTTTCTTGACAAAAAATGGAAAGTGGAGAAAAACTTTCCATGAGAAAATATTATTTTTTTCTATTTATTATGCATTTTTTAAAGTTTGAGAAAATTTGGAGTAAAATAAGATGGAAAAGATGAGGTGGGGTGCAGATAGAAACAAAATACAATTCAATGCATTGATGGGCCCAGACATGGGGGTGCGTATAGAAATATGCTAGGCCCAATATTACAACCAGAAAACAATTAAAAATAAAAATAAAAAAGAAAACTGGCGGTGCAAAAAGAAGTAAAATGCAGTTAAAAAATGGACTTGGGCCTAAAGGGGGGTGGCGTTAGAAATGCGCCTGGGCCCAGTTTAAATCAGAAAAAGCAATGAAAATCACAAGGAGAATTAGGAAAGTCACGGTGCGAATAGCATGAAAATATAGTGTAAAACATGATGGGCCTGATATGAGGGGTGTGGAAAGCAGATTTGCTAAGCCCAGATTTGGCGTTTTAAGTGAAACGCCGCGTTTCAACACGCTGGCTTTCCCTCTCATTTTCAATTGAATCTGGAGCGTAGGATTTATTTCTCAGTCAACCTTCAAACGCGTATCCAACGGCAATGTAGTGATCCCTAACCTTGAGCAACTAGGGTTTTCAGAAAACATGAAAACACGAGCTCCATGCACAGATCTTCCAGCTCGTCGTTCTCCTTCGTCTCTTGACCAAACTCCTCGATGTAAAAACCAAATTTAATCCATTTTCCGAGCTAAACAACACTATGGCCTTAGATTTCATTAAAACAACCTCTATCATCCAAATCGAACGGTCTAACCTCATGAACTCAAAATTTCATCAGTTTTCAACCTCAACCAAACTCATGATTCTTTACACAAAAATGATCCTTATGTTACACTGATTAAAATCCTCTAATAACCTTGCATTAAAGCTCACTAAATCACACGTTCCAGCTCATCCAAGAATTGACCACCATTAATGAAACTTCTCCAAATGCTCTTAAACTCATCAAAATTGGTCACCTAATTGTCTCTAACACTCCTAAACTAATAATTAACCCTAGCCATGCCTAGAATAGAGTGTAGGAATGATTTTGCATACCTTACTTCTTGAAATGGTAGGTGATGAAAGTCTTCAAATCAAGCCTTGTAACTCCTCAAGAATGGTCCTTGGAGGCTGAATCTTCTTCTGTTTGCAAAAGAAATGGCTGGAATTGCTTGTGCTTCAAGATCCAATGTAATTTGCTTTCTTGCAAATTCAATGTGAATGCTTTCAAATCTTCATCAATGGAGTCTCAAACTAGTATGAACATACTCAGCAATGTTTATGGAGATGATTTGTGAAGAAAAATGGAATGGCAATGAAGAAAAATGTGAAGTTTGAATATGATTTGCAATGGAGCAAAATGGATCTCAATCTCTCTTCTCTACCACAATCAACACCAACCCTTCACCAATGCAAGTTGCATTCAATATATAGAGAGGTTTGGAAAAGTCTAGAACCTCCTAGAATCATCTAGTAAGAACTTGAAGATTTCATGATATGGTATTTTGAATTTTCACTTCTCCTTATATGGTATCTCATTCAATATGCCTTTTAATATTGGTAACCAACTTGAATTTATCCCCACATGATATTTTGGATTAGTTACAATGCACATTTTCCTTGCTTGTTGAGTTTTTCCTTGTTTTGGTATGGTACCCTATTATGCAAGCAACCAAATTACAAAGCAACCCTATGATACAAGCCTCAAATCAAAATTGTGGCTGAACCATTGTTCTTAAAATGTTATTTGGAGTCAAAATGACCTATCATATGACATGGTTTGGACTTGTAGCTTATGATTTATGATTTTCAACTTCACTTGAATTAACTTATGCCTCATTTTTAGGCCATTTTTATCACTTTTTGATATGAGCCTTTTCAACATCTCATGACCACCCTACTAGCCTTAAAACATCATTCTAAGCAACTTTGATGTTGAAGATTTTTCCATTTGAAGCTTGGAAGTAGGAGATATGGCCTTATGCTTGAAATGACTTATAACCTCCGAATGACCAAAATGCCCTTGGCTTGTCAAGATCATAAGTAGGGCTCCACAAATCAGATTGAGGCATACCATACCTTTCTAGAAAGCTAAGATCATGAGGAACAACTTTCATGTTGTCCAGAAATCCATTTGAAAACTCCTTGAGGGGTAAAAGTTGCTTGGAAGTCAAGTAACTTTCACAGACAAAATTCAGATGCCTCTGAGGACCTGTAACTTGCAAGAACCATAACTTGAGTTCTATAAATCTCCTTGATGCCTTCCACCACTCAAATTAAAGGTATTGAGATACTCTACAAGTTTCATGTTGGCCAAGGATCCATTTGAGACTTTCATTTTGAATTGCTTTGCTTAGAAGTTTGACCTAAACTAGGGGATTTTACTCAGAAACCCTAATTCAGAAACTTCTCTTCTTCTTGATTTCTTTTGATTTCTCCTTGGCACAACACCGTATCCATATCCACATATCAAATTATGAATCCCACATCTTCCAAATAGGCCTTGATGCCCTTCAATCAAGCATTTGACCTAGGGTTGACCCAGATGACACCCTAGTTGACTGTCTTCAACTGTAGCTCTTGTAACCATGCCAATGACTTGTCTCATCTTCAAAATGACCCTTTAGGTCTTCCATGCCCTCAATTCCTAACCCATAACTTCTCTGATGATCTTCACATGCCCTCAAGATAGGAGAGAAACCCACTGATTGGCCTTTAAGCTTCCCAAAGCTTCAATTTCTTTCTTGGTGATTTGAATAGGCTTGAATCTGAATAAAAAAACCCTTGACATGCTTTTTGAAATAAGAATGGCATTTGATCCCTTGTTGGATGGCTTTCACATGCTATGCTATGCAGATGAATGAATTATGTACATGATCTAATATGCAAATGCTAAAGCTATGAAACATAGAATCAGGTGAAATAAGTTGGTCAAATTTTAGGGTGCAACAGCTGCCCCTATTCAAACGACTTGGACCCGACTGGGTGAAACGCCCGGAGCCTTCAGATAATCGAGGTACGAGACGGTTGAATACAAAATAAACCCGGAAATTTGCCAACTGCAAAAATAAATTGCGAAATAAACTGCACCACTACTATCTACAAATCCGATTTCAACGCTATCTTGTCAATACCGGAATTGACTTCACTGGGAGAAGTATTTTTTCGAATATAAGAACGCAATTCTGTACTGTGTTCCTTACGGGGAAATCCTTCGTCTAGATACTGAAGAGTTCATCTGCCTATCTCTCACGGGAGATATGCATCGACTTTGCAACACTTCGTCCGCCTATCCAATACAGGAGCACTATTCTGTGTACATCACGGGAAAATTTTCTTCCGCCCATCACACAGGAAAATTATTCTTCTGCCCATCACACTGGAATATTATTCTTCTGCCCATCACACAGGAAAATTTTTCTTCTGCCCATCACACAGGAATATTATTCTTCTGCCCATCCCACAGGAATATTATTCTTCTGCCCATCACACAGGAATATTTTTCTTCTGCCCATCACACAAGAATATTATTCTTCTGCCCATCACACAGGAATATTATTCTTCTGCCCATCACACAGGAATATTATTCTTCTGCCCATCACACAGGAACATTATTCTTCTGCCCATCACACAGGAAAATTATTCTTCTGCCCATCACACAGGAAAATTATTCTTCTGCCCATCACACAGGAAAATTATTCTTCTGCCCATCACACAGGAAAATTATTCTTCTGCCCATCACACAGGAAAATTATTCTTCTGCCCATCACACAGGAAAATTACTCTTCTGCCCATCACACAGGAATATTACTCTTCTGCCCATCACACAGGAACATTATACTTCTGCCCATCACACAGGAAAATTTTCTCGGACATAGTTTCTTTGCCTATCCTCTGCAATAACTAACTCCGCTGGGGATATTCCGAAAAAACACCCGTCTAGATAACAAGTAGCTACTTCTGAACTTTGATTTTATGAAAACCTAAAATGTTGCCGCAGCAACAAACTTGAAGAAACATTCCGCTGGTTGGATATAATAACGCCTCAATTGGCAACTCTGGTGGGGAAAGTGATAAACTGAACTATGTAGTCACACGTCTCCCGGCGAGACCTCGATTGTCTGGTAATATCTGAGCTTTAGAACTCCACACTCCTATTGAGGAACACACCTGAAAGCAAAAATCAACCAACTTGATCTATGTTTCAAAATGCGTATGTTTGATAATGGCGTAATGTTCCATACAACATGGAAATGCTACGCGTTTTTTTTCGGTGGATGCAAATATGACACTATATGCCGATGCAAATGCAGGCTCGAACTGCTGGGATAGCTCTAACAAGCTTGCTTCATCAAATCTGGCTGTCGAGGACAAATGCCACCATGCTGGGGGAGTGAACGGGTATCACAATGTATTCCGGCAAAATAAATGCCAGGACACACAACCAACTCTGTCGGGAAGAGTTTTAACCTTCGATTTCCACTGGGAGGAAAAAGAACACTTGCTGAAAAGAGAGGACTCCGCTGAAGGCGACACGACTCTCTTGGGGAAAATCAACTAACTCCGTTGGTGGGAATGAATAACCCTACTGGGAAGGGAATCTCTGCTGGGAAGAGTAGACTGTCTGGGTACAGCTCACAAGTTGGAAATATTAGTCTTCTGAGGCTAAACCACTCTGCTCGGGATAGGGAATCCTTTTGGGGACACCACACTGTCTGAATACAGCCTTCGATCTTGGAATCGTCAAACTCTGCTGAGGGTAAACGACCCTGCTGGAGAATGTCCTTCGGATAAGCTGCGACTAGCTGGGGAATTTGATCCTTCTTCAGTAAGGGACATTGTCATCTCAGCTTCCGGGAATGAAGCGCGACCTGCATGGGGATTCACTTCACGTAACGATCAAGTCTTTCATCAAAAGCCTCTGGTTAGTACTGCAATCTTCGGATCGTCCACTTTGTATGGTCAAGAACCCTGCAACACCACAAACGAGACAAGACAAGTCTATGCAACCAAATCTATTCAGGTTAGCGTTAGTGACATCATTTTCAGTCAATTCAAAGTTTTAGCAATTATTGGCAAGGGCCAGCGATGTTATACACTTGCTAGTTTTATTAAACATTGGCGTTTGTCATGTACAAAACAGTAAAGAACAAGCATCAAATACTGAATAACATGTTTTATTGATTGGGCCCCTGAATGGGCAGAGTTTTGTACACGGGATGTAACTCCTGAAAAGAGGAAGCTACGCACAACCAATATACAAGTATGCACAAGAAGCATAAATACAATGACAAATCAAATTTGCACACATGTCGGCAACGTGATGCAGACGAACATCATGAGCTGATCCTCCTATGACTCGCCTGACTCTAGCGTTTTCCCGGTATTCACACTTCCGAAGAGATTGTATCTGATAATCGACCCCTCAGGTATATTCTCCCGCACCAATGTGCACCGCAGTATCAAATTCGGATCGCAGTCATTTGCTTTTCAAATCCCTAACTTTTTCGTGAACCGCCCTTTGCGGGTTTTCAGTTCACCAGGATACCCTTTTTTGCCGAAGCCACCCAGTGTAGGTTTTCAACTTCGCGGGTGTACATTTTTTCTAGTTTTATCCCTAATTTTTGCCCGAACCTTTCATTCTGTTTTTGGTTCGCCAGGATGCCCCATTTTTGCCTGGACTCTCTTTTTTCTGTCCAGCGGGTCAATTTCAAGCAAAGTATTTTTTAACTGCGTCCGAATTCACAGGCGACGTAAAGTCCTCACCGTCCATGGTGGACAACAACAAAGCTCCTCCTGAAAAGACTTTTCTGACAACGTATGGCCCTTCGTAGTTGGGGGTCCACTTGCCCCTGTGATCTGCCTGCGGCGGGAGAATCCTTTTTAGCACAAGGTCGCCCGTCTGAAAGCTCCGAGGGTGTATCTTCTTATCATACGCTTTCTTCATTCGGCTCTGGTACAACCGACCATATGCTAGAGAAGCTAACCTCTTCTCATCCATTAAACTCAGCTGGTTCAACCTGTCTTTCACCCATTCTGCCTCGTCCAGTTGGACATCTCGTAATACCCTCAGGGAAGGAATCTCAACTTCCAGTGGTAACACTGCTTCCATTCCGTATACCAACGAGAACGGGGTTGCCCCGGTTGATGTGCGTATCGTCGTACGATAACCGTGCAAAACAAAAGGTAGCATCTCATGCTAGTCCTTATAGGTCACCACCATCTTCTGAACAATCTTCTTTATGTTCTTATTGTCCGCTTCAACAGCGCCATTCATCTTGGGTCGATAAGGAGAAGAGTTGTGATGCTCGATCTTAAAACTCTGACACAGCTCCTTCATCATTTTGTTATTTAAGTTCGAACCGTTGTCGGTAATTATCCGCTCGGGGATTCCATATCTGCAAATGATATCTCGCTTGATAAACCTGGCTACCACCTGCTTGGTCACATTTGCATAAGATGCCGCTTCCACCCATTTGGTAAAATAATCGATTGCTACCAAAATGAACCGGTGCCCGTTAGATGTCGTCGGCTCGATCTTTCCAATCATGTTGATTCCCCACATTGAGAATGGCCACGATGACGACATCACGTTCAGAGGACTCAGAGGCACATGGATCTTATCTGCATAGATCTGGCACTTATGACACTTCTTCGCAAACTTGAAACAGTCAGTTTCCATAGTTAGCCAATAATAGCCTGCCCGCAGCAGCTTCCTCGTCATGGCATGCCCACCAGCATGCGTACCAAATGTACCCTCATGTATTTCCTCCATGAGCAACTTCACCTCTTTCTCATCTATACAACGTAGTAGCACCAAGTCGTGATTTCTCTTGTATAGGACACCGTCCAGATTCAGATAGAAATTACCCGCCAATCTCCTGAGAGTCTTCTGATCGTGACTGGATGCCCCAGCCGGATACTCTTTGTTTTTCAGGAAATTATGGATATCAAAATACCAGGGTTTATCATCAGATGCTTCGTCAATGGCAAATACGAAGGCGGGTCTGTCAAGCCGAGAGATAACAATTCTGGGAGCCTCATTCCAGAAGTTGACTTTATACACGGAAGACAATGTGGCCAGGGCGTCATCCATCTGATTCTCTGCTCGCGGTACATGATGCAACTCAACCTTGTCAAAGAAGGGCAACAATCTCCTCGCGTAATTCATGTATGGTATCAAATTAGGCTGACGTGTCTCCCATTCTCCTTTTATTTGATTCACCACCAGAGCTGAGTCTCCGTATACATCCAGATTTTTGATTCGCAAATCAATGGCTTCTTCAAGCCCCATGATACAAGCTTCGTATTCGGCTTCATTATTGGTAACTGGAAAGGTCAATCGAGCGGTAAATGGGATGTGCGGCCCATGTGGAGTAGTGATGATTGCCCCTATTCCGCTACCGTAGGAGTTTACAGCTCCGTCAAAGATCAACTTCCATTTGGAACCCAATTCTGGTCCTTCGTCTGGCAACGGTTCTTCACAATCTTTCATCTTTAGGTACATGATATCCTCGTCAGGAAAATCAAACCTCATCGATTGGTATTCCTCAATAGGCTGCTCTGCCAAGTACTCAGATAATACACTCCCCTTTATAGCCTTCTGTGAGACATACTGGATGTCGTATTCGGTCAAAACCATCTGCCAACGGGCAATTCTCCCCGATAATGCCTGCTTTTCAAATACGTATTTGATAGGATCCATCTTCGAGATGAGCATGGTTGTATGGTTCAGCATGTATTGCCTCAAACGCTTGGCGGCCTAGGCTAGCGCGCAACAAGTTTTTTCGAGCATTGAGTATCGAGATTCACATTCAGTAAACTTCTTACTCAGGTAGTATATTGCATGCTCTTTTCTTCCTGTCTCGTTGTGTTGACCGAGAACACAACCCATACTTCCCTCAAGAACCGTCAAATACATAATCAAGGGTCTCCCTGCCACTGGAGGTATCAAAATAGGAGGCTCCTGCAAATACTGTTTTATTTTATCGAACGCCTTTTGAAAATTTTCATTCCACGTTACAACTTGGTCTTTTTTCAACAACTTGAATAACGGCTCGCACGTAGCTGTTAGGTGAGATATGAACCGAGCGATGTAGTTCAGCCTCCCTAAAAACCCGCGCACCTCTTTCTCTGTTTTAGGCGTCGGCATCTCTTGTATGGCTTTTATTTTTGCAGGATCAACCTCTATTCCTTTTTCGCTCACGATAAACCCCAGCAGTTTACCCGATCTCACCCCGAAGGTGCACTTGTTAGGGTTCAGTCTCAGCCTGAACTTCCTAAGCCTCTTGAATAGCTTCAGCATATTCACCAAATGTTCTTCCTCCGTCTGGGATTTGGCAATCATATCATCGACATAAACCTCGATCTCCTTATGCATCATGTCATGAAAAAGAGTCGTCATTGCACGCTGATACGTTGCCCCAACATTCTTTAATCCGAAGGGCATCACTTTGTAGCAAAATGTTCCCCAAGGCGTAATGAAGGTAGTCTTCTCCATGTCTTCTGGAGCCATTTTAATCTGATTGTAGCCCGAGAAGCCATCCATGAAGGAGAATACGGAGAATTGAGCGGTGTTGTCAACCAGCACATCGATGTGCGGAAGTGGGAAATCATCTTTCGGACTCGCTTTGTTCAGATCACGGTAATCTACGCACATTCTCACTTTACCGTCTTTCTTAGGCACTGTACGATATTAGCGACCCATGAGGGATATTTTGTAACAGCTAGGAAACCAGCATCCCACTGCTTTTGGACCTCCTCCTTAATTTTCACTGTCATATCAGGCCTAGTTCTGCGAAGCTTCTGCTTAACCGGCGGGCATTCTTCTTTTAACGGCAGACGGTGCACAACCATATCCATGTCCAGCCCAGGCATGTCTTCATACGACCAAGCGAACACATCACTATACTCTCTGAGCATTTCAACCAGTCTTCGCTTGACGTTGCTCTGCAGCGCGGCTCCTATACGGATGTTCCTTTCAACCCCTTCCGACCCCAGGTTAACAGTTTCAATGACCTCCTCATGAGGCAGAATGATTCGTTCTTCTTGTTTTACCAACCAAGACAACTCTTCTGGAACGTCGCCATCTTCAACAATCTCTTCTTCGGCCTGAAATACCGGGTGCTCGAAGTCGAAATAAGTCATAGGCGGTTCAATGATGTCATCTGAAAATATTATCCTGCAAAAGGAATGGTTAAATGCTTCAAAATGCGTATAAAGCGAATAACCACGTTGCCATTTTATTGTAAAACACAAAAACGGGAAAAACAGAGATCGCAATATTTGTACATGAAAAAACGCCTTTTATTTAATGATTAAACAATGCAATGTACATAACAGCACGGCCCTAAGCAAAATCACGATGCCCCGGGTAAGACACCGGATTGTTCAACAATTAAGAAACAAAGTATTACTGTTTGGTAGTCACAGGAACAGTCTCCTGAATAGACCAATTGCATAATCCTTGTCCTGGCACGCTTGGCTGAATCCAAGCGTCCATGTCGCAGTCACTGTCTCCTTCTTCGGAATCTGAAACAGCGTTGATGGCCTTGTGATACACTCCACTAGCCGTGATCGTTATCGGTCCTTTGAAACGGGGTGCCCCAGCAGCAGGCGTTGATGACGATGGTTGATATCCTAGCCCAAATCTGTCCATCTTCACGGGGATATCCAGAACCTTGCCCCAGCCCTTTGTCTCACCAGTCTTCACTAGAGCCTGAGCCTCCTTGTATGACGAGACTGCCACCTCTGACACTTTACTCGGCCTTGGAACTTTGTCTTTGATGCGCAACCCTTCAAAGGCTTGACAGGGTGTCTCATGAATCTCGCCGTCGACTTCTACGTACTTGAATGACGACAGATGGCTGACCAATATATCTTCTTCTCCACAGACCGTGACCACACTGTCCCCTACCATGTACTTCAGCTTTTGGTGCAAGGTAGATGTGACTGCCCCAGCACCATGGATCCATGGTCATCCGAGAAGGCAGCTATATGTTGGCTGGATGTCCATAATGTAAAATTCAGTCTCGAAAATCTCCGGCCCCACCTGCAGAGGTAACGTTATAGATCCAAAGACTGACATTTGTGTACCATCAAATGCCCTGACCACCAAGTCACTAGGCGTACAAATGATTCCCCTAATGTCCAATTTCATCATTGCTTTCTTTGGCAGCACATTCAAGGAAGATCCGGTATCTACCAGTACGTGGGACATGACTGAGCCCTTACACTCAACTGAGACGTGCAACGCCATGTTATGCTCTCTCCCCCTCGGGGTCAAATCAAAATCCGTAAATCCCAAGCTATGTCCGGCGTTCACGTGCGCCATTACCCCCTCCAACTGATTCACAGAAACATCTTGGGGTACAAATGACGTATCTAGAATTTTCAACAATTCATTCCTATGGGCTTCGGAACACAATAACAGCGACAGTATGGATATCTTCGATGGCGTCTGTTGAAGGTGCTCGACAATCTTATAGTCACTCTTACGAATAAGGCGCATAAACTCTTCTACATCCTTCAATGACATTTCTTTTTCGTTCCTCTGCACAGGGACATCCTCATTCATTTTTCCTTTTCCTTTCGCCAACCGTTCATCCTCTACCTCAGGCGATATAAAAATTCTCCCACTTCTCGTCATCCCTCCGGTCCCGACGACGTTGTCTACAACCTCAACTGGCTGTTTACTAATATCAATTTTCACCCCATCACAGTATGCTTCCAACCCATAAGTCCAGGGTACTGCCTTAGTGCTCTCATAAGGGATTGGTTCTGCCTTGGTGATAGTGATCGGTGGTCGCCTGGCTGGCGCCGTTATAGTTATTGTTTTTCGGGGAATTATCACGGTAGCTACATCATTTTGCTCATCCGCTAATACCTCTGCAGGTTCCTCAACTGCCGTTCTGTCGAATTGCAATGTGCCTTCATCTATTAAGGTCTGAATACCCTTCTTCAATTCAGCACAACCCCCAGCTTGGGTCCAACACTCTAGGCAAAACTCACCGCAGCCTGGATACACACCTCCTTTCAATAATCTGCTCTTTATCTCACACAACGGTGTCTTTAGGTCATCAACATTCATGATCAAGTTCAAACCCTCCTCAGTTAAAATAGCATTTGCCCCATGGTTGGGCATGGGCTGTTGTACTATGTTCGGACCTGCTTGTCCAAAATTGATGGCCTTGCTATCCAACAGATCTTGCACCACATGCTTGAACGCGTGGCAATTCTCTATGTCGTGGCCAGGAGCCCCGGAGTGGAACTCACAGTGCTTGTTCGTATCAAAACAAAACGGAGGAGTGCCCAACATTGGCGTCATAGTCCTCTTTTCCACCAAATTCAAACCCAGTAATGTTTGGAGTAACTCCGCATACGTATAAGGAGGTACATCAAATACTCTTTTCGGCCTCGTGTTAGGAAATCTCCTCTGTCCCTGATTTGGCCTCTGCTGTTGTTGTTGTTGTTGCTGCTGTGGTGGTATCTGCTGAAATGGGATTGTGACAATTGCCACCTGTTGCGGATGATTGTACTGATTCCGACCTCTGCCTCGGCCTCGGCCTCGGCCCCCGAATACTGCACTTGCATCACCTTGACGACGACCACCGAAAGCTCTTCTGTTACTGCCAGCTGAAGTAGATTCCTCAGCTTGGAATCTCCCCATTTTAATATTGCTTTCAATTTTCTCACCCATCAAGATTAGGTCCGAGAAACTGCCCAAGGAAGTATGAAACAACTTGTCATAAAACACACCAGTAAATGTTCCTATGAACATATCATTCATTTCTTTGTCATCCAAAGGAGGATGAACTCGTGCAGCCATGTCGCGCCACCTCTGTGCATATTCTTTGAATCTCTCGTATTTCTTCTGGGACAACCGCTGTAATTGGAGCCGGTTGGGTGCCAAGTCACTATTGTACTTATAATGAGCCACAAACGCTTCAGCCAACTGCTTCTAATTTTTTATCTGAGTAGGCTCCAACCCCATGTACCACTCAAGGGAAGGACCAGACAAGCTGTCTTGAAAGAAATGCATCAGCATCCTCTCATCGTTTGAATAAGCCGACATCCTTCTATAGTATGATCGCACATGCACCTTTGGACAGGTATCCCCCTTATATTTGTCGAATGTGGGAGCTTTAAATTTTAGCGGCACCCTCAAGCCAGGCACCAGACCCATTGTGGTCATATCTAAACCAACAGCATTTTGATTCACAACACCTTTCATCTGCTCCTCGAGCATCTTGATTCTCTGAGTCATCTATAGGACCTTCAAAACCTCCACCAGAGAAAGCATCTTCTTGCTGATCTTCTAGCCAATTATCGTTCCCATTCCCGTATCCATCATACCCGTTGTTACGGCCAAATCTAGTCTGATTCATTACAGGGCCCCGCCCCCTGTTACCATACCCTGGAGCGACTCCGGCAGGTCCAAAAGACATTATTCCAGCACCATTTCCATTACCGAATCCGCCATAACCCTGATTGGTATTACCAAATCCGTCCTGTCCGAAGCCCTGAGCGTTGAAGCCGTACTTCCCATCATGATCAAACCCCTAGTCATTAAAGCCAAATCCGTTGTTACCGAAGCCATTACCTCCAATATTATCACCACCCAGATTGACATCTCCGAACCCAACATTGTTGACGACAGTCTCGTTACCGATTCCTGCATTACCGTTCCCGGCGCCAGCGCCGTTGTTCACATTGACAGCAGGTATGTTTACCACTGGTGGAGCTACCGGTGTAGGAGTACCATCCCCGTGAATAGTGTCAACCCGCACAGAATTGTGGTCTTCATTCCCGTGCCCAGCATTTCTCATCAACAAAGGCTGCACCAAAGCTTGCAAGTTCTCCTGGCCTTTCACAATGGTCTCCATTGTCTGCATGAATAGTGCCAGCTTCTCACGCATGTCCTGCATTTCATTCTGCATCTGATCCATAACTCTTCTACAGTTGGTACGAGTAGAGTATCGGTGCGGGCGTTGAATTTCAATCCTGAAAAGACCTGTACGGTGCAGGAAATGAGATACAGTTCAATAATCACCTGTAATGCAATATGAATGTGTATGCAATGCAATGTGTGTCTGTGCATTAGGGAATATCACTCCCCAATTCTAGTGCGACTGTGTCAGTGTGGTGACAGTGACAGCAATACGAAGTTCGGAGCCGAATCATAGAAAACGTCTCATACATTGCAGAGAAACCCATCAAGTCAAGAATACAATATCAATGAGCGTACAATAAGAAGGCATGACCTCAACCAACAATCCTGGTGATGGCCAGCACAATGCAAATAAAGCATACACATTAATACATGAAATAGTCAAGTGCGTCCATACGCCTGGTACTCCTCTAATAACCTCTTAGTCTCTGGATGACTTGGTCGGGTAAGCAAACCCTCAACAAGTAGATCTCTTCGCTTGAGAACACGTCGTAAATCACCAGCAGATTCCTCCCATGCCCCTTCTCCAAAGCGATCCTCTAGCTTCCGTTTCTGAGACACAACCTCTTTCTTGCACTCGATGGCCTTGTTCAATGAGCTCTGGAGACTATATCTTGCCATCACCTCCTCTTCATACTTTTTGTTGCTAGCCTTCAACTGATCTTCGAGTTCAGAAATTTGCTGCTTCAATTTGTCTTCCCTCTTTTTGTTGTTGGTTAGCGTAGCATTCCACGTTTTGTTGCAAGAAGAGATTTCCCGGTGGGCGACATCGAGTGCCTTCTTCTTGGACTCCAACATATCATGAGAACTTCTGAATTCTTTCCCCAGGCGTTCACGCTTCTTTTTCTCTTCGGTCAATTCAGCACCTAGCCTGTTTACTAACTCAGTCTGCTGTTGGAAAGAATGCACAGTCTTATTCCTCTCACTACGCATCTGAGCCAGTTCCTTTTCTAACTCTTCATTGATCTTTATCAAGTCCTATTTTTATTTCACGACCCGCTCATAGACCTCAACAGCTACAGTAGTAGGTTCCTCCACTGGAATGGGGACAGGACGTGAGACTGCTGGAAAAGGCATCTGTACCTGTCTTACCCTCTCCTGGATCCACACCTTGTATGGCATATAGGCCTGGCAATCATTCTTGCCTAGCAATGGTTTCCCTCTTCTGCATATATGATTCCAAGCGTGCTGAAGCTTGGCCAATAATTCCCCACTCAAGTCACCGGTGAAATACAGAGATTCTTGTATTTCTTCCTCCTTTGGCGGGCTTTTCAAAGCATAACCGAATTGCCTGATCAATAATGATGGATTGTAATTAATGCACCCTTTCCTCCCAATCAGAGGAACATTAGGATATCCGGTGCAGCTATAGATAATCTCAGATCCCAATAAATCTCTGTCAAACCAGCCTATATCTTCTGACGAAAGTCCCATCAGACGCTCAGACCAATCCACCGTACCTGCAGACTCAGCAAAGATACCCTTCTTGGGCAAATGACTCTCAAACCACATATACAGCAAGGGTACACAGCAAGAGACGTTCTTGCCCCTCCTATTCTCATTCTTATAATGCAGTGAGTGATAGAAGTCTCCAATCAGGGTGGGCACAGGATTGCCTGAAGCGAAGATATAGAATGCGTCCAAATCAACGAAGTCAGGCATGCTAGGGAACAACACAGTGCCATAGATACACAAAGCAAGGATAGCATTAAACACAACCCAACAACCACTCTTGGCGTACTCTTGTGCTTTCCCAACTAAGAACTTGAGAGAAAAACCAGAAACTCCATTCCACGAGGTTAACAGCAATTCTGAGGGGTCTAAGTGCAAAGCAAAAGCCAAATCCTCCAGCTTGGGCTCAGCACCTATATGAATGAAGGGCACCTTGTTCTGAATAGTCAACTCCAAGATCTCAGCATATTCCTCCATGGTCGGAGCCAGAATGAAATCAGGGAAAGTAAAACACCTCAACGGGGGATCATAGAACTGCATCAGCGCATACAATCCGTCACGCTCATGCATGGATGGTTTATAGACCAGCCTGAGTAGTTTCCCATAACTCTTCCTGAAGCTTCTCTTCACCTCATCATCAGCTAGAGATATCAAACCAAGTAGCGAAGAAACATCGGGAGTAGGCAACTTGTACGCGACAGTCTTCCTCAAAGTACTCATGATAACAGATGGAAAGTCGGAGCACTAGAATCGGGAAGTATGATAATGCACCTGCAGCACAGACACACGTTAATGATATGCACATGATGATGCAAACAATGCAATATGCAAGCAATGCAACAAAGGACCAAGTGCCCCGACTGAGAAGCCCAAATCAGACCAAGAACAAAGTCTCCAACAGCCCCTCCAGTATTCTTCAAACCATGGTCTTAGACAGACCCCACACATAAACTCCAATCAAGTCTCTGCTAGATCCAGTAACATAACTCCAACTTGGTCTCTGACAGACCCCAATAATACCATCCTCAGATATCACACCCCTGAATCTCAATCAAGATAACCGGTATTCTGGAGGTCAAGTTACCTGCATTCCCAACCCCTTTCACAGGTAGGTGTCCTAATAACTGACACAAGGTATGGCATCCTATGCGGTCGTCAGCGTCACAGACTTTCAAGATTGATGATACGATTCCCAGAAGGAGTGGCATCATCAAATCCTGAAGAGGCCTCACTTAGCCAACTTCCAAATGATCGGTCCCCGGAGTCGACAATCCAACTAACCAACAACCCCCTCAACCCAAAGGGTTGAAAAAGAAGTCAACCAGAAGAACCTCGTCCGAGCGTGGATTTCATGAGACACTAGTACCTGCAAAGCAAGCACGCGCCCACTAATTTTCACTCTAATTCTAGGTGCACTCAAGCCCAGGTCCGGCTTATCTCTCAATCATAGAACCCCCTCATACCCACAGCAATAATAATAATAATATAATGTTGAATGTAAAATACAGAAAAAGTAAATCCATACAAAATCCTCGACGGGAAAACAAGCGCTAGGATTGACTCGCGTAGGGAACCGTTGGAGTCCCCAGCAGAGTCGCCAGCTGTCGCTACTGCGAAAATCGGCGTCGGTTGAACAGAAGAGTCGCCACCGTGCGTTATTTATCCCAAAGGAGGGAAAGGGAACGCTCAAAGTAAACCTACCGTAAAGACGGGAAAGGAATGGTCATCGCAACCAAATCCTGGATTCGGGAGTCGGTTACGCAAGGGGAAGGTATTAGCACCCCTCACGTCCGTCGTACTCGACGGGATCCACGCTTGTTTTCTAGTACGGATTGTTATTCTATCTATTCTACAGGTCTGGGGTTAAAAGAAAATAAACTGACTCGGCAAAGTATCTCACTTTATGCCTACGTATTCCCGTCTGGAACGAGAAATCAGAGTCAACGTAGTTCGCCTACCTACGGGAAAGGAGGGGAAGGTTGCTCGCTAGGATATCGCATCCTATGCCTACGTACTTTCATACAGCATGAAAGATCAGAGCAAACGTAGTTTGGGCCACGTACGACACAAGTCTGTCTCGATTGTTTTTATTCCTCTAAAAAGGTTTTTCTGATTACTGGTCCAAGCGGACAAAAATGACATTTTGATTGGTTCACATTCTTTTACGGAAGAAATGTCTTTTATTGCGTTTGAAATGTTTATTGTGTTTTTTCTGATTGTTTTGAGAAAGAAGAGACAGAACTCTAAAACCTATGGTTTAAAAGGGGAATCAAAATCTAACCTAATGTTGTCATGCATGGATAAAAGCCTAATGTCTGTCATATTCCTCTCTTGCGCGGAGAGAAACAGAGATCCTAAGGGGATAAACGGAAAACAACAGCATATATACAATAAAGCAGTAAAATGCATGAATGCAGCAATACAAGCGAGGCAAGGGAGTCCCACTCAACCTCGAACCTAGAAAACAACAGGCAAAAGTGAACAAAATTCACTTTAGACCTAACAGGTTAATTGTCAAGCAATACAGTCAAGAAACTCAAACAATACATCAACAGCTCTAAACATCACCAATAGCTCTAAACAGCACAAGCTCCTTCTTCTATCAGTCTTCAAGGCAAGGGACTTCATCTTCAATCTTCAAATATTCTTCAAAGCAAGCTCTCCTAGATGAGTAATAGTTCACAAGATAATTTGGGATGTTAAACAGTCAGTTAACCACCAAAGGTGGCATACAGACTGTTAACAAAATACAAACTGTTTCTCTCAAAAGTTCTATCTCCTAGATACTGTCACTAATCCTTCCAAAGGAAGGAGGTGAGTATCAAAGAGAGACTTTGAATCATAGAGAAGAATGGAGGCAACAGAAGCCATCCATATTTGTGAAGAAATTTTCTATTCTAAAACTCTACCTAGCTCCTAGGTCCTATGATCTTCAATCAATCTTCAAGCAAGCCTAGCATCTTCATCAACTGTGAACTTGATCTTCAACTCTTTGTCTTCATTATGCTTCATCCTCATGCTCTTCAATCCAAGCCCACACCCCAAGCAAGCCCAATAAGCCCATACAAACAAAATAAACCCCAAAAGGGCACACCATACAATCAAACAATTGCAAAATATACTAAAAATATTAATATAGTGGGGAAAATTCTAATATTATTTCTAGGGGATCTACTAAACCTACCCTTAATACCCATATATTCCCCATAGCCTAACTTGTCCTAAAAACCCAAAAGAAATTGTTTTAATGCACCTAAGTTGTGGTTTAACCTAATTTTATACAACCTAGAATTACCTAATCAAAACTATCCTAAACAATTGTCACAAAAAATATGGCATTAATCCAGGGGGAACCTAAAACATACATCTAACTAACCTAAAAATATTGAACTAAAAATCTAAAGGGAGCTACCTAAACTAAAATCTACAAATTCATATATCAACTAAAAAGAATTAAAAAGCAATAAAAGAAGAAAATATGCAAAAAAATATAAAAATGAAATAAAATGGCAATTTTATGATTTTATATTTTTCTTGACAAAAAATGGAAAGTGGAGAAAAACTTTCCATGAGAAAATATTATTTTTTTCTATTTATTATGCATTTTTTAAAGTTTGAGAAAATTTGGAGTAAAATAAGATGGAAAAGATGAGGTGGGGTGCAGATAGAAACAAAATACAATTCAATGCATTGATGGGCCCAGACATGGGGGTGCGTATAGAAATATGCTAGGCCCAATATTACAACCAGAAAACAATTAAAAATAAAAATAAAAAAGAAAACTGGCGGTGCAAAAAGAAGTAAAATGCAGTTAAAAAATGGACTTGGGCCTAAAGGGGGGTGGCGTTAGAAATGCGCCTGGGCCCAGTTTAAATCAGAAAAAGCAATGAAAATCACAAGGAGAATTAGGAAAGTCATGGTGCGAATAGCATGAAAATATAGTGTAAAACATGATGGGCCTGATATGAGGGGTGTGGAAAGCAGATTTGCTAAGCCCAGATTTGGCGTTTTAAGTGAAACGCCGCGTTTCAACACGCTGGCTTTCCCTCTCATTTTCAATTGAATCTGGAGCGTAGGATTTATTTCTCAGTCAACCTTCAAACGCGTATCCAACGGCAATGGAGTCATCCCTAACCTTGAGCAACTAGGGTTTTCAGAAAACATGAAAACACGAGCTCCATGCACAGATCTTCCAGCTCGTCGTTCTCCTTCGTCTCTTGACCAAACTCCTCGATGTAAAAACCAAATTTAATCCATTTTCCGAGCTAAACAACACTATGGCCTTAGATTTCATTAAAACAACCTCTATCATCCAAATCGAACGGTCTAACCTCATGAACTCAAAATTTCATCAGTTTTCAACCTCAACCAAACTCATGATTCTTTACACAAAAATGATCCTTATGTTACACTGATTAAAATCCTCTAATAACCTTGCATTAAAGCTCACTAAATCACACGTTCCAGCTCATCCAAGAATTGACCACCATTAATGAAACTTCTCCAAATGCTCTTAAACTCATCAAAATTGGTCACCTAATTGTCTCTAACACTCCTAAACTAATAATTAACCCTAGCCATGCCTAGAATAGAGTGTAGGAATGATTTTGCATACCTTACTTCTTGAAATGGTAGGTGATGAAAGTCTTCAAATCAAGCCTTGTAACTCCTCAAGAATGGTCCTTGGAGGCTGAATCTTCTTCTGTTTGCAAAAGAAATGGCTGGAATTGCTTGTGCTTCAAGATCCAATGTAATTTGCTTTCTTGCAAATTCAATGTGAATGCTTTCAAATCTTCATCAATGGAGTCTCAAACTAGTATGAACATACTCAGCAATATTTATGGAGATGATTTGTGAAGAAAAATGGAATGGCAATGAAGAAAAATGTGAAGTTTGAATATGATTTGCAATGGAGCAAAATGGATCTCAATCTCTCTTCTCTACCACAATCAACACCAACCCTTCACCAATGCAAGTTGCATTCAATATATAGAGAGGTTTGGAAAAGTCTAGAACCTCCTAGAATCATCTAGTAAGAACTTGAAGATTTCATGATATGGTATTTTGAACTTTCACTTCTCCTTATATGGTATCTCATGCAATATGCCTTGTAATATTGGTAACCAACTTGAATTTATCCCCACATGATATTTTGGATTAGTTACAATGCACATTTTCCTTGCTTGTTGAGTTTTTCCTTGTTTTGGTATGGTACCCTATTATGCAAGCAACCAAATTACAAAGAAACCCTATGATACAAGCCTCAAATCAAAATTGTGGCTGAACCATTGTTCTTAAAATGTCATTTGGAGTCAAAATGACCTATCATATGACATGGTTTGGACTTGTAGCTTATGATTTATGATTTTCAACTTCACTTGAATTAACTTATGCCTCATTTTTAGGTCATTTTTATCACTTTTTGATATGAGCCTTTTCAACATCTCATGACCACCCTACTAGCCTTAAAATATCATTCTAAGCAACTTTGATTTTGAAGATTTTTCCATTTGAAGCTTGGAAGTAGGAGATATGGTCTTATGCTTGAAATGACTTATAACCTCCAAATGACCAAAATGCCCTTGGCTTGTCAAGATCATAAGTAGGGCTCCACAAATCAGATTGAGGCATACCATACCTTTCTAGAAAGCTAAGATCATGAGGAACAACTTTCATGTTGTCCAGAAATCCATTTGAAAACTCCTTGAGGGGTAAAAGTTGCTTGGAAGTCAAGTAACTTTCACAGACAAAATTCAGATGCCTCTGAGTACCTGTAACTTGCAAGAACCATAACTTGAGTTCTATAAATCTCCTTGATGCCTTCCACCACTCAAATTAAAGGTCTTGAGATACTCTACAAGTTTCATGTTGGACAAGGATCCATTTGAGACTTTCATTTTGAATTGCTTTGCTTGGAAGTTTGACCTAAACCAGGGGATTTTACTCAGAAACCCTAATTCATAAACTTCTCTTCTTCTTGATTTCTTTTGATTTCTCCTTGGCACAACACCATATCCATATCCACATATCAAATGATGAATCCCACATCTTCCAAATAGGCCTTGATGCCCTTCAATCAAGCATTTGACCTAGGGTTGACCCAGATGACACCCTAGTTGACTGTCTTCAACTGTAGCTCTTGTAACCATGCCAATGACTTGTCTCATCTTCAAAATGACCCTTTAGGTCTTCCATGCCCTCAATTCCTAACCCATAACTTCTCTTATGATCTTCACATGCCCTCAAGATAGGAGAGAAACCCACTGATTGGCCTTTAAGTTTCCCAAAGCTTCAATTTCTTTCTTGGTGATTTGAATAGGCTTGAATCTGAATAAAAACCCCTTGACATGCTTTTTGAAATAAGAATGGCATTTGATCCCTTGTTGGATGGCTTGCCCATGCTATGCTATGCAGATGAATGAATTATGTACATGATCTAATATGCAAATGCTAAAGCTATGAAACATAGAATCAGGTGAAATAAGTTGGTCAAATTTTAGGGTGCAACAAGAGGTATCTTAGGGAAGTCCCTACAGCTATGGATCATAGGTATACCACTGATTTTGGGATCATACAAATTAACATCATAATGGCTAAGAGTTGTTAACATTGCGATCCAACCTTCCTTGCTAGTGAGGTTCCACAAGACATGAGTCCTGGGAAAATGGGAAATGAACCATCTACTAAGCAATGCGGTACAACACGAGAACTGTCTGAGGTCGTATAGAGTGTGGCGGTGAATGACAAGGTAGGTGTCTGCTAGCAATGTATTCACAGGATTTTGAATAATGAAGAGCCGAATAGCCTCCTCACTGATGAACTCATTACCGCATGGGAAAAGGTACAATCCGTATATCAAGAACGCCAAAATCGCCTCGAAAATACCCTAGTTCCTATTTTCATAGTGAAATTCAGCCATTTCATCAACGGTCTTGCCTCTATTCTATAGAAACCACCTTTGGCTTTCATAGTAGGTAATTCTTCTGGCCTGAGGTGTAATGCTTTGGCAAGATCTCTTCTTTTCGATTTCCCATAGGAAGCCTTGAAAGAAAAAGGAATCTTTAGGTAAGCCATATATTCTTCAATAGTTGGAAGTAGCTGGAAGTCCGGAAAGATGAAGCAATGATATATCATACTGTAAAACTCAACGAGCGCGTGCAACATGCATTCATCAATTTTAGTGTTAAGTAATGGTAGAAGATCTCCATACTTTGCAGTGAAGGCGGTGGGATCCTTAACAAGGACTTCCAATATATTGAGGTTGTCCAACTTCAAATCTGGAAGCGAGAGTCCTCCTCGTTGTACCATGTTGATGTCTGCAAAGAAAAATTTGAATTTTCTTGAATGGTTACCAAAATGCAAAGATGCGATGCAAATGCGACTGGTTTTACAAAACTCAGCAGATCAATTTGTGTCAAACCCTCATTTCATTCATTATTGGTAAAAGTTACAAATTTTGAGATATAATACAAGAAGTTTAAATTACATCAAGAGACTAGGTTTCACAGCCTAAACTAATTACTTCAGACACGAGACCTCTTCAACTTCTTCAATATTGCATTCTCCATTACCAACTTATCTACTATCCCTTTCCAAGATCCGGAAGCAGGAGGGATATTAGAGTATTCATGGTTGCTCTGAGTAGGCTTTATACTAGAGAAAAATAAATTCTCCTTTGTTGTTTCCCCATCAATTACTCATCGTTCGAGCCAATCTATCAACTCATCTTTTTCCTGCACTTCTCGGACGAGTCTTGTTGCTTCGGAAGCGAGTGAATGATACTTTCCTTCCCAAGTGTCTCTCTCAAGTTGCACTCTTGCAAGAAGTTCTTGGTACTATTCCATCTTCTTAATGGGAATGGTAGAGGATGACGATGCGATGACAATCTGCGTGTCCTTTTTGGGCAGATACGACATCTTCAAGTCTTTTGCTCTAGATTGGGCCCATTGAATAAATGGCTCCAAAGCTGTACAATTTCTTTTCCCCGGCTCTGCTTTCGTCTTTTTATGGATTTTCTCCCAAACATCAATTGTACGGTTTCTCACACTTTCTGATACCTCTGCTTTGAGATAAAAGAAACCAGATAAGAGCAAATGTTGGGTTTGTCATTCATCGGAAAGCCAAACTGTCGTTTAGCCAAAGCTGGATTGTAATTGATCCCTCCCCGTACTACAATAAGTGGTATATTTGGGAAGCTTCCACAATGATCAAAGTAAAATCCTCGGACGTATGTGGGATTGTACCAATGAATATCAGTTTGTGTTAAAGAGATTATCCTTTGAGACCATCTGCATCCATTGGGATTCTCTTTGAAAATGTCGGTTCTTGGCAAATGATTGACAAACCATTTGTATAACAGAGGTGCACAACAGAGTAAAGCTCCTTTTCCTTAAAGTGTCCGATGATAAATTGAATGATACACATCTCCTAACAAGGTGGGCACGGGGTTGCCACTTAAAAATATGAAAATGGAAGGGAAATTGACGAATTCCTCTACCTCGGGAAACAAAACTAGTCCATAGATTAACAGAGCTAGTATTACTTCGAATGCATCCATACTCCCTTCTTTGGCAAGATAGGCAGCTTTCTTGACTAAGAAATCTGAGTGAAAACCTGCCACTCCTTGTTTGGTCGCACAGTGGGCTTTAATTTTAGAAGCTTCAATGTGAAGAGCATCTGCAATTTCCTTTGGCGAAGGCAACTTCTCCAATCCACTATAAGGTTTTTGGTCTTTCACAGAAACTCCCATGTAATAGGTGTACTCTTCCAACATCGGCATCAACTGATAGTCGGAAAAAGTGAAGCAATGATACAATGGATCATAGAATTGAACCAAAGTACTGAGAATTTCTTCTTCCATTCCTATCCTGACTAGGCTTAGGATCTTTCCATATCTCTTTCCAAAGTCTTCTGACTCCATTGTTCCTAGCTTTCTCAACTCGGGGGTATCGGGCTTCTTGAAAATGTATCTTTTGGTGTTTCATGTTCCAATATCCATGATGTGTCTAGGATTTTGCACACAAAGAGATCATATGAGTTTTACAAAACTAGTCGCAAAAGAAAAAGCAAGTATTCTCAAATACAAAGCATATGCACACACAAAGGCTCCCTAGGCTCAATTGTCAAAGCATCAAGTCAAATGTCTACCCATCACCAAGGATTTGTACTATGAGTTGTTTTGTACTTTCCAAACGGGTTCTATCAAATTTCCCAGAGTCATAGTCAATCCTTCGGATATTGCAAATTAACGCGACTACTCACGTGAGTCAATAATATTCTCAAGATAAACTCGTCTGAGTGTAGCATTGCGTGTCAACTATTGAGGGACTACTCTGTAACAGTTTCTGCGCTACGTCTTAAAAAGGCCAAGTGGGGTAAAAGTGTCACTAAAATCCCTCAGCTTCGCAGACTCGTATTGAAACAATTAGTGAATATATGAATACTCATGCATTACTAACCATCTCAAAGAGTCTCCACTGAGTGTGATTACATCATATGTCAGACATATTAGGACTACTCCCAATAGCCCAACTATTGATCATACCATAATCCTATCTCATGTGTCACTCAAATTCGGGCTAGGATTTATCTCACGACTCAAAACACCCAGCGTCCACAACACAAACAGATATATTGACAAATATACATGTTAAGCAAATACTCACAAATATAGCATATAAACATACAAAATAGGCTAAACCCCCAAGTTTAAGTATTTGCATAGTCCCTAGTGAAGTTTTCATTTCTGTTGCAGTGAGAATCGTGATATCAAGCTATTGATTAACTTGAATTTTAATTCATTAAATTCACAACCGGACTTTGATTTATCCAAAAGAAAGGTTAAAGAAAGAAAAACCTTTTGCGCGATGTAACAACAATGCTAAGAGATTCGGGGATCGGGGGTTGGTTATGCCTACTGTAGGTATTTCACATCATAAACATCTGTAGTACTCTACAGGAACCTTTTGTTTGTCTGTATGCTATACTTGCTAGATGTTTGCTATGACTTGGGATGTGGTATAAGGTAAGGGTTAAGATACAGACCTAGGGATAGTTTCTAAGTTTGATTGCAAAGATATCGCATCCTCTGCCTACGTATCCTAGCTAGGATAGAATCAGAGCAACCGTAGTTCACTTCACCAGGGATAGATGAACACTTAATTATGATCACGGTTCAAAGGGGAACAAACATAAAAATGTTTGTATAGAGTTTAACAAAACTCTCTATTCTAAGTTGTATACTCAAGATGATTGACTTTGACAAAATCCAAAAGGGGAGTATGTAATCATCACTATGATTCTTACATAGAGTTAACAAACTCTATCTTAAAGTTCTAAAATTGCAAGACTATGTTAGGGGCGTGCTCGTCAAGATATCGCATCTTGTGCCTATGTATTCCAATTAAAAAATGAGAAATCAGAGCGTCCGTAGTTCGGATGGTGACTAAGGAATGACTTTAACAAAAGTCAAAGGGGAAGTTAAGAAATCATCATTATGATTCTTGCATAGAGTTAACAAACTCTATATACTCCTAACAAGGGGTAGGTCTTGTGGACTTAAAGCAAAGTCTCGTAGATAGTGTTCTAACTTAACAAAGTCAAGAGGGTAGGGAGATGTCTATGACCCAAGGGTCAATATAGAGACTTTCCTTTGGAAGGGAAAAGATTAGGCAACTTGGATAAGAACTAAAGAGTTCCATCACTTGGGGAAACAACATAACAAAGCAATCAACATTCAAACATGACGAATATATAAGAGGTATGGTTACAACCAAGGACTTGCAAGCATATGACAATATCAAGCAAGGATTATAAACAAGGCAAGTGGTTACCACCAAGATACACAAAGATGATACACAAAGATAATACAACATCTAAAGTGAGGTTAATATAAGATTCAATATAAGAGGTGAAAACCAAATGACATATCTTGACAAAGATGAAGGTATATCTTAACAAAGATGAAAGTATATCAACCAACAAATAAATGCAAACAAGTTACAACTTGAGGTTAATATGTTATAGGTCAAAGGATGTCATACGTAACCACATAAGCAAACATCATACACTTGATGACAATCAAGTATAGACAATCAAACAATGTCATAACAATACAAGTAAGAAGTTCAATACTTCAAATAGGGATAATCATAAGTTTTAAGGATGAATCACTTAAATGCTTACAAGCGAAAGTTGAAATTCAAACTCAAGTACACAAGGGAGCTAACAATCCAAGTTCATATCAACTTCAAATTAAACTCAAAGAGAATGAAATCAAAGTTATGAAATGAAGAATGAGAGATAGGAGGGTGAACACCCTAAAAAGGATTACAACTTTCTCACAATGTAAAGTGTTTATAAAATATGAATTTTAAAATTCTTTAAACATTATATGAATATATATTACAACACAAGAATTTAGCAAAAAGAATCATTTAAAAATGATTAAAATTGGAGAAGTTATGTTAATTTGAATTTTAAATAAAAATCAAATAAAGTAGTGATTAAAAAATAAGGAAATGTCTCACCCAAGGCTTGAACTCAAGACCTTGAGGTCATGGACCCAAAACTCAGCCATTTTTACCACTTCATGCATGTGAACAATAAGTGGGAATGGAAGGAGAAATATTAAAAACCATAAAAATCATAAAAATTATTAAAAAGTGCTCTCGCTGAGGATCGAACTCGGTCCTAGAGGCATGATAAGATACATGAACGCAAGGCAATAACCACTGAGGTGGCGATACATCCAATGTATCAAGCCACCCCAGTTGAACTTATACCTAAAAAGGCTATTTCTGGGCAAGGCTGCAAGGCAAGATGAGGCAAGCATGGCACAAACGATTTCACTCTAAAAACCTTAAATCTCAATCAATTTTAGTGAAACAAAAGTCAAACTCACTTGAATTTTCATAGGGATTAAAAAGGTATCAATCACAACTTCAAACAAAGCACACACACAGAGATTCAAAGGAACATGCTTAATGAAGTTTAAACATGCATTTTGGCAAACAAAGCTTAAACCAGATGTAAACAGTCTAAATTCTAGATATGTACAAGTTTTAAGTATGCACTAGATTAAGTTTTAATAAAAATCTATACCAAAAGACATTGTGGTAAGAATTTGACACGTGAGTTTCTAAAGAACATGATTTGAACAACTAAGAAAGAATGGTCAATCTTAAACAAATACAAGTCAATTAAGAGCTAATGCACCACATGTTATTATCATCCATGAATCTCTAAACCAAACTTGCTTGATAAAGGAACTAAGATTGGAAGGGATGTCCTGGTCATGACAGTAGGCTTTAAGTTAGGGAAAAGCAATGATGTACTGACACAGATAATCAAACATGATGACAACTAACAGTTCAACTCAAAAGCAGCCTCTCATTCATGACTCACAAGACACAAATGAAAAAAAATATGGTGAAGATGCATACATGCTTAACACCATTGACAACACACAACAAAATGGACATGTTCAACCAACAATAACAACATCAAACTGAACTGAGCAACCTCATGCATCATGCTTTAATATAAGGCCAAGGATTTTAATAGTTATCTGTCAAAGCAACATTTAAAGTCAGAGTTCAAACTGAAATCCCCCTGGAAACATCCATGATATAACCCTAAACCAAATAAACTAAAAAAAAAACTGGCATTCTGAGAATAATAGAGGTTGTTTGACAAACCTCTAAAGGAAATGGCCAACAAGTACATTCATTAAAAAGAAACACCAAATCCAACAGCCATAACCTTACAAAAGCAAGCAAAAACTTTCAACAATATAAATGAAACAGTCTTACTTGAAACAGAAGAAAATGATAAAACATGGCATATCGAATGAACAGAGGCAGTAGCAACATGTTAGACATAACTATGCAAAACATCAAACTGCAATCCTACACAAAGCTCTAATCCAAACATGTAGAACAAATGCTGGCAACAACAAGGTATTCATATTCCAATCCTCATACCTCAAGTCAATGTCTTCACTATGACCAAATTAAACCTACACAACTCTAAATAGAAAACTTTATACAACATGGTAATGTTGATCATCATATGCTTCACCATAACCATTTAAGAACAAAATTTAAATTTCACTAATGATAGTGACAACTTGATCATTACAAATTCCAAACAATCAAACACCAAATCTTTATGACAGTTACAAATTCAAAAAGGCAAACCACCAAACCTAACAATGTTTAAGATCAAACAACTAACCTTGACCTCTTCATGTTGACAGATTTTAAAAGTTCAAAAACAGTTCGGGTGTCAATGAGTATAAATTCAAAATAACCATGTTAAACCTAAACTCACCATATACTTCAACAGCCTACTCTTATAAAATTAACAAAATGCACACCTTATTCTAATGATGGTCTAATAGTTAATGCACATGAGTTAACAAACTCCACATTCACAACAACTTTGATATCATAGTTACCTTGTCAACATAACAATGTATAGTTCCTTCAACCAATCAATCAATACATCTATGATGCATAGTGAGAAAATTTAGGATTATATACCTCTTGTAATCTTCCCAAAACAAGCTAGCTACAAGAATAAGAATTTCCTCCATCTTTTGGGCAAGTTGGTGAATGTAGCTTCTTATTGAAGAAACAAAGAAATCTTTAAGACAGTTAGACCAAATGAACTTCCAGTTGTTGTTTGAGACTTTAAACAGTTAATATAACATGAATGGAAGGTGTCCAAAATGTCACAATGATGGAAATTGATTTATGTAGTGGTTTGGTGTGAAACTTGCACAAAAGTCAAAGTATGGTGGTATGAAGGTTGACTTTTTGATCTAGGTTTCTTTTGATGAAGCTAATGGTGGGAATAGCTTTAAATGATCATTTTGAGTGTGTGTGTGTGTGTGTGTGTGTGTGTGTGTGTTTGTGTGTGTGTGTGTGTGTGTGTGTGTGTGTGTGTGTGTGTGTGTGTATGTGTGTGTGTGTGTGTGTGTGTGTGTGTGTGTGTTTGTGTGTGTGTGTGTGTGTGTGTGTGTGTGTGTGTGTGTGTGGTTTTTGAGGTGGTTTTATGTTTGGAAGTGGTGCTGGTGTGAAAGGTGCAAAGGGAGAAAATTTGGTGTTTTTCTTCACTTACAAGAAAGAATGGTAAGAAAGAGAGCTATGTATTCTCTTGTGTGTTGAGAGCTTTGGTGTCCAGAATAGAGTGGAATGGCTACTCTATTTATAGGCCAAGTGAAGGTTGGGGCAGATTTAATATTTGCAAGGCAAGTTGCATTTTGGTGGGAAAGACTTTGTTGTTTCAAATGTGAGATTTCCATCTACAGATTTTAGCTTGCTTCGAATAGTTATTACCCTCAGAAACAGCTGATATTAAGCTAATATGAAGTGACTATAGATGTGCTAAAGTAAGCCTCTCTATGCTGCAGCCAAAGCCATATTCTCTCTCATGTGTACTTTTGTACCTTTTATATTAAATAAATAGATTATGGATAGATTCTTGGTTTTACTTTGATTCCCTTCAGATTTGGTTCAAAGCTCCCTCTGACACATCATATCAGACGCTTTCTCTTGGTTAGAAATGAAGTACCTGATTGGAAACCAAGTCCATGTTGAGTTTTGACAAGATGACAATCAAGTGTTTATGCCCAACTTGTCCAATTTGAAACTCTCAGCTCACAAGGGATATAGAGGAGTTCTTGTGCTTTTTGGAAAGCCCTTAGGGAGCTCTACAACTTTTATGTTTACTGAATTTTCAAATTCCAAGTGGAACTAGGACAAAAAACCCTTCAAAGTTGGCTGAAAACATGTCTAAAAATGCCAAAACTTAGAATTTTTCTAAGTGTTTTCTCCCTCTTGTGATGATTTTGATTATAACTCCAAATCCATGCATTTTTTTCCCATAGGTCAGCTTTACACTTTTGTAGGTCTTGCCAAGACCTTTCTAACAAGCTTTGAACCACCTCTTTTGGATGTGTGGTTAGCAAGTTATGGTCTTGCCCCTTTCAAAACCCTAATTCCCGACTTTTCCGATTACTCCTCAATCCTTGATCCAATGGTCATGAAACTTCATGGATAGGTGTAATATGTTACTAGGAACATATTTGCTTTAAACTTTGGGGTCAAACTCCTTATGGTTAAAGAGTTGGCTTTTCAGTCAAACGGACCGATTGATCGAAAAAACCCCGAACCGAGTGTTGATGTTCTGGGTCTTCTGAGGTCTTGAAACTTCTTGGGTGGACTTCAATAATCCATATGAGCTTCATGGACCATGATTCCATCATTGGAACACCTTTTAGATCAAAAGTCAAATTACAGTTGACTTTTCCTAATTAGAAACCCTAATCGGGGCTCCTGAATTGCGCTGTTCATGCTCTTTGGGTGACAACCTCAAATTGGATTCATACTTGATCCAATATGTTATCTTTTATGATATAGAGACTTATTTCATGGAGAATCAATCCAAGACATTGACTGATCAAACCATCGAAACCTCGATTTCTGACTGTATGGAACCCTAATTCACGTGTAACTTGATAAAGACAAACTTGAAATAGGTTAAGGTTAGATAATAAAATGAATATGATCCTAGAATGATGATGATGATCTAAGGGGTCAAAATTTGGGGTGCACCACTTTTCTTGGTTGGAATATGGTTTACTTGTCTCTTAACAACACTGACTGATGGATTGATCCAAATTCCCTCATTATGATCATTTCTAATATATGATTCATTCGCTCTAGTATTCTCATCTTGATCATTTATAATATACCATTCATTCTCAACATCAATATCACCTTGACCTCAAATGTTATCATCAAATACTTTGTTAGATAAAAGCACAATTGACCATTTCGTACTTGTCAGATCAGTGACATAGAACACTTGTTTAGCTTGCGTGGCTAAAATAAAAGGCTCATCTTTGTGTCCCACCCTATTAAGAGACACTTTCAAAAATCCTAACTTATCCATTCGTATGCCACTATTGTTTTCAACCTACTTGCAACCAAATAAAGGAATCTGAAACTTCTCATAATCAAACACCCAAATGCGCTCGATAACCCCCAAAATATGACAGATTTGCATATTTGGGGTTTAAGTCTTTCACCCTTGAAATGTGCATCGCTTCAGCTACCACGATGACACCACTATTTTGCATAGTACTTTTATCATCTTGTTCTTTGGTATAAAATGTGTATCCATTAATTGCATATGTGCTTTGTCGCATCGCTGCGAAGAGGGGCCGACAATGACAGAAGAGCCGCTACCGTTCGTTATTTATCCCAAAAAAGGGAAAGGAAACGATAAGAGAAAACATACGGAAATGGGAGAAGACAGGTCATCGCAATCAAATCTTGGGTTCGGGAGTCAGTTACGCAAGGGGAAGGTGTTAGCACCCCTCACGTCCGTCGTACTCGACGGGATCCATGCTTTGTTGTCTATCTAAAGGGTGTTGAACTATCTAAGCTACGGCTCAGGGACAAAAGAAAAGAAAAGAGACTCGATAGAGCATCGCCGCTCTATGCCTACGTATTCCCTCGTGCAATGGGAAAGTCAGAGTCAACATAGTTCGGCTAACTACGGGTGAAAGGTGGGGGAAGGTTGCTCGCCAAGAGATCGCCGTCTTGTGCCTACGTATTCTCATCTGGTATGAGAAATCAGAGTAAACGTAGTTCGGGCTAATAAGAACACCTATTAGTGCAAAATGTTTTAGGCCCGAGTAAGGTTAAAACTTAGTTCTAGCAGTTAGGTGTACGCAGCCCGATCATTGGAGACTTAGGCGTTACCTGTTTGCGGTAGAACCAAGAGTTAACAAAACTCTCCTTATGAAAAATGTTTTCCAAATTAAGATCCCGAAGGATAAAATGATTTGAAGTTTTTTTTGTGTGTTTTTTTTAGAGAAGAAGTGAATTGAATTTGATTTGTAATTCATGTTGCACTAAAGACTATGACCTAAGAGCGAATGTGTCGCATATCGTCCAAAGGGCATACGCTAACACTCTAGATAATTGAGAGGAGGCCCCCTAATCACCATTTCCCAAGTACTTAAGGCTCGTAACGTACAACAATCCTTAACCTTTATTAGATGTTTTAAGAAAGTTTGAAGATGAGAAGAGAGAGACACTCTAAAGGGAGACTAAGACTCAACCTAATGTTCTCATGCAAAGTGCACCTATGATTGGGATAAAAGGGAATACTACCCTAATCTTATCATGCATGGATTCAATCCTAAGGTCTATCATAATCAACCTTGAACAAGGAAGATTAGAGATCCTAAGGGAACATGGCCATGAAGAACAAAAGAAGAAGAAGAAGAAGAAAGCATAAGACAATGCAAGTATGCAAACATGTAATGCACAATTAGAATGATAGTGAGGGAGGAACAAAGTGTGGGGCAGTAGCCTCCACAAGCACATCTCAACCTCAGGCATGCATATGAGAGATGCAAAGAAGAAGGAAGAAAGAAGGCAAGCAAACATGAACATGCAAGCACATCACCACCTTGAACAACAACTACGAAAGTGTGCATTCAAGTGGAAAACGGACACGCGTGTCGACAAAGTGATGATTAAACGATCAAGAACAAAAACATATATCCAAAACATCTCACTCCTAAAGCATCACACTGATCCGTGAAGATTCGAAGTGAAACTATACCAAACAAGCATGAAAAACAGCAAAACAGGCCTGCTGGCACAATGTTAATCGATTAACACCAGGGGTTAATCGATTTACCATTGAAAAATGCTTGAAAATTTGAATATTTGTGTTGGTTAATCGATTAACCAATTGGTTAACCGATTAACATTGTTCCAGCAGCTAAAAAGCACTTTTCCGCACATAATCACCTCTCCAATCATTCGGATGATCACGTAATCAATTAAGGACGAAATTAAACCAGAAAACAGTGATCAAACAGCAAGTAATCACAATCAAACATCAAGATCTCAAATCAACATGCATCAAAATTAACCAAATCAATCAAAAATGAAGATCAACATGATGATTATGAAAATAAGCTCAAAACTACAATGGATCTAGAATTCCAACCTACGAAGCGGAGAATTGCTTCGGTTAATGTTGATTCAACTCCAATTGAGCAGATCCAAGCTAGAAATCCGGAATTCCTTCAAGATCCAAGTGTGTTCTTGTTGTAGGAGTGAAGGTCCACCACAATTAAACCAAAATAGTCCAAATAAGCTCCTTCAAAGCAACTTCAAAATTCAGATCCAAACTTGCACAAAAATTGGATGAAGAAATTGAGATGATGATGATCAAGGATGAAGGTTTAGCTCTTAGAAATCAGTGATTCCAATGGAGAATCAAGGATTTCAATGTGAGAAGAGCTTTGGTGAAGGTTTGGCAATGGAGAAATTGAGAGAAAATTGAGAGAGAGTGAGAGTGAACTCTGAAATGAGAATGGAAATTATAAGAGTTAGATGTGTGGGGTTTGGAGTAGATCAATTAAATACCCCTTAGGCTTGGATCCAAATGAGGCTTGGAGTGTGGTTTGTGAAAATTGCTTTGGAATGAGGAGTGGAAATTTTGGAGGGAATTTGAAATGATTTGGAAGTTAACCAAAATTCAAAATGGTTCTAGATCCTTCCCTTGGTGTAAAAATCAACTCACAAGTAATCAAAATTGGACCCCAAAGTGACTTAGTTTGAAAATTCACGTACAGAGCAGAAATTTGCACTAGTTAATCGGTTAACCATATCGTTAATCGATTAACACCCTCAAAACTTCAACTTTGACCTGATTATGACTTGGTTAATCGGTTAACCATTTGGTTAATCGATTAACACCTCAAAAATTTGAATTTTGGCGCCTTTTGGAGGGAAATCTGCACATTTGCCTGTTTTCAACCGCTTTGAGTTTTATTTAACCTATGAAACTTGCTCTTGAATATTATGACCATGAGAATGCTCGAGATGGCCTGAGTATTGCCTCCTGCACTGAAAAGTATCCTGCGAAATAAAATAAAATCGATCGCTCGATCGCCGGGCAAAATAAATGTCGGAGCCTCTAGTGCTCCCCGTTCAGGCTCTTGCGCTAAAAAGAGTTATGAGCCACAGGAAAACCTTGATCCCCTATCTCAAGAACAAATGTTATGAATTGCAAAAATGCAAAAATGCAGAGAACAAATGCTAGAACAATGCAGATGAAAACATAAGCCAAGTAAAAAAAAGGTTGGGAAAATTTTGGGGTACAATAGCTGCCCCTATTCAAGCAACTTGGACCTGAATGAGTGAAAAGCGAACGACTTTCAAACAATAAAGGTAAAAGACGATTGAATACCAAAGAACCCGGAAATTTGTCAACCTCAAATATAAACTGCAAACTCTGATTGGGGATAGAAATCTCCGGAGATAACTAAACTGATAGTTGCAACGGTAACAAACCAACTGATGACCAATTTCAAATCATCGACGCTAAGTCAGAAAGATCATCTGATATCACGTAGCGGACACTGAACCTCTGACCTCACCGTCAGGCCTCTGCATCAATTTTGGGAAACAACTGACCTCGCCGTCAGGTAATAACATCCATTTGGAAAGAAGATATCTTTGACTTCGTCGTCAGGCCTCTGACCTTGCCGCCAGGCATTGACATTAATTCGGTACAACCCACCTAACCTTGCCATCAGGCCTCGACATCAAGTTGATAAAAGCATCTGACATCGCCTTCAGGTTTTGACATCAAGTCCGTACAAGCTTCCGACATCGATGTCAGGCCTCGACATCAAGTTAGTAAAAGCATCTGACATCGCCGTCAGAACCATTGAACCCAATAAGCAATAAACCGATCGGCTCAACACACACCTGAGAAGGAACAACTGACACCGCCGCCAGACAACCATTAAATAAAAATAAGTATCGAATCTGGATACAGGGACTTCTGACATCGCCGCTAGGAGCTCACTAAATAAAAGCGAATAACAAATCTGAAATCAGATCAACACAGAGAATTTGACATCGCCGCCAGGAATCTATTGAGTTGATGAAGACATCTGACATCGCCGCCAGGAACTCGCTAAATAAAAACGAGTAACAAATCTGAAAATCGGATCAACACAGAGCATCTGACATCACCGCCAGGCATCTATTAAGTTGATGAAGATACTTGACATCGCCGCCAGGAATCTGTGGGGACTAAAACATTTGACCTCGCCGCCAAGTATGCAACAGTTCATACCCATCTGACATCGCCGCCAGGAATCTGTGGGGACTAAAACATTTGACCTCGCTGTCAAGTATCCACACAGTTGATACCCATCTGACATCGCCGCCAGAAATCCACGAAGTTGACACATATCTGACATCGCCGCCAGAGATCCACAAAGTTGATACACATCTGACATCGCCGCCAGAGATCCACATCTGATATCACCTCCAGGTATCTATAAAGTTGATACACATCTAACATCGCCGCCAAGTATCTGTCGGGGATAAAGCATCTGACCTTGCCGTCAGGTATCCATGCTTGGGATAAAACATCTGACCTCGCTGCCAGATATCCACACACATCTGACATCGCCGCCAAACAACCATAATGTTGATAAACATCTGACATCGCCTCCATACAACCACACTTCTGATAAACATCTGACATCGCCGCCAGACAAACATAATGTTGATAAACATCTAACATCGCAGCCAGACAACCACACAATTGGGAAACATCTGACATCGCCGCCAGACATTGGTAGGGGATAAAAATTTCTGACATCGCCGCCAGGAATCCATGGGAAGTAAAACATATCCAGACATATATGACATTGCCGCCAAAAATCTGCGGAGTTGATAAAATACAAACACCAAATTCGAAAATAGGAACTTTTGACATCGTCGCCAGACATTCGCTAGACGAAAGCGAGAAACAAACCCGAAGGTAATAACATCTGACATTGTCGTCAGACCTTCGCTAAATAAAAGCGAAAATCAAACCCAAAGATAAGGACTTCTGACATCGCCTCCAGACAATCACTAAATAAAAGCGAGCCTTGAATCCTAAGGTCGGATCAACCAAAGCTAATAAATCCATCTTGAGAATGCTCCGCTGGGGAAGAGAGAAACTTAACCAAGCAACTCTGAAACAAAGAGATAACGACCTGGCTTATGTTTCACATGCGTATGTTTGAAAATGGCGTAATGCTCCATACAAAATGGAAATGCTACGCGCTTGGGAGGATGCTATGCACAATGCAAAATGCAAAGGAACCACTTCAGCAAAATAAATGCTGAAGAGACGAAACCAACTCCGTTGGGGATGCGTATAATACGCCAATTACGATTGGAATTTTTCTGGGGAAAACAAACTCTGGATCTGAATTAGATAGGTCAGGCGAGAACTGATTACCAGACGAGAACTGGGCTCTTCAAAACAGGCCAGGCGAGAACTGACTACCAGACGTGAAAACAGCAGCTAAAAAAGCACTTTTCCGCACATAATCACTTCTCCAATCATTCGGATGATCACGTAATCAATTAAGGACGAAATTAAACCAGAAAACAGTGATCAAACATCAAGTAATCACAATCAAACATCAAGATCTCAAATCAACATGCATCAAAATTAACCAAATCAATCAAAAATGAAGATCAACATGATGATTATGAAAATAAGCTCAAAACTACAATGGATCTAGAATTCCAACCTACGAAGCGGAGAATTGCTTCGGTTAATGTTGATTCAACTCCAATTGAGCAGATCCAAGCTAGAAATCCGGAATTCCTTCAAGATCCAAGTGTGTTCTTGTTGTAGGAGTGAAGGTCCACCACAATTAAACCAAAATAGTCCAAATAAGCTCCTTCAAAGCAACTTCAAAATTCAGATCCAAACTTGCACGAAAATTGGATGAAGAAATTGAGATGATGATGATCAAGGATGAAGGTTTAGCTCTTAGAAATCAATGATTCCAATGGAGAATCAAGGATTTCAATGTGAGAAGAGCTTTGGTGAAGGTTTGGCAATGGAGAAATTGAGAGAGAGTGAGAGTGAACTCTGAAATGAGAATGGAAATTATGAGAGTTAGATGTCTGGGGTTTGGAGTAGATCAATTAAATACCCCTTAGGCTTGGATCCAAATGAGGCTTGGAGTGTGGTTTGTGAAAATTGCTTTGGAATGAGGAGTGGAAATTTTGGAGGGAATTTGAAATGATTTGGAAGTTAACCAAAATTCAAAATGGTTCTAGATCCTTCCCTTGGTGTAAATATCAACTCACAAGTGATCAAAATTGGACCCCAAAGTGACTTGGTTTGAAAATTCACGTGCAGAGCAGAAATTTGCACTAGTTAATCGGTTAACCATATCGTTAATCGATTAACACCCTCAAAACTTCAACTTTGACTTGATTTTGACTTGGTTAATTGGTTAACCATTTGGTTAATTGATTAACACCTCAAAAATTTGAATTTTGGCGCCTTTTGGAGGGAAATTTACACATTTGCCTGTTTTCAACCGCTTTGAGTTTTGTTTAACCTCTGAAACTTGCTCTTGAATATTATGACCATGAGAATGCTCGAGATGGCCTGAGTACTGCCTCCTGCACTGAAAATTATCCTGCGAAATAAAATAAAATCGACCGCTCGATCGCCGGGGAAAATAAATGTCGGAGCCTCTGGTGCTCGCCATTCAGGCTCTTGCGCTAAAAAGAGTCCTGAGCCACAGGAAAACCTTGATCCCCTGTTTCAAGAACAAATGCTATGATATGCAAAAATGCAAAAATGCAGAAATGCAGAGAACAAATGCTAGAACAATACAGATTAAAACATAAGCCAAGTAAAGAAAAGATTGGACAAATTTTTGGGTACAACATGCTTATAAGAAAACACATGCAAACTTGGACCATATGCTAAACATCTCAACCTTTATGTTATTGAAGCAGAATCAGAATAAAACTTTGAATAAAAATGATTCTTGAACCATGGTATTAAACTTCGATTGTGCTCTCGTACTATCCAATTTTCATTTCTATTCAGATTTAAACCTCGAAGAACGTCCTTGTGCATTTCAACATACGGCTCAACCTCATTGTCATTGTGCAGAACATACAAATTCACTTGCTCCCTTTCAGCCCTTGAAATTGTCACAGCTTTATTTCCAATTAACTGTTTTCCTACTTTTTTTTAACAACATGAGGTTTTTGGAGGCAAATAAATTGACCATTGGACAAATATTTAGTACAAAACTCAATCGCTTCTTCAACAATGCATCGTTTAACAATACACCCCTCTAGTCGACTTTGGTTTTTCACATACCCTTTCAATATTTTCATATAACGTCCAACAGGGTACATCCATCTCATATAAGCTGGTCCATACAATTGTGTCTCTTTCACAAGATGAATAACTAGATGTACCATTATGTCAAAAAACGATGGAGGAAAATACATTTCAAGCTCACACAAAGTAATAACTATTTCTTTTTGCAATGTTGGTAAGATCGCAGGATCAATCACCTTACTACAAATTGACCTGAAGAAAAAACACAATTTAGTTATTGCGCTTCTTACTTTTTTTGGAAAAATAGAACGTATACCTATTGGTAGAAAGTGTTCCATTATAACATGGAAATCTTGTGTCTTTAAACTCTTTAACTTAAGGTCTTTCATAGGCACAAGCCTTCTAGTATCTGAAGAGTATCCTTCTGGAACTTTAACTTCACATAGAAACTTACACAATATCTTTTTCTCCTTTCTAGATAAAGTATAAGAAGAAGGTGGTAGATATGTTCGATTTCCTTTCTTTAAGGGTCCTAATTCATTTCTTATTCCCATCGCTACCAAGTTCTTTCTTGCTTTAAGGTCATCCTTAGACTTTTCGTGTATATTGAGTAACGTACCAATAACACTTTCAAATACATTTTTTTCAATATGCATAACATCAAGAAATTGTCATACATACAACGACTTCCAATATGGCAATTCAAAAAAATATTGACCTCTTCTTCCACCCACGTGTGACAATAGTATGTACAAAAGGCTTGCCAAACCGAGTACTCACATCTTTCACCTTTTCAAAATTTTGTTCACCTGTCAACGTAGGTGGAGCTCTACCTTGTTCTAGATTTCCATTGAATGCTTTTCTCCACCCACGGTAGTGATGATTAGAATTTAAGAATCTACGATGACCGAGAAAGACATTCTTCTGACAAAATTTCAATCTGTGTTTTCTTCACAAATAGGACACGCACATTGACCTTTAATGTTATACCCAGATAGGTTTCCGTATGATGGAAAATCATTAATTGTGCCAAATAACATTGCCCTTAAATTAAAACTTTCTTTCCTGTATCCATCATAAACCTCCACCGTTCTTCCACAAAATCTTTAAGTCTTTGATTAAAGGTGGCAGGTATACGTGTATGTCATTCCCTGGTTGTTTAGGCCTATAAATTAAAATAGATAACATCATGTACTTATGCTTCATACATAGCCATGGAGGTAGGTTATAAATCATAATAATCACACGCCATGTGGAATCTGAGATACTTTGCAAACCATGTGGGTTCATTCCATCAGTAGATAATGTCAACCGAAGTTTTCTTGCTTCTTCTCCAAAATCAAGATAATCATTGTCGATTTTCATCCACTGTGGTGAATCTTCCGGATGTTAAAATTTTCCATCTATAATTCTTTCATTTGTATACCAAGTCAAATGTTTTGCATTGGTTTCACTATGAAACATGCGTCTAAATCTCAGAATTATAGGAAAATACCATAAGACTTTCGCTGGAGACAATTTTTTCTTATATCGAGAGACACCGCATTTAGGGCACTCATTTAACGATGCATATTCATTTCGAAACAAAATGTAATCATTTGGACAAGCATGTATCTTATCATATCTCATGCCAATAGAGCACAACATTTTTTTGGCCTCATAGGTTTGATTGGGAAGAACATTATCATCTGGAAGCATCTCTTTCATAAGGGCTAATAACTATGTGAAACTTTTATCCGACCATCCATTGGTCGCCTTTAAGTTGTACAACTTTAATACCGCAGACAATATTGTGAATTTAGTGCAACCTTTATACAACGGTTTTTCTACATCGCTTACCAACCTCTCAAACATTTTGGGACAATCTTGAAGATCTTCTTCAAGTACTTCTGCAATCTCTTCGACTCGATCACAATCGTATGTATATGTGCCATTGTCCTTTGAAGCATAAGTTGTATTATCCCCCGGTTCAATATTCTCGTTACTTATCTCACCATGAAATATCCAACATGTATAACTTCGATCAATTCTATGCCTCTTTAAATTTGATTCCAACTGAACTGCGTCAATCCGACGGCCATAACAGCAACCTAAGAAAGGACATGTGATCCGACTGGGGTCTTTGGCGTGTTCAACAGTAAACTTAACGAATTATGATACCCCATTCTAGTACTCTTTTGAAAATTGGTTGGAAGACATCCATTTTTTATCCATGGTTTTTACTAAGTAAGCTAAACAAAAACACTAATTATTCATGCAACTATAGCTAACAAACAAGTATAGCAAACACGCAAATTCAATCACACTTAATGTTTTAACTCAAGTAAGTCACAAAAAATCATCAATTCGAGCATAAATCAATCACCAAAATTATCAAATCCACATTTAAATGACCAAATATAACAACTTTATCACTTTAGTTCAAACAATCAACAACATCACAATATTCAACAATTAGTTCACGAATGTCATTCAAGTTTCAATCAACAACATCACCAATGATTATAAAAAATAAATTCACAATGTCATCACTATTCACCATCTTCAACCTTAACCATTAACAATTAATTTCATTATCATTTTCAATCAACATTTCAATCAAAATAAAGTAATTATCATTATTCATCATCACTAACATTCAACATTAACTTATAAAATTAACACCAAAAACTCAAAAGAAATTCACCACAAATATCACTATTCATCATCTTGAACCTTACTACAACAATGTCATTCAAACTTCTATTGAATTCAAATAACAACAACATCACAATGTACTTCATGGTTTGGGAATTCAAAAACAATAAAATAAAGAAATACCATGCAAATAACCTTGAAAATGAAGAAAATGAATAAAATGAAGAAAATAAAGAAATACCTTCAAAAATGGTGGAGCGCGGCCGCCGGAGGCGAACAGTGGGAGAAGAAGATAAATATAGATGGAGGGTGCTACAACAGAGAGAGTGGCGCGACTGAAACACGGATGGTCGGAGGAAGATACGGCGGTCGGAAGTATGGTAGGGTTGGGAAAAGGTGCATCTGAGAGTGAGAAAAACAGAATGGTTGAAAAAACATAAGATTTATGTTTTAATTTTAGAAATGAATGACCTATAGCAACGCTTTTGAAAACACTTTCTTTTCCTATACCTATAGAAGAGCTTTTTTTTAAAACGCGCTTTCATATGCTAGACCTTTAGCAGCGTTTTTGAAAAGTGTTGTCTAAGGTGTGACCTAGACACCCCCTATAGCAACGCTTTTGTAAAGTGTTTTCTAATGTGTGACCTAAACACCCCCTATAGCAGCGCTTTCTAATGTAGGCCTTTAGCAGCGCTTTCTGGAAAGCGCTTTCTATTGTTAACTCTACGTATGATCTTTAGCAACACTTTTCAGAAGCGATTTCTAAAGGCATACTTTAGCAGCACTTTTATCCCTTGTTTTTTTGTTTTTTTTTTAACTTTTAGCAGCGCATTTTTTCCTTGTTTTTTTTTCTTTTAAAACTTTTAGCAGCGCTTTTGGTATAAAGCATTGTCTTTATAGTGCTATCAAAAAGCACTTTTGGCGTAGTGGTAAAACTGTATAAGATCAGATGAATAACATTTGCTAAATATTCACCACTTGATGCACGTGGATATGTATTATATACAGTACCATAAAAAATGCATCTTAACATACCCCTTATTGTTTATCTATGTGATTTTTGTTATTACAATGACATGGTATTTTTTTTAATGTGGTGTCATACCCCAAATTTGTCCTACTGGTATATAGCTCTCATCTATACATCCATCAACTAGCTTTTATTCAGAAAATCCAAAAATATGTCGCTCTTATTTATTGTCCAAGTTCAGGGTTGTGCAATATTTAAGTCAAAGTGTATCAAGTCAGGTGTTGATTGAAGTTTAGTGGTTTTGACCTAATTCATTGGTCATACAAGAATTAGTTTCCTAATAGAGACCAGGGTGTGCTTCATTCAAGTGGTGTGGGTTAGAGCTTTCAGTTAGGATTTTGGGCCAATTCAGGCTATTTGTGTATGAATTATGTTCTCGGCCTGTACAAAGGCAGGCCTCATTATTAAAAATCATCAAAGATTGGGGCACTTTCAAATTAGGGTTTCATGTATTGAAATTCATTCTTCAAGTCATAGTTCTATGATTTTTTTAAGGCATCTATATTTGGCCCACGTCACAGTTTTTGCGCAACCAAAACAAAAACATGTTTGTTCCTGAAAACAAAATCAAAATGAAAGTTTATTTCGACAACAAAATTGTCATAAACTACAACCATGTCATAATTTTTGCGTTCTTTTGATTTTATCGAAATCGTGTTCTTCATGTTTTGTTTTTTAAATCTAGGTTTTAATTTTTTTTTCCCGACTTGTTTTGCATTTCAAAGGATGATAATGGAACTCTTATGGTGAAATCATGAAGATGAAACTGTTGTGGGTTGACCGTGTTTTTAAAGAGGTGTTGATGTTTTGTTGGTCTTGTCTGGACCGTGCCCTTGCTCATGACGTTTGAGTATTGGCCTTTGTAGGCCCGTTGTGGCTTCAAGTCATACCACCCTTTCATTGTTTTGCATCTTGTTTTTTCCATATATATTGGATGAATGGGCCATAAACCCATGATGATTTCAGGATTTCTCACCATCTATTTTGTGTTGCGCCCCCTCCTTTTTCTTCTTTTTTTTTCCTTTTTTTTTCCTTTAGCATTCACCATCAACCTAACGCACATACTTGAAAATTTCACTGTGGTTTCGTTACTAGGAGCACCCCTAGGGACTAGGATCTACTCTCACCTCTTTTTAATCAAAACCTCAATTCGTCGTCGAGCTATTTTCAAATCAACCTCGAATCAACTCCTTCGCAAGCAAATACAATCAAACCCTTGATCCAACATCAAACGGATTTTCATAATCAAACTTCAAAATGAATAATAACTATCTAAATCATTTTCAATGTGAAAAAGATAGGGATTGAGCCTTTGATTTCTCCTTAGTTGTTTAGGTGCGAGTTTTCTTACTTGTACGTGAACAATTGATGCCTCTAAAATATTTCTAACTCGACAACATTCAAATTATCTTCCAACTATTTGTCATCCAAAACACTTTTATAACTCAAACTCTTTTCAAGTTGAAAAAGAGGGACATTCAAGTATTTGAGTCATTCTCTCGATTACTTTGTCCCGAGGAGCCTTTCTTAAGCTTTGAGTAATTGTCATCCAAACCAAACTTCAACACGTTAACCCTCTTCTTTTTGTGGTTGTATCCACGAACTATGAATACTCTGATTCTTCATTCATTTGAATGTAAGATACGTAGGCACAAGATTGTGATGATCTTGGCGAGCACATTTCTATCCATCTTCTGTTTTCCTCCTTTCCAAATCTTTCCCGTAGTCGAACTACGAGCACTCTGATTTCTCATTCTTGTCCGAGTAAGCATACGTAGGCACAATGGCCACAATCCTTGTTGAGCACACTGACCTAAAACCACCCATTCTTCCCTTAGCATTGAATCCCTTTTATCTTATTGTTTCGCATTTATCATTGAGAAGAAAATAAACAAGCTTAGCTAATTTTCATCACAATTCGAATTAAGGGGTTCCCGTTGAGTACAACGGACGTGAGGGGTGCACATACCTTCCCTTTATGTAACCGAATCCTAAACCGAGAACGTGGTTGCAATGACCATGTTTTTATCTCCCTTAAAGGTTTTCTCGATATTTTCCTTTCCCTCTTTTGGGATAAATAAAGTTTGGTGGCGACTCTGTCGAACCTTTTTCTGTGCCTTTCGCGTAAGGGTCGTGTCTCTCGATTTATGGTTTTTCAAAGTGCAACTGCTGGCGACTCTGCTGGGGAACTTTGATTCTTGGATCAACAGGAGAAAGTACCAATTTTAATTATAACGGTTCGCGAATTGAAAGTTTTTTTCAAGTTCAAGGCTTTTTCATAACAAAGATTTTTAGGTAAAAAAGTGTGGAAGGACAACTACATTACCAAATGAAGGATGCAAAGAGTAATTTCAAAGTCCATTACCAATGACCAAAATTCCAAGAAATTTGTTACAACAAAAAAATACCAAAGTTAAATGGAGGCCCATTAAAAAAGCCCATACAAGAATTCTACAAAAAAGTTCTACAAAATAAAGGCTATGAAATTGCAAAAAAAAATCATCATAAAACAAGCCACTTGAAGCCCAGCCCACCATTACAACCAACATTGCAAATTATTTTACAGCATGAATCACCTCACACCAATCAACAACATGGCCCATACAACAAATTACCCAAAGACATCAGCCTAAAATCACAACCTGTATCTGCAGACCCCACTATTTTCCCAATCCACACACACAATGCTTTTTTTTATAGCCTTTATCATAACTCGTACAAGCCAAGGCCGTGAATTACACAGCTGCAATCTTCTGCCAAGCTCATGTGAAGTACACGTATGCTCACCTCCCAAAATTCAAACATCACACAAAACTACTTTTCAATAAGCAGTGTAACTTCGCACAATGCGAGAAAGCCACAATAGCAATGATCCCTCGCGCTACAACCTGCATACACAAAAATAACAGTGGTAAAAAAACATTTCTTTCAGCCACAATTTGACACCAAAAATTACAAAGCCATTAGGTGCTTACCTGTAGCCAAGACACATCAATACACACGACTTGCGAATAATACGCGTACGAAGAAGAACCTGTAGCATACCATGGAACACACCTAATTTCTGCGCAACCAAAACAACAATATGTTCGTTCCTGAAAACAAAATCAAAATGAAAATTTCTTTCGAAAACAAAAATGTCATAAACGTACAACCACGTCACAATTTTTTTGTTCCACAAATACCCTCGTGCATTTTTATAAATCCAATCTCATTCTCCTTCACAAAGAAAGCATCTGAGCCATTGTTACCCTGCTCCTCCTCTAACCTTCTTTTTCCACTAAAATCCATAAATCTCTGAGCCCCACCTTTCCAACACGCAACTTTCATTAAAACCTCTTTTTTCTCCTTCCATCAAAATAACAGAACTGCCCAACCTTTCAACAACCCAACACAAATTCAAATCAACTTCTACAAAAAAGAATAGAAGATTGAAAAAGAAGAAGAGAATGATTGAAACACAACCCACTCAAAAATCCAAAACCAAAAAAAATGCAAACCTAATTGAACCAAACTGAAGCGATAGCTTGAGACGGAGAAAGCCGATGCACCCAAAAGAGATTTAAGTAAGGTTGAGCGATTGCACGCGAGCGAGAAATCTGGAAGAAAATGAGATATTGAAGCAAAGCGAAGAAGGTTGAAACGAGATTTTGTTACGTTTTTCTGATTTTATCGAAACCGTGTTCTTCATGTTTTATTTTTCAAATCTAGGTTTTAATTTCTTTTTTTTTCCGACTCGTTTTGCGTTTCGAAGGATGATGATGAAACTCTTATGGTGAAATCATGAAGATGAAAATGTTGTGGGTTGACCGTGTTTTTAAAGAGATGCTGACTTTGTGTTGGTCTTGTCTATTGGGTTTCATAGGCCCGCTGTGGCTTCAAGCCATACCACCCTTTCATTGTTTTGCACCGTGTTTTTTTTCACATTATATTGGATGAATGGGCCCATAAGCCCATGATGATTTCAGGGTTTCTCACAATCTTTTTTGTGTTGCGCCCCTTCCTTTTTCTTCTTTGTTTTCCTTTTTTTCTCATTTATTAAATAAGTTATTGATTTGGATTTATGGCTTTGGATCCGCCATTTCCGATGACATTTGATTTATCATTTTCACATTTTAATTTCCATTTCTTTTATTATTTTCAATTTTATTTCCTTCTTTAATTTCCATTTCCATTTCAAATCCTTTGGTCGATGAAGTCTAGACATCGCAAATGTTGGTCATTGAGGTTGCTTAACTTTCATTATTTCAAATATGCAGTGAACGATCATCGAGATCATTTTCTATACTTTGGGATCATGATAGGTTACATTCAATTAATCAACGAATGTTTGTGGTTAAGACGAAATCATTCACTTTTCTTTTCGTGTTGCACAATTTTGTTGAGAATGATTCGCAATATCATTTATCTATCATGTTTTAGCACAAATATCATCTTGCGCGCCCTCCTATAGTATGATCTTCTTCATAGATCATGCTATGACGGTTTAGAGCTAAAGTTGACCCGATTTATATGATTAATCACTAACCGCTAACTTTAATTTTAGTGAATATACTCTTGCTTTAATTTCTGTCAATATACTCTAGTTTTGTTAAATATCATTATTCATATACTATTTATTATATTTTTGTTCATAGACTATTGTTGATATTATCTTGTTTATTATCGATATTCATATTGTTCATGTCATATCATATTCATATTGTTCACAGTTGATTCATACTATTCAAAAACACACTAATAATGATCGAAACCCTAAAAGCCTCAATTGGTGGACTATGGTTATTTTTCCGAGCAACAGAACTTGGACTATGTACAGAAACCCTAGCTTAAAGCTTTTTCCCGACTCTTGCTCGTGGCTTAGTTTAGGACACCTCGCATACACACGACTTTGTCTTGGACTACTGTAGCACCCCAAAATTTTCCCTTTTGTTTTAACCTTTACTGGCTTATGTTTCTTTGCATTTTGCATTTCTGCATATCATAACATTTGTTCTTGAGGCATGGGATCAAGGTGTTTCTATGGCTCAGGGTTCCCTTTCGTTGCAAGAGTTCAAACAGCGAGCGTCATAGGCTCAGACATTTATCTTGCCCATCGATCAAGCGGTCGATTTTATTTTATTCAGCAGGTTAATTTTTAGCTCAGAAGATAATACATAGGGTATCACAGGCATTCTCACAGTTATGATATTCAAGAGTAAGTTTCAGAGGCTTAACAAAGCTTATAAACGGTGGCAACAGATGAGTACGCGAGTTTCCCTCCACATGGCCCCAATATGGGTATTTTTGATGTGGTAATCGATTACTGCATATAGGGTAACCGAATACTTCAAACGAAATTGGCCAAAGAATTTGTATTTTCAGAATGTGCAATTTCCAATCATTCTCCACCATTTATTTCATATGATCATAATTAGAAGGATCTAGAATTGTTTCAAATTTCACCATTTCCCTCCAAATTTCAAACACTCCATTCCTAATTCCACTCCTAATTTCCATTCCAAATGCTAATCCACACTCCAAACCACATTTTGATTTCAAACCTAGAGCTTATTTAAGTGAATTTGCTCCAAACCTCACAAAAATGACCTTCATTCACACAAATTAACCTTCATTTTCATATTTCACACTCATTCTTGAGAATTTTCTCTCATTTTTCTCTCCACTTTTTCACTCCCAAAACCTCCACTAAATCTCTTTCACTTGATTTCTTTGATTCTTCATTGGAATCATAGAATTCTAGAGTTAAACCTCCATCATTCATCTCCATTATCTTCAATTCACCATTCAATTTTTGTTTGGATTTGGATCTAAATTTGGAAGCTAGATTGGAAGTGCTTTTGTGGATTATTTTGCTTGATCTTGCATGTTCTTCATTTCTACCACAAGGAAACTCTTGGATCTTGAAGAATCTCTAGGTTTCTACCTTAGATCTGTTAGTTTCAAGTGAATCAAATATTACCTAGGCCAATCTTAGCCTTGATGGTTGGTAATTCTAGATCTAATTCAATGTTGAGCTTATTTGCATAATCACAATGTAGATCCATGGCTTTTATTTCTTTTTGATCCATTTTGTTGATTTTGATTTTGGTGATCTGTGATTTTCAATGTTTGATTGTGTTTACATGATGCTTGATCACTGTTTCTTGATGATAATTTCGTGCTTGATTGATATCATGTTCATATGGATGATTGGATAAGTTGTTTGATGCTGAAAACTGATTTTAAAAGCTGTTTTTCTGGTTCTGGTTCAGTGGTAACCGGTTACCTTATATAGGGTAACCGGTTACTCAGTGCAAATTTCATTTTTTCAGTTGTTTTTCAATAGAGTAACTGGTTACCTTATATTGAGTAACCTGTTACCACTAAGGCAGAATGTGATTTTCTTGCATTTTCTTGCTTGGTTGGTATCCTTTCCATATGTAAACTTCATGGATTTATATGATGCATTTATGTGAACTGTTTTTGACATATTTCATCGTTCTTGAATGTTTGATCTCGATTCTTCGATGCACAACTTTTGGTTTCCATTTTGAATGTTTAACACGTTCATGTTGATGTTGCTTGATTGATGAGTGATCATTTGTTCTGCTTGCTTGTGGCATGATTAATTTATCATCATTGGATGTTGTTGTTAAGTATTGTGAAGCATGATTGCATTTATTTCCGATTCCACTTTGTTGCATGTTTGTTTGATCAGTTGATCGTCCAATTTAATTTGAAAAGAACATGTTGATCTTGATGATTCTCGTTGAGGCATTGTTGTTGATCATTTATGATTGCTTGTCAAAGCATGTTCATACTTGTGTGATGTCTATCCATGATTGTTGTTTGCATTTGATTAATTGCATTCAAGCTTGCTTGCTTCATACTTTCCACAGTTGTTCTTGCTTTGAACTTGCATGATGCCTTTGCTTTAGTTGCTTGCTACTTGGCTTTTCACACTTGTTTTGTGCTGAAACATGTGTTGTTATATGCTATCTTTCTTGTATGCTAGATTTTATTGCTGTCTTATGCAAGAGACGTTGTTGTAGCTGCTGTTTTTGCCTTGCTTTCTTGTTTTTTTTTGTTTTTACTTTGTATGCTCCCTTAGGATTCTTATTCCAATTTAATTTCCGATTAAATTTGGAGTAAGGTAGACATTAGGAGTCTAACCCAAGCATGATAACAAGTAGGCTAGTCCCTTTTAACCTCAACCTTAGGTCCATCTTTTGCATACTAACATTAGGATAGAATCTCCTTTCACATCCTGGCTTTAGGACCAATTGGCATGACAACGTTAGAGCTGAGTTTCCCTTAGACCTTTCGTACGTCTCTCTTCTCATCTCAAAACCATTCTAACTCATCTAATAAATACGATGAACATTGCACGCTACAACCCTTAAGCACGTGCGAAGTGATGAGTGGGGGGTTTTCTCCTCACTTGTCTAGAGTGTTTAGCTTATGCCCTTTGGGCGATATACGATGCATTCTCTCCTATGTCATAGTCTTTAGTGCAACGTGAATCTCAAACAAACTAATTCACTTTACTAAAACTCACAAATAAAACTTAAACCTTTTATCCTTTGGGATCATTGTTTCAAAATCATTTCAGAAAAGAGTATGTTACTTTTCCATTCTACCGCAAACAGGCATCAACCCTACTTGCTGGAATGGGAACTTAACGTCACTCATAAAAAAAACACTTAACCTACCTTTGATTTCGCTACCCGAACTATGTTTGCTCTGGTTTCTCATACTAGATGAGGATATGTAGGCACAGAGTGCCGATGTCTTAACGAGCAACCTTTCCCCCATCACCCGTAGTTTTCCGGAACTACGTTGACTCTGACTTTACCATTGCACGAGGGAATACGTAGGGATAGGGCAGTGATGTCCTATCGAGTCTCTTTATTTTTCTTTTGTTCTCGTTTTTGTTTAGCAGTAGCTTGTAGATAAACACAACCTTTGATTAGACAACAAGCATGGATCCCGTTGAGTACAACGGACGTGAGGGGTGCTAATACCTTCTCGTTGCATAACCGACTCCCAAACCCAAGATTTGGTTGCGATGACCTTGTCTTTTCCCATTCTTCAGGTTTTCTTCAATCGTTTCTTTTCCCTCTCTTTGGGATAAATAACATTTGGTGGTGACTCTTCTATTTTTCCGCCGGGTGTTTTTCGCAGTTGCGACAGCTGGCGACTCTGCTAGGGTCGTTGGTTCCCTATGCGAGTCAATCCTAGCGCTTGTCTGTTTTGTGTCTTTAGGTGTTTATTTTTGTGCATTTATTTGCTTTTATGTACATTACCTGTTGTATATTATTGCATTTTCATTTTATTGTTATCTTATTATGCTGTTGTTGTTGTGCTGTTGGGTGGGTTGTTCCATTGAGAGATATGCCCAATACCCAAACTTGAGTACACACCTAGTATTAGTATGGAGAGTAGTGCGGGCTTGCATGTTTGGCATGCAAGAGCCCTCACGAAATTCGTGTTCAGACGAGGTTTTCTTTGGAGACATCCTATCCTGCGCATTTAGGGCAGTTGAAGGGGTGTTGAATTGGAAATCTAACGACTCTGGAGACCGTTCATTGGGAAATCAGTTGAGACCTCCTCGATTGACCATGATGTCAAACCAGAAATGGTGAACGTATCATTGTTTCTCGACCTGAGAGTCTGTGATACTGATGACCTGCATAGGATGTCGTACTGTCCAAGACTAGAACCCACATGTGAGAGGGATGGGTTTTGTAGGAAACCTTGACTTTCAACCAACCCGGTATTCTGGTTTTCTTATCAGTGTGAACCTATCAGCCTGGTATTCCGGTATTCTCACATCAGAGCAGACTTATGAGCCTATGCAGTTAGCGACACAATAGTTATTCAGAGCTTTGTGAAAGCTTTGATCCCATGTCTGTTGCATTTCATATTGCATTGCATAAGCATTTGTGCATCATTTTTGCATATCCTTCCTCGGCCAGAAACAGTAGAGTTCCTCCATCATTTTTCCGACAGGCAGTTGATTTCCCAACACTCGTATTGGACTTGAATAAGCTTTTGGAAGAATCATGAACTCAGGAGAGCAGAACCAGTTTTTTACAAGGGCAAATGTTGAATTGATGAAGAATCAGTTGGATCAACTTGTGGAAGCTATGACAGCCATGAGAAGGGGAGATGCCAATATTCAAAGGACTCCAGTTAATGAGAATGTTATTCTACCACAAGTGAACAATGCTGCTCAAGCTCAGCATGTGCGGATTCTTGTTGAGGATCAAGTTATACAAGAGCATACCATTGCTCGAGATGGACATTCCTCTTCTCTTAATGCCACAGACTATCAAAGCTTAGCATTATCTGTGCCTGATTTCCAAGGGGTAGTTCCAACGATGAAACCTAAAGACCCACAAACTGTTGAGTTTAAGAAAAGGTATCGTGTGTTGGAGGAGAAGCTTGACGCCCTGGAGGGTCGTGATACTCTTAACCTAAATGCTTCAAGCATGTGCTTGTTACTAGGCCTTGTGATGCCTACGAAGTTTAAGACACCAAAGTTTGAGAAGTACAAAGGGGATAGCTAGCCAAAGCAACATTTGGTGATGTTTTGTAGAAGAATGACGTCATATGTCCACAACGACAAGCTTGTGATTCACTATTTTCAAGACAGTTTGAGTGGGACATCATTGAGTTGGTATATGCAGTTAGAAAGCGGTTGCATCCGATCATGGTTAGACCTAGCCGACGCATTTGTGAAGCAATAAAATTATAATCTTGACATAGCTCCCAGCCGCATACAATTACAAGACTTATCCCAAGCGGACGGTGAATCTGTCAGAGGGTATGCTCAGAGAAGGAGAGAGTTAGTTGCTCGCTTTTAACCAGCACTTCTAGACAAGGAATTGGTTGACCTGTTTATGTATATGTTGCAAGGTCCATACTTGTAAAAGATGATTGGCAATATGGCATTTAACTTTTCTGACTTGATAGTAGTTGGGGAACGTATCGAGAGTGCACTCAAGAGTGGAAAGATTCAAGACATCCCAGACATCTCAGTTGATGAAAGTGAATCAGTTGTCAGTTCTCAAGAAGAATGGAAGAAACCTCAGTACTCAGATATTTCAAGTATTCAAAGTCAACAATCTTATGGGTCTATGTATCAAATACCGTTCTCCCCTCAGAGTCAACAGTCATATCACTGTCAGCCGCGTCAGCACGCCTGCCAGAGACCAAGAAAGCCAGAGAGGAATTTCACTCAGTTACCAGTGTTGTATAGTCAGATGTTGGCCATATTTGATCAAAGGTGGGGTGACAGTACCTAAAGAGATAAATCCAGTTATTCCTCCATACCCACCAGGTTTTGATGTTAACGCCCGTTGTGACTATCATGCTGGGGCACAAGGGCATTCAACCAAAGACTGTAAGGTGCTTAAGAGCAAGATTCAGACTCTTCTTGACTCCAATATGATCTCATTCACGCCTAAGGGTATTCAGATCAACAATATTCCTTCATCCAGTCACGTGGGTTCACCAGTCCTTGTTATGGAAGCATTCACCGAGAGCAGATGTTCATATGAGTATCAGACTGATTTTGACGAGCAATTATGAAGATGGCTAGCCCAGTAGTGAATCAAGATTGGAAACTCCAGTTCCATAAAGGTGGTGATCTCTTATATCATTTCATTTGTTTGCATGTGTAGTTTCCTTTATGTTAAAGTGAAAACTTATCTGTAAAACTTGTTTGTTTTCGATTAATAATGATAATGATGTGTAAGCATGTTGCATTGTATTTTCATATCCATTTACACTCCAAGTGTTCGAGGCTAATATTTTGTTATCCTAATCTATTTTCTTCATAATTTCAGACTTCACTTTTCAAAGAAGCTAGAAGATGACTGTGGAGCAAGTTCAAGCAGAGTTGAGGGAAGTTTGAAGTCAGATGGGACAATTCATGGTGGACATGCAAGCTTTGTTTCAGGATCAGAAAATGCTGAGAGAGGAAGTCCATCAGTTGAAGACTTAGATGGGTCTGATTATGGAAGTCATGAGAAATGTGCTAAGAAAGGAAGGCAATCCTATGCCTAAAACTGTAGCAGAAATGGTCGTTCTGCCTTTACCTGTGGAATCTGTCACAGAGCGTGATGTGCCTTGTAGATTTGTCGCAGGACCTAAGGTTCCAGAGTTTCCCCTTCAACAGCTACCTCTTATTTCCCAAGATAATCCTAATATGAAGAAGTATGCACAGAGGTCGAAGCAGCCCAACAGAATCTTCGACCAGCTCACAATGACTTATACTCAGTTGTTGCAACGTTTGCTTCATCTTCAATTGGTTGAACTTTAAACTCTGGCTCCATTTGCTGGTAAGCCTCCTCCAGGCTATGATATAAGTTCCTATTGTGATTTCCATTATGGGGCACCGGGGCATAATGTAGAGAAATGCAAGGCTTTTAAGCATAAAGTTCAGGACTTAATCAATTCGAAAGCATCTGAGATCACACCGAGCGGTATGAGCGTACAAGGTGGTATTATTCTAGTTGCTGCAAAAGAAGTTGATATTCCCGTTTTCTCCCCTGAAGTTGCATTGGGTTAGGAGTGCATCTTACAATCTTTGATTTCTGAATCTCCACGTCCACATCTATTGCTTGTTCCTGGGCCAAATCTAAGGATGAAAGTGCCTGAACGTGATGAATACCCTAATCGGTATCAGCAACAAAACTATCAGCGCCAGAATCAGAAGAGGGCTCGCAACAGCATCTGCCATATCAGATTCAAAACTCATTGGTGGAGCCCAAGACTCTCAAGCCGTTGCCAGAGCTATACCCTCCTGGGTATGATCCCAGTAAGCAATGTGGATATCATGAAGGATCGATGGGGCACTCAACTGAAGATTGCAATGCCTTTCAAGCCAAAGTGCAATAGTTGATTGACAAAGGGTACATATCCTTTCCAGGAGGAAAGTTGATGGTACACGTCAATCTCTCATTTGTTTGAGTTCGAAGACTTCAAGGGTCGTTTTCTCGAAGATGCCAATCATCAATTTTTGTACTGCATTTTTCATTTGTATTTTTAATTGTTTGTTAATGCTCTGTTTGCATGTAAAAACTTGTTTGATTTTGAATGATGATCTTAACGCAATGAGTATGTTTCTCTTGAAGTAATTCATTCGTGTTCACTCATATATATTTATGTGCATTGTGATACCAACACTTTCTTTCTTAAACTCTTGGAGGGAGGATGATGAAGCAAAAACGCAAACTTTCTGGTTGTATGCTTTTGGATAAAACCTTGTTGATGATATACAGGCATTGTTTCGAATTCCCAAACACCGGAGATATAAGGAAGATAATCCCTTGTCAACCCCTTTGAGCCTTGAAGTAGGAGTTTACTTCTAAAAACGAAAAAAACCCTCAATCTTAACTTGGGGAAGGGTAGGTGTTAGTTAATTTGACCAAGCGTTCAAATTTCAAAAGGAGTGTGCATCCAAGGATCATTACTTTTCATCCTTCACAATCCTACAATGGTTACACCTCGTTAATCAAGGAATGAGGCAGTAAACCCTTTCAAGGGAATCAAGACAGCCAATGTCACACGATTTGTTCCAAAAGAGAAAAAAAAGAGAATCAATAGAAAAAGCCCACTAAGTCAAATCTTGAAAACAAGTGACTTAGGAAAAAATTAGGGTATCCCGCTGGATTTCAAAATTGAAAATTCAAAAGAACCAGTCCACGCAAAAATTAGGGAAAAGAATAGAAAACAAAAGGAGGACAAAAGAAAAATCCTCAATAAAGAACAAAGTTGTGTGACTGCAATCACCAAAAAGTGACTGTCGCTTCGAGAACCTTGTGGGTTCCATAACCATCACTTCTGCCATTCAATAACCTTTTTGAATGGTGAGTTCTTGTGTCGATTTAGCTAAACATAGGACTGGAGAACATCAAGGAGAATGGGTGGGTACAAATAAATTTTGAGCCAAAAATCTTTTTTTTTCTAAAACCGTGAACCCGGTCATGTTATAACCCTCAAAAGTCCTAATTGAAGCAGGGTTTATTTTGAAAGTGTACTTCAACAAGATAGAGTTCCTGAATCTCATGAGTTACGCTAAAAGAATTTATTGGTATTGCATGTGTATGATGTCTTTCATTCAAAAATCAGTGTCGCATTTTAACTAGTGACTTGTTCACAAAGTTTGGCGATATCTTTTCAACAAAAACTTCAAGAGTAGCATGTGTGTTGCATTAGAATTTTCATTCTCAGAATAAACATTTTCTTCTTGCATACAGGTATTTGGCTACAATGATGTTTACATAATGAATGCCAGTCAAGAAGTCTTATCTTGTTAGGAGGAAATTTCTGGACAAATATGTTAAGGAGCTTGTGGCCAATGGACTCAGTCAGAAGATGCCAATATGGGGAAGTTATGTTAAGAAGTTCCTCCAAAGTTCAGTTAACATGGGGCAGTTATTTTGAGAAATCTCTCTAAGGATCGGTTAATCTAGGGCAATCAAGTCAAGAGTTAGCAAATTTTTTCAAAGACCAATCAGATAGGGGCAAAGTTACTTCGAAGGCTCATTTTGAAATAGATCATTTCAAGAGCACGAAGAGTTATCCTCTCTAAAAGACGGTTAGCCAGAGTCAAATCTCCGAGGTTCAGAGTATTGTAGCAGGATATCGCAGGATTCATGTTGATAGCCAACGTATGACACCCCTAGTAGAGTTAAAGCTTTTCAATGAAGACTTTGGTTTCTCCCCTAGTAGAATTTCAATGTATATCCTTTCTAGAAAGACCTAAAGAGTTTGATGTTTCCCCAATCAGCGACAAAATCATCTCTAATAGATAAGGTTCATTAATGAAATGCTTATCTCCAGCAAGGGTAAAAGTCTAGTGGTTGTTGACATTTTCCAACATTGTGCTAAGTAGTATTATTCAAATAGGGATTGAGGATCTATAATTTTTCCAGTAAAAGTTGGCGTATTTGGTCACTGCCCCAACAGAGAAGTGAGGTCGCCAATATTTGTTGGTTTCCCGGTCAGGTCACATCCTAATCGCCTTGGTGTTTCCCCAACAGAGGTAACATATTTCCCCATGGAGGGACAGAAGATCAAATCTCAGTGATTTTTCCCAATAAGCCGTCTGTTGTTCCTATTGTCCTTTAGAATAGAAGTTTGGTTGGGATATCGAGTAGAGTTATGATCCCAGAGACAGTTCAGTTTTTCATCTCCAACAGAGTTGGCTTCGTCTCTTGAGCATTTATTTTGCTGGAGTGGTCTTTTTGCATCCTTATAAGCATTTTTTTCATTGCATACTCATAAACATTTTTTGCATTGCATCCTCAAATGTGTAGCATTTCCATTTTTTATGGAGCATTACGCCATAGAAGAAATTCAAACATATGCATGTGAAACATAAGCCAGTTTTGGTACCTTGCATGGAAGCCTGAATCACCCTTCAATCAAGACAGTAATATATTCCCAGCAGTCTTTTTCGGTCAAATCATATGCTTACTTTCTTTTGGGTTTAAGATCATACGTCGATCATACTTTGTCCATCAACCCTTTGATGATGACATCCCCAAGCAAGTCTTCTTTCCATCAATTCCAATTGACGATGTGGTTCTTTGAATTTGGTTTTCTTTCTGTCAATCCTTTGACAATGTGATTTTGAGGTTCACTGTTGTGTTTCTCCGTATATGGTTTTCTTCCCGTCAATTCCTATTGATGATATGGTTTTGAAGTTTACTGATGTGATCTTTAGATTAGTTTTCTTTCTGTCAATTCCTATTGACGATGTGGTTTTGAAGTTCATTGATGTGATCTTTGGATTTGTTTTCTTCCCGTCTACCCTTAGACGAGGTGATCTTTCGATTTGTTTCTTTCTGTCAATTCCTATTGACGATGTGGTTTTGAGGTTCACTGATGTGATCTTTGGATATGGTTTTCTTTTCGTCAAATCTATTTGACGATGTGGTTCTGAAGTTCACTGATGTGATCTTTGGATTTGGTTTTCTTTTCATCAATTCCCATTGACGATGGGTTTTCTTTGGATATGGTCTTCTTTTCGTAAATTCCCAATGACGATGTGTTTTCTTTGGATATGATGTTCTTTCCGTCTACCCTTAAACGATGTCATATTTGGTGTTGCACCCCAAATTTTGACCCCTTATATCCTCTTCATATCATATGCATTTATTTATCTAACCTTAACAAGTTTCGAAGTGTGTTTTTGTCGAGATACAGATGAAACAGGGCTTCGCACTGATAAAATCGAAGGTTCGAGGATTGGTCAACCAATGTTTTGGGTTGAATCATTTATGAAATAAGATCAAGAGTACCATATTGGGCCATGTGTGAGTTCAATTTGAGGTAATCACCCACAGATGGGGCGCAGTGCAGTTCAAGGCACCCGATTAGGGTTTTTCGGGTTGAAAAAGTCAACTGTAGTTTGACTTTAGATTTGGGAAATAATTCAAGGATAAAAGTATGGTTTAAAAAGTTCATATGGCTTAGTGAAGTCCCATCAAATAGTTTCAAAGTCTTGGAAGCTCCGAAACATGAACGGACGGTTCGGTAATCGCCGATCGATCGTACGGTTGACCGAAAAGTGAACCCCCTCAAATTTTAGGAATTGGACTTCAAGTTGTGAAGAAAATTTGTTACTTATGTCATGAGGGACCTACATATCAATTTTCATGATCATCGGATCAAGGACGTGAGAGTAATCGAAAAATCGGGAAGTTAGGGTTTCGAAAGGGGCTAAACCCTAACTCCCTAACCACACACCCAAACGAGGTGGTTGAAAGCTCGTCGGAAAGCTCTTAACAAGTCCTACAAAAGTCCTATACTAGTCCACACTCAGAAAATGCATGGAATTGGAGTTATCATCAAAGTCATTTTTTAGTACAAAACACTTAGTGAATTTCTCAAAATCTGGCTGCATCAAAACTTATTTTTTGCTAACTTTAAGGGACTTTTCAACCAAGATGCACATAGATTTGGAACTTTTGACAAACATGAATGTTGTAGGGCTATATGAGGGATTTTCAAAAAGAACAAGAACTCCACAAGAGGAGTTGTGAGCTGGAAGTTATGGTGTCTTGAAGTTGGGTCTGTCAGACTAAAAGTTCACTTGCTTCAACATATCAAAATTGGATTTTTCACAACTTGAGTCATTCTCCACCCTTGGATCATGTTACAAACTGATAATATGAGGTAGGAATGAAGAGAAAACCAGAAGATGGGATAGTTTGAGGGATTTGGCAAGTTGAAGCAAGTTGACAATTTTATATTCATTTAAAAGAAGAAAGAGAAACTTTACAAGGAAATGGCAGCTGCAGGCCCCTACCTTCATAGCTCTCTCTAGTCATCTCAAGTCCCTCATGTCAGCTGATATTTGCATACCTTGAGCCAAGGAATTGATGTGTAGGAGATGATATGAAAATCTTGGCAAGATTGTGGAAGAAACATCATGAAACTCCCTCCAAAAATGGAAAATACAAAGCTGCCCTCATCCTTCTTTCTCCTATAAATAGAGGCCTCACCCTCATTTGTTTTACACACCAGAGCTGCTCATAAGATCAAAGCATCACAGCTCTCCCTCTCATTCTCTCTTTACTTATAGGTGAAGGAAAGTTCAAAAACACCAAAAATGGTCATTTTGCAACTTTCACACCATTTTCATTTCTAATATTTCCAACACTCTCACAACCATCCACACATATTCTAAATGACATATGGAAGGTGTATGACTCATTAAAACATCAAGAACCACAAAAAATCAAAAAGTCAACTCTCATTCCACCATACTTTGACCAAAGCTACAAAAATCACCGTATCTCGTTCTACTCATTTCCTTGGCATCCTAAGAGCTCTAACACCTTGCATATATTGTGTTTCAACTGTCCAAGCAGCTAAGAATCATCAACAATACCTAGTTCTTCCATTGGCATCATAAGTGCATTCTACCCAAAATTTCAATTTCAAGGCAAGCAAGGCATTCAAAAAGGGCCTCTGGTTTTCTAGGAGTAATATAGCTTACTCAAGTGCATCACCACAGGTATGTCTAAACTCACCCCACTCATTTTCATGACATAAAATTCACCGTTGTTTGTTTTGCTTATGCACACATACTGTTATGGCTATGTACTATTACTGTCCCATACTTGTGAAGCCAATACCACATGTAGTTATTATTGACATGCCATTAAGGTAGTATGTTTTCTTTACCTTTGTAAAGGTGTATTGTTGAAAACTTGTTAAGTTTATACTGTTGACATTATTATGTTGAAATTCTCACCAAAACCTGTTTGGATTCTAAAATCTGCTAGTAAAGGAGGTGTAGGTTAGATGCTGTAATGTTAGGCATTGTTATGTTTGACACTTTACCATTTGTAATGTTTACCCTTATTGAATGTTTAGACCTGGCTATTATGTGTTGGATTGTTTGGTAACTGCCACTAAGGCAGCAGAGGTGTGATATCACTTTTATGTTGGTACTGTTGCTGAATGTAAACACTATTTTGCCTACTATCTTAAGAGTTTGTGAACAATTTGGACTAGTGGTTATAGAATTATCATCCACAGTTACCAGCAGGTTTTTTTTACTATGATCAAGTTTTGTCATTTTGTAAGAGTTTGGCAACTCATGGCCTGATTACCATTATAGGTTTGGACTATTGGATTTGTTTAAAGACAGTTTCTTTTGGTTTAACTAATTAAGAGGAGTTTGGTTATATTCGGTGAGCATCATTAAATTCTTGAAAAAAGAGCACTCTAGATATTGTTATGTTTAGTTGCTTCTCATTTAGGAACCTGTTCTTGTTCATTTCTGGATTGGTTCAGTTGGGTGTATTAGATTTAGGGCTATCATACAGGATCCTTTGCTATGAGTGGCTGTTTTGGATGTAAGATAGAGATGGAGCTAGTAAGCTTTCTCTACTGTTGTGTGAAGGCAGAACTGCTGGTGATGCAGGCATAACGATGTGCTTGATGTCTAAATGTCATCAGGATCCTCAGCTAGGATCCACACCTGTTTGCAACATTGACTTGTTGATGTTTTGGTTTTGATATAGTCTAGTTGTAACCTCCATGGCATGTTTGACTTTGGTTTTGGTTTGGGATCCCATACATGCTTGTCATAACAACTCATGTACTACTCCTTGGATCAAGATTGTGATTTTCTTGCTAGAATATTCCCAATATCATGTGTTAGTTGCTGTTAGAATAATATATATGTGCTTGGTACCTTTGCAAAAGTGTACTGTTAATATTCTGGGGTAAGTTTATGATTTTAACATTGCTATGATGATTACCAAACCATTTAAAAGCTGTCAAGACCTAAGTTTGATGGGTTAATCTAACATTGTTATGTTTGTCATTTGTAAACTTTAAACTTTTTCTTACTTGATCTGTTGGAGTTTGTAGGGTGTACATTGAGATTGTCATAAGGGTCTGCCTTTGGACTGATTAGCTGATCTTTTTGTTTAAAGGCTGTTACCAAGTTGTGGCAGCTATGACTGTTGATTGAAATCCATTTTGAGTTGTTAACAACCTGTGATAGCCTAGACTGTCATTTACTTCCCATAGGTTTGAGGGGTGCTGCCAGTTTGTGAGCTTTTCAAATTCATGCTGGATGTCTAGAGTTTGTGAACTCTTAGGGGTGAGGTGCTCCACCTTGATTTGGTTGTTGTAGGTTCCTTTAGCTTTGACAGTAGGCTGTGGGCTTTAAGTTTGTTTAATTTGGATTTGAGTTACCATTGTTAGGTGTGTCCATAACTGTTCTTGAGGGAATTTACCAGCTCCTGATGCACCATTGCCATAGGGTTGGCACATTCATACTAGGGATTGTTTTGTATCTTGTTGTGACAATTTGGTGACTGCTTTAAAGGTTTGAGGTTTTTGTTGTCAGTCATAGCAGGTGAGGGTTTGAGCTTCTTGGAGGTTACCTCAGTGCTCATTTCACTGACCAAGTCTTGTTAGAGAATAGGACAACATTGATTCCTACTAGAACCATGTTCAAATCCTTTATTTTGGTTGTTGCTTTGAGTTTAGAACACAACTTTAAGACATGTTCAGTTTTTATGTTGATTGCACTGCTGTAGGTCTGCTTGCATGAGAATTGGACAAACACAAGGTAATTGACTTTGAATCATTAGAGTGAGCAACTAGCACTGTGGTGTTGGAATAGACCAATTGTTTTGAACACTGTCAAGACCTGTTTTTCATGTTAAACCTGTTTTGAAACTTGATCTTTCAATGTGTTTTGTTTCTGCCAAGCTTTTTTTTTCATTTAAATTTCTCAATCCCTTTGAGGTTGTAAACATTTTAGTGGCTGTAAGCATGATGACACTGTTTTGGTAAGGCCGCCATAGTAGATTTATACGTCACAGCATGCTAGGCTCAATTTCATATTGGGAATTTGAAAGAATGTGCTTGACTGTGGCATGTGTTTTATTTAAGTGTTGCTCATTTGCTATTTCAACATCACTTTCTTCATTTTGCTGTCATAGTGGGAATGACTAGGGGTAGGGATAATATTTTGATCTTTGGCTTTGTGAAATAAACAAACCTGTCAAAACAGTTTTGAAGATTGAGTTGTAAACCCTTGTTTTTCTTTCTTTTGCAAGAACACAAGACAAGTTTGACTGGTGCTTCTGATATGATTTAAATGACCAACATTTTTTTTCTTTCTTCAAACTATAACCATGATGCTAGACAATATATTGAGGGGGGACTGTCACCATGTTGACAATTACCTTTATGCTACCATGAGTTGCTCTGTGCACCTAGTTAGAGTATGCTTGGCAATGAGTCCCTTGGAGTAAGTTTAGACAACATCTGGCATGTGTGTGATCTAAGACAGATTGGACTATTAAGAGCAGGATGGATTTGTGGCTCTAGAAATAGGTTTGTGCATTGTGCACTGAATACCTCATACCACCCTCCAAGATCTTTGTGATTAACCCCTGACTGCCAGTTTTTGTGACACAAGGAGTGAAAAGCTCTCATTGATCTTTTTGAGAAGAACCCTAACTGGTACAGTTTTGTTGTTGATCTTTTGTGTAAAATCCACCTCTGTTATGCTATGGTACATGAGGAAGGTCTGACCAACCAGTTTGGTCTGCTTCATGAAGACTACTTTGGTTTGATTAGTTGAAATTACTGGCCTGCTAGAATTACATGTTGCTGTTTGAGTCTGAGTTTGGTAGTTGGGGTTAGCTTGCTGTTGGCATTGTTCAGATTGAGATGTTTGGGACAGGGGTAGATGTGGTTTATTGTTCCTTCACCTGTTGCATTGTACTCTTTTTATTGAACTTTAGCCAATCCAGTCAACAACCATTATGCAACTTTGGTATCTTCACAGCAGAACTCGTGCTTTGGGATTTATTAAGCAAATTAAATCTTAAGACATTTTCCATCATCATGTTCTAGATGAGCAAACCAGTTTTCAAGCACCCATGTAGCTGCATTAGTTTGTTGCTTTAACATTACACAGTCAAAAGATCAAAAGGCATCTTGAAAATTACATCTTGGTATAGGTTGTGGTAGGCTAATTTTTGAACTTGAACATGTTTATTTCCTTATATGGGAAGCATGTATATGATCCATTTTGTCTAAATTCTGCATAGAGGCTAAGATGCACATTCTCATGTTTGCATCAAAGCATCACATGCATCTTCAATCGAGTTTTGGAATGTAGGCATATTCTGAAGAATTTAATTACATCATCTGATTCCTCATGAATTTCTGGTCAATCTACATATAAAATTTGTCAAATTCCATAAAGAAATGAGAAAGTTACAGATGAATTTGCAAATCTTGGTTTTTGCCCTTAACTCTTGCCCAACTTGCCTTGAAAGTATACTACATATATTTATGGGGTGGCTTTACATAACGGATGTATCGCCACCCCAGTGGTTAAAAGCCTTGCCATAAAACGCCCCACATGCCTTGTGTCCTGGGTTCGAGCCCCAGCGAGGCATTTTTGCTTCATTTATTTTCTTATCTCATGTTTTAGTTACTTTCTTCATTCTTTCCACTCCCTTTCAGCACGCGCATAGTGCCCCAGTGGTAGAGTTTGTGTGTTTGTAAGCACAAGGGCCTGGGTTCAACTCCCAACTTGGCCCTTCCTCTTTTTATTATTTTGTTTATTTGTTTTTGTTGTCATAAATCACCTAAACTTCAAATATTCATAACTTATTCATTTTTCATCTTTTTCAACTCATTCTTTTTGCAAACTCTTCATTGTGATGTCTATTTTTGTTTGGTAGATTGAAATCTCTTGATTATTTATTTTAATAATGCTTGTGTTTGCTTGTTAGTAGATCTACTTTTAGGTCGTCACCTTGCGCCTCGATTTAAATTCTCCCCATAATATGTTTATTTTTCTTGTAAGATTTATTGGTATTTGTTTATGTTTGTCAACATGTTGAGTTTTCATCTTTTATTAGTTGTTACCATAAATTTGTTGTTCTCTTCCTAAGTCTTGAATTTAACTGTTGTGAAGTTTCCTTGCGTATTTGATTGTCATCAATGCCTAAATGTTGTTACATTTGAACTTATAACATGATTATCTTAAATTGTGACTTATTTGTATGATTGTTGTTTCCATGTATCCTTTAAGTTGTTTATCTTTGTGAAGATATGTCATTCTTAGTCGTAACCAATTGTATCCATTTAATCTTTGCTTATTGAAATATGCATGCTTGCTTGGTTGTAACCATGTTTCTTGTATTTATTCCTGTTTGATATTTATGCTTTGTTAAGTTTAGTTTCCCCAAGTGATGGAACTCTTTAGTTCTCATCCAAGTTGCCTCCCTTTCTATCCTTCCAAAGGAAAGTCTCTCTGTTGACCTTTGGGTCGTAGATAGCTCATCTCTCTCCCTCGACTTTGTCAAGTCATTCACCCGTTTAGTTAAGTTAGAACCTGACCATTAGACTTTGCTTAAAGTCTAAAAAGCCTACCCTTGTTAGGAGTACTCTTTCAATGTAGAACTTTAGGATAGTGTTTGGTTAACTCTATGTAAGAATCATGGATATGATTACTTACTTCCCTTTCTTGAGAGTTCAACATAGATTTAGAGAGTTGTCTTAAACTCTACACAAGCATGGATATGTTTGTTCCCCTCTGAACCTTAATCGCAATCAAGCATTCTTCAACCCTAGTGAGGTGAACTACGATTGCTCTGATTCTATCCTAGTTAGGATACGTAGGCAGAGGACGCGATGTCTTTGCGAGCAAACTTAGAAACAATCTTAGGTTTTAACCTATCAACCTACACCCTTTTACCCAATCCCAATCCCTAGCAAACATTTACCAAACTTAGCATACAAACAAACAAAAGGTTCCTGTAGAGTACTACAGATGTCTAGGATGTGAGATACCTACCCTAGGCATAACCAACCCCCGATCCCCGAATCTCTTAGCATTGTTGTTACATTGCGCAAAGGGTTTTTCTTTCTTTAGACCTTTTCTTTGGATAAATTAAAGTCCGGTTGTGAATTTAAGAATTAAAGATTCAAGTTATTCAATAGCTTGATATCCGATTTTCACCGCAACAGAAATGGCGACTTCACTGGGGAACTTGAAACTTGAGGGTTTAGCCTATTTTGTTTGTTTACGTGCTATATTTGTGAATATTTGCTTAACATGTATATTTGTCAATATATTTGTTTAATTGTGGATATTGGGTATTTGAGTGGTGAGACGATCCTATACCCGGACTTGAGTGAAATTATGATAGGATGGTGGTATATTCAAGAAGGCTTATAGGGAGTTGATTCCCGACCAAGCTAACTTGAGAAACCACCGCTCAGTGTAGGCCCTCTTGAAAGTTTTAAGTATTGTTGATCGAGTATTCGTGAAAACAATGCTACTTTCAACGAAGGAGCCCATGACACTGTGGACTTTTAGATTACATGTTACCCCACTTTGACCTTATTAGGACATAGTGCGATGACTATAAGGAAGTATTTCCGAAGTAGTTGATACGCGATACTACACTCAGACGAGATTATCTTGAGAATATTATCAATTACCAAGTAATTTGGGAAGTTGATAATATCTGAAAGATGGATTGATGACTCTGGGAACTTTGTAGAACCCGTTCGGTAGGTACAGATCAATCCATAGTACAATCCTTGGGGATGGGTAGACCCTTGAACTCATGCTTGTCCTTAACCCTAAACCTGTGTTGTGTGCATATGCATCTTGTTTGTGTTTTGTGCATTCATATCATCGTGTCATCATATCATCATATGGTTTCATGGAACTCAGACTTTGTTGTTTGTAAATATCAGAGGTCGTCATGAACAGTGAAAGAAAGAAGACTTTGAAGTACACTTACAAGGGTTTTAACCTAGATGACTTGAAAAGATTGAGCACCTTAGTGACAGATCCAGAAGGATTTCAAAGTCGATATGGGAAGTTGTTGCTACTTTTGAAGATAAAGATGGATAGTGGACTTCTTTCTACTCTCCTCCAGTTTTACGACCCGCTCTATCACTGTTTCACATTCCCTGATTATCAGCTAATACCCACACTAGAAGAGTATTCTCAGTTAATTGGATTGCCTATTCTTGAAGATTCTCCTTTTCCGATTGTAGAGAAGGACCCTAAAGAGCAAGATATCGCCAAAGCTACGCGTTTGGGAGTGGATGATATAAAAAAGAATCTGATTACAAAAGGGGGAGTCTTTGGGTTAAAAGCAGAATTCTTGGTTGAGAAAGCTCAGTATTACGCAGATCATTTAAGCATGGATACATTCGAGGCTATCCTTGCCTTACTCATCTATGGTATATTCTTGTTTCCAAGCTTTGAGAATTTTGTGGACCTCAATGCCATCAAAATTTTCTTGAAGAAGAATCCTGTGCCTACCTTGTTAGCAGACACGTACCATTCTGTTCATCTGAGGAACTTCCATAATGGAGGAATGATCACTTGTTGCGCTCCTTTATTGTACAAATGGTTCACTTCACACTTACCCAAAGCCAACGCTTTTTGGGATCCAAAGAAAGGATGGTGGTCACAAAATATCATGGCTCTTACCCATTCCGATATTGATTGGTATAGTCGTGATTATGATGGGATAATGATTATTGACAGTTGTGGGGAATTTGGCAATGTACCTCTCCTCAGCATTAATGGAGGGATCAGCTACAATCTAATACTCGCCCGCCGACAATTGGGATACCCTCTAAAGGACAAACCCAAAAGTGTTCAAGTAGAAAGCATCTTCTTCAAAGAAGGGGAAGATAGTCAAGGATTAAAAGAGAAAATTCTAGAAGCTTGGAAGCGTCTACACAAGAAAGGAAAGAAAGATCTTGGAAGACTCAACTGTGTTTCTTTGGAACCTTACCTCCAATGGGTTCGGAAAAGAGCCGTCACACTAAGGATGCCGTATCCTAAACAAGAGCCTATGGCCTTGAAGGAAGAATGCCCGTTGGTCTTCATGTCTGAAGAAGAAAAGTTGAAAATTGCTTTGGTCAAAGCACAGCAAACTGAAGAAGCTTGGAAGCACAAGTATCAGATAGTCATTGAAGAAAATGCAGAGCTCCAGAGACAACTCCAGTTGAAAGATGAAGAAATCCTCTCTTGTAAGAAGAGGAAAGCACTAGAAGAACCTTATGAGCCTCAGTCTAATCCATGGAAAATAATTGTGGACAGACTCATCATTGAGAAGACTCAGATGGAAAGAAAGATCGAGAAGCTCAACCTCAGGCTGCTAGGAGAACCTTGATAGGATTCACCAAGTTGTTTAGTTAAAACTCTTGTAAGAGGAAATGATGTTTTGTAATCCGTTTTGTTTGTTAATGAAATGACGATTGCTGATGTTCGAAAATATCTGAGTTCCATGACAATCATGTGCATTTGCATTTGCACTTCTCCTAACCATTCAAGGAAATTCAACTTTTTTCTTTGCAGGCAACAACATGGTAAGAAGAGACATGCTTCGAGTCCCGGATCTGAGATTGGGCCGTCTAAGAATGTTAACCAGACTTGTTCGAAATCCTGCTACTTTCATAGCTAAATATGGGGACCTATTGCCATTAATAAGCGCTCCGATCAATGAGCCCATGTTGCAAGCCTTGGTGGAATTCTATCATACAACTTACCACTGCTTTGTGTTTCCAGATTTTTAGCTACTCCCGACCCTCGAAGAGTATAATGCTTACTTGAATATCCCATGGACTTTTACGCTCCCTTATGGAAAGCCAAAGAAGAAGGACTTAGCTAAATCCCTGCATATCAAGCTGGAAGACTTACCACCAATGAGGGCGAAAGGAGGGTGGTATGGAATGGATGCCGGGCCTCTAATGGAAATGGCCGAGTATCACTACGAAAGCAGAAACCTGGGCATTTTTGAGGCAATTTTGGCACTACTAATATATGGACTGTATTTGTTCCCAAGTAGTTACGACTTCATCAGTGAAGAAGCAATCCGCCTTTTCATCCTCAAAAATCCGGTCAACACAATACTGGCTGATACTTATGTAGTCATTCACCGTTTCACCTTGTATGATTGTGGACGGTTCTCATGTTGTCTTGCACTACTCGACCGATGGTTTACTTCTCATCTGCCAAGGACCCATATCCTTTGGAGGCTTCCTACCAAAAGCGCATGGGTTTCTAAACTTGTCACTCTCAGACACCATGATATCACATGGTATGACACTAGCATCGGTGACCAAGTCATGATTTCCAGCTACGGAGATTTCCCCAATGTGCCTCTCATTGGGATAGAAGGGGTGATCACTTATAATCCTATTCTCGCTCGGCGTCAACATGGGTATCCTACCGGGCCCGAGCCTGAACCAGAACTGTTAAGGCCTTGCTTCTGTGAGACAGGTCGCAACCAGGAACTAGAAGAAGATGCTCAATATGCTCAAAGAGATCCACACCTCATGGGCCCAACCCCAATGGAGAATGCGAGTTGTTTAACCACCAGGGGGTACCTGCTATGGTCAAAGGAAATTGCCTTAATCATGTTCTACACTCACGACTATGAGATAACTATGGAACCTGAGGTCCCCACGACTAGGGAAGAGCTAAAATACGCTTTGGTTAAAGCCCAAAGAGAAAACGAAGACCTGTGGGAGATTATCCGCCAGGATCAAGTTCATGTCAGGGTCCAAGAAGGAGAAGGGTCGTCTTGTTAGATTGATTTTTGTTTCACCATTTCCCTGCTTTCCCTAAAAAAGGATTGATATCCTGCTTGTTGCATTTAATTTCATTGTAAGAAAAGTCTTGCTTTTTAGCAAAGGCCACTCTTTTGTAATAGATTTCCAGCTATCAAATGAAAAACGCTTTTTAAGCATGTCGTTACGTGTTGGCCTAACTTTTTGTTTGTAAACGAAAATTTTGAGTTTCCTTGAATGGTTTATGCATCCGCATTTGCATGTCATCCTACATCAATCCTGCATTTGGGGTTCCGCAGCTCATCTTTTGTTCTTGTCCAGAAAGAAGAGATAAGGAGTCACGCTGAGTACCCACAGATACAACACACGGTCCCAAGCTTAAAAGAAGATGGCAGATAACGACCAAAGGTTCGATCGAATGGATAATGACATTCAAGGGATCAAAGGGGACGTCAACCAGATCCTGGAAGCCCTCAACATAATCAAAGAAAAAATGGATACACAACCTACAGTGATCTCCGAAGTTGCCACAACAGCAGCCAATGTCACAATGGCTCCTGTTACTTCAGCGGAGTTTCCCTATGGCATGTCCCGGGATTTTGTGCAACCTTTCAATAACATGCAGTCTTCAGGTCTCAATCCATTGTTCGACTCAACAATCAGAAACCCCATTTTTACTCCAGCAAGTGGACCCACCATAGTACGACCAGTCTTCGCCAATCAACAGTCAATCTTTGATATACCCGATGGATCCAAAGCTGAGGACGAAAAACACGAAAAGTTAAGAGTAGAGATGGACATCATGGCCAAAAGGATGAGGGCCATTGAAGGAAATCATGTCTTTGGATCTGATGCCAAGGATCTATGTTTGGTATCTGGATTGGTGTTTCCTCAGAAATTTAAAACGCCAATCTTCGATAAATATGAAGGGACCGCTTGTCCTAAAGAGCACTTAATCATGTACTGTAGGCGGATGGCTTCACATATTGAAAATGATAAACTGTTAGTACACTGTTTCCAAGATAGTCTAAAAGGGGCTTCGGCCAAGTGGTATCTCGGTTTAGATCAAGCTAAGATTCACAGTTTCCAAGACCTTTCAGATGCTTTTATTCAATAGTACAAGTATAACATGGACCTAGCTCCCGACCGCCGTCAGCTTCTCAGCATGACGCAGAAAAATACTGAAACCTTCAAGGAGTATGCGCAAAGATGGCGCGGAACTGCAGCACAAGTAGAGCCTCCCCTTACTGAGAAGGAGTTGGCAGACTGGTTTGTGGATACGGTTCGACCAGAATTCTATGAACGTTTGATTAGCAGTGCTACAACAAATTTCTCTGATATTGTGGCAGTGGGGGTCAAGGTGGAAGCAGGTTTAAAGAGTGGAAAGGTAACCACTCCAAATGTTACCTCAAGCGCCAGCACAGCAAAGAAGCCAGTCAGCACGTTCCACAAAAAGAAAGAGGGAGAGGTGAGCGCAATCACATATGGAAAGAAAGTGCAAAGCTCACGAAGCCACCACCAACAGTACCAACCATCATATATAGCAGCAGTGACCCCAGTTTTTCAACCTTCTTCACAGCATGGTCCCCAACCTGGGGCATTCAACAATCAACACCAGTATCAGCCTGGCAGTCAGCAACAATATCGCACCAATAATCAACAACAATACCAGCAGCCGCAGGGTCAACAACCTCAGAACAGGGCCCCGAAGGCAAGTTATCAAGCAAATAGGCCAAAGATACAGCCTATTCCAATGAGTTACACCGACCTGTTTCCCATGTTAATAGAAAGAGGTTTGGTTAAAACGAGAAAATTAGGTGCTCCACCTAATCCACTCCCGTTCTATTACGATGCAAATGCCCGCTGCCTATTTCATGAGAATGCTCCAGGCCACAATCTCGAAGGTTGCTTCGCCCTTCAGCACCTAGTTCGTGAACTTGTTGAAAAGGGAATTCTGTCCTTCGAAGACAATCCGCCCAACGTTAAGAGCAACCCTCTTCCCAATCATGGTGGAGTCAATGCCATTACTGAAGAAGGGGAGGGGTCAGAAGACAAGAAAGTTACTACTGTTGGTGAGATCAAAGTGCCATTAGCACACCTGCACAAACGTCTCGCTCAGGCATGGTCACTCAAGACATCTCACGAAGATTGCAAAGAATGTATGCTGAATCCTGAGGGTTGTGACGCTGTGAAAAAGGACATTCGAGCTATGATTGAACAGGGAATGATAGAAATTGCCCACCGGAAAAAGGAAGAAGATGTGGCAGTCATCGAGCCTGTGTTTAACATACCAGGAGAATCCCACAAAGGAGCCGTATTCAGAGATGATAACAAAAACTACAAGAATATTCGGCCAGTATTTCGTGATGATGCACCCCCGAAATTCGGGAGGGGACAAACTAGGTTTGAGCCAAGGGGAGGATTCCAGCCTCGCCCAAGAGTCGTGACACCAAAACAAGACTATTCGTGGTGTGAAGGGATTTTCAAAGAAAAGAAACCAGTAAGTGTGGCCAACATTGCCGGTGGAAGCAAAATGACCCGGAGTGGTCGTGTCTATCAACCTCGAACATACAACGAGGCTCCTCCACCAGCAGTTTCTGTTCAAAAGACGCCTGTTCCCCAGAAGCCTGTTCCGGAGACAACCACCGCCAAAGAACCTTTAGTTAGAGGAAAAGAAAGTCTCAAGAACGATGAAGAAGAATTCTTGAGAATCATTCGACGAAGTGATTATAGGGTGGTGGAACAATTGAATCAAACACCCTCTAAGATCTCGGTCATGGCTTTACTCTTAAGTTCTCCAGCACACCGCCAGGCATTGCTCAAAATCCTGACACAGGCCCACGTCACTAAAGATATTATAGTGGGGCAATTTGACTCCGTTGTAGCAAATATCACTGCCTGTAACACTTTGAGCTTTGACGATAATGACCTGACAGCTGAGAAGCGTAAGCACAATCATGCCTTGCATGTATCAGTCAAGTGTGAAGAGGATACAATGTCCCGAGTTCTTGTTGACACGGGATCGACACTCAATGTAATGCCTAAAAGGACTTTGGCCAAGCTGGCATATCAAGGCGCTACCATGAGACCAACCTCTCTTATAGTCAAGGCATTCGACGGATCCAGGAGAACCGTGATAGGAGAAGTTGATCTTCCTATTCTAATTGGACCACAAATCTTCGAAGTCACCTTCCAGGTGATGGACATAAATCCGGTTTACAGCTGCCTATTGGGAAGACCCTGGATTCATACAGCTGGCGCTGTCACTTCCACGCTCCACCAAAAAATGAAGTTTGTTGTGAATGACCAGCTAGTCATTGTCCATGGAGAAGAAGACTTAATGGTGAGCAACTTGTCATCTTTCCGGTATATTGAGGCTGATGAAGACTCTCTCGAGACAGCCTTCCAAGCGCTAGAAATAGCTCACGCTGTTCTAGTAGATGAATCAGACATAACCCAAGGGCCATTATTTACCTCTGCTCAAAGTATTAAGGCAGCACTAAAAGCTGGAGTCCCACTGGGATGGAGAGAGGTCATCGAAGTCAATGCTCGAGCCAAGAATGATCGACAAGGGTTGGGTTACAAACCAACTCCGGAAGGCGAGCCAGAAGAAAGCACCATGAAGAAGAAGTCCTTAAAAGAGATATTCACCAGCGGCGGTGTGCAAGTCAATGCCATTATTGCTGAAGATGAGGACGGTAATCTAGATCATCTAATAACTAGAGGAGGAGGAGCATTGCGCAATTGGGAGGCTGTGGAAGTTCCCATCTTTTTACCTTTAGAGTAATTCATTCTGCCTGTTAGCTTTGTGTCTTTCTTTAAAAATTTCCTGGTCTTGCCCAAGACCTGCGAATTATTTTGTATTGGGCCACTTTGCAAAAATTGAAAATCATTAATGAAAAAGTGTTTTTGTTAAAACTCTCGTTATTTGTTTGCGCATCACTTTCACTCTTTTTGAAAAAAATGGCAATCTCTTTTGAAAAAAAAATAATAATGATAAAAACCACCCTTCATCTGCATGTCTGTGTGTGAGTGCCTGATTGTTCCTAAATAAAACATGCAGAATACCCTTCATCTGCATGTCTGTGTGTGAGTGCCTGATTGTTCCTAAATAAAACATGCAGAATACCCTTCATCTGCATGTCTGTGTGTGAGTGCCTGATTGTTCCTAAATAAAACATGCAGAATACCCCCATCAACCACAGAATCCTATGATCATTCGGTTCCTTCTACTAGCGGTTCGTTTGTCTTTCAAGCTGAAGAAGAGAACGAAGAAGAGTTGGAAGTCCCAGAAGAGTTAAAGAGAATGGCTGAATACGAAGATGATTATATCCAACCCCATAAAGAGCAGACGGAAGTCATCAACTTGGGGTCAGAGGAGGACAAAAGAGAAGTCAAGATTGGGGCATCATTAAGGCCAGAAATCAAAGACAAGCTGATAACAATCCTCAGAGATTTTGTTGACGTATTTGCTTGGTCCTACCAAGATATGCCAGGGTTGGATACTGACATTGTCATGCACAAGCTCCCCCTGAAACCAGAATGTCCTCCGGTCAAACAAAAGCTTCGCAGGTCGAGACCAGACATGGCGCTTAAAATCTGAGATGAGGTCAAAAAGCAAATAGATGCCGGCTTTCTAGCAGTATCCAAGTATCCAGAATGGGTGGCAAACATTGTACCGGTCCCGAAGAAGGATGGCAAGGTCAGGATGTGCGTCGACTACAGGGATCTAAATAAAGCAAGTCCGAAGGATGATTTCCCGCTACCACATATTGACACTTTGGTGGATAACACAACAAGCTTTGTAGTGTTCTTGTTTATGGATGGATTTTCGGGTTATAACCAGATAAAAATGGATCCAGATGACATGGAGAAAACAACTTTCATCACACCATGGGGCACCTATTGTTATAAGGTAATGCCTTTTGGTTTGAAGAACGCAGGGGCAACGTATCAGAGAGCTATGGTCACACTCTTTCATGATATGATGCACAAAGAAATCGAGGTGTACGTGGATGATATGATTGCAAAATCCCAAAGTGAAGAACACCACTTGGATCATCTACTGAAGCTATTCGAGAGACTCCGAAAGTATCAATTGAGACTAAATCCAGCCAAATGCACCTTCGGAGTTCGCTCAGGCAAGTTACTTGGTTTCATCGTTAGTCATCGAGGAATTGAAGTAGACCCTGACAAGGTTAAAGCAATCCAGGAGATGCCTGCTCCCAAAACTGAGAAACAAGTTAGAGGCTTCCTTGGACGTTTGAATTACATCTCCAGGTTCATCTCCAATCTGACTCCTACCTGCACACCGATCTTCAAGTTGTTACAAAAAGATCAAACGGTGGTATGGAATGAAAACTGTCAGGCGGCGTTCGAGAAAATCAAGCAGTATTTGCAAGAACCTCCAGTGCTGATTCCTCCGGTACCTAGAAGGCCTTTGTTCATGTATATGACCGTATTAGAAAATTCGATGGGCTGTGTCTTGGGCCAGACTGATGAGTCAGGGAAGAAAGAACATGCAATCTATTACCTAAGCAAGAAGTTCACTGATTGCGAGAGTCGTTACTCTCCCCTGGAAAAAGCTTGTTGTGCGTTGGCATGGGCTGCTAAACGTCTGAGGCAGTACATGATTTGTCACACTACGATGCTGATTTCTAAGATGGACCCCATCAAATACATCTTTGAGAAGCCAGCTCAAACAGGAAGATTAGCCCGATGGCATATGCTCCTGTCAGAATACGATATCCAGTATGTCGCTCAAAAATCCATCAAAGGGAGCATCTTGTCAGAACACCTTGCAGAGCATCCTATGGAGGATTATCAACCGCTCAAGTTCGATTTTCCTGATGAAGATGTGATGTATATTCAGCGCACGAAGCCAGAGCCTGGTCCAGAAGAAGGTCCCGAGCCGGGATCCCGTTGGGAGATGATGTTCGACGGAGCGTCAAACAAAAATGGACATGGCATCAGAGCTGTTCTGAAAAATCCAACTGGAGGGTACACTGTGGTCACAGCTCGACTTTGTTTCTCCTGTACAAACAACATAGCAGAGTATGAAGCCTGCATCCTAGGATTGGAGGCTGCCATTGACCTCCGTATCAAAATCTTGGAAGTAATTGGTGATTCTGCTTTGGTGATATACCAACTCAAAGAAGAATGGGAAACCAGGGATGAAAAATTGATTCCTTATAAGACCCACATCTTAGAGATGGCTGAGTATTTTGATGAAATTACCTTCAAGCACGTACCAAGGGCAGAAAATCACATTGCCGATGCGTTGGCCATGATGGCATCCATGTGGAAAGTCCAGTTTGTCAATGAGGCACCTCTGATCCGCATCGAAAGAAGGACAGTACCCGCATACGTCATGGTAATAGACGAAGAATCTGGGGAGAAGCCATGGTTTCATGATATCAAGAATTTCCTTCAAAACCAAGAGTATCCTGCTAACGCGTCCACAATTGACAGAACAACAATACGGAAGTTGTCATCTAAATTCTTCATCAGCAACGGCATCTTGTACAAAAGAAACCATGATATGGTCTTACTCCGATGCGTCGATGAAAATGAGGCGAATCTCATAATGACCGAAGTACATGAAGGAACCTTCGGCACCCATGCAAATGGCCACACCATGGCCAAGAAAATCTTAAGAGTGGGTTACTTCTGGTTAACTTTGGAGACGGATTGCATACTCTTCGCTCGAAAGTGCCATAAATGTCAAGTTTATGCTGATAAAATGCATGTCCCTCCACATCCTCTCAATGTGATGATGTCACCTTGGCCTTTTGCAATGTGGGGCATAGATATGATCGGGGCAATAGAGCCAAAAGCTTCTAATGGCCATCGCTTCATCCTTGTCGCAATCGATTATTTCACCAAATGGGTGGAAGCAGCGTCATATGCAAATGTGACGAAACAAGTGGTCGCACGCTTCATTAAAAAGGAGATTGTCTGCCGATATGGTATCCCTAACCAGATCATCACTAACAACGGGTCGAATCTGAACAACAAAACAATGAAGGAACTTTGTGACGATTTTAAGATCAAACATCACAACTCGTCCCCTTACAGACCTAAAATGAATGGTGCAATTGAAGCTGCAAACAAAAACATCAAAAGATAATACAAAAAATGGTCGTAACTTACAAAGATTGGCATGAAATGTTACCATTTGCTTTGCACGGATACCGAACATCAGTACGCACTTCGACAGGGGCAACTCCCTTTTCTTTGGTGTACGGGATGGACGCTGTGCTACCCATTGAAGTCAAAATACCTTCCTTGAAGATCTTGACGGAAGCAAAGTTGGATGAAGACGAGTGGATAAAAGAAAGATTCGACTCGTTGAATCTCATCGATGAGAAAAGAATGACGGCCATGTGTCACAGTCAAATCTATCAACAAAGGATGGCCTGGGCGTTCAACAAGAAGGTTCGTCCCAAAGAGTATAGGGAAGGAGAGCTTGTGCTTAGAAAAATCCTACCTACACAAAAAGACATGCGTGGCAAGTGGATGCCCAACTACGACGGCCCTTTCGTTGTGAAGACTGTTTTCTCCGGAGGATCTCTGATTCTCAAGACTATGGATGGCGAACCCCTCAAGTATCCCATCAACTCAGACGCAGTAAGAAAATACTATGCTTGAAACGAAATACATAGAAGGAGGATTCCAGTGCCTCGACAAGACGAAATCCCAATGTTTGAAAGATGACAGACGCTGGGGCAGACTCCTGTACAGAATATTAGAAGAAAGGTCAACGCTTGTTGTTCTCGTTAGAAGTGACAAAGCAAGTGAACCGGCAGTCAGAAGGACCGGATTATTAGGGGATTTTGTAACCTTTTCTGTTGCCATTTTTCAAAAACTTATAAAATTCCCAAGGCTTTGCCTTTTGTAAAGTTCTTGTATATCAATAAAATCAGTTTTTGGCCAAATCATTGTTATGATCTGCTATTCTTGTTATGCAATTTCACTTATTTGTTAATAAGAATTTTCATGAAAGCAAAATGTTTTGAAAAACTTAAGTCTTGTTTTAAAAAGAAAGCACAATTTGACAAAATGATTGAAAAGTTCTAGAGGTAATATGATGATATTACACAGTTCTTGAAGTTGTGGAAATCGCTGTTACCTTTGACCGAGATAGGTGCGTCTGACAGCAGTTCTAGCTACTAAGCTAAGACTTCTTCCCTGTAAAATTACGAAGATATTACTGAGAAAAGATTGTTATCTGCACCAAAGAAGGAAGTGCCGCCTGACTTGAGGCATTTTGAAGCTCAGCGTGACGAGTTCTCTCTTTATTTGGTTTTCCTCTGTTCCTACGGGTCGTTCTGCGTCTAGCATACAACATCATGCCAGCATACACATTTGTTTGCATTCCCGCCATCGGGATCCTTTAGTCGTTACCTTTATATTTGTTTTGTTGTTACAAGTTCGCTTCAAAGTTGACATCCTGGGGTTTCCTTATCTGCTTTGGGAAGCTAGTGGTGACTAGCAATGTCTAATTTATACAAACAGGGGGTTATTACCAATTTTCACCTTCGATTTGGTTATCACCAACAAACTTTGAAAGACTAGTGGTCACTAGCACATGTTCGGAACTAATTACGTTTGGTACAGTATTTCGGTCGTCACCAACTGTTTTTCAAACCCAGATGATACTGATTCCGTTATAAAGTAAACCAATTGTTATTGGAGTCCCTCTGATTCGGTTTTCACCAAATTTGGCTAAAAATCTAGTGGTTACTAGTATTGCCCTCTAAAAAACCAATGATCATTAACATTGGAGCTGGTTGTCACCAAAATTCCCTAAAAGTCCAATGATTATTGGCATCACCTTCAAATCCAATTGTCATTGGTACCCCTTGATTCAGTTATTACCAATTTCTATAAGTCTAGAGATCACTAGCTTTGTTTGGAAAATCTAGTGATTACTAGCACTATCCAGAACCAATTGATATTGGTATGCCTAATTCGGTCGTCACCAATTGACCTAAGCCCAATAGTTATTGGCATCGCTTGAAGCAGGTCGTTATCCTCTGGTCGTTACCAAACTTTGTAAAAGAAGGAACCAATGGTCATTGGTCTCCCTGGACTCGATTGTCACCGAAAGCCCCAGTTAAGACTAGTGGTTACTAGCATTGTCCAGAACCAATTGTTATTGGTATATCTTGATTTGGTCATCACCAGTTCCCTCTAAGACCAGTGGTTACTGGCATTGCTTGAAAATTAATCGTTTAGTACCGAAAGTTGATTGTTACCAACTTCCCCAGCCGGGGGCCTGTTGTTTTGACAACATTGCTTGGAATTTCCCAATTGTAATTGGAAATTCGATTTGGTCGTCACCATATCCCCAGGAAGTCTAAGGATACTTAACACTTCTTGAAAATTGTTTTGTTTGGGTCGTTACCATATTCCCAGTAAGTCTAGTGGAAACTAGCACTGTTTAAAGCTATTTATCCTTCTGGTCGTCGTCAGTCTCTCCAGTTGAAGCTTTTGCTTTCCCCAGTCGAGTCTCGGAGGACTAGTGGATACTAGATTCCCCGGTGCGTCTGGTCTTGTTTCTAACCTCTTCCTGAAGATCCCGTTTGAACTCTTCGTTATAGGAAATCTTTCTCAATCTGGTTATCCCCAGTGAGATTCGTGTCTTTGTTCCGTCTTTTCCCTGATGAAGATGTGTCTTCCCTGGTGGAATTTGTGTCCCCTGCATGAAAGATTCCTTTGAACAAGCATCCTTAGTCATATTTGAATTATCTTGTTTACCTCGCTTGGAATCTTTCCCCAGTGTGTTAGGTTCCCGTGAGTGGTTACTCGTCGTTTTTCCGTTCTTTCATTTTTGGTCGTGTGTTTGCATTTGTCTGGCATTCAAACATCATATAACATCATTTAGATTCATGACATATTTGCATTTGTCCTTTTGCATACCATCGGATCTAAGGGACAAAATTTCTGGTTTGCTATATTTAAATACCTTTCACTACGATTCTATGAGGATTGTCATCTCTCATTACCATCTAGTGAAGATATTTAAATAGGGGCATCTGTTGCACCCCAAATTTTGACCCCTTATATCCTCTTCATATCATATGCATTTATTTATCTAACCTTAACAAGTTTCGAAGTGTGTTTTTGCCGAGATACAGATGAAACGGGGCTCCGCACTGATAAAATCGAAGGTTCGAGGATTGGTCAACCAATGTTTTGGGTTGAATCATTTATGAAATAAGATCAAGAGTACCATATTGGGCCATGTGTGAGTTCAATTTAAGGTAATCACCCACAGATGGGGCGCAGTGCAGTTCAAGGCACCCGATTAGGGTTTTTCGGGTTGAAAAAGTCAACTGTAGTTTGACTTTAGATTTGGGAAATAATTCAAGGATAAAATTATGGTTTAAAAAGTTCATATGGCTTAGTGAAGTCCCCTCAAAGAGTTTCAAAGTCTTGGAAGCTCCGAAACATGAACGGACGGTTCGGTAATCGCCGATCGATCGTACGGTTGACCAAAAAGTCAACCCCCTCAAATTTTAGGAATTAGACTTCAAGTTGTGAAGAAACGTTGTTCCTTATGTCATGAGGGACCTACATATCAATTTTCATGATCATCGGATCAAGGACGTGAGAGTAATCGAAAAATCGGGAAGTTAGGGTTTTGAAAGGGGCTAAACCCTAACTCCCTAACCACACACCCAAACGAGGTGGTTCAAAGCTCGTCGGAAAGCTCTTAACAAGTCCTACAAAAGTCCTATACTAGTCCACACTCAGAAAATGCATGGAATTGAAGTTATCATCAAAGTCATTTTTTAGTACAAAACACTTAGTGAATTTCTCAAAATCTGGCTGCATCAAAACTTGTTTTTTGCTAACTTTAAGGGACTTTTCAACCAAGATGCACATAGATTTGGAACTTTTGACAAACATGAATTTTGTAGGGCTATATGAGGGCTTTTCAAAAAGAACAAGAACTCCCCAAGAGGAGTTGTGAGCTGGAAGTTATGGTGTCTTGAAGTTGGGTCTGTCAGACTAAAAGTTCACTTGCTTCAACATATCAAAATTGGATTTTTCATAACTTGAGTCATTCTCCACCCTTGGATCATGTTACAAACTGATAATATGAGGTAGGAATGAAGAGAAAACCAGAAGATGGGATAGTTTGAGGGATTTGGCAAGTTGAAGCAAGTTGACAATTTTATATTCATTTAAAAGAAGAAAGAGAAACTTTACAAGGAAATGGCAGCTGCAGGCCCCTACCTTCATAGCTCTCTCTAGTCATCTCAAGTCCCTTATGTCAGCTGATATTTGCATACCTTGAGCCAAGGAATTGATGTGTAGGAGATGATATGAAGATCTTGGCAAGATTGTGGAAGAAACATCATGAAACTCCCTCCAAAAATGGAAAATACAAAGCTGCCCTCATCCTTCTTTCTCCTATAAATAGAGGCCTCACCGTCATTTGTTTTACACACCAGAGCTGCACATAAGATCAAAGCATCACAACTCTCCCTCTCATTCTCTCTTTACTTATAGGTGAAGGAAAGTTCAAAAACACCAAAAATGGTCATTTTGCAACTTTCACACCATTTTCATTTCTAATATTTCCAACACTCTCACAACCATCCACACATCTTCTAAATGACATATGGAAGGTGTATGACTCATTAAAACATCAAGAACCACAAAAAATCAAAAAGTCAACTCTCATTCCACCATACTTTGACCAAAGCTACAAAAATCACCGTATCTCGTTCTACTCATTTCCTTGGCATCCTAAGAGCTCTAACACCTTGCATATATTGTGTTTCAACTGTCCAAGCAGCTAAGAATCATCAACAATACCTAGTTCTTCCATTGGCATCATAAGTGCATTCTACCCAAAATTTCAATTTCAAGGCAAGCAAGGCATTCAAAAAGGGCCTCTGGTTTTCTAGGAGTAATATAGCTTACTCAAGTGCATCATCACAGGTATGTCTAAACTCACCCCACTCATTTTCATGACATAAAATTCACCGTTGTTTGTTTTGCTTATGCACACATACTGTTATGGCTATGTACTATTACTGTCCCATACTTGTGAAGCCAATACCACATGTAGTTATTGTTGACATGCCATTAAGGTAGTATGTTTTCTTTACCTTTGTAAAGGTGTATTGTTGAAAACTTGTTAAGTTTATGCTGTTGACATTATTATGTTGAAATTCTCACCAAAACCTGTTTGGATTCTAAAATCTTCTAGTAAAGGAGGTGTAGGTTAGATGCTGTAATGTTAGGCATTGTTATGTTTGACACTTTACCATTTGTAATTTTTACCCTTATTGAATGTTTAGACCTGGCTATTATGTGTTGGATTGTTTGGTAACTGCCACTAAGGCAGCAGAGGTGTGATATCACTTTTATGTTGGTACTGTTGCTGAATGTAAACACTATTTTGCCTACTATCTTAAGAGTTTGTGAACAATTTGGACTAGTGGTTATAGAATTATCATCCACAGTTACCAGCAGGTTTTTTTACTATGATCAAGTTTTGTCATTTTGTAAGAGTTTGGCAACTCATGGCCTGATTACCATTATAGGTTTGGACTATTGGATTTGTTTAAAGACAATTTCTTTTGGTTTAACTAATTAAGAGGAGTTTGGTTATATTCGGTGAGCATCATTAAATTCTTGAAAAAAGAGCACTCTAGATATTGTTATGTTTAGTTGCTTCTCATTTAGGAACCTGTTCTTGTTCATTTCTGGATTGGTTCAGTTGGGTGTATTAGATTTAGGGCTATCATACAGGATCCTTTGCTATGAGTGGCTGTTTTGGATGTAAGATAGAGATGAAGCTAGTAAGCTTTCTCTACTGTTGTGTGAAGGCAGAACTGCTGGTGATGCAGGCATAACGATGTGCTTGATGTCTAAATGTCATCAGGATCCTCAGCTAGGATCCACACCTGTTTGCAACATTGACTTGTTGATGTTTTGGTTTTGATATAGTCTAGTTGTAACCTCCATGGCATGTTTGACTTTGGTTTTGGTTTGGGATCCCATACATGCTTGTCATAACAACTCATGTACTACTCCTTGGATCAAGATTGTGATTTTCTTGCTAGAATATTCCCAATATCATGTGTTAGTTGCTGTTAGAATAATATATATGTGCTTGGTACCTTTGCAAAAGTGTACTGTTAATATTCTGGGGTAAGTTTATGATTTTAACATTGCTATGATGATTACCAAACCATTTAAAAGCTGTCAAGACCTAAGTTTGATGGGTTAATCTAACATTGTTATGTTTGTCATTTGTAAACTTTAAACTTTTTCTTACTTGATCTGTTGGAGTTTGTAGGGTGTACATTGAGATTGTCATAAGGGTCTGCCTTTGGACTGATTAGCTGATCTTTTTGTTTAAAGGCTGTTACCAAGTTGTGGCAGCTATGACTGTTGATTGAAATCCATTTTGAGTTGTTAACAACCTGTGATGGCCTAGACTGTCATTTACTTCCCATAGGTTTGAGGGGTGCTGCCAGTTTGTGAGCTTTTCAAATTCATGCTGGATGTCTAGAGTTTGTGAACTCTTAGGGGTGAGGTGCTCCACCTTGATTTGGTTGTTGTAGGTTCCTTTAGCTTTGATAGTAGGCTGTGGGCTTTAAGTTTGTTTAATTTGGATTTGAGTTACCATTGTTAGGTGTGTCCATAACTGTTCTTGAGGGAATTTACCAGCTCCTGATGCACCATTGCCATAGGGTTGGCACATTCATACTAGGGATTGTTTTGTATCTTGTTGTGACAATTTGGTGACTGCTTTAAAGGTTTGAGGTTTTTGTTGTCAGTCATAGCAGGTGAGGGTTTGAGCTTCTTGGAGGTTACCTCAGTGCTCATTTCACTGACCAAGTCTTGTTAGAGAATAGGACAACATTGATTCCTACTAGAACCATGTTCAAATCCTTTATTTTGGCTGTTGCTTTGAGTTTAGAACACAACTTTAAGACATGTTCAGTTTTTATGTTGATTGCACTGCTGTAGGTCTGCTTGCATCAGAATTGGACAAACACAAGGTAATTGACTTTGAATCATTAGAGTGAGCAACTAGCACTGTGGTGTTGGAATAGACCAATTGTTTTGAACACTGTCAAGACCTGTTTTTCATGCTAAACCTGTTTTGAAACTTGATCTTTCAATGTGTTTTGTTTCTGCCAAGCTTTTTTTTTCATTTAAATTTCTCAATCCCTTTGAGGTTGTAAACATTTTAGTGGCTGTAAGCATGATGACACTGTTTTGGTAAGGCCGCCATAGTAGATTTATACGTCACAACATGCTAGGCTCAAGTTCATATTGGGAATTTGAAAGAATGTGCTTGACTGTGGCATGTGTTTTATTTAAGTGTTGCTCATTTGCTATTTCAACATCACTTTCTTCATTTTGCTGTCATAGTGGGAATGACTAGGGGTAGGGATAATATTTTGATCTTTGGCTTTGTGAAATAAACAAACCTGTCAAAACAGTTTTGAAGATTGAGTTGTAAACCCTTGTTTTTCTTTCTTTTGCAAGAACATAAGACAAGTTTGACTGGTGCTTCTGATATGATTTAAATGACCAACATTTTTTTTTCTTTCTTCAAACTATAACCATGATGCTAGACAATATATTGAGGGGGGACTGTCACCATGTTGACAATTACCTTTATGCTACCATGAGTTGCTCTGTGCACCTAGTTAGAGTATGCTTGGCAATGATTCCCTTGGAGTAAGTTTAGACAACATCTGGCCTGTGTGTGATCTAAGACAGATTGGACTATTAAGAGCAGGATGGATTTGTGGCTCTAGAAATAGGTTTGTGCATTATGCACTGAATACCTCATACCACCCTCCAAGATCTTTGTGATTAACCCCTGACTGCCAGTTTTTGTGACACAAGGAGTGAAAAGCTCTCATTGATCTTTTTGAGAAGAACCCTAACTGGTACAGTTTTGTTGTTGATCTTTTGTGTAAAATCCACCTCTGTTATGCTATGGTACATGAGGAAGGTCTGACCAACCAGTTTGGTCTGCTTCATGAAGACTACTTTGGTTTGATTAGTTGAAATTACTGGCCTGCTAGAATTACATGTTGCTGTTTGAGTCTGAGTTTGGTAGTTGGGGTTAGCTTGCTGTTGGCATTGTTCAGATTGAGATGTTTGGGACAGGGGTAGATGTGGTTTATTGTTCCTTCACATGTTGCATTGTACTCTTTTTATTGAACTTTAGCCAATCCAGTCAACAGCCATTATGCAGCTTTGGTATCTTCACAGCAGAACTCGTTCTTTGGGATTTATTAAGCAAATTAAATCTTAAGACATTTTCCATCATCATGTTCTAGATGAGCAAACCAGTTTTCAAGCACCCATGTAGCTGCATTAGTTTGTTGCTTTAACATTACATAGTCAAAAGATCAAAAGGCATCTTGAAAATTACATCTTGGTACAGGTTGTGGTAGGCTAATTTTTGAACTTGAACATGTTTATTTCCTTATATGGGAAGCATGTATATGATCCATTTTGTCTAAATTCTGCATAGAGGCTAAGATGCACATTCTCATGTTTGCATCAAAGCATCACATGCATCTTCAATCGAGTTTTGGAATGTAGGCATATTCTGAAGAATTTAATTACATCATCTTATTCCTCATGAATTTCTGGTCAATCTACATATAAAATTTGTCAAATTCCATAAAGAAATGAGAAAGTTACAGATGAATTTGCAAATCTTGGTTTTTGCCCTTAACTCTTGCCCAGCTTGCCTTGAAAGTATACTACATATATTTATGGGGTGGCTTTACATAACGGATGTATCGCCACCCCAGTGGTTAAAAGCCTTGTCATAAAACGCCCCACATGCCTTGTGTCCTGGGTTCGAGCCCCAGCGAGGCATTTTTGCTTCATTTATTTTCTTATCTCATGTTTTAGTTACTTTCTTCATTCTTTCCACTCCCTTTCAGCACGCGCATAGTGCCCCAGTGGTAGAGTTTGTGTGTTTGTAAGCACAAGGGTCTGGGTTCAACTCCCAACTTGGCCCTTCCTCTTTTTATTATTTTGTTTATTTGTTTTTATTGTCATAAATCACCTAAACTTCAAATATTCATAACTTATTCATTTTTCATCTTTTTCAACTCATTCTTTTTGCAAACTCTTCATTGTGATGTCTATTTTTGTTTGGTAGATTGAAATCTCATGATTATTTATTTTAATAATGCTTGTGTTTGCTTGTTAGTAGATCTACTTTTAGGTCGTCACCTTGCGCCTCGATTTAAATTCTCCCCATAATATGTTTATTTTTCTTGTAAGATTTATTGGTATTTGTTTATGTTTGTCAACATGTTGAGTTTTCATCTTTTATTAGTTGTTACCATAAATTTGTTGTTCTCTTCCTAAGTCTTGAATTTAACTGTTGTGAAGTTTCCTTGCGTATTTGATTGTCATCAATGCCTAAATGTTGTTACATTTGAACTTATAACATGATTATCTTAAGTTGTGACTTATTTGTATGATTGTTGTTTCCATGTATCCTTTAAGTTGTTTATCTTTGTGAAGATATGTCATTCTTAGTCGTAACCAATTGTATCCATTTAATCTTTGCTTATTGAAATATGCATGCTTGCTTGGTCGTAACCATGTTTCTTGTATTTATCCCTGTTTGATATTTATGCTTTGTTAAGTTTAGTTTCCCCAAGTGATGGAACTCTTTAGTTCTCATCCAAGTTGCCTCCCTTTCTATCCTTCCAAAGGAAAGTCTCTCTGTTGACCTTTGGGTCGTAGATAGCTCATCTCTCTCCCTCGACTTTGTCAAGTCATTCACCCGTTTAGTTAAGTTAGAACCTGACCATTAGACTTTGCTTAAAGTCTAAAAAGCCTACCCTTGTTAGGAGTACTCTTTCAATGTAGAACTTTAGGATAGTGTTTGGTTAACTCTATGTAAGAATCATGGATATGATTACTTACTTCCCTTTCTTGAGAGTTCAACATAGATTTAGAGAGTTGTCTTAAACTCTACACAAGCATGGATATGTTTGTTCCCCTCTGAACCTTGATCGCAATCAAGCGTTCTTCAACCCTAGTGAGGTGAACTACGATTGCTCTGATTCTATCCTAGTTAGGATACGTAGGCAGAGGACGCAATGTCTTTGCGAGCAAACTTAGAAACAATCTTAGGTTTTAACCTATCAACCTACACCCTTTTACCCAATCCCAATCCCTAGCAAACATTTACCAAACTTAGCATACAAACAAACAAAAGGTTCCTGTAGAGTACTACAGATGTCTAGGATGTGAGATACCTACCCTAGGCATAACCAACCCCCGATCCCCGAATCTCTTAGCATTGTTGTTACATCGCGCAAAGGGTTTTTCTTTCTTTAGACCTTTCCTTTGGATAAATTAAAGTCCAGTTGTGAATTTAAGAATTAAAGATTCAAGTTATTCAATAGCTTGATATCCGATTTTCACCGCAACATTTGGATATGGTTTTCTTCGCGCCTACCCTTAGACGAGATGATTGTCGCAACTGCAAAAAGGGCCGGCGGAAACAAACGGAAGAGTCGCCACCGAACGTTATTTGTCCCAAAGAGAGGGAAAGGAAATGATCAAAGAAAACCTAAAAGAACGGGAGAAGACAAGGTCCAACGCAACCAAATCTTGGGTTTGGGAGTCGGTTACTCAAGGGGAAGGTATGAGAACCCCTCATGTCCGTTGTACTCAACGGGATCCACGTTTGTTGTCTAATCTATGGGTGAAAGTTATCAAAAGCTACTTCTAAGAGGGGGTGAAGAGAAAGAACAGACTCGATAGGGCATCGCCGCCCTATTCCTACGTATTCCCTCGTGCAATGGGAAAGTCCGGGTCAACGTAGTTTGGAAAACTATGGGTGATGGGGGGAAAGGTTTCTCGCCAAGCCATCACTGTCTTGTGCCTACGTATCCTTATCTGGTATGAGAAATCAGAGCAAACGTAGTTCGAGTAACTACGGGAAAAAGGTTGGTTAAGTATTTTTTTATGAGTGACGCTAAGCTTCCATTCTGGCAGTTAGGGACGATGTCTGTTTGCGGTAGAACCGAAAAGTAACGTACTCTTTTCTGAAAATGAGGTTTGGAACAATCCCGAAGGATGAAAAAGTTTGAAAAACAAGTTGTTCTCGATTGCACTAGGGGCAAGAGAAAGGGGAAGTTAGTTGTTAGTGTGCTCGTCAAGGATAGGAATCCTCGTGCCTACGTATCCTCATTAAGGAATAAGGAATCAGAGCATCTGTAGTTCAGGATACTACAGGAAAATAGGACCTCGATCGCACAGGGGCGAGAGAAAAGATTCTAGGCATGGAACGCCTGAACGGAAGTGAATTGGCTTGGTTTGGGACGCATACTGCACTAAATTCTAAGACATAGGAGTGAATGCATCGCATATCGCCCAAAGGGCATACGCTGAACACTCTAGACAAGCGAGAAACCCCTCTCTCATCATTTCCTACGTACCTAACGCTTGTGGCGCACAATACTCATCGAATTTATTAAGTATTTTAAATTATTGTTTGACAGTCTTAATGAATCGAATCGGGGAAAATGTGATGTTGAACCATCGTAGCTCGACTTCTGATGAAATTCAAACTACAGGAGGTCGCGTAAATTGATATACGTGTTATGGACAAGATAGAGAAATGATATTGAGGATCATTCTCCAATTTAATCGTGTCGCACGGACCAAAGAAAAGGTGGGATCTCGTCTTAATCGCAAACATTATGTTGATTAATCGAAGGTAGCCTATCACAATCCCAAAGTAAAGAAAATGACCCAAATGGTCATTTTCCATATATTTGAAATTGCGAAGGCTATCGACTTCGATAAATCGACGCTCACAAATTGAAAGACTTCATAGATCGAGAAAATTAAAATAAAATAAAAAATGAAGAAGAAATGAGGAGAGAAACCGTGGGTGGTCTCGGACAAACCTTTATCTATCAATAATTTGACCGATAATGATTTTATGGTCTCGTCATCAACCAAAATAAGGTATTACAAAGCCTCAAAGATAAATAAACACTAAAATCTGACTTCTAAGAAAAATATTAAAAAATTCTAAACACTAAAATTAAAAAAAAAAAAACTAAAAAGAAATCTAAAAATTTAGTTAGAGAGATATATTAACCATTCTAACAAAAAACGTATTTAGAAAAAAACATTATAAAATTATCAAACCTAAATTAGAAAAATAACATATTAAACTCTAAAAATTTAATTAGAAAATATTGTAAAAACTTCTAAAAGCTAATTTATAAAATATATTAAAACCTCGAAATCATTTTTTAAACAACAAAAATAAACAAAGGGATCATATGGGCTTAAGATAAGCCCATCACCCTTCTTTTCCAAACAAAAAATAGCAATGATGGACCTGACCACTCAATTGGTCGATCGGCCCGCCTCCCCCACTGTATACTCCCTTCCAGACTTTTTTGTAACTATTTCATAGCTTCCTCAAGAGATTTCTGTTGGGAATCCTCACTATTGTTCATCATGTATATCCTTTTCTTTTAGATTCTTCCCGAAAGTGTAAGCCGGGTGCAGGAACTGTTTCCCTACGACTAGCGCAAAGGATTTTACCTTGTATTTCTCGGTGGTTTTCCACCATGCTGCGGTTGATGGAAGAGGAGCACTGGTGATGCTAACAGAGTTAATGAAATCGACGATTATTTATCATTGGATGGGGGTGAATGTACCGTACCAAATGAGATTAACGGTGATGCGCCCTTTAAGGAGTTGGCCGTTATGGTATTTGAGAACTAGAGGTTGTTCTTGTACAAGCTCTCCCACTGTGAGTGTGGGTAAAATTACAAGGAGGGTCAGTATGATTTGGAGGAGACAGCTGTGAGTGGAGAAGAGGAGTGAAGGGCTTCGTGTTGTTTGAATAAGGTTAGAAGTGAAAAGATTTGGGGTTTTTGTGTTTGTTGTTTGAGAAGAACAAGTATGAAGGTTTTCAGTTTGAGGGAGGAAGGTGTTGGTGCTTTTTCCGGTGAGAGTTCAGTTGTTTTCGACGGTGGATTTTTCGGATTTGGTGGAAGTTTCTATGTAAGGTATGTTGAGGTCGAAGAACCCCATGGTTGGACGGTGGTGGAACGATGTTTGGTTGAGTGGTAAGGAGAGTTTTCAGGCGAATCGTCCGAAAATGGAAGAGGGTTTCGTGGTAGAAGCCATGAAGAAGAAGGGTTGTTGGTGTGGACAGAAATGGGTGAGAGGCGGAGGGACTAGAAGGCTGTTGAGGAGAGGAAGATGGTGAAGAGAATGGTGGCTGGCTTTTAGGGTTTCTGATTGGGGGAGGAAAAAGAAAGTTTTGCCGGCTAGGTTATCCCCATGAAGGAGACAATGAATAGTGCTCCTTATACTGTAGAAATATCACGTGTCACTTTCTTGCTTTTTCTTTTCTATTTTTTTAAAAAAAATTTATGCATTAATTTTCTGATCTAATTGCTAAAACTTAATTCTATTTAATTAAATCTATTCTAAAAAAACTAATTCTATTCTAATAATAATAAAAAATCTATTCTAATTAAAAAACAATTCTATTCTAATAATAATAAAAAATCTGTTCTAATTAAAAAAAACAATTCTATTCTAATAATAATAAAAAATCTATTCTAATTAAAAAAAAATTCTATTCTAATAATAATAAAAAAAGTCTATTCTAAGTATAAAAAAATTATATTCTAATAATAATAATAATAATAAAGTTTATTCTAATTTTTAAAATCTATTTTCTAATTTTAAATCTAATCCTAATTAATTGAGTTAACATTCTAACCTAATTTCTAATAAAATTCTAACTAAGTTCTAATTAAATAAATTAAAAATTCTAACCTAATTAAAAATCTAATTCTAATCTAATTAAGATTCTAAATTCTAATTTCTAAATCTATATTTATTTCCTAAATTAAAAATCTAATTCTATTTCTAATCTAAATTAAAACTAATTAATTATAATTCTAAATATTATATTATATTAACAAATTATAAAAATGAAATATAAAACAAAAATAAAAATAAATCACAAAATGCCACACAAATAAAAAATGAATAAAAGGGTCAAACACTGAAACGCAACAAAATTATCGGCACGAACTGAACCACCAGGAAGAGTACGACCTTCGGTCGATTTCGAAATAAAACTTATCATTTGAACTGGTTTAAACTGTCTAAAATACGAACAAAGCAGTTGTGATCCCGCTAAACTCATTTCGGCTGATAACATGGACAATATGAGAGAAAGGATCAACCTAGATGATATTCAAATGAATGCGAAGCAAAAGTCAGTCAAAGTTTTAGAAAACGCGAGGGAAAATTTTGGGGTGCAACAGTGATCTTTGGATATAGTTTCCTTCCCGTATACCCTTAGACAAGGTGGTCTTTGGATATGGTTTTCTTCCTGTCTACCCTTAGACGAGGTGATCTTTGGATTTGGTTTTCTTTCCATTAGTTCCTATTGACGATGTGGTTTTGAAGTTCACTGATGTGATCTTTGGATATGGTTCTCTTTCCGTCAACCCTTTGACGATGTGGTTTCGAGGTTCACTGATGTGTTTCTCTAGATATGTTTTCTTTCTGTCAATTCCCATTGACGATGTGGTGTTGATGTTCACTGATGTGTTTATCCAATTATGTTTTCTTCCCGCCAACCCTTTGACGATGTGGTTTTGAGGTTCACTGATGTGTTTCTCCGGATTTGGTTTTCTTTCCGTCAATCCTTTTGCAATGTGGTTTAGAGGTTCACTTATGTGATCTTTGGATATGTTTTTCTTTTCGTCAAATCCATTTGACGATGTGGTTATAGGGTTCACCGTTCTTTCTTTGGGTATGTTTTTTCCGTAAAATTCTTTTAACGACGTGTGACAGGGCTCCTAATAGGATCAATCAACTGCCCATACCCATAAATGATCAATCAACTGCAAATTTCTGGGTTCTTTTTGTATTCAATCACCATCTACCTTGAATGTTTGAAAGCGGTTGCTTTTCATACCTTCAGGTCCAATTCGATTGAGTATGGGCAGTTGTAGCACCCAAAAATTTTCCCTTTCGTTTTAACCTTTACTGGCTTATGTTTCTTTACATTTTTCATTTCTGCATATCATAGAATTTGTTCTTGAGGCATGGGATCAAGGTGTTTCTGTGGCTCAGGGTTCCCTTTTGTTGCAAGAGCTCAAACAGTGAGTGTTAGAGGCTCAGGCATTTATTTTTCCCATCGATCGAGCGGTCGATTTTATATTATTCAGCAGGTTAATTTTCAGCTCAGGAGACAATACACAGGGTATCTCAGGCGTTCTCACAGTTATGATATTCAAGAGCAAATTTCAGAGGCTTAACAAAGCTTATAACAGGTGGCAACAGACGATTATGCAAGTTTCCCTCCACATGGCGCCAATATGGGTATTTTTGAATGTGGTAACCGGTTACTGCATATAGGGTAACCGGTTACTTCAAACGAAATTAGCCAAAGAATTTGAATTTTCAGCATTTGCAATTTCCAATCATTCTCCACCATTGATTTCACATGATCATAATTGGAAGGATCTCTAATTGTTTCAATTTTCACCATTTCCCTCCAAATTTCAATCACTTCATTCCTAATTCCACTCCTAATTTCCATTCCAAATGTTAATCCATACTCCAAACCACATTTTGATTCCAAACCTAGAGCTTATTTAAGTGAATTTTCTCCAAACTTCACAAAAGTGACCTTCATTCGCACAAATTAACCTTCATTTTCAGATTTCACACTCTTTCTTGAGAATTTGCTCTCATTTTTCTCTCCACTTTTTCACTCCCAAAACCTCCATTAAAGCTCTTTCACTTGAGTTCTTTGATTCTTCATTAGAATCATAGAATTCTAAAGCTAAACCTCCATCATTCATCTCCATTATCTTCAATTCAACGTTCAATTTTCGTTTGGATTTGGATCTGAATTTGGAAGCTAGATTGGAAGTGATTTTGTGGATTATTTTGCTTGATCTTGCATGTTCTTCATTTCTACCACAAGGAAACTCTTGGATCTTGAAGAATCTCTGGGTTTCTAGCTTGGATCTGTTAGTTTCAAGTGAATCAAAAATTACCAAGGCCAATCTTAGCCTTGAAGGTTGGTAATTCTAGATCTAATTCAATTTTGAGTTTATTTGCATAATCAAAATGTAGATCCATGGCTTTTATTGCTTTTTGATCCATTTTGTTGATTTTGATTTTGGTGATATGTGATTTTCAATGTTTGATTGTGTTTACATGATGCTTGATCACTGTTTCTTGATGATAATTTCGTGCTTGATTGATATCATGTTCATATGGATGATTGGATAAATTGTTTGATGCTGAAAACTGATTTTAAAAGCTGTTTTTCTGGTTTCGGTTCAGTGGTAACCGGTTACCTTATATAGGGTAACCGGTTACTCAGTGCAAATTTCACATTTTCAGTTGTTTTTCAATAGAGTAACTAGTTACCTTATATTGAGTAACCGGTTACCACTGAGGCAGAATGTGATTTTCTTGTATTTTCTTGCTTCGTTGGTATCCTTTACACATGTAAACTTCATGGATTGATATGATGCATTTATGTGGATTGTTTTTCACATATTTCATCGTTCTTGAATGTTTGATCTCGATTCTTCAACGCACAACTTTTGTTTTCTATTTTGAATGTTTAACACGTTCATGTTGATGTTTTTCTTAATTGATGAGTGATCATTTGTTTTGCTTGCTTGTGGCATGATTAATTGATTATCATTGAATGCTTGTTGCCGAGTATTGTGATGCATGATTGCATTTGTTTCTGGTTCTGCTTTGTTGCGTGTTTGTTTGATCGATTGATTGTCCAATTTAATTTGAAAAGAACATGTTGATCTTGATGATTTTTGTTGAGGCATTGTTGTTGATCATTTATGATTATTTGTCAAAGCATTTTCATACTTGTGTAATGTCTATACATGATTGTTGTTTGCATTTGATTAATTGCATTCAAGCTTGCTTGGTCCATACTTTCCACAGTTGTTCTAGCTTTGAATTTGCTTGTTGTGTTTGCTTTACTTGCTTGTTGCCTGACTTTTCACACCTGTTTTTATGCTGAAACATGTGCTATTATATGTTGTCTTGCTTGTATGCTAGATTTTATTGATGTCTTATGCAGGAGGCATTGTTGTAGCTGTTGTTTTTGCCTTACTTTCTTGTTTTTTCTTTTTGCTTTTCCTTTGCATGCTCCCTTAGGATTCTTATTCCAATTTAATTTCAGATTAAATTTGGAGTAAGGTAGACATTAGGAGTCTAAACCAAGCATGATAACAAGTAGGCTAGTCCCTTTTAACCTCAACCTTAGGTCCATCTTTTGCATGCTAACATTAGGATAGAATCTCCTTTCGCATCCCGACTTTAGGACCATTTGGCATGACAACGCTTGGGCCGAGTTTCCCTTAGACCTTTCGTGCGTCTCTCTTCTCATCTCAAAACTATTCTAACTCATCTAATATATACGATGAACATTACGCGCTACGAGCCTTAAGCACGTGGGAAATGATGAGTTGGGGGTTTTCTCCTCACTTGTCTAGAGTGTTTAGTGTATGCCTTTAGGCGATATGCGATGCATTCACTCCTATGTCATAGTCTTTAGTGCAACGTGAATCTCAAACAAACTAATTTACTTCACTAAAACTCATAAACAAAAGTCAAACCTTTTATCCTTCGGGATCATTGTTTCAAAATCACTTTCAGAAAAGAGTATGTTACTTTTCCGTTCTACCTTAAACAGGCATCGTCCCTAACTGTTGGAATGGAAACTTAACGTCACTCATAAAAATAAAACACTTAACCTACCTTTCATTTCGCTACCCGAACTACGTTTGCTATGATTTCTCATCCAGATGAGGATACATAGGAACAAGACGGCGATGTCTTAGAAAGCAACCTTTCCCCATCACCCGTAGTTTTCCCGAACTACGTTAACTCTGACTTTTGCATAAGGCGGCGATGTTCTATCGAGTCTCTTTCTTTTTCTTTTTTTCTCGTTTCCGTTTAGCAGTAGCTTGTAGATAAACACACCCTTTGATTAGACAACAAGCGTGGATCTGGTTGAGTACAACGGACGTGAGGGCTGCTAATACCTTCCCCTTGCGTAACCGACTCCCGAACTCAAGATTTGGTTGCGATGACCTTGTCTTTTCCCGTTCTTCAGGTTTTCTTCGACCGTTTCCTTTCCCTCTCTTTGGGAAAAATAACGTTCACATGCGACTCTTATATTTTTCCGTTGGATGTTTTTCGCAATTACGACAACTACCTAACAATGAGACCATTTTATTTCATGCAATCCCGTGTAACTTACATGTACCCCGCTCCCATTTTGATGTACCCATTCATATTTCTTTGATTATAGTTTGTTACTAGGAGCACCCCTAGGGACTAGCATAGACTAAACCATTTTCAAAGTAATTCTCGATTCATCGTCGAGCCATTTTCAAAACACCCCTCTGCAAGTCGATTGCTCTTTAGCATTCGCCATCAACCTAATGCACATACTTGCACATTTCATTATGGTTTCATTACAAGGATAACCCCTAGGGACTAGGATCGATTCTCCCCTCTTTTCAATCAGAACCTCGATTCTTCGTCGAGTCATTTTCAAATCAACCTCTAATCAACTCCTTTGCATGCAAATACAATCAAACCCTTGATCCAATGCCATGTGGATTTTCATAATCAAACCTCAAAATGATTAATAACTATCTAATTTTTTTTCAAGGTGAAAAAGAGGGGGATTGAGCCTTTGATCTCTCTTTATTTGTTTAGGTGCGAGTTCACTTACTCGTATGTGAATAATTGACGTCTCTAAAAGATTTCCAACTTGACAACATTCAAACTATCTTCCAACTATTCGTCATCCAAAACACTTTTCAAAATAAACCTCTTTTCAAGATGAAAAAGAGAGAGAGTTAAGTCTTTGACTCATTCTCCTGATTACTTGGGCCCGAGGAGCCTTTCTTAACCTTTGAGTAATCGTCATCCAAACCAAACTTCAACATGTTAACCCTCTTCTTTTCGGGGTCGTATCCACGAACTACGGAGGCTCTGATTCTTCATTCATTTGAATGTAAGATACGCAGGCACAAGATTGTGTTGATCTTGGCGAGCATACTTCTATCCATCTTCCGTTTTCCCGCTTTCCAAACCTTTCATGTAGTCGAACTATAAGCACTTTGATTTCTCATTCTCGTCCGAGTGAGCATACGTAGGCACAAGGTCCCCAATACTTTTGAGCACTCTAATCTAAAACCACCCGTTCTTCCCTTAGCACCGAATCCCTTTTATCTTACCGATTTACATTTATCGTTGAAAAGAAAACAAAGAAGCTTAGCTAACGTTCATCACAATTCGAATTAAGAGGTTCCCATTGAGTACAATGGACATGAAGGGTGCTAATACCTTTCCTTTATGTAACCGACTCTCGAACCCAGAACGTAGTGTCGCAACTATGAAAAGGACCGACGGAAACAAACAGAAGAGTCGCCATCAAAGGTTATTTATCCCAAATGGAGGGAAAGGAAACGATCGAAGAAAACCTAAGAGAATGGGAAAGACAAGGTCATCACAACCAAATCTTGGGTTCGGGAGTCGGTTACGCAAGGGGAAGGTATGAGCACCCCTCACGTCCGTTGTATTCAACAGGATCCACGCTTGTTGTGTAATCTATAGGTGAAATCTATCTAACAGCTACTACTAAACGGGGGTGAAGAGAAAGAACAGACTCGATAGGACATTGCCGCCTTATGCCTACGTATTCCCTTGTGCAATGGGAAAGTCAGAGTCAACGTAGTTCGGAAAACTACGGGTGATGGGGGGAAGGTTGCTCGCCAAGACATTGCCGTCTTGTGCCTGCGTATCCTTCTCATTAGGTATGAGAAATCAGAGTAAACATAGTTCGGGAAACTATAGAAAAGGGTGGTTAAGTATTTTTTATGAGTGACGCTAAGTTTCAATTCCAGCAGTTAGGAATGATGCCTGTTTGCGGTAGAACGGAAAAGTAATGTACTCTTTCTGAAAATGAAGTTTGAAACAATCCCGAAGGATGAAAAGGTTTGAAGTTTGTTTGTAAGTTTTAAAGAAGTGGATTGAATTGATTGAGACTCATGTTGCACTAAAGACTATGACACAAGAGCGAATGCGTCGCATATCGCCCAAAGGGCATACGCTATACACTCTAGACAAGTGAAAAGAGACCTTCACACTTATCATTTCTCATGTACTTAAGGCTCGTAGCGTACAACACTTGTCATTCTTTATTAAGTGCCTTAGAAGAGTTTGAGATGAGAAGAGAAGACACAAAGACACTAAAGGGAACTGAGAACCCTAATGTTATCATGCAAAGTGGTCCTAAAGTTGAGATGAAAAGGGTACTACCTAATGTTATCATGCATAGGATCGAAAGTGTAACACCCCATTCCCAAAAACACAAATAATTGCGATAAAATAAACGAACATCAGAGTATTCACATACACAATGGGATGTCACAGAAACCACACATCAAGAAAACATATTCATTAATAATTTTCGATAATTAGACAGCGGAATTATATACATATATTCACATCATACACATAATGTCATAATCATCATGTACGGCCACCGCCAAAATACACAAAATACATCCACCACAACGGGTTCAATAAAACATGATACGCCACAGGGGCACAAAATCATCAATAGACAATAAACTCCCAAAAAGCCCCGGTGTTACGTATCAGAGCATCCCTACGACTTGCCACAATCCAAGCTAGCTACATACTGGATTATCTATACTTCCGAAGAAGCACAGACCACAACAAAAGCAAAGGGGTGAGAAATCACAATCAAATCATAACGGTAATAACGTACATGAATAAATAGGCAGAAACATATAAAATATTCATTCATATACATCAATCCGGACCTATTGTCCCATGCCAACACAACACTCACAACCATGCAAAATTATGCAACACAACCCATGATATGCGGTACCGACTCAACATCACTGGTTCGTCAACCACGCTCCCCATTTGGAGCCCCGGTAAATCACACTCAGGATAGATCGCATCCACTTCCTCTGAGCAACGATCTATCCCTACCACTCCCTTCCGGAGCACCGGGAAAACCACACTCAGGATAGGTCGCATCCACTCCCTCTGAGCAACGATCTATCCCTACCACACTCCCCATTTGGAGCACGCGAGTGAATCACATAGGCTCCATCTGAGCAATGATTCACCCCGTAAACATGCATATGCAAACGCCATGCACACAACAACACTAGCACACACGGTGCACACGGTCCCCTGACCACATCTCATCACATATCACATGCCTTTATATATACATATCACGCATCCTCATATCCATGCATACTAACATACATCAATTCAATCATTCACATAATACGAGTATCAACCATTCAAGCTCTACCCCACACATACACTCTCAATGTTCATCCCCAAACATAGAATCAATCACAACCAGCAATGGTTAAACAATACCAGAGAATAGAACAACACATCACAAAAATGAAAGAAAATATTGTCATGCTCGCTAGCTCATTCGCTAGGCGAAGCATCAGCGAGCACTCGTTACTCGCTCGCTCAGCGAGCATCCTCGCGAAGCCAAACAAAAAAATTCTAGGAGCACTCGCTACCTAGTTCGCCCAGCGAACACCCAGCGAAGGTTCGCTAACAGCTCGCCCAGCGAAGCAGCTGGCGAGTGTCTGCGAAATCAGAAAAAATTAAACCACTGTGCAGCAGTGGCACAACCTTCCGAAATCAGCCGATTCTCCTCAACTCAGTTCCCAAAACATCGGCTCAATATACAATGACTTAATTACGATAACCACTCTCAGTGTCACCCGATAAAACTCTCAACTATATTGAAATACTCACTTCCGGCTTAGAGTTTCGAACTACCCAGAACCCCCAAATCACCCCAAACAATCGCATGCAAAAATCTTACAGATCAACAGCCACATTCAGAATCATACCTTCATATCAACATCGTCATCAACCTAAGTTCTACTCAATTAACTCAAATCCGGTTTAACATTGTAAACTACCGAAATCCCCAATCACTCAAACATTCACAATCTTCACATGCAATGGATTCAACACATTATCGACAATATCAGAATCAAACATTCATACTAATCATCATCAAAACCTAATGGAGTTAGGGAAAATCCCCTCTACCTAGTTATTCATGCAATACCGAATTGACCCGATTATCTCCCCCCTCCCCTTACCTCAATAACTCGAACTGATGATGAAATTCTTGCTCCAAAGATGATCTTCGGCTTCTTCTTGTTCCAATTCCTCTTCTCTTGACCGTGATCCTCCTACTTCTCACTTTCACCGTGTTCTTGCTCTTCCTCTCCCTCCAAGCGTGTTTCTTGTTTCCTCTCTCTATTCTTCAACTAATACCCTTAATTCCAAATATTTTCTCATTAATCCAAATATTATTAACAATAATATTAATAATAATAATAATAATATTAATAATAATAATATTAATAATATGAATATTACTAATATCACTATTATTCGCTAAATTATTATTATCATTAATAATTATATTATTAACTTAAGGTCCAAAATCATAGATTAAAATCTAACTCAAAAGCTACACACACAATCAAAATCAAACACCCCCACGAAACACGGCGAAAACAAAACAACACAGAAAAAACGAAAATAATCAAAATGGGCGTTACAGAAAGCCTAATGTCCTCTTACTCCCATCTTGGATAGAGGGACTAGGAATCCTAAGGTATCATGTGAGCAAACACAAGTAAACACATCACTAATCAATCACAAATGAAGATAGAAAGAAAGACTTAAACAAGTCATGAAAGATGAAAAGAGATGAGAGGAAAAAACACACAAACAATGAACATGGCAACATGAGACATACATCAATGACACACATAAGTCATGTCCAAATCAACAAGATGAAAGATCAAAATACAAATACAAGCAAAGAAACCACACAAGATCACATGACTTAAACCCATTAAGAAGAATGATGTCAAACATTAAACCACAAACAAAGAAATGAGGGGAGGGATAGATTGCGGCAACAAGCACATCATGATCATCAAAATCAAACATTCGTTCATGATCAATCAAAAGAAAACACCCAAACACAACTCAAAAGAAGTTCAAATGCTCACACCATTGTCAAAGTAAGATACATGCCACAAAAACATCAAAATCAAGTATCCACTCAACAAGATCAGAAGTAACTTCAAATGATATGCATCAAGTTCAAAACCAAATTATCAAACAAGAACAAGAAGAATCACACTCAACTTGGAACACTAAAGTCCATGCAAACATCTCACAAGTCAAGCACAAGTGGAAAACATGATCATACAAAGCATATGAGATGAAACAAACATTCAATGAACCTCTAATCGTGAATATCAGAACCTCAAACATGTTATCAAGAGCAAACAAGATTTAGTCAAGCACTCAAAGGATCGCACAAGACCATACCTCAAAACTAGGTTAAGACATGCACACACACACACACACACATAGTTAAAACAATGAGGTTTTGAGGCATCAACCAAAAATAGAAATGCGTCTAAGTAAAATCTAAATAAAATCCTAAACTCAAGTTAAGTCCATCCAAAATTAGTGTGCAAAAGATCATGGCAAGAATTGCATCAAAGCATCACCAATTGTGTCAAACAAAGTAAGGTGCTCAACTTATCGAGCATACATCGAGGGTCAAACAAAATCCAATGAAAAACAACCAAGAAATGATCACCAAGACCTCAAACCAGCCCTCAAATAATCCTCAATCAAACACCCAAGTGTGAGAGGAAAATTTGTCAAAGGGGGTATTCAAATGAGGTCAAACTTCAAGCCTAGATCATAAGGACAAACCATAAAACCACTTCACCAATTAAATTCATTAAAAATAATAAAAATAAATGAAAAATAAAATAAAAATAGTGAAAAATATCTCAACATGTCAATTGATCATAAACTATTTTTTGTTGATTTTTGTGATGATTGAAACTATTTAAAATAAAATTAAAAAGAAAATGGAATAAAAATAAAATAAAATGGAAACAAATGCAAGAGGGGGTGTGATAGCAATCTCTGGTTTAACTGGTTTTAGTTTAAAACGCACATTGGGCTAGGAATGAGAGTGTGTGCATAGTAAATTGGCTTAGGCCCAATCCAACAGAACTTCAGGTTAAATGAAATGCCTCGTTTCATTAATAAACGTGGCATGACATCTCAGATTTTCAACGCCCACGCAAGCAAGTCAACTTCCAAGTCATAACCACCTCAGCATTTGACCCTCGGATGCCGGAGGTCTCCGGTCGTCTTCTCCGGTGAGCCTCACTGATGGTGACTGAAAAACATCATAAAAATGAAAACTTTGGGCACCATTTCAAAGGAAATTTCACGTAGATCACGAATCTACCATTAGTTTTTCATAAAGCCTCTTCTATCATGGTGAAATCAAGCCACGAAAATTCAACATCCAAACTGAAACTTGAATAAACAGACACCTCATGCACTCAAACATTGCCTACACATGGTAGGGCTTCAGATGCAACCATTATGGACCTATATTGATGCCTAGAATGAGAGTTTCAAAGGATGAAAAGTTACTTAATGGAGCAACTCTGTTGGTCCTTCAAACGGTGTTCAAGCTTCAAAATGATGCTTCCAAATCACTCCTTGTGCTTCACCAAGTATCAACCAAGTAGGAAATGAGAGAGAAAACCATAGAAATGAGCAATTCGAAGAGAGGGAATGTTTGAGAAATTTTGAATGATTTGAGCTCTCTCTGTAGCAGCCAGCTTCTATGTCCATGTTAGGGTTTCTCTAGACCTTATATATGAAGGTTTTGTGGTGTTTTTGCAGGCCCATGATGAGTGGTTCTCTTGATTTCAAAAAACTTGCCAAAATGCCAAAATAAGAATGCACACGGGTTTGGCAGGTTTGCAGCTCATTCAAATCACTCTCTTTAGTCAGATAGGGGTGAGGAAATGAATATGTGTGGTTTGAAGGATTGAAAATGAGCTTGTCATGCATTTTGAGTAATTACCTCATAAGGCGTGAAAATTCAAAATGACTTGAAAATGTGAGTTCATGTTTGCTCATTTTGGGATCATGATGAAGTTAAGGTCTTGACGCACAAGTTTCATGTGGCAAGAAACTTGATTTGAGGTCTTGAAGTTCATGAATTTGGTCCTTGAAATGGATGACCTAAAACTAGGTTTCCTAAAATGACCTTGAATTGGGATGATCATAACTAGAGCTTTACACATGGGAATGATGAGTTCTAACACTTTTTGGAAAGCTTAAACAATAAGGAACAACTCTCATGTTTGTTGAAAAATGAGAAAAATCTTGATTCCATGTGAAAAATGCCTTAGAAGTGAGTTACCCTTGAGTGCCTCTAAATTCTCTTCATTTTGTAACACCAACTTGTGAACATCATAACATGAGATGCATGAATCCAATGGGAGAGTTCTTGTACTCAAAAGAAATCTTGAAAGATGAGGAACAGGTCTCATGTTTGATGGAAAATGAGATAGGACTTGCATCATAGTGAGAATTGTCATTGAAGTTATACATCAAAAGAGGGGATTTTGCACTTAGAATCATCTGAAACCCTAATTTAGCAACTTCTTGAACTCTTGAATCTCCTTAACTTAGTTTCAACATGAAACTTGAGATGACTTAGGATGGCTTCTCATGACTTCAATGATCAAGAATCAAGCCTTGAGCTTTTTCAAATCCACGATTAAATTTTTGTTAACTAGATGAAACCCTAACACCTTATCCACTGATTGAGGTTCTTGCAAATGGTTTATGTAGTCCTATATCCCCCATAGATGACCTTCAGGGTGTGCATTAAGCTCTTGGGTGCCTCTAATCACCTTCAATATAAAAGGATATAACCAAACACCTATTTTCTCTCCTCAAGAAGCTTTGAGACTAACTCAGATGATAATGAAGACTTGATGACTTGAAATTGTACCCTTGTCTGAACTTTGAACATGGAGCTTCCCTCTTGAGTAGTAAATAAAACATCTTGATCCCTTGTCAAGAACCAATGCTATGAAAAAATTCTAATGCAAAATGCTATGGAACATAAGCCAAGATAGAAGAAAAGGTTGGGCAAATTTTTGGGTGCTACAGCTGCCCCTATTCAATCGACTTGGACCTGAAGGTATGAAAAGCAAACTCTTTCAACATTCAAGGTAAAAGGTGATTGAATACAAAAAGAACCCAGAAATTTGCAACATGCGGGATGGTACATCAAAGAGCTTGCCAGCCGAAAGTGGACTTAAAAACGACGGGTACCAACCAAGAGTTGGGATAATTGAAACGGTAACTGATCAAAATGATAACAGGGGCTACCAACCAAAAGTCAGGATTGCCAGGGAATTGTATCCAAGAGTTGTGAAGAAGAGACTACTAACCAAGAGTTAGGATCACCAAGAGAATTATAACCAAGAGTTGTGAAGAAAAGACTACTAACCAAGAGTTAGGATCATCTAAAAGACTATCATCGACCAAAAGTCAGAACAAAATTGCTAACCAAAAGTTAGGATCATTGACCAAAAGTCAGAACAAAAGCTGCTAACTAAAAGTTAGGATCATCGACCAAAAGTCAGAACAAAAGTGTTGCACCCTAAAATTTGCTCAACATCTTTTACCTGGTTTATGTTTCATTGCATTATCATTTTGCATAGTTCTATCATTTGCATATCATGGCATATCATTCATCCAACAGGAGATCAAGTGTGATTATTATCAAGAGAAGCCTAGCAAGAAATCTTATCCAAGCTTGAGAAGTCATCCAAGTCATCAGGAGGTGGTGGGAGGTCTTGATTAGCCGAGGACCATCAATGAGGTGTGAATATGAGATGTGTATAGAGCTCATGGAGTGCCTAGAGATCCATGTTGGATCTAAATCAAGTCATTATGCCAATTGCAAGAGCCACAGTTGAGGTGCTAGTAATTAGGGTTTCATCTGGATCAATTCTAGGTCAACTGGACAATTGAAGAGTATCAAAGCCTACCTTGAGGTCATGGATTTCATGGAATGATGTGATAAGAAATTTGTGGTGTTGTGCCAAAATCAAATCAAGAAGAATCAAGGATGTGGGAAGTTGCTAAATTAGGGTTTTAGTGCAAATTACCTTGTTTAGTGCCTAACTTCAAGGCCACATAAGTTAAGGTACAAGTTTCAAATGGATCTTTGGCCAACATGAAACTTGTAGAGAATCTCAATAACTTTAATTTGAGTACTAGAAGTACTCAAGGGGATTTATAGAACTCAAGTTATGGTCCAGACAAGTTACAAGTCCTCAGAGGTCACTGAAATTTGTCTGTGAAAATCATCTGAATTCAAAGCTATTTTTAACCTAGAAGAAGGTTTCACCTGAACTATTGGTCAACATGAAAGTTGTTCCTCATGATCTTAGCTTTCTAAATAGTACTATAAGTCCTCCATATGATTTGTAGAACTCAAGTTATGAGGTTTACAAGTCAGGGGTATTTTGGGAAAGTGAGATTATAGGTCATTTTCAAGCATAGGCCAAAATCTCCAACTTGCAAGCTTCAAATGGAAATTTGTTCAACATGGAAGTTGCTCAAAATATGTTTTTTAGGCTAGCCAAGAGGTCATGAGGGATTTATTGAGCTCATAGCAAGAGTTGGTTTGAAATGGTTTGAAAAGGGAATTTTTCAAATGGATTAAGGAGGGAAAATTGACTTTTTGTGCTAGATGCCTCAAACATGTCAAATGAGTACATTTTTTGGTTGGAAATTTCATTTTGAACACTTTGGAACTTTTACATTTTTGATTTGAGGCCTAATTCCATGACTTTCAATGTTTTTACTTCCTGAACAAGTCACATTACCAAATCATCACACAAGGCAATTCAGGCCATTCTATCAATCCAAATTCACTCCAAATGCAATTTGCAAGGTGTTAGAACCTTTTAGAACCAAGGAAAAGCTTGCAAAGCACGACTGGTGTATGAACTTGCAAAAAAAAACCAGAAAATTGGATACACGGATTTGGGCTTCAAACACATTGCAAAAGCCCATGAAACTCTTCTATATATTGATTAGAATGAGTTCAGATCAAGATTGAACTTCATTTCGCGCCAGAGCAAGAAAGAGCAAGAAAATTTTCTCAACTGCAAGTTCAAATTGGATTCTGAGTTTGGAGTCAATTCAAGCAAAATTGAAGTGTGCAATCTCTTCCTTGTGGATCATTGAAACTATTTGGAGCATTTGGAAGCAAGCCACAAGTTCTAAGTACCTCTGTTTCAAGATCTATACCAGGTTTGCATTTCTCAAAATTCAGCATGATTTAGCATGAGATGATTAGATTTAAACTTGTGGTTAGGATCTACACATGACATAGATCGTTTTAGGCTTGATTTGAACTTAATTGGTGATGATTGAAAATGACATGCCATAACTGTTTGGACTTGAATCTTTTGATTCATAAGGTTTCAATGCTAGTTGTTTAGATCAGGTTGATGTACGCAACGAGATGAAGAGATCTATACCATTAATTTCAGGTTTAGTGAGAGCTGTTGATGATGCTATTTCTAAAACTTGAATCGTGTTTGACTATGTGTTGAGAATTAGAGCATTTTGATGATGGATTTGGAATGTACGTGAAAAACTGAGTGGATTTGGTGTATAGTTTGTTATTTTTGGTTTCCTGAACCTGGACTCTCGCCGGAGAAGACGACCAGAGTCTTCTCCGGCCACCATGAACCACCATCCCTGATCTCCACCTGGCCTGCCTGAGATTTGGAGAAGATGATGTCTGAACCCTTAGATCTTGCCTTGACCTTTGACTACAGCCAAGATCCAACGCATGTGATTTAAAGTTGGTTTGGAATTTCTGATGGCAAAACGCAGGCGTTTCATTAAATTGCATGGCATCATGAGGAGCGCTGGATGTGCCTTGACTCGTTGATTGTCTTACAGATCCAATGGCTCATGTTTTATTTCAGCTTTAATTGATTTTTTTTATTTCATTTTGTTTTATTTTAATTGTTTGTTGATTCCAAAAATCATATTAATTCCAATTTTGATCCAAAAATTATTTTAAAAATATCCTCATGATCCTTATGGAATTTGTGATTTTATGGGATTAACAAAATAAAATTTCATGCATTTTTCAATTTATTTTGATTTTTCTTATTTTTGTGTAATTCTTTTAATTTTGCATAATTGACCATCTGTTTTGTTGAATTTTGTTCTTCAAATTGGTGACGAGTTTGGCTTTTATTTTTTAGTATGTTTTAGGGTAGACATGTATGTTCCCTTAGAATTTTTGGTGGAATTTTAGAACAACATTAGGTTCTGTTTTAGGTGTTGAGATTAGGACCCTCCCAAACTTGTGGATTTCCTTGACCTATTTCACTCTAGGAATTGTTTAGATAACTTAGAAGTTGATTTAGGCTTCAATATTTTTAGATTAGGTTGTTCAAACATGTATGTTCCCCTAGGATTTTTATTAGAATTTTGCAACTTCATTTTCTATTTTAGTTGTATTTTGCAAGTGGCTTGCATTTGTGGATTCCTCTCTTGAGTGCTTTGGTTTATTTGGTTTGGTTGGCTGCCTTGGAGTGGGTTTAAGCTTGAGTTCTTTTTGGTGGAGCTTCTGGATTCATTGAAGATGCTTGGGATTGAAGATTGGAGCTTGAAGTTGAAGGCTTTTCCTCTTGTGGAGCTTTTGTTTAGGAGCTTAGAGAATTAGGGTTTTAGGAAGTGCCTTAGACCTAGTTTTGATTCTTTCTTCAAACATGGAGTGCATTGTTTGCCTCCATTCTATCCAATGACATAAAGTCCTCCTTGGGAAACTCCATATCTCCTTAGGAGGGATGAGTGGTATGCCCAAGTGAGTAGAACTTTGAGGATACCTTTCATTTGCAATGTTGAGTTCTTAGTGATTTCCTTTGGTTGTCATTAATTTTCTTAACATTATAACTTGATCTTGATGTTTAATCCTCCTCTTGGGGTGTGCTTGATGAAGCTTGAAGATAGAAGCTTGATTGAAGTTGAAGCCCTTGATATCAACTTTGCTGTCTTTTCAATTGTGCTGTTTAGAGCTTGCTGTTGCTGTTTGCTGTAGGAGTTAGTTGCTGCTGCTTGGGCTGCCTCCTCTGTGTCTTTTGTTTTTCTCTGTATTGTCTGTTTGCTTGTGTTGATTACCTCTAGGTTTGAGGTGGAGCTTGTCTCCTCTTGCCTATTGTTTCTCCCTTGCCTCTCTGGTATTGCTGCATAGCATGCATGTCTACTGTTTACTGTTTACTGTAACTGCTTGCTGTCTTTTGCTGTTTATCCCCTAGGATCTATGATTTCCTCTGTGCAAGAGGAAATTATGACAGACATTAGGTTTTGACCCATGCATGATAACATTAGGTTAGTTTCCCTTTCAACCATATTCTTAGGGTGTCTTTCTCTTCTCATCTCAAAACAATTCAAAAACACAGTAATAAGGATAACGCGTGCTGTACGCTACGAGCCTTAAGCTATTTGAGAAAAGGTTGTTGGAGGGTCACTCTTCAGTAATCTGGATGCTTAGTATGGTACCCTTAGGGTGACATGCGACGTAGTCACTCTCAGATCACAAGTCTTTAGTGCAGTACAAGTTGCAAACAGACCAAAAAACATTTCTTTCGTAAAAAAACTCAAACAAACATTCAAACTCTGTTTTTGTACGCTTGGACCTTTAATCAGGAAAACCCTTTCTTAAGGAGATAAGAACTGTCAGACAAGCTTGTGTCTTCCGTAGCATGAACTACGTTTGCTCTGATCTTTCATGCTGTATAAAAGTACGTAGGCATAGGATGCGATATCCTAGCGAGCACCTTTTCCCTCCTTTCCCGTAGGTAGGCGAACTACGCTGACTCTGATTTCTCGTTCCAGACGGGAATACGTAGGCATAAAGTGCGATACTTTGCCGAGTCATTTTCTTTTCTTTTAACCCAGACCTGTAGAGTAGATAGAATAACACACTCTTAGATAAAAAACAAGCGTGGATCCCGTCGAGTACGACGGACGTGAGGGGTGCTAATACCTTCCCGTTGCGTAACTGACTCCCGAATCCAGAATTTGGTTGCGATGACCATTCCTTTCCCTCTTTGCGTTAGGTTTACTCTGAGCGTTTCCTTTCCCTTTTGTGGGATAAATAACGTACGGTGGCGACTCTTCTGTCATAGCCGGCGCCGATTTTCGCAGTAGCGACAGCTGGCGACTCTGCTGGGGACTCCAACGGTTCCCTATGCGAATCAATCCTAGCGCTTGTTTTCCCGTCTGGGGGTTTTGTTTGTATTTACCTTTCTGCCTTTACTTTCAGTACTTTATTATTGTTGTTGTGCTGGGAAGAGGGTTAGATTGAGAGATAAGCCGGACCTGGGCTTGAGTTTGCACATAGACTTAGAAGTAGAAAGTAGTGGTTAGCTTGCTTGCTTAGCTCGCACCAGCTAGCCGCGAAATCTGCGCTCGGACGAGATTCTCTTTGATGCTTCTTGCCTGGCCCTTAGGGCTTGACAAGTTGTCTGACCCGAGGATTGTCGACTCTGGGGACCTATCAATTGGGATTCAGCTAAGTGAGATTGCTTCAAGGGATGATGATGCCACACCTTCTGGGTATCGTATCATCTCTCTTGAAAGTCTGTGACGTTGAACCCGCATAGGATGTCGTACCTCGTCTGCGAGTTAAGTACATACCTGTGAGGGGTAGGTAGGTCTGTTTGCAGGAAACCTTTGACCTCAGAGTACCTAGTTTATCTCTGTCAGTGAGATGTGGTTATAGGGTTATTTTGAGTGGATGGTTTGGTTTGAGGCGAAGATTTGATGGTTCTCAGGCTTCAGTACAAAGCAGCAAAGTGCATCAGCATTGCACTTGATCTCCTGTTTGCATATGCATGTGCATTTTCATGTTTGCATTTCATTAACGTGTATTTATGTTGCAGGTGTGATAATTCCCCTATGATTCTAGTGTATCTTCTGGCCAGACATGGAGTCCATGAAGAGGACAATTGCTTACCGGTTGCATTCGCCAGATATCAGTTCCTTGCTGGGATTAGTTGCTCTAGCAGATGAGAGAGTGAGGGCTGAGTTCAGAGTATCTTATGGGAGATTGCTTAGTTTATTGTACAGACCTTCAGCATTTGAGACGACTGGGGTGTATACTTTGATGCAGTTTTATGAGCCTCAACTGAGATGCTTCTTGTTCCCCGACTATATTCTGGCACCCACTTTGGAGGAGTATTCTGCTATGTTGGGAGTTCCTGTTTTAGACCAGATGCCCTTTATACATGTTGATGCTGAGCCTGAGTTGGCTACACTTGCTGAGATTGTCAGTTTAGACGCTTCTGAGTTCCCTGGAGGGTTGGTCAAGATGAACGGAGCCTATGGTTTTCACCTGTCTGTCCTGGTTGAGAAGGCTACACAGTGCATGAAGAGTGGATGTTGGGTTGCCTTCAGTGCCATTCTAGCTGTCTGCATCTATGGGATTGTCTTGTTTCCCAATGTGCCAGATTTTGTTGACTCAGATGCCTTCTTGATTCTTGCCTCGAAGAATTCAGTTCCTACTCTCTTGGGCGATGTTTATCATTCTATTCACTATAAGAATGAGAAACGTTGTGGCAAGAATGTTTCCTGCTGTCTTCCTCTTTTGTACAGGTGGTTCCAGGGACATCTTCCGAAGACAGGACCTTTTGTTGATGCTGTTGATACTTTGGATTGGTCTTCCCGGTTGATGGGGCTGTCTGCTGAGAACATCATTTGGTTTGATCGGAGCATGCTTGGCACTAATATTATATATAGTTGCAGTGGCTTTCCGAATGTCCCTTTGATTGGACGGAAAGGTTGTATCAACTATAACCCTTCTCTATTGGTGAGACAGTTTGGTTATGCCTTGAGAGATGCTCCTATTGAGGTTGAGATACAGGAATCTCTGTATCTCACGGGCTTATCAAACGAGGTTGTTTTGATCAGGTTGAGACATGCATGGGCTAACATCCATAGGAGAGGGAAAGTTTTGCTTGGTAAGAGCAACAACAAAGCTTATGATCCTTATTTGGCTTGGATCCACGAGAGAGCTAGGATTTCCTTGATGCTATATCCTGCTGTGGAACCTCTGTATCTTCCAGTGATTGAGGCACCTACTTCGGTAGAGATTGAGAAGTATAACAAATTGTTGGTTGAAAACGAAGAATTGAAAAAATCCAATGACGAGTTAGAGAAAGAGATCTTCCAGTTGCGTCATGAGAAGAATGAAGCTACCTTCACTATGAAGGAACAGACTGAGTTGATTAATAGGTTGGGTTCGGATTTGACTGAAGAGACCAACAAGAGGGAAAAAGTGGGAGTAGCCTTGAACGGTGTTAGCAAGGCGCTTGCTTCCAAGAAGGAACTCTTAAACAAAGCTTATTCCCGACTCGGCAAGTGGGAAACATTATGGAATACCACGCTTACCGAGCAGAAGGAGCGTGAGGATGAGCTGAAGCTACAGATTGCCACACTAGAGGCGCAGATTAGAGCCCAGGACGCACAGATTGCTGAAGAGACATCACTTAGGAGCGCTGTTGAGCTTAGAGTAAGTGACCTTGCCAAGGAATTGAGAGGTTATGAATTGAAGGCCGACTCCAAGAGATGCCGACTCGACGAGTGTTTTGGTGAAGGAACCTGCAAGGACGACGCCAAAAAGCTGAGATCCACTGTTGAGCGACATGCATTACTGATACAGGAGCTAATCTCCAGACTAGGTCATTCGGAGACGTTGAGGATATTGGAAGATGTCAGAGCGCGCCATTTGGCCTGATTTATCTTTGCTTTGCTTTTGTTATCTGTACTTGTATTTTGACCATCGCTAGGCTTGTTGGCCGAGGTCTTTTTAGCTATATTCAGTTGTATTCTTGTACTTTGCCTCTTGGCAGTTGTTTATGTATGAGGATTTTATGATTCTTTGCTTGCTTGATTGGGACTCCATTGTCATGATGGCCTTCTCTCTGAAACTAGAATCGGGGGGGGGGGGGGGGGAAATAACCTGTAGCATACTTATACATTTGCATCTGCATACTCATATTGCATGACCAGGTTTTTTTAAATTTGTATCTTATTTCCTGCATCTCACAGGTTTCAGGATTGACAACCAGAGAACACATCGTTATTCTACCAGGAACAACTGCAAGAGAATCATGGATCAAGTTCAAGTCGACATGCAGGAAATTCGTGAGAAGTTGGCACTTTTCATGCAAGCAATGGAAACTGTGGTCAAGGGCCAGGAGAATCTCCAGACTCTGGTGCAACCGCTGCTGGTGCGGGCGAATGGAAATACTGATTATCACTCTGTTGGAACTCCCCGCAGGGAGGATGGGATACCTACAGTGGTCGTTCCCACAAGTGGTGGAGTTGGTGTCGGTGATGGCAATGGCAATGAAAATACTAGCGCTGGTGCTGGTAATGGTAACACTGGTATTGGTAACACTGTTACTGGAAACGCTGGCAATGGTGATGGGAATGTTGTTAATGATACTGGCAATGCTGGAGATGCTAATCAAGGGTTCGGTGACAACATTCGTTTTGGAAACAATAAATAAGGGTTTGGCATTGGTAATCATGATGGTAATTTTGGTTTCAACAATCAAGGCTTTGGCTACGATGGCTATGGTAACAACAACTAAGGGTATGGATATGGTGATGTTGGCTTTGGTAACATGAACAACAATGGTGCTGGGATGGTGCCTTTCAACACCAGTTATAGACTAGGTGGGGTCAACCAAGGATTCGGTAACAGAGGACGGGATCCTATTTTCAATCAACAGGGATATGGCCGTAACACTGGTTACGAGGGATATGGCAATGAGAATCTGAACTGGGGCGAGGATTGCCAGGAAGATGCCTTCTCTGGACAAGGCGTGGGATTTGAAAGACCTAATGATAATGATAGGAGGTTCAAAATGCTGGAAGAGCAGATCAAAGGGATAGCCAATCAGAACTTTGTTGGGTTAGATATGACTACCATGGGACTAGTGCCTGGGCTAAGGGTGCCTTTGAAATTCAAAGCTCCAACATTTGACAAGTATAAGGGGGATACATGCCCTAGAGTTCATGTACGTTCTTATTACAGAAGAATGTCTGCATACTCTGATGACGAGAAGATGCTTATGCATTTCTTTCAAGACAGTTTATCGGGACCATCGCTGGAATGACACATGGGACTGGAGCCCACCCAAATTAGAAGCTGGAAAGAATTGGCTGATGCTTTTGTTAAACATTACCAGTATAATAGTGACTTGGCGCCAAATAGGGTTCAGCTGCAGAGTTTATCTCAGAAGAATGGTGAGAGCTTCAAGGAGTACGCGCAACGTTTGTGTGATATTGCGGCTAGGGTTCATCCCCCTTTGGTTGAAAGAGAGTTGATTGATATGTTTATTGGAACATTCTCTAGAATGTATCACGACAAATTGCTTAATGTCTCGATGGGTAGTTTCTCCGACATGATTCTCATGGGAGAACGGATTGAAAACGGAATTAAGATTGGGAAGATTCAGGCAGGTGAATCCACCTCAGCTGGAGGTGCAAGGAAAGCCTTTGGTGGAAGGAGACAAGGCAACGCCAGTGCGGTATATGGTGGTCGAGGTCGTGGAAGAGGAAGGAATCAGTATCAGCCACAGCAAGTTGCTAGTGTTACTATCCCGATACCTCAGCAAAAACAACAACAACAGCAGCAGCAACGAAAACAACAGCCGCAGCAACAGAGAATGCACCCTGCTCAGCGTAGAATTCAAGAGGGTATGCCAAAGAGAGTATTTGAAGCACCTCCTTCAACTTATGCTGAACTTCTTCAAACGCTGTTGGGTTTGAATTTGGTTGAAAAGAGAACGATGGCCCCGTTGACGGGTACTCCTCCATTTGGTTTTGACGCTGGTAAACATTGTGATTTTCATTCCGGGGCGCCCAGACATGATATTGAAGGTTGCCATGCTTTCAAACACAAGGTTCAAGATTTGCTTGATAGTAAGGCCATTAACTTTGGTCAGGATGGTCCTAATATTGTACAACAACCCATGCCGAATCATGGAGCGAATGCTATCATAACGAAAGAGAATTTGAACCTGGTTATGGATGTGAATGAATTGAAGACACCGTTGAGTTGTGTTAAAAGCAGACTATTGAAAGGGGGAGTGTTCCCTGGATGTGATGAATATTGTCTGGATTGCTGGACCAAACCCGAGGGTTGCGCTGATTTGAAAAGAGGTATCCAAGCCATGATGGATGAGGGGATTTTGCAATTTGATCGGACTGCTATTGAGAAGCCTGTTGAGGCATTGTTTGAAAAGCAGGATGAGATTGCAACTGTTACGATCCCAAGGAAGACTATTACGATATCGGCGCCCGCCAAACGGCCGACTATCACAATAACAAAAGCAGGACCTGTTCCTTTCGAGAGTACAAAAGCTGTTCCATGGACATATGGGTTAGAAGCATACTGTAATGGAGAAAAAATTGAGGTGAATAGTCGGCCGGCAGGGGCAGTTGACAATGTTGTTGGGACGGGAGGCATGACCCGTAGTGGAAGAATCTTCACTGCACCTGAAGTTGAAGCAGGGAAAAGTGCTAAAGGCAAAGCCAAGGTGAATGAAAGCGGACCATCCCAGTTGAAAGAGAAAGACACGTTTCTCAAAGACGTAGTAGAGTTCATGAGGCTAATTCGCAAGAGCGATTATAAGATTGTTGAGCACTTACAACAGACACCTTCAAAAATTTCAATCCTATCTTTGTTGCTTTGTTTTGAGGCTCACCGAAATGCTTTGTTGAAGATATTGGACATGTCATTTGTACCTCAGGAGGTTTCTGTCAACCAGCTAGAGGGAGTACTGGCGCATGTCAATGCTGGACATAGTTTGGGTTTCACTGATTTTAATCTAACACCCAGAGGCCGAGAGCATAATATGGCTCTGCACATATCGGTGGAATGTCGGGGCACCGTAATGTCGCACGTTCTTGTGGATACCGGATCATCTCTGAATGTATTGCCTAAGAAGGCTATGATGAAGTTAGATATCCGGGGAATTATTTGCACGCCAAGTGACTTGGTTGTGAGGGCGTTTGATGGAACGAGAAGGTCGGTGTTTGGATCGATAACGTTGCCGTTGCAGGTCGGGCCGGAAATATTTGACACTGAATTTTATATCATGGATATTCATCCAGCTTATAGCTGTTTACTTGAGCGTCCATGGATACACTCTGCAGGGGCTGTGACGTCTACGTTGCATCAGAAGCTTAAGTTTGAAGCCGGTGGTGGCATCGTTACTATTTGTGGGGAAGAGGACATCTTGGTCAGTCATCTCTCATCATTCAAGTACGTTGAAGTGGATGGAGAAATCCACGAAACGCCCTGCCAAGCCTTCCAAGGGTTGCAAATCAAAGACAAGTCCAGTGTTCCCAACAAAGGGCCAGAGGTTGCTGTGGCTTCGTAGAAAGACGCTCAAGCATTGGTTCAGACTGGTGAGACCAAGGGTTGGGGTCAAGTACTGGAAATTCCTGTCAATACGGACAAGTTTGGACTAGAGTATCGCCCGACATCAGCATCTTCTTCACAGAAAGCACCCAAGTTCAAAGGACCGGTGGTGATTAATCCAAAGGGAGTCTGCTTTGAGACGATTAATGCTATTTCCGACTCTGAAGACGGAGATAGTGATTGCGATATGGATGCGTGGATCAAGCCTAGCGTGCCAGGACAAAGTCTCTGCAACTGGTCCATACGGGAAATTGTCCCAGTGACTACAAAACAGTAATGATTTGTTTTCTTGATTATTGTATAATCCTGTGTCCTACCCGGGGCATAGTGATTTTGTTTTAGGGCCACCTACTTATGTGTATGCACTGTTTAATCATTGAATAAAGGCGTTTTTCTCATACAAATTTTGTGTTCCCTGTTTTTCCTGTTTTTATTTTAACAATAAATGGCAATGTGGTTATGAGCTTTGTTTGCACTCATTTGAAGCATTTAACCATTTCCTTTGCAGGATTCATATTTCAGATGACACTGAACACGAACTTCCTATGACTCGCTTTGACTTCGAGCATCCGGTATTTCAAGCAGAGGAAGAGATTGTTGAGGATAGCGACTTGCCAGAAGAGCTGACTCGACTGTTGAAACAGGAAGAAAGAATCATTTTGCCTCATCAGGAAGAGATTGAGATTATCAACGTGGGGTCCGAGGGAGTTGCCAGGAACATCCGGATAGGGGCTGCGCTGTAAAACGACATCAAGCAAAGGCTGATTGAGATGTTGCAAGAGTACAGTGATATCTTTGATTGGTCGTATGAGGATATGCCAGGATTGGATACTGATATGGTTGTTCATCGTCTGCCATTGCGAGAAGAATGTCCGCCTGTTAAGCAGAAACTCAGAAGAACCAGACCAGATATGTCTGTAAAGATTAAGGAGGAAGTTCAGAAACAGTGGGATGCTGGTTTCCTTGCTGTTACAACTTATCCCTCATGGGTCGCCAATATAGTACCGGTACCAAAGAAAGACGGTAAGGTACGGATGTGCGTAGACTATCGTGATTTGAATAGGGCGAGCCCAAAGGACGACTTTCCGCTTCCTCATATCGATATGCTGGTCGATAACACTGCTCAATTCTCCGTATTCTCCTTCATGGATGGCTTCTCGGGCTATAATCAGATAAAAATGGCGCCAGAAGACATGGAGAAAAAAACCTTCATTACCCCATGGGGAACATTTTGCTACATAGTGATGCCCTTTGGTTTGAAGAACGCTGGGGCAACATATCAACGTGCTATGACGACGCTCTTTCATGACATGATGCATAAAGAGATCGAGGTTTATGTTGATGATATGATTGCCAAATCTCAGACGGAGGAAGAGCATTTGGTTAATCTGCTGAAATTGTTCAAGAGGCTTAGGAAATTCAGGCTGAGGCTGAATCCTAACAAGTGCACCTTCGGGGTGAGATCCGGTAAACTATTGGGGTTCATTGTGAGCGAAAAAGGAATTGAGGTTGATCCTGCTAAGATAAAAGCAATACAAGAAATGCCAACGCCTAAAACAAAAAAGGAAGTGCGTGGGTTTTTAGGGAGGTTAAACTACATTGCTCGGTTCATATCTCACCTAACCGCTACATGCGAGCCATTATTTAAATTGTTGAAAAAGAATCAGGCCGTTACCTGGAATGAAGATTGTCAAAGGGCGTTTGAAAAAATAAAAGAATATTTGCAGGAACCTCCGATATTGATACCCCCAGTAGCCGGGAGACCATTGATTATGTATTTGACGGTTCTTGAGGAAAGTATGGGTTGTGTTCTCGGTCAACATGACGAGACTGGACGTAAAGAGCATGCGATTTACTACTTGAGTAAAAAGTTCACAGATTGTGAATCCCGTTACTCAATGCTCGAAAAGACGTGTTGTGCGCTAGCCTGGGCTGCCAAACGTTTGAGACAGTACATGTTAAACCATACAACCATGCTAATTACAAAGATGGATCCGATCAAATACGTATTTGAAAAGCAAGCACTTTCCGGAAGGATTGCTCGATGGCAGATGGTGTTGACAGAATACGATATTCAATATGTTTCTCAAAAGGCTATTAAAGGTAGTGTTTTGTCAGAGTACCTAGCGGAGCATCCAATTGAAGATTACCAACCAATGAGGTTTGATTTTCCTGACGAGGATATCATGTACTTGAAAATGAAAGATTGTCATGAGCCGTTGCCGGATGAAGGTCCAGAGTTGGGTTCCAAATGGCAGTTGATATTTGATGTCGTTGTTAATTCCTACGGTAGTGGAATAGGGGCAATTATCACTACTCCTTAAGGGACGCACATTCCCTTTACTGCCAGATTGACCTTTCTAGTTACCAATAATGAGGCTGAATATGAGGCGTGCATCATGGGTCTTGAGGAGGCTATTTATTTGAGAATCAAATATCTTGATGTGTACGGGGACTCTGCTCTAGTGGTCAACTAGATTAAGGGAGAGTGGGAGACGCGGCAACCCAATCTGATACCCTATATGAATTATGCAAGGAGATTGTTGCCTTTCTTTGACAAAGTAGAATTGCATCACGTGCCACGAGCAAAAAATCAGATGGCCGATGCTCTTGCGACGTTGTCTTCAATGTATAAAGTTAACTTCTGGAATGAGGCTCCCTGGATTGTTATCTCCCGCCTTGATAGACCCGCCTTCATATTCGCCATTGAGGAAGCATCCAATGGCAAACCATGGTATTTTGATATCCAGCATTTCCTGAAGACCAAAGAGTATCCGGCTGGGGCATCCAGTCGTGATCAGAAGACTCTTAGGAGATTAGCTGGCAATTTCTATTTGAATCCGGATGGGGTTTTGTACAAGAGAAACCACGACTTGGTGTTGTTGCGATGTGTGGACGAGAAAGAGGCTAAGTTGCTCATGGAAGAGATCCATGAAGGTACATTTGGTACGCATGCTGGTGGACATGCAATGACAAGAAAACTGTTGCGGGCAGGTTATTATTGGCTAACGATGGAAACAGATTGTTTCAAGTTTGCGAAGCGGTGTCATAAATGTCAAATTTATGCGGACAAAAATCATGTGCCTCCAAGCCCTTTGAATGTTATGTCATCACCGTGGCCTTTCTCAATGTGGGGAATTGATATGATTGGCAAGATTAAGCCCACGATATCAAACGGACACCGGTTCATTTTGGTAGCTATTGATTACTTCACCAAATGGGTGGAAGCAGCGTCATATGCTAATGTCACCAAACAAGTGGTAGCCAGATTTATCAAAAGAGATATTATTTGCAGATATGGAATCCCAGAGCGGGTTATCACCGAAAATGGTTCAAACTTGAATAACAAGATGATGAAAGAGCTGTGTCAGAATTTCAAGATCGAGCATCACAACTCTTCTCCTTATCGGCCCAAGATGAATGGCGCTGTCGAAGCGGCCAATAAGAACATAAAGAAGATTGTTCAGAAGATGGTTGTGACTTACAAGGACTGGCATGAGATGTTTCCTTTCGCTTTGCACGGTTATCGTACGATGGTACGCACGTCAACTGAGGCAACCCCTTTCTCATTGGTGTATGGCATGGAGGCAGTGTTACCATTGGAGGTTGAGATTCCTTCTTTGAGGGTTTTACGCGATGTCCAACTTGATGAGGCAGAATGGGTAAAAATAGACTGAATCAGCTCAGTTTAATGGATGAGAAGAGACTGGCTTCTCTCGCATATGGACGGTTGTATCAGAGTCGGATGAAGAAAGCTTACGATAAGAAGATATGCCCTTGAAGCTTTCAGACAGGCGATCTTGTGTTGAAAAAGATTCTCCCACCACAATCGAATCACAGGGGCAAATGGACTCCCAACTACGAGGGTCCATATGTCGTTAGAAAGGTTTTTTCTGGAGGAGCCTTGTTGTTATCCACCATGGATGGTGAGGAATTTACGTCTCCTATGAATTCGGACGCAGTTAAAAAATACTTTGCTTAAAGTGACCCGCTGGACAGAAAAAAGAGAGTCCAGGCAAAAATGGGGCATCCCGGCGAACCATAAAAAAGGAATAAAAGGTTCGGGCAAAAGTTAGGGATAAAGTTGAAAAGATGTACACCCGCGAAGTTGAAAACCTGAAAAGGGCAACTTCGGCTAAAAAGGGTATCCCGGTGAATTGAAAACTCGCAAAGGGCAATTCACGCAAAAGTTAGGGATTGAAAAAAGCAAATGACTGCGGTCCGAGTTTGATACTGCATTGCTTGGTGGTTTGGGAATACCTGAGGGTTGTTCATCCAAAACAATCTCTTCCGAAGATCGAGTACCGGGAAAGCGCCAGAGTCGGGCGAGTCATAGGAGAATTAGCTCATGGTGTTTATCTGTACCACGTTGTCGACATGTATATCAATTTTGTTTTGTATCTTTCTTTGTGCTTCTTGTGCATATATTGTATTTTGCTTGTGCGTAACTTCCTCTTTTCAGGAGTTACATCCAGTGTACAAAGCCTTGCCTATTTACAGGCCCATTCAATAAAGCATGTTATTCAGTACTTGATGCTTGTTCTTTACTGTTTTGTTTGTGAAAAACGTCGATGTTTTGATGAATTTGCACTTGCATAAACTTGCTGGCCCTTGCCAATACTTGCTAAAACTTCGAATTGACTCAATAAATGTCACGGATATTAACTCGGATAGATTTTGTTGTGTAGATTTGCTTTGTCTCGTTTGTGTTTTGCAGGGTCCTTACCTTTGAAGCAAACGGTCAGGAATCGTATTCCCCAGCCAAAGTTTTTTGACGTAGGGCCTGACTTCAGTTGATGTCGTTCTTTAGCAAGTCGTATCTTATCCCCAGAAAGTGGAGACGACGCTTATTCCTACCAGATGTGGAATTTTCCTCCCCGAGAGAGTATTACCAGGAATGTCGCCTGAAGAGTATCCTCATGGAAGTTGTCCATAGGATATCCCCGGCAAGTCAAAATCAATATCCCCTGCAGAGGATGCCTCCTCAAAGGATGGTTATCCCCTTCCCCGCAGGTCGTCATTCTTTCGTCAGGATGATTTGTCCTCAGCAGAGTTTGTAGCTTTGAGTTTGTAGATTGTGTCCCGACAGTGTAGTTCTTCCCCCTGAAGGGTCGCATCTTTCCTCAGCAGGGTTTGTGTTTTCCTCCCAGGTGTCTGATCTCTCCCCGGCAGAGTTGGATGTTGTTTCTGGCATTTATTTTACCGGAATACTTTGTGATACCCATTCATCCCCAGCGGAGTTGGTTTTGTTCTTAGCCATTTCATACCAGAGTGTTTCTTAGCAGTTTGAGCTTGCGTTAGCATTTGCATATATCATCATATTTGTATCTACCCAAACGCGTAGCATTTCCATGTCGAATGGAGCATTACGCCATTGTCAAACATACGCATTTTGAAACATAAGCCAGGTTGGTTAACCTTCTATTTTCAAGTGTTGTTTTCCCTGCAGGTGGAGGGAGCTCTTGCTCAGATTAATTACCAGATAAGCAAGGTCTCAGCGTGAAACGTGTAATGATAATGTTCGTTTTGTCATTATTCCCCACAGAGTTGCTTGGTTAAGTTTCTCTTACCCCTCCAGCGGAGTATTTCTTCAAAATTGTTGCTATGACAGTATCAAAAGATTCCGTGAATCATCTTTTGGAAGTTGCCGCCTATGTCGAAGTAGGTGTCTGGCAGTTTGGGTTCCGAAAATCCCCGGTAGAGTCCTTCTCAGATTTGCTGCCATGTCAGTGCTAAAAGTTTGAAGATTGGACCAATATTTTGTTACCCATTTGATTGATGGAGTTAGCTACTGCAAAGATAGGCAAAGAAGCTGTATTTGAGTTATTTCCCCGTAGTGGTGACGGAGTTATTTTCCTGTATTTGGCAGAGTCATTTCCCCGTAGTGGTGACAGAGTTATTTTCCTGTATTTGGCAGAGTCATTTCCCCGTAGTGGTGACGGAGTTATTTTCCCGTAGTGGTGACGGAGTTATTTTCCTGTATTGGAAGAGTTATTTTCCCGTAGTAGTGACGGAGTTATTTTCCTGTATTATTGGCAGAGTCATTTTCCCGTAGTGGTGACGGAGATATTTTCCTGTATTTGACAGAGTTATTTCCCGTAGTGTTGGCAGAGTTATTTCTTATTTGTTGATAAAACTATTTCCTCAGTGGAAGTCGCCAAAGCTATTCCCTGTGTTGTTGGCAGAGTTGTTTCCCCAGTAAAAGCGTCAGAAAAGATTGTTACCTGTAATGGACAGAGATTGCGCATGTGTTGACAGTGATTTGCACCTGTGTTGACAGTGATTGCTACCCGTGTCGACGGAGTTATTATCCGTAATCGATGGATTATCCCCAGTGGAGTTGTTACCTGTGACTGACAGAGATCGTTATTCCAATTATAGACGGGATTATACCCATGTTGATGGAGTCCTTCCTCGTGTTGACGAAGTTTAGTCCCGTTATGGACGGATTTGTTTCTCGTAAATTTAATTCGATGCCTGTGGCGTCACACAGGGAGTTAATGTTGAAATCAAAAGTTTTATTAGAAGAGTGATTAGTTGTTGCCGTAACAACTGGGTTCAGCACAACGAATGTTGCTCATCAAGCAGTTTTTGCAGTTCGTGTCTGCAGTTGGCAAATTTCCGGGTTTCTTGGTATTCAACCGTCTTTTACCTCGATTGTTTGAAGGCCGTTCGCTCTTCACCCAGTCGGGTCCAAGCCGTTTGAATAGGGGCAACTGTTGCACCCCAAAATTTGCTCAACATCTTTTACCTGGTTTATGTTTCATTGTATTATCATTTTGCATAGTTCTATCATTTGCATATCATGGCATATCATTCATCCAACAGGAGATCAAGTGTGATTATTATCAAGAGAAGCCTAGCAAGAAATCTTATCCAAGCTTGAGAAGTCATCCAAGTCATCAAGAGGTGGTGGGAGGTCTTGATCAGCTGAGGACCATCAATGAGGTGTGAATATGAGATGTGTATAGAGCTCATGGAGTGCCTAGAGAGCCATGTTGGAGCTAAATCAAGTCATTGTGCCAATTGCAAGAGCCACAGTTGAGGTGCAAGCAATTAGGGTTTCATCTGGATCAATTCTAGGTCAACTGGACAATTGAGGAGTATCAAAGCCTACCTTGAGGTCATGGAGTTCATGGAATGATGTGATAAGACATTTTTGGTGTTGTGCCAAGATCAAATCAAGAAGAATCAAGGATGTGGGAAGTTGCTAAATTAGGGTTTCAGTGCAAATTACCCTGTTTAGTGCCTAACTTCAAGGCCACATAAGGCAAGATAAAAGTTTCAAATGGATCTTTGGCCAACATGAAACTTGTAGATCATCTCAATAAATTTAATTTGAGTACTAGAAGTCCTCAAGGGGATTTATAGAACTCAAGTTATGGTCCAGACAAGTTACAAGTCCTCAGAGGTCACTGAAATTTGTCTGTGAAAATCATCTGACTTCAAAGCTATTTTTGACCTAGAAGGAGGTTTCACCTGAACTTTTGGTAAACATGAAAGTTGTTCCTAATGATCTTAGCTTTCTAAATTGTACTAGAAGTCCTAAATCTGATTTGTAGAACTCAAGTTATGAGGTTTACAAGTCAGGGGTATTTTGGGAAAGTGAGATTATAGGTCATTTTCAAGCATAGGCCAAAATCTCCAACTTGCAAGCTTCAAATGGAAATTTGTTCAACATGGAAGTTGCTCAAAATATTGTTTTTAGGATACCCAAGAGGTCATGAGGGATTGATTGAGCTCATAGCAAGAGTTGGTTTGAAATGGTTTGAAAAGGGAATTTTTCAAATGGATTAAGGAGGGAAAATTGACTTTTTGTGCTAGATGCCTCAAACATGTCAAATGAGTACATTTTTTGATTGGAAATTTCATTTTGAACACTTTGGCACTTTTACATTTTTGATTTGAGGCCTAATTCCATGACTTTCAATGTTGTTACTTCATGAACAAGTCACATTACCAAATCATCACACAAGGCAATTCAGGCCATTCTATCAATCCAAATTTACTCCAAATGCAATTTGCAAGGTGTTAGAACCTTCTAGAACCAAGGAAAAGTCTGCAAAGCACGACTGGTGTATGAACTTGCAAACAAAAATCAGAAAATTGGATACACGGATTTGGGCTTCAAACACATTGCAAAAGCCCATGAAACTCTTCTATATATTGATTAGAATGAGTTCAGATCAAGATTGAACTTCATTTCGCGCCAGAGCAAGAAAGAGCAAGAAAATTTTCTCAACTGCAAGTTCAAATTGGATTCTGAGTTTGGAGTCAATTCAAGCAAAATTGAAGTGTGCAATCTCTTCCTTGTGGATCATTAAAACTATCTGGAGCATTTGGAAGCAAGCCACGAGTTCTAAGTACCTCTGTTTCAAGATCTATACCAGGTTTGCATTTCTCAAAATTCAACATGATTTAGCATGAGATGATTAGATTTAGACTTGTGGTTAGGATCTACACATGAAATAGATCGTTTTAGGCTTGATTTGAACTCAATTGGTGATGATTGAAAATGACATGCCATAACTGTTTGAACTTGAATCTTTTGATTCATAAGGTTTCAATGCTAGTTGTTTAGATCAGGTTAATGTACGCAACAAGATGAAGAGATCTATACCATTAATTTCAAGTTTAGTGAGAGTTGTTGATGATGCTATTTCTGAAACTTGAATCGTGTTTGACTATGTGTTGAGAATTAGAGCATTTTGATGATGGATTTGGAATGTACGTGAAAAACTGAGTGGATTTGGTGTATAGTTTGTTATTTTTGGTTGCCTGAACCTGGACTCTCGCCGAAGAAGACGACCAGAGTCTTCTCCGGCCACCATGAACCACCATCCCTGATCTCCACCTGGCCTGCCTGAGATTTGGAGAAGATGATGTCTGAACCCTTAGATTTTGCCTTGACCTTTGACTACAGCCAAGATCCAACGCATGGGATTTAAAGTTGGTTTGGAATTTCTGATGGCAAAACGCAGGCGTTTCATTAAATTACGTGGCATCATGAGGAGCGTTGGATGTGCCTTGACTCGTTGATTGGCTTACAGATCCAATGGCTCATGTTTTATTTCAGCTTTAATTGATTTTTTTTATTTCATTTTGTTTTATTTTAATTGTTTGTTGATTCCAAAAATCATATTAATTCCAATTTTGATCCAAAAATTATTTTAAAAATATCCTCATGATCCTTATGGAATTTGTGACTTTATGGGATTAATAAAATACAATTTCATGCATTTTTCAATTTATTTTGATTTTTCTTATTTTTGTGTAATTCTTTTAATTTTGCATAATTGACCATCTGTTTTGTTGAATTTTGTTCTTCCAATTGGTGATGATTTTGGCTTTGATTTTTTAGTATATGTTAGGGTAGACATTTATGTTCCCTTAGAATTTTTGGTGGAATTTTAGAACAACATTAGGTTCTGTTTTAGGTGTTGAGATTAGGACCCTTCCAAACTTGTGGATTCCCTTGACCTATTTCACTCTAGGAATTGTTCAGATAACTTAGAAGTTGATTTAGGCTTTAATCTTTTTAGATTAGGTTGTTAAAACATGTATGTTCCCCTAGGATTTTTATTAGAATTTTGCAACTTCATTTTCTATTTTAGTTGTATTTTGCAAGTGGCTTGCATTTGTGGATTCCTCTCTTGAGTGCTTTGGTTTGTTTGATTTGGTTGGCTGCCTTGGAGTGGGTTTAAGCTTGAGTTCTTTTTGGTGGAGCTTCTGGATTCATTGAAGATGCTTGGGATTGAAGAGTGGAGCTTGGAGTTGAAGGCTTTTCCTCTTGTGGAGCTTTTGTTTAGGAGCTTAGAGAATTAGGGTTTTAGGAAGTGCCTTAGACCTAGTTTTGATTCTTTCTTCAAACATGGAGTGCATTGTTTGCCTCCATTCTATCCAATGACATAAAGTCCTCCTTGGGAAACTCCATCTCTCCTTAGGAGGGATGAGTGGTATGCCCAAGTGAGTAGAACTTTGAGGATACCTTTCATTTGCAATGTTGAGTTCTTAGTGATTTCCTTTGGTTGTCATTAATTTTCTTAACATTATAACTTGATCTTGATGTTTAATCCTCCTCTTGGGGTGTGCTTGATGAAGCTTGAAGATAGAAGCTTGATTGAAGTTGAAGCCCTTGATATCAACTTTGTTGTCTTTTCAACTGTGCTGTTTAGAGCTTGCTGTTGCTGTTTGCTGTAGGAGTTAGTTGCTGCTGCTTGGGCTGCCTCCTCTGTGTCTTTTGTTTTTCTCTGTATTGTCTGTTTGCTTGTGTTGATTACCTCTAGGTTTGAGGTGGAGCTTGTCTCCTCTTGACTATTGTTTTCTCCCTTGCCTCTCTGGTATTGCTGCATAGCATGCATGTCTACTATTTACTGTTTACTGTAATTGCTTGCTGTCTTTTGCTGTTTATCCCCTAGGATCTCTGATTTCCTCTGTGCAAGAGGAAATTATGACAGACATTAGGTTTTGACCCATACATGATAACATTAGTTTAGTTTCCCTTTCAACCATAGTCTTAGGGTGTCTTTCTCTTCTCATCTCAAAACAATTCAAAAACACAGTAATAAGGATAACGCGTGCTGTACGCTACGAGCCTTAAGCTATTTGAGAAAAGGTTGCTGGAGGGTCACTCTTCATTAATCTGGCGGCTTAGTATGGTACCCTTAGGGTGACATGCGACGTAGTCACTCTCAGATCACAATTCTTTAGTGCAGTACAAGTTGCAAACAGACCAAAAAACATTTCTTTCGTAAAAAAACTCAAACAAACATTTAAACTCTCTTTTTGTCCGCTTGGACCTTTAATCAGGAAAACCCTTTCTTAAGGAGATAAAAACTGTCAAACAAGCTTGTGTGTTCCGTAGCCCAAACTACGTTTGCTCTGATCTTTCATGCTGTATAAAAGTACGTAGGCATAGGATGCAATATCCTAGCGAGCACCTTTTCCCTCCTTTCCCGTAGGTAGGCGAACTACGCTGACTCTGATTTCTCGTTTCAGACGGGAATACATAGGCATAAAGTGCGATACTTTGCCGAGTCATTTTCTTTTCTTTTAACCCAGACCTGTAGAGTAGATAGAATAACACACCCTTAGATAGAAAACAAGCGTGGATCCCGTCGAGCATGACGGACGTGAGGGGTGCTAATACCTTCCCCTTGCGTAACTGACTCCCGAATCCAGGATTTGGTTGCGATGACCATTCCTTTCCCTCTTTGCGTTAGGTTTACTCTGAGCGTTTCCTTTCCCTCTTGTGGGATAAATAACGCACGGTGGCGACTCTTCTGTCATAGCCGGTGCCGATTTTTGCAGTAGCGAAAAAAAGATGCTAACCAAAAGTTAGGATCATCAACCAAAAGTCAGAATAAAAGCTGCTAACCAAAAGTTAGGAATCATCGACAAAAAGTCAGAACAAAAACTGCTAACCAAAAGTTAGGATCATCGACCAAAAGTTGGAACAAAAACTGCTAACCAAAAGTTAGGATCATGGACAAAAATTCAGAACAAAAACTGCTAACCAAAAGTTAGGATCATCGACCAAAAGTCAGAACAAAAGCTGCTAACCAAATGTTAGATACGTCAGGATGTCTACTGAATGCGAACTTGACCGAAAACAAGGTTTACCAACCAAAATTCGAGATAACGACTCTGCGGGGAATGAAGGAAACTCTACCAACCAAAAGTCGGGACAACAACTACTAACCAAAAGTTAGGATCACCAAGAGAGGAGACTACCAACCAAAAGTTGAGATAACGACTCTACAGGGGAACAAAAGAAGACTACTGACCAAAAGTCGGGATAACATCCATACGACGATGGACTACCAACCAAGAGTCGGGATAGCATCCAGGACAAATAGGAAGTAAAATCAACCGATTTACAACCTGGAAAAGAGAACTTCGTTGAGGAAAGAGAAACTTAAATAAGCAAACTCTGTTGGGGAGCAAAAGATAAGATGAAGACATCCACCAATGATTCTTACTGGGGTTTGGTACCACAAAGGCTCATGATTTACCCCATTATTTGCTGGAGAAATGTTCGGCAACAAAAGGGAACAACCTGGCTTATGCTTCGCATGCATATGTTTGAATATGGTGTAATGCTTCATACGACATGGAAATACTACGCGTTTGGGAGGATGCTATGCAAAATGCAAATGTAAAGGACCACCACCGAGAAAAGGTTTCGAGATAAACGACAAGCAAACTTGTTGAGGAATATGCCCTGAATGGCCTTCTGGAATAGAACTCTACTGGGGACAGTTCCAATCTGTTGGGAATGAGAATAACATCCATCAGAAAGTTATCTCAAAGACCTTACTCGGAAGAAAACCAGTGACTAATAGACTCTGCGGCAAATGTCTACCACTTCAGAAACACTCATAGAGGGAATCAGCATTAATCTCTGCTTAGGGAGAAAAGTTGGTGACATAGATCATGTCAGGGAATAATGCTGGACTTGCCCCACTGCTGGGGAATAATCTCAATCTTAACCTGCTGGGGATAAGTGCTCACTACTATTGGTAAGTGTCGCAACTGCGAAAAACAACCGGCGGAAAAAACAGAAGAGTCGCCACTTTTGTTATTTATCCCAAAGAGAGGGAAAGGAAACGATCGCAAAAACCTAAAGAAAAAGGAAAAGACAAGGTCATCACAACCATGTCTGGGTTCGGGAGTCGGTTACGCAAGGGGAAGGTATTAGCACCCCTCACGTCCGTCGTACTCGACGGGATCCACGCATTGTTGTCTATCTAAAAGGGTGTGTTGAAACTATCTAGCTAAAGGCTTAAGGACAAAAGGAAAAGAAAAGAGAACTAACTCGGTAGAGCAACGCTGCTCTGTGCCTACGTACTCCCTCATGCAATGGGAAAGTCAGAGTCAACGTAGTGCGCCTAACTACGGCTAAAAAAAGGGGGGAAGGTTGCTCGCCGAGACATCACGTCTCGTGACTATGTACTTTCGTCTGGTACGAAAGATCAGAGCAAACGTAGTTCGGGCTCAAAGGACCACAGGTTGGTTCAAATATTTTTTAGGCCCGAGTAGGGTTAACAGATAGTTCTAGTAGTTGGTGTATGCAGCTCGACCTTTGGAGACTTAGGCGTTACCGTTTGCGGTAGAACTAAGAGTTAACGACACTCTTTTTGTGAAAATATTTTCCTTGATTAAGAACCCCAAAGGGTTAAAAAGAGTTTGAATTGTTTTTGTGTTTTTTAGAGAAGAAGTGTTTTGAATTTGATTTACAACTCATGTCGCACTAGACTCTATGATCTAAGAGCGAATGCTTCGCATATCACCCAAAGGGTGTATACTAAACACTCTAGGTCCTTGAGAGAAGGCCCCTCAATTACCATTTCTCAAATAGCTTAAGGATTGCAGCGTGCTACACTTGTCATTCTTTATTAAGTGTTTTAGGAATGTTTGAAGATGAGAAGAGAAGAAGGAACACTAATGGGAAACTAGTCAATCCTAAAAGTTATCATGCAAAGTGAACCTAAAGTTGAGTTTGAAAAGGGAACTATCATATGTTATCATGCATAGTTAGGCACCTAATGTCTATCATAACCTTAATAGGTTAGAGAAATTATGGGGAACATGGAAAAGAAAAGCAAAAGAAGAAGAAGAAGAAGAATAAGAAATGCATATGCAAATGAGAATGCAAACATAATGCAACACATAGAATGATAGTGGGAGGAAAATAGTGTCGGGCAGTAGCCACCACAAGCTCATCTCAACCAAGCATGCATATGGAAATTCAAGAAAAGAGAATAAGAATAAGTGCACAAGAAGAACACAAGACAAACACAAGTAAACTTCACAAAAAGGCACCAAAAAGTGGGATGAAATGACATAAGTCAAGGAACATCAACCACATCAATAAAATCAAACCAAATGAAAGGGAAATAAAACACCAAAGCCAAGTGAGGATGGGAGACCAAATGAGGGCAGCAAGGACCCCATAATAGGCACTAAACCATAAGCGTCACTTATCAAACAAAAAGAAACACCAAAAGTGTCCTCAAGGATTCATCATTTTAGGTATGCTTCAAATACCTCCAAAGGAGGGACCAAGCCACCTTAAATGACACTCCAAGGTCATTGGACAGAAGGGTGATGAAGAGGAGAAATCTCACAATCAATATCAGAGCAAGATAAAAAGAAAAGCAAGCAAAATCATGAAGGAAACAAGCATGTGTCACATAAGATTTCAAGTTAGAAGCACAAAAAGAAACACACAATTCAACAAGAATTGAACAATATTTTGAACTATAAATGAACCTACAGCAAGCTCAACATGTTTAGAATGTGAAACAAAAAGAGTTGAGAGCTTATTGGATCCATAAAAGTCATTTCCAATTCAAACTAGGTCATGTACTTGTGTGAGCTTCCATATGGGATGACCTAACTTGTAAGGTATCTCAAAAATAGGAAAACAACTAAACAATTACCAAATAAAATGCACAAACAAGATAAATATGTTGGGAAACAGAGGCCACAAGCACAAGCCAAATATCCCCTCAAAGCACCCTCAAAAGATAAAATCATTAGGAGGTACCACTTTGAAATGGGAGAAACAAGAGCAAAAAGAAAAGCCACAAACGTCAACCCAAAAGTCAACAACCAGGGGCAAAATGGTCCTCAAAAATCACTCAACCCATGATGAACATGAGGAATGATTTTCAATCATTGAACCAAAAAGAAATGAGAGAAACAATTTAAAAAACAAACAATATCTCAATTTAATTCAACTAAAACAGTCGCAATATTTAATTCATTTTAAAATAGAAAAAAAATCAAAAAATAAAATAAAAATATCCAGAAAATACTAGACATCTTAAAGTTCATGAAAAATATTTTTGGAGAATTTTTAGGATATTGGAACTATTATATTTGAATTAAAATGAAACAACACACAAAGCAGAATTAAAAAAAAAATGCTATTAAATGACAAAACACATGGTACAGTTAGAAATTAAAATGAGTACAAAACATGGACTGGGCCCAAGGGTGGGTGTGGATAGCGCGTGGTGTTAGGCCCAAACGAAATTCAAGGTAAAATAAATTTTGAACAATTGTGTGTAGTGTGTTGACTAAGGTGCATCATGGAATTCAATGTGAATCATGTGATCAAAAGACTAGTAATCTCATCAAGTGGATAATACATTGCCAACACATTAATGAAAAATCCAATGCAAATAGTCAAAGATGGACTATGGTAAGTCTTAATCAAGACCTCAAACATCAAAGTAGTTCGATCGGACGGACCACACGATGACACGTCATCATCTTTAACCTCCCTCCCCTCACCGTCGCCGGAACAATTCCGGTCACCCTCTCCGTCAACTCCGGCCGCTGCGGGTGAGCAACAACAACATGGTTCCGTCAATTTCTCACCGTTTTGCACAAACTTTAGATGAAAATTCATCTACTCATCGCGAGGTTCATGAATCTAGCACTAGTTTGCATTAATTCCTCACCATTAAAGAGAAAATCGAACAACAAGCTTGATGCATAAAATTTCAATGTTCTCAAAACTCAAATAATTTTATCCTAACATCATCCTCATGTTATGTAGGTTATAGATCCACGAAAATTGAAGCAAAAACATGCAAAAACAGTCCATACAAAATCAACCAAGTTTGAAGCTCCATTTACCAAACGTCATAAACATCAACAATTAACATCCAGAAATGATCTACATGCTTCAAGGATCGCAATGCAACAAAAATGGCGAAGAATCATGGCATATTGAGAGTGTAAGGTTGAATTAAAGTTACCTAGTGAAAAACTTCCACTGAGCCTTCAAACCTTGATGGAGCTTGCAGAAAAATGTCCAGAATCACTCAATAAACTCCAATAATGCTTTCTCAATTCACGATTTTCCTTAAAACGTCTTCAATCTCCAAATTCGAAATTCAAAATTTCACCACTTTTTCAAAGTTGTTCTTGATCAATTTGGCTACAAATTCGAATTCTGAAGCTTTGTGAAGGTTGGAAATGTTATATATGATGGACCTTGATCAAAATGAAGCCCAAACTCAGTCCATAGAGCCCAAATGAATTTTCACCACTTTTCACTCATGGAGGAGCTCGAAAATGGCTTGAATATGGCTCCAAAATGGCTCAATTCAACTGCTGGGAGTGTTTGGAGTGTGAATGGATGAGATTTGGCCCTTGTTTCCCATCCAACGGTTGTTTTTGATTATGTAACTTCATGGTGAAGTAATCTTGGAAATGGCTCACAAAAACACCTCAAATGCAAATTCTTATATTGCCAATATTCTTAAAACATAATTTGCACTCAAAAAATGTACCTATTTGCACAAAAAAGATTTATCATGAATTAATTCCAATTTTTCCCTTTTAATCATTCTTTCATGAAAATTCAAATACCAATTCTTCATCCTAAGCCAAATCCATGATCTCTCAATGTTTTATTGAACATTTGGCATCATTTGGAGCATATTTGATGTTGGAAGAAACTTCATTTGAAGTGTGCAAGTTGGTAAAATGGACCTATAATGAAAATGACCCGTAATCTCACTTTCCCAAAATACCCCTAACTTGTAAACTTCTTAACTTGAGTTCTACAAATCAGATGAAAGACTTCCAGTACAATTTGGAAAGCTAAGATCAATACCTACAACTTTCATGTTGGCAAAAAGTTAAGGAGAAACATCCTTCTAGGTCAAAAATGGCTTGGAAGTTGGTCGAATTTTGTTGACCAAAATCACATCCCTCAGATGACCTGTAACTTGTCTGGACCATAACTTGAGTTCTATAAATCCAATAAAGGACTTCTAGTACTCAAATTAAAGCTACGAACATGCTCTACAAGTTCCATGTTGGTCAAAGGTTGAGATGAAACTTGTATCTTGAGATAGGTGGTCTTGAAGTCAGGCACTAAATAAGGGATTTTACCCTGAGAACTCTAGTTTAGTAACTTCTCACACACTTAACCCTTGATGAATTGAACTTGAAATGATGTCTCACATGTCTCAACACAACATCCCATGACCATAGAGACCTTGAATTGAGTTTTAATCTCCTTTAATTGCACAGTTGATTGAGGACTAGCCAGATGAAAACCCTAAGTGCATCAACTTCACCTGCAACTCTTCACACTTGGCACAAACATTTGGTTGAGCTCCACAATGACCCTCAAGGAACTCAATGAGCTCTCTCAACATCTCATATCCATAACCATGACTTTACCATTCTCTGATGATCTTGAACTGGCCTTCAAGCTAGGAGCTGACCCACATACATCCATCCTTTCTTTCATAAGACCACTGCCCACTCCCTGATGACTGATTACCATCCAAACTTGAGTAAAACCCCTTGCTTAGGCTCAACCCTATGAGTAGACTCCTCTTGATATGTACAAACTCTTGATCCCCTGTTCAATACAACATGCTATGCAATGCAAATGCTAGGAAGAAATGAAATGAAACATAAACCAAGTTAAGAAAAGGTTGGGCAAATTTTAGGGTGCAACATCTGCCCCTATTCAAACGACTTAGACCTGAATGAGTGAAAAGCGAATGGCTTTCGCGCCATCAAGGTAAAAGACGGTTGAATACCAAAGAACTCGGAAATTTGCCAACCGCAGAAAATAAATCTGCAAACCCTCCTGGGGTAACACATCTCTAATTACAACCTCCATTGGGTGAAAAGAGAAACATAAACAAGTAACTCTGCTTGGGGAAACCAATAATGACACATAGTCTGAAAAGCATATGACCTCGCCGTCCATTATCTGCATTACATTCTTCTGACATCGCCGTCAGGCATCTGACCTCGCCGTCAGTCATGGACATTAAGTCTATAATAACAGTTGACATCGCCGTCAAGCTTCTACTTCAAGTCGGTAGAATAACTAACATTGCCGCTAGTCCTCTGTTAGATAAATCAGGTATAGAATCCCAAGACACAACTCTCTGACATTGCCGTCAGTCATTCAAAGAAATCCAACCAGTGCATCACACCTGACCTCGCCATCAGTTAAAATAAAGCGTCTGACATCACCGTCTGACCATCACAAAGTTGATTAAACCATTGACATCACCGTTAATAACCAACATAGCTGACATCGCCGCCAGAAAACATTCAACATCGCTGTTGATAAACTATAACATCTGACATCGCCGCCAGAAATAAACCTCCAACATCGCCGCCGGAAAAACAAACATATCTGACATAACCACCAGCAATAAACCTCCAACATCGCCGCTGGTAAACTACAAATCTTCTGACATCGCTGTCAGTAACAAACATCCAACATCTTCGCTGGTAAACTCAAAGATATCACCTGACATCACCGTCAGAAATAAACCTCCAACATCGCCGCTGGAAAAACAGAATACTTGACATCACCGTCAGAAACAAACATCACCTGACATCGCCGTCAGAAACAAAACATCCAACATCGCCGCTGGAGAACCACAATCAACCGACATCTCCATCAGAAATAAAAATCCCACATCGCCATTAGGGACAACCATATCCTGACATCATCGTCAGAAAAAAAATCATCTGACATCGTCGCCAGTGACAAAGACAGATCTAGTAAGAGAACCCTGACATCGCCGTTAGTAACCCTAACTCCACTAACCACCTGACATCGCCGCCATCTAAACATAGTTCTAACAAACACCCGACATCGCCGTCGAATACCTGTGAGCATAAAGAATTCTGACATCGCCGCCAGACAACCCCGGTGATAATAAACATCTGACATCGCCGCCAGCTGAACATAAGGCCGATAAATATCCAACATCGCCGTCGGATAATTATATTTCTGGGAAACTTCTGACATCGCCGCCAGACCTTCGCTAAATAAAATCGAGCAACAAGATCCACGGGAAGTTAAGATCACCCACTTATAATGATCACAGAGAAACTTCACTGAGGAAATAATATGAATTAGGGTTTAGCCACCACGCAGGCACAAACCCATCACCTAAGAGATACACCTGAAACAAAAAGATAATAACCTGGCTTATGTTTCACATGCATATGTTTGAAAATGGCGTAATGCTCCATATGAAATGGAAATGCTACGCGTTTGGGTAGATGCTATGCACACATGCAGATGCATTGGAACTGAATTAGCAAAAAGAATGCTAGATATACAGAAACCATCCTGCTAGGATAACAAAAGTAACCCTGTTGAGGGACACAACAATTCTGCCAGGGAAAGAGCGCAAACTGGCTCATGCCAATAACCATTGGACCCATGCTGGGAAACGGGCCTCACTGGCCTTCTGCGAGGAATATACTGACGTGACAACATTCTTCTATCCTGCTGAGGAAGAGAGAACAACACTGCTGGGGGAATCATCCCTTCAATCTGCTGGGGATTGCTCTACTGGGGAGCGGATCTAACCAGGCTGCAAAATATTCTGTGGGGAGAAAAATCCAAACACGACTCGCTGGGGAGTGCCTACAAGCATGCACCTTGCGGGGATTAAATATGCAACAACCTTACTGTGGATAGATATGTGAACTTCACTGATCTGGGAAGTAAAATTCTGGCTGGGGATAGGATAGACTTCATCCCACTTCTTTGCCCCAAGGGTAACGACCCTGCAAAACTGAACGAACATACAAGATATTCTACGCAACGGAATCACCTTAGTCATCATCCGTGATGTTGTTCCATTAATTCAAAGTTTTAACAATTATTGGCCAAGGCCTGCGAGTTTATGTTATCACAAGTTCATCAAAACATTGGGCGTTTTCACAAACAAAACAGTAAAAGTTAAAACAAAGCACACAGATCAAGTACTAAATAGTATATGTTTATTGATGAAGGGCCTGTAAATAGGCAAAGTTTTACAACAGATGCAACTCCTGAAAAGAGGAAGATGCGCAAAACAAAATACAGATATGCACAGAGATATACAAGAATGTACAAAAATGTCGGCAACGTGGTACAGACAAACACCATAAGTTGATCCCTCTATGACTCGCCTGACTCTGACACTTTCCCGAAACTTTATCTTCAGAAGACATTGATTCAGATGAAAACAGTTGTGAGGTTCTCCCAATCCACTAAGCAAAGAAGTTCACACGCATACCGCAGTCATTTGCTTTTTCAATCCCTAACTTTTGCCTGAACCGCCCTTTTCGGGTTTTCGATTCACCGGGATACCCTTTTTTGCCAAAATCGCCTTTCCAGGTTTTCGACTTTGCGGGTTTACATCTTTTCATTTTTGTCCCTAATTTTTGCTCGAACCTCTTTTCCTTTTTTATGCTTTGCCGGGATGCCCCATTTTTTCCTGGACTTTTCTTTTTGTGTCCAGCGGGTCTCTTTTAAGCAAAGTATTTTTTAACTGCATCTGCATTCACAGGGGATGTGAAATCTTCACCATCCATGGTGGCTAACAACAAGGCTCCTCCAGAGAAAACCTTTCGAACAACAAATGGGCCTTCATAATTGGGAGTCCATTTGCCCCTGTGATCTGACTGTGGTGGGAGAATCTTTTTCAGCACAAGATCGCCCGTCTGAAAGCTTCGAGGGTGCACCTTCTTATCGAAAGCTTTCTTCATTCGGCTCTGGTACAAACGACCATATGCGATGGATGCCAACCTCTTTTCATCCATCAGACTCAGTTGATTCAAATGATTCTTAATCCATTCTGCCTCATCAAGTTTCACATCGACCAAAACTCTCAAAGAAGGAATATCAACTTCTAGCGGTAGGACAACTTCCATACTGTACACTAGTGAGGAAGGAGTTGCCCCGGTTGATGTGCATACCGTCGTACGATAACCGTGCAAGGCGAAAGGCAACATCTCATGCCAATATTTATAAGTGACAATCATCTTTTGCACTATCTTTTTGATATTCTTATTGGTCGCCTCGACAACGCCATTCATCTTCGGCCGATAGGGCGATGAGTTGTGATGTTCAATGTTGAAGTTCTGGCATAACTCCTTCATCATTTTTTTGTTCAGATTTGAACCATTATCAGTAATGATTCGCTTGGGAACTCCATATCTGCAAATGATTTCCTTCTTTATGAATCTTGCTACCACTTGTTTGGTCACATTGGTGTACGAAGCTGCTTCAACCCACTTGGTGAAGTAGTCGATGGCTACCAACATGAAACAATGACCATTAGATGCGGTGGGCTCAATCTTGCCAATTATATCAATGCCCCACATGGAGAACGGCCACGGGGACGACATTACATTCAATGGGCACGGCGACACATGTATCTTATCAGCATAAATCTGGCATTTATGGCATCTCTTCGCGAATTTGAAACAATCCGACTCCATTGTTAGCCAATAGTACCCAGCTCGTAAGAGTTTCCGAGACATGGCATGTCCGCTGGCATGCGTACCGAAAGTACCCTCGTGGACTTCTTCCATAAGCAACAATGCTTCTTTCTCATCCACACATCTCAACAGCACCAAATCATGGTTCCTTCTGTACAGTACACCATCTGGGTTAAGGTAAAAGTTGCCAGACAACCTCCTCAGAATCTTCTTATCCTGAGCCGAAGCTCCTGGTGGATACTCTTGCTTCTTGAGGAAGTTTTGTATATCGTAAAACCATGGCTTGCCATCAGCAGCCTCTTCAATGGCAAATACGAAAGCAGGTCTGTCCAAGCAAGAAATGACAATTCTAGGAGCCTCATTTCAGAAATTGACCTTGTACATCGAAGATAGCGTTGCCAAAGCATCAGCCATCTGATTCTCCGCTCTTGGCACATGATGGAAGTCTATACGATCGAAGAATGGTAACAACCTCCTTGCATAATCTCTATAAGGAATCATATTCGATTGACAAGTTTCCCATTCTCCTTCAATTTGATTAACGACTAGCGCTGAATCGCCATATACATCGAGATTTTTGATTCGCAAATCAATAGCTTCTTCCAGACCCATGATACATGCTTCGTAATCAACTTCATTATTGGTGACTGAGAATGTCAATCTAGCAGTGAACGGGATGTGGGTACCATGAGGAGTGGTAATAATTTCCCCAATTCCGCTACCATAAGAATTGACAGCACCATCGAAAATCATTTTCCATTGAGAACCTTTCTCTGGACCTTCACCGTGCAGTGGTTCTTCACAATCTTTCACTTTGAGAAACATGATATCCTCGTCAAGAAATTCAAACTTCATCGGTTGATAATCTTCGATAGGCTGCTCAGCAAGGTATTCTGACAGAACACTTCCTTTGATGGCTTTTTGAGAAACATACTGTATATCGTACTCTGTCAGCACCATCTGCCATCTAGCAATTCTTCCTGAAAGCACTTGCTTCTCGAAGACATACTTAATCGGATCCATCTTCGAAATCAACATGGTTGTATGATTGAGCATATACTGCCTCAAACGTTTGGCAGCCCAGGCGAGTGCACAACACGTCTTTTCGAGCATTGAGTAACGAGACTCACAATCTGTGAACTTTTTACTCAAGTAATAAATCACATGCTCCTTTCTTCCAGTTTCGTCGTGTTGACCGAGAACACAACCCATGGAATTCTCAAGAACCGTCAGATACATGATTAAAGGCCTTCCAGCTACTGGGGGTATCAATATTGGAGGCTCCTGCAAATACTGTTTTATTTTATCAAAGGCTTTTTGACAATTTTCATTCCAGACAACCGCCTGATCTTTCTTTAACAGATTAAACATTGGCTCACACGTGGCCGTGAGATGAGATATGAACCGAGCAATGCAGTTCAATCTCCCCAGGAAACCACAGACTTCTTTTTCTGTTTTTGGCGCTGGCATGTCTTGTATTGCTTTTATCTTTCCAGGATCTACCTCAATTCCTTTTTCGCTGACAATAAACCCCAAAAACTTTCTGGACCGAACTCCGAAAGTACACTTATTTGGATTCAACCTCAGTCTGAACTTTCTAAGCCTCTCAAACGGTTTCAACAGATTAACCAAGTGCTCCTCCTCCGTTTGGGATTTAGCAATCATATCGTCCACATAAACTTCAATCTCTTTATGCATCATGTCATGAAAGAGCGTTGTCATAGCACGCTGATATGTTGCTCCGACATTCTTCAAGCCGAAAGGCATCACCTTATAACAAAACATTCCCCACGGTGTTATGAATGTAGTTTTCTCCATGTCCTCTAGTTCCATCTTTATCTGATTATAACCCGAGAAACCATCCATGAAGGAAAACACCGAAAATTGAGCCGTATTGTCGACCAACACGTCAATATGAGGAAGCGGAAAATCATCTTTAGGACTCGCCTCGTTCAGATCCCGATAATCCACACACATACGCACCTTACCATCCTTCTTCGATACAGGCACTATGTTAGCGACCCACAGAGGGTAGGTAGTCACAGCTAAGAATCCAGCATCCCACTGCTTTTGGACCTCTTCTTTAATTTTGACTGCCATATCTGGTCTCGTTCTTCTCAATTTCTGCTTGACCGGCGGACATTCCTCGCGCAACGCTAAGTGATGAACCACTATGTCGGTATCGAGCCCAGGCATATCCTCATACGACCAAGCAAAGATGTCACTATACTCTCGAAGCATCTCGACCAGTCTCTGCTTGACGTCGCTCTGCAGCGTAGCCCCTATCCGTACATTTCTGACCACTTCCTTAGAACCCAGATTAATGACCTCAATTTCCTCCTGATGAGGCAGAATGATTTTCTCTTCCTGTTTCAAAAGTATGGCTAATTCCTCAGGCAAGTCTTCATCCTCATCAATCTCTTCTTCAGCTTGGTAGATCGGTTGGTCGAAGTCGAAGCGAGTCATAGAAGGTGCTGGATCGGTGTCATCTGCAATAGGAATCCTGCAATGAAAATGGTTAAATGTTTCAAACAATTTGTAAACAAATATGAACTACATTGCCATTTTATTGGGAAAAACAAAAATAAGAAAAACAGAGATCACAAAATTTGCATGAGAAAACGCCCTTTGATTAATTGATAAACAGTGTTCAGACATAAACAAGTAAGGCCCTGAAATAAAATACCGCTATGCCCTGGGTAGGACATAGGGTAGTACAATAACTGGAAAAACAAAGCATTACTGTTTGGTCATCACTTTAATGACTTCTTCAATTGACCAGTTGCGTAGACTCTGTCCCAGAATACATGGCTTGATCCAGGCATCCATGTCGCAGTCACTATCTCCAGCTTCATCATCAGAAATGGCACTGATCTGCTCAAAGAAGACACCTCCGCTAGTAAACCTGACTGGCCCCTTGAACTTCGACTTGCTCTGTGAAGACGACGGGAGGTACCCCAGACCGAATTTGTCTTACTTCAGCGGTATATCAATCACCTGCCCCCAGCCTTGGGCTGAACCAGCTTGCACTACCGCTTGCGCTTCTTTAAATGAGGACATAGCCACTTCAGGCTCTTTACTCACAGCATGAGTCTTGTCTTTAACCTTGACCGCTTCAAAGGCTTGGCAAAGCATTTCATGGATCTCTCCATCCACTTCAACATACTTAAAAGAAGACAAGTGACTAACCATGATGTCTTCTTCTCCGCATACTGTTACGACGCTTCTGCCGACCATGTATTTCAGCTTCTGATGGAGAGTTGATGTGACAGCCCCAACTGAATGGATCCAAGGGCGACCTAGCAGACAACTGTAGGCTGGATGGATATCCATGATATAAAACACAACATCAAAGACTTCATGTCCAACCTGAATCGGCAAAGTTACCTCCCCAAACACGGATCTCCGGGTTCCGTCAAATGCATAGACCACCAAGTCACTTGGCGTGCAGATCAACCCCTTCATATCTAACTTCATCAAAGCTTTCTTGGGAAGCACGTTCAAAGAAGATCTCGTATCCATAAGCACGTGAGACATGATAGTCCCTCGGCATTCCAAGGATATGTGCAGCGTACAATTATGATTTCTGCCTCTGGGTGTCAAATCCAGGTCCGTGAAGCCTAAGCCATTGCCTGCGTTTACGTGCGCCACCACTCCTTCAAGTTCATTAACTGAAATTTCCTGTGGCACGTAAGCAGTGTTCAATATCTTCAACAAAGCATTCTTGTGTGCCTCAAAGCAAAGGAGAAATGACAGTATAGATATTTTGGACGGAGTTTGCTGCAGGTGATCGACTATCTTGTAGTCGCTTTTCTGAATCAGCCTCATGAATTCCTCCGCATCTTTCAACAAAGATTCTCTCTCCCCAGATTGAGAGGTCTCTTCCACTACCGGTCTTTTCCCCTTATCTGCCTTATCAGCAATCACCTCAGGCGATGAAAAGACTCGGCCACTGCGCGTAATACCTCCGACACCCACTAAATTGTCAACTGAACTTGCATGAGTATCATTCAGATTTATCTTCTGCCCATTACAATACACTTCGGCCCCTTAGTTCCACGGAACAACCTTAGTGCTCTCAAATGACACAGGACCTGCTTTGGTAATAGTTACCGTTGGCGGTTTCGGTGCATAGATGGTGACAGTCTTATAAGGGATGGAGATTGTCGCAATCTCATCCTTCTCTTCAGCCACTACATCCTCAGATTCTCTTCCAACAGAACGGTCGAATTGTAAAACCCTGTCATCAATCATCTTCTAAATACCGCTTCTCAACAAACCACATCCTTTCTCAAGATCGACAGAACAATCAACACAGCCTTCAACACATCCCGGGAAAACACCTCCCTGTAGCAGTCTGGCTTTCACAAAGCTTAAGGGTGTTTTCAGTTCATCAACATTAGTCACCAAGTTCAACACTTCTTCCTTGACAATAGCATTAACCCCAGTCTGCCCGTGATTCGGCATGGGATTCTGCACTACATTGGGAGCATCATTAGAGAAATTGATAGCCTTACTGTCAATCATATCTTGTATTTTATGTTTGAAGGCTTTACAATTGTCTATAGTATGTCCTGGAGCACCCGAATGAAATTCACAGTGGGCATTTGCATCATACCCAGGTGGAGGTTGTCCAGTCAAAGGAGCCATAGTTCTTTTTCTGAATCAACTGAAGTTGTAGCAACGCTTGCAATAGCTGTGAGCATGGCATAGGAAGGGCATCAAAATGTCTGTTCCCCGCTGGCCGGCCTCTATCTTGGTATCTTCCATTCCCCTGCTGATTTTGCTGCGTTCGTTGTTGCTGCTGTTGCTGATGCTGTTATTGTTGTGGTTGTTGAACTGCCGGGATAGTGATGCTAGCAATCTGCTGATTCTGTCGATTCCGACCTCTATTTCTTCCCCATGAACTGGATACAACATTAGTGTCTCCATCTCTCTTTTTATTTCCGAACACTTTCTTGTTTCCTCCCCCAGATGAGGATCCTTCTCCAGCGTTGATCTTTCCAATCTTGATTCCATTCTCTACCCGTTCACAGGTGATTATCTGATCAGAAAAGCTTCCAGACATGTTGCCGATGAGTTTCTCATAGTACACCTCTGGTAAGGTAGCAACAAACATATCCACAAGTTCTCTTTCTACCATTGGTGGTTGCACCCTAGCAGCAAGCTCTCGCCACCTCTGGGCATATTCTTTAAAGCATTCACTGCTCTTCTGAGAGAGATTCTGCAACTGGACTCTATTCGGAGCAAGGTCACTGTTGTACTGATAGTGCCTTACAAAAGCTTCAGCTAGTTCTTTCCAGCTACGGACATTAGCGGGCTCTAAGCTCATATACCATTCCAGCGATGGTCCGGATAAACTATCCTGGAAAAAGTGCATCAAGAGCTTCTCATCCTCAGAATACACAGATATCTTGCGATAATAAGACCTCAGATGGACCCTAGGGCAAGCGGTACCCTTGTACTTATCAAAATCAGGCACCTTAAACTCGTGAGGCACCCTCAAGCCTGGAATCAACCCCAGATTAGACATATCCAGCCCCATAGAGTTTTGGCATTCCAGCGACCTCATTTTCTCTTCGATCATCTTAATCCTTTTGTCAGCCTCAGAAGGTATCTCAACACTTACAAATCTGGGAGTGAACATATCCTCCTGCCTATCCTCATTCCATGTGTGGTCCAAACTACCATGTAGGGCACCTATAGTATCGAGACCATAGCCAAAACCATTTCCGTTACCATTCCCACCGTTGGTAAAACCATTACCACCATTGGTAAAACCAACATTAAAACATGTCTCATTTCCAGCACTAGCACCGTGACCACCCCCTCCAGCAGTAGGGATGACTAAAGTTGGTATAGAATTGCCTGCTTGAGGAGTTTCACGGTGAGGAGGGTTAGAAGCAGTCCCACCGTGCAGCACGCCACCACTATCAACCCGCGCAATCAGAGGTTGCACCAAAGTATGAAGTTGAGCCTGACAACTAGCAACCCCTTGCATCATCTCTATCAGTTGTGCAATACGGTCCCTCATCTCTTGCATTTCTACCTGCATCTGATCCATCAGCCTTTTCTGGTTTCTTCTAGTACCGTACCGGTGAGTTGTCACGTCAGCAATCCTGAAACACTAGTAAACCACAAGAGAAAATAAGGTTAACTGTTCCAGTGCACCTGCAAATGCGTGAAAATGCTAAAATGCAGACATGTATTTATGCAAAAGGGATATTTCCCCCTCGATTACAATTTCCAGGAACAACATAACAATGGAGAACCTGCGGACAAGCATAGAATACCAACTCCTCATATATAGATCAAAAGAGCCATCAGGCAAAGTACAAACTACAGCTGAGTACAAATAAGGAAAGGACCTCAGCCAACAAGCCTGGCGATGGTCAAATACAACAGAATAAATAACAAAAACTACAACAGAAATAGACAAAACAGGTCAAGCAGGATGACGTGATCGGAAACCCTCTAACAGCCTCAACGTGTCAGGATGATCTGGCCTAGCAAGCAACCCCTGGATAAGCAAATCCTACTGGCTCATAGTGTGCTGTAGGCTATCCACATGATCCTCCAAAGCTCTCTCTCCGAAACATGCCTCAAGTCTGCGCCTCTTGGAGCCAGCTCTCAGCTTGAGATCCTTCAAGCTCGTGATCGCCTCATCCAACCTGCACTCACTATGTCGTCTACGTGATGATTCCACTGCAATCTCTTCATCTTTGGCATGAAGCTGAGCCTTCAGCTTGCTGATCTAAAGTTTTAACTTATCCTCACGCTCCTTGTTGTTAGTAAGCATGGCATTCCATATCGACTCAAACTTGGAGATCCTCATGTAAGCCTTATCCAACTCCTCCATCTTCGTGGCAAGAGTACTATAAGTGGCATTCAAGTCTCGACCTGTGCGTTCTCTATCCTTAGTCTCCTTAGTCAAATCAGTACCCAGCTTGTTCACTAGCTCGGTTTGCCTCCTAAAAGAGTTAACTGCATCTATCTTCTCATCACGAAGCTAGATAATCTCTTTCTCCAATTCTTCATTCTCCTTCCTCAGCTCTTCTTTCTCCGCCAATACCTGATTGTATTTCTGGATATCTACAGTAGTGGGTTCCTCGATCATAAGGGGATACAATGGTGCAACTGCAGGGAATGGCATCAGGAATCTCGCAGCTCTCTCATGATTCCACGTCAAGTAAGGGTCATACGCTCTGCTGTTACTCTTCCCCAAAGCTAACTTCCCTTTCCGACAAATATTATTCCATGCATGCTCAAGTCTACCCAGAGCCTCGCCTTCCAATAAGCCAGTAAGATACAAAGGTTCCTGTATCTCCTCTTCTCTAGGAGGTTCTCTCAATGCATACCCGAACTGTCTCACCAATAAAGCAGGATTATAGTTAATGCAACCTTTCCTTCCGATTAAAGGAACGTTAAGAAAGCCTCAACAACTATAAACAATATTCGTACCCAACATGTCTCGATCAAACCAAACAATATTCTCTGCAGATAATCCCATCAATCTCTCTGACCATTTGGAAGTACTAGCAGTAGACACAAAGGGATTAGTCTTAGGCATATGACTAGCAAACCAAGCATACAATAGAGGAACACAACAGGCTACGTTCTTACCCCTCCGTTTCTCATTCTTGTAATGCACAAAATGATAAATGTCTCCAAGAAAGGTAGGCACCGGGTTTCTCGAGGCCAATAGATGAAACATATCCAAATCCACAAAGTCTGGAAGATTAGGAAACAAAACAATATCGTATATACAGAGAGCAAGAACAGCACTAAATGCAACCCAACAACCATCCTTAGCAAACTGTCTAGCTCTGTCAACAAGGAAAGCCAAAGGAAAACCATGTACTCTGTTCCACTATGTCAAACCCCCCTGTAACTCTGAAGCATCCACCTGTACTATGGCAGCTAGCTTAGCCAGATCAGGCTTCGCATCCACATGAACAAAAGGAAACTGATTAAGAACAGGCACATCCAACAAGACTGAATACTCCTCCAAAGTAGGTGCTAGAATGTAATCAGGAAAGACAAAACATCTCAACTGCGGATCATAAAACTGAAGCATGGCATACAAACCATCCACCTCATAAGCTGAAGGCTTGCAGACCCATCTTAGTAATCTCCCATAAGACTGCCTAAAATCCTCCATCACTTTCCCACTAGCTAGAGAAACAAACTCAGTAAAGACCGGACATCTGGAGTCGGAAGCTTGTACGCCACAGTTCTCTTCAAAGAATCCATATCAGCAAGGAGAGAATAAGATCACCGGAATCGAAGGAGAAATATGCACCTGCAACACAAATACATGTTAATGATATGCAGATGAAAATGAAAATGCAAATGCAAACAGGGGATCAAAACTGTTGTGTTGTCGGTCGAGAAAAACCAGAGCTTCGCCTTAGCAAGAACACAGTACCGATAACAGGACCCCTGATAAACAGATTCACACTTGCAAAGAACCGGGTATTCTGAAAGCCGAGGTTTCCTGCATAACCCAATCCCACTCACAGGTATGGACCTATCCACAGACAAAGGTTCGACATCCTATGCGTTTGTCAGTGTTACAGACTTTTAAGAAATGATGATACGTTCACCATTTCTGGTTTGGTATCATCGTCTCCTGAAGAGGCCTCACTTAGCTGACTCACAGATGATCGGTCCCCAGAGTCGACAACCCTCAAATCCAAAATTCCCTCGAGCCCAATGGGCCAGAAAGAAAGTTGTCTAAGAGAATATCGTCCGAGCGTGAATTTCATGGTGAGCTAGTACGAGCAAAGCAAGCACACCCACCACTAATCTCCACTACTAAATCTAGGTGTATACTCAAGCCCAGGTCGGCTTATCACTCAATGAAACTTCCCAACCCACAGCACAACAATAATGATATATGATGCGGAAAATAAATGCGGGAAAGTAAATTAAGCACATATATACAACACCCAAAGATAAACACACAAGCGCTAGGATTGACTCGCATAGGGAACTAGAGTCCCCAGCAGAGTCGCCAGCTATCGCAACTGCGAAAAACAACCGGCGGAAAAAATAGAAGAGTCGCCACTTTTGTTATTTATCCCAAAGAGAGGGAAAGGAAACGATCGCAAAAACCTAAAGAAAAAGGAAAAGACAAGGTCATCGCAACCATGTTTGGGTTCGGGAGTCAGTTACGCAAGGGGAAGGTATTAGCACCCCTCACGTACGTCGTACTCAACGGGATCCACGCATTGTTGTCTATCTAAAAGGGTGTGTTAAAACTATCTAGCTAAAAACTTAAGGACAAAAGGAAAAGAAAAGAGAACTGACTCGGCAGAGCATCGCCGCTCTGTGCCTACGTACTCCCTTGTGCAACGGGAAAGTCAGAGTCAACATAGTTCGCCTAACTACGGCTAAAAGAAGGGGGAAGGTTGCTCGACGAGACATCGCGTCTCGTGCCTACGTACTTTCATCTGGTACGAAAGATCAGAGCAAACGTAGTTCGGGCTCAAAGGACCACAGGTTGGTTCAAAAATTTTTTAGGCCCGAGTAGGGTTAACAGATAGTTCTAGCAGTTGGTGTATGCAGCTCGACCTTTGGAGACTTAGGCGTTACCGTTTGCGGTAGAACTAAGAGTTAACGACACTCTTTTTGTGAAAATATTTTCCTTGATTAAGAACCCCAAAGGGTGAAAAAGAGTTCGAATTGTTTTTGTGTTTTTTAGAGAAGAAGTGTTTTGAATTTGATTTACAACTCATGTCGCACTAGAGACTATGATCTAAGAGCGAATGCGTCACATATCACCCAAAGGGTGTACACTAAACACTCTAGGTCCTTGAGAGGAGGCCCCTCAATTACCATTTCTCAAATATCTTAAGGCTCGTAGCGTGCTACACTTGTCATTCTTTATTAAGTGTTTTAGGAATGTTTGAAGATGAGAAGAGAAGAAGGAACACTAATGGGAAACTAGTCAATCCTAAAAGTTATCATGCAAAGTGAACCTAAAGTTGAGTTTGAAAAGGGAACTACCATATGTTATCATGAATATTTAGGCACCTAATGTCTATCATAACCTTAATAGGTTAGAGAACTTATGGGGAACATGGCAAAGAAAAGCAAAAGAAGAAGAAGAAGAAGAATAAGAAATGCATATGCAAATGAGAATGCAAACATAATGCAACACATAGAATGATAGTGGGAGGAAAATAGTGTGGAGAAGTAGCCACCACAAGCTCATCTCAACCAAGCATTCATATGGAAATGCAAGAAAAGAGAATAAGAATAAGTGCATAAGAAGAACACAAGTAAACTTCACAAAAAGGCACCAAAAAGTGGGATGAAATGACATAAGTCAAGCAACATCAACCACATCAATAAAATCAAACCAAATGAAAGGGAAATAAAACACCAAAGCCAAGTGAGGATAGGAGACCAAATGAGGGCAGCAAGGACCCCATAATAGGCACTCAACCATAAGCATCACTTATCGAACAAAAAGAAACACCAAAAGTGTCCTCAAGGATTCATCATTTTAGGTATGCTTCAAATACCTCCAAAGGAGGGACCAAGCCACCTTAAATGACACTCCAAGGTCATTGAATAGAAGGGAGATGAAGAGGAGAAAGCTCAAAATCAATATCAAAGCAATATAAAAAGAAAAGCAAGAAAAAGCATGAAGGAAACAAGCATGTGTCACATAAGAATTCAAGTTGGAAGCACAAAACGAAACATACAATTCAACAAGCATTGAATAATATTTTGACCTATAAATGAACCTACAACAAGCTCAACATGTCTAGAATGTGAAACAAAAATATTTGAGAGCTTATTGGATCCATAAAAGTCATTTCCAATTCAAACTAGGTCATGTACTTGTGTGAGCTTCCATATGGGATGACCTAACTTGTAAGGTATCTCAAAAATAGGAAAACAACTCAAAAATTACCAAATAAAATGCACAAACAAGCTAAACATGTTGGCAAACAGAGGCCACAAGTACAAGCAAAATATCCCCTCAAAGCACCCTCAAAAGAAAAAATCATTAGGAGGTACCACTTTGAAATGGGAGAAACAAGAGCAAAAAGAAAAGCCACAAAAGTCAAGCCAAAAGTCAACAACCAGGGGAAAAATGGTCCTCAAAAATCACTCAACCCATGATGAACATGAGGAACGATTTTCAATCATTGAACCAAATAGAAATGAGAGAAACAATTTAAAGAACGAACAATATCTCAATTTAATTAAACTAAAACAGTTCCAATATTTAATTCATTTTAAAATAGAAAAAAAGTCAATAAAATAAAATTAAAATATCCAGAAAATACTAGGCATCTTAAAGTTCATGAAAAATATTTTTAGAGAATTTTTAGGATATTGGAACTGTTTTATTTGAATTAAAATGAAACAGCACACAAAGCAGAATTTAAAAAAAAACTGCTATTAAATGACAAAACAAATGGTACATTTAGCAATTAAAATGAGTACAAAACATGGACTGGGCCCAAGGGAGGGTGTGGATAGCGCGTGGTGTTAGGCCCAAACGAAATTCAAAGTAAAATAAATTCTGAACAATTGTGTGTAGTGTGTTGACTAAGGTGCATCATGGAATTCAATGTGAATCATGTGATCAAAAGACTAATAATCTCATCAAGTGGATAATACATTGCCAACACATTAATGAAAAATCTAATGCAAATAGTCAAAGATGGACTATGGTAAGTCTTAATCAAGACCGCAAACATCAAAGTAGTCCAATCGGACGGACCACACAATGACACGTCGTCATCTTCAACCTCCCTCCCCTCACCGTCGCCGGAACAATTCCAGTCACCCTCTCCGTCAACTCCGGCCGCCGCGGGTGAGTAACAACAATACGGTTCCGTCAATTTCTCACCGTTTTGCACAAACTTTAGATGAAAATTCATCTACTCATCGCGAGGATCATGAACCTAGCACTAGTTTGCATTAATTCCTCACCATTAAAGAGAAAATCGAACAACAAGCTTGATGCATAAAATTTCAATGTTCTCAAAACTCAAATAATTTTATCCTAACATCATCCTCATGTTATGTAGGTTATAGATCCACGAAAATTGAAGCAAAAACATGCAAAAATAGTTCATACAAAATCAATCAAGCTTGAAGCTCCATTTACCAAACGTCATGAACATTAACAATTAACATCCAGAAATGATCTACATGCTTCAAGGATCGCAATGCAACAAAAATGGCGAAGAATCATGGCATATTGAGAGTGTAAGGTTGAATTAAAGTTACCTAGGGAAGAACTTCCATTGAGCCTTCAAACCTTGATGGAGCTTGCAGAAAAATGTCCAGAATCACTCAATAAACTCCAATAATGCTTTCTCAATTCACGATTTGCCTTAAAACGTCCTCAAACTCCAAATTCAAAATTCAAAATTTCACCACTTTTTCAAAGTTGTTCTTGATCAATTTGGCTCCAAATTCGAATTCTGAAGCTTTGTGAAGGTTGGAAATGTTATATATGATGGACCTTGATCGAAATGAAGCCCAAACTCAGTCCATAGAGCCCAAATGAATTTTTACATTTTCACCACTTTTCACTCATGGAGGAGCTCGAAAATGGCTCCAAAATGGCTCAATTCAACTGCTGGGAGTGTTTGGAGTGTGAATGGCTGAGATTTGGCCCTTGTTTCCCATCCAACGGTTGTTTTTGATTATGTAACTTCATGGTGAAGTACTCTTGGAAATGGCTCACAAAAACACCTCAAATGCAAATTCTTATATTGCCAATGTTCTTAAAACATAATTTGCACTCAAAAAATGTACCTATTTGCACAAAAAAGATTTATCATGAATTAATTCCAATTTTTCCCTTTTAATCATTCTTTCATGAAAATTCAAATACCAATTCTTCATCCTAAGCCAAATCCATGATCTCTCAATGTTTGATTGAACATTTGGCATCATTTGGAGCATATTTGATGTTGGAAGAAACTTCATTTGAAGTGTGCAAGTTGGTAAAATGGACCTATAATGAAAATGACCCGTAATCTCACTTTCCCAAAATACCCCTAACTTGTAAACCTCATAACTTGAGTTCTACAAATCAGATGAAAGACTTCTAGTACATTTTCGAAAGCTAAGATCAAGACCTACAACTTTCATGTTGGCCAAAAGTTGAGGAGAAACATCCTTCTAGGTTAAAAATGGCTTGGAAGTTGGTTGACTTTTGTTGACCAAAATCACATCCCTCAGATGACCTGTAACTTGTCTGGACCATAACTTGAGTTCTATAAATACAATAAAGGACTTCTAGTACTAAAATTAAAGCTAAGGACATTCTCTACAAGTTCCATGTTGGTCAAAGGTTGAGGTGAAACTTGTATCTTGAGATAGGTGGTCTTGATGTCAGGCACTAAATAGGGGATTTTACCCTGAGAACCCTAATTTAGTAACTTCTCACACACTTAACCCTTGATGAATTGAACTTGAAATGATGTCTCACATGTCTCAACACAACATCCCATGGACATAGAGACCTTGAATTGAGTTTTAATCTCCTTCAATTGCATAGTTGATTGAGGACTAGCCAGATGAAAACCCTAAGTGCATCAACTTCATCTGCAACTCTTCACACTTGGCACAAACATTTGGATGAGCTCCACAATGACCCTCAAGGCACTCAATGAGCTCTCTCAACATCTCATATCCATAACCATGACTTTACAATCCTCTGATGATCTTGAACTGGCCTCCAAGCTAGGAGCTGACCCACATACATCCATCTTTTCTTTCATAAGACCACTGCCCACTCCCTGATGACTGATTACCATCCAAACTTGAGTAGAACCCCTTGCTTAGGCTCAACCCTATGAGTAGACTCCTCTTGATATGTTCAAACTCTTGATCCATTGTTCAATACAACATGCTATGCAATGCAAATTCTAGGAAGAAATGAAAAGAAACACAAACCAAGTTATGAAAAGGTTGGGCAAATTTTGGGGTGCAACAGTAAGACACTTCTGACCTGGAAACAGTTCTTGGTGGAATGAATCATGTGAATGACAAACAAAAAACGTGTCCTGTATGCGACAATGGCTATTTTGGTCATCATCTGTGACATCATTTAAGTAAATCATCATTTTAATCATGATTAGCAAAGCCCCAAAGTTTTTTGTATGCAAAGTTTATCAAAAATAACAGACGTCTTTTCGCAAACAAAACAGTAAAAGCGAAAACAAGAAGAGAAAGCTCTCTGTGGAAAATATTTCATTGATCAAAATGGCCTATAAACAATCAAATTACAACGGATGCAACTCCATAAAAGAGGAAATCGCGCAAAAAAGTACAAATGCAAAAGATATACAAATGTCGGCAATGTGGAAACAGACAACCACCATGTGTCGATTCGACTATGACTCTCATGACTTCGATGCTTCATCAATGTTCCGCTTTCTGAAGAGACAGACTTATTAACCCTCGGGTCCTCCAAGAATCCAGCTATGCTCATGGGTCAGATGCGGACCGCAGTCATTTGCTTTTCAATCTCTAACTTTTGCCTGAATCGCCCTTGCGGGTTTTCGATCCACCGGGATACCCATTTTTGCTAAAGTCGCCTTTCCAGGTTTTCAACTCTGCGGGTTTACTATTTTTTCTTTTATCCCTAATTTTTTTCCCGAACCTATTCTTTATATGGTTCACCAGGATGCCCCGTTTTTGTCTGCATTTTTCTTTTATGTCCAGCGGGTCTTTGTTTTTAAGCAAAGTATTTCTTTACTACGTCCGCGTTTATAGGGTACGTAAAATCTTCATCGTCCATAGTTGATAGTAATAAGGCTCCTCCAGAGAAAACTTTCCTTACTACATATGGGCCTTTGTAATTGGGAGTCCATTTCCGTACTAAGTAACCTGCCTGAAAATGTCAAGGGTGCACCTTCTGATCAAATGCCTTCTTCATTCTGCTCTGATACAACCGGCCATGGGCGTTGGCTGCCAATCTCTTTTCGTCAATCAGACTAAGTTGATTCAACCTAGCCTTTACCCAATATGCTTCATCAAGTTTCACATCAACCAATACCCTTAGAGAAGGAATTTCAACTTCTAATGGTAGGACGACTTCCATACCATACACCAATGAGAAAGGAGTTGTCCCAGTCAACATACGCACCGAAGTACGATAACCATGTAAAGCAAAGGGCAACATTTTGTGCCAATCTTCATAAGTCACCACCATTTTCTAAACAATTTTTTTGATATTTTTATTGGCTGCCTCAACAACACCATTCACCTTTGGACGGTACGAAGAAGAGTTGTGGTGTTCAATATTGAAACTCTGACACAATTCTTTCATCATCTTATTGTTCAAATTCGAACTGTTGTCAGTAATGATTCGTTCTGGCACTTCATATCGGCAGATGATGTCCTTCTTGATAAAGCGAGCAACTACTTGTCTGATCACATTAGCAAAAGAAGCTGATTCTACCCACTTAGTGAAATAATCGATGGCCACTAAGATAAAGCGATGTCCATTGGAGGTGGTCGGTTTAATCTTTCCAATCATGTTGATGCCCCACATTGCAAAGGGCCAAGGAGACGTCAAAACATTCAGAGGGCTTGGCGGCACATGCATTTTGTCAGCATAAATTGGACACTTATGGCATTTCCTAGCATACTTAAAGCAATCAGATTCCATAGTCATCTAATAATACCCTGCTCTCAACAACTTTCTGGACATTGCATGCCCTCCCGCATGAGTACCAAAAGAACCTTCGTGGACCTCTTCCATTAGCAAACTTGCTTCATTTTCGTCCACACAACGTAACAATACTAGGTCGAAATTTCATTTTGTACAACACATCATCCTTGTTCAAGTAAAAGTTTCCCGACAGCCTCCTCAGAGTCTTCTTATCTCTACTCGATGCCCTAGGCAAATACTCTTGATTCTTGAGGAAATTTCTGATGTCAAAGTACCAAAGCTTCCCATTCGATGCTTTTTCTACCGCCAATATGAAAGTTGGCCTATCGAGGCGCATGATAGTGATCATTGGAGATTCATTCCAGTAATTCACTTTATACATCAACGCTAAGGTTACCAAAGCGTCCGCCATCTGATTCTCAGCTCTCGGTACATGATGAAATTCTACCCTGTCAAAGAAGGGCAGCAATCTTCTTGCATAATTCATATAAGGCACCAGGTTGGGTTGATGGATTTCCCACTCTCCTTTGATCTGATTGCCGACTAAATCTGAATCACCATACACATCAAGATTCTCGATTCTCAAATCAATAGCTTCTTCTATACCCATGATGCATGCTTCATATTCAGCTTCATTATTGGTGCAGGAAAACGTTAATCGGGCGGTGAACAGTATGTGTGAACCATGTGGAGTTGTAATGATTGCCCCGATTCCATTACCATACGAGTTAACAGCACCGTCGAAAACTATCTTCCACTGAGAGCCAATTTCGAGACCTTCGTTTGGTAGAGGCTCGTCACAATTCTTCATCTTCAAAAACATTATGTCTTCATCAGGAAACTCAAACCTCATTGGCTGATAATCCTCAATTGGTTGTTCTGCAAGATATTCGGACAAAACACTCCCCTTAATGGCTTTTTGGGAAACATATTGAATATCATATTTTGTCAGAACCATCTGCCATCTGGAAATTCTCCCGGAAAGCGCCTGCTTTTCAAACAGGTACTTGATCGGGTCCATCTTCTAAATCAACATGGTTGTATGATTTAACATGTATGTCCTTAGGCGTTTGGCTACCCAAGCGAGTGCATAACATGTCTTTTCTAGAATCGAGTATCTGGACTCACATTCTGTGAACTTTTTACTCGATTAGTAAATAACGTGCTCTTTTCTGCCTGTCTCATCATGTTGACTGAGCACACAACCCATTGAATTCTTAAGAACCGTCAAGCACATAATCAAAGGTCTCCCTGCAACTGGAGGCATCAATATCGGAGGTTCCTGCAAGTATTCTTTTATTTTTTCAAATGCCCTTTGACAGTTTTTGTTCCAAACGACTACTTGACCTTTCTTTAACAATTTCAATATTGGCTCACAAGTGGCTGTAAGGTGAGATATGAACCTTGCAATGTAGTTCAATCTCCCCAGAAAACCACGGACCTCTTTTTCTATTTTTGGCTTAGGCATTTCACTGATAATGAACCCCAACAGCTTTCCTGATCTCACTTCGAAAGTGCATTTATTTGGATTCAACCTCAACCTGAATTTCCTTAACCTTTCAAACAACTTCAATAGATTAACCAGATGACCTTCCTCCATCTGCGGCTTCGCAATCATGTCATCAACATACACTTCGATCTCATGATTAATCATATCGTGAAATAGAGTCACCATCGCCCGCTGATAAGTTGCCCTTGCATTTTTCAATCCAAAAGACATAACTTTGTAGCAAAAGGTCCCCTACGGCGTGATAAAAGTAGTTTTCTCCATGTCTTCTGGGGCCATTTTAATTTGGTTATACCTAGAGAAACCATCCATGAAGGAAAACACAGAGTACTAAGCAGTATTATTAACTAAAACATCAATGTGGGGAAGCAGAAAATCATCTTTTGGGCTCGCTCTATTCAGATTTCGATAATCGACACACATCCTGACCTTTTCATCTTTCTTAGGCACAGGAACAATATTAGCGACCCATGGAGGATAATTTGTGACAGCAAGAAAACCGGCATCCAACTACTTCTAGACTTCTTCCTTAATCGTGACTGCCATGTCAGACCTGGTTCTTCTCAACTTTTTCTTCACAGGCGAACATTCTTCCCGAAGAGGTAGACGGCGTATCACTATATCGGTGTCCAGCTCTGGCATATCCTCATAAGACCAAGCGAAGACATCTCTATACTCACGGAGTATTTCGACCAATATTCTTTTGACGTTGTCTTCAAATGCAGCCCCGACCCTGACTTCTTTCTTGTCCTCTTCAGTGCCTAGATTGACAACTTCAACATCCTCTTGATGAGGCAGAATGACTTTTTCCTCTTGTCTCAACAGCCAGGCCAGTTCTTCAGGTAGGTCACAATCTTCATCAGTCTCTTCTTCAGCTTGGAAAATAGGATTGTCAAAATCATATCGAGTCATAGCCAAATCTGAATCGATGGTATCTGAGATGTGAAACCTGCATGATTGATGTTTTATGCTTAATATGATATGCAAACAAACACATTGCATTTTGATGTTGAAAATATAAGAATAAAAACAAGGGTCAAAATATTTGAATGCAAAAAGAACGCCTTTCATTAATGATAAAAAGCTTGAACATAAACTAAAGGGGCCCTACAAAGGAAAGTCATTATGTCTTGGGAAGAACGTAGGACCACACATAATCAAAAACAAAGAAATTCTTCAGAAGTGACTTGGACGATTTCCTCGACAGTCCAATTGCATAGTTTCTGCCTGGGAGCACACTGATGGATCCAAGCGTCCATGTCACAGTTGCTATCTCCTTCATCATCTCCCACAACATCAATCCTATCAAAAATAACCCCACCACTGGTGAACTAGATGGGTCCCTTGTACCTCGGAGCACTTTGAGAAGAAGATGGGCTACATCCCAGGCTAAACCTGTCTTGCTTGTTAGGAACACTGAGAACTTGACCCCATCCCTGCGAAGAACCAGATTCTACAATAGCACGAGCTTCTTTAAACTAGGACATTGAAACTTCTGGAACTTTTTTATCAACAAGAGGCCTTTCCTAAACCTGTACTACTTCAAAAGCTTGACACAGTGTCTCATGAATCTCGCCATCCACTTCTACATACTTGAAAGATGACAGTGACTGATCATGATATCTTCCTCCCCACAGACTGTGACAATCTTCCCCTCCAACATATATTTCAGCTCCTGGTGCAAAGTCGAGGTGACTGCCCCATAGAGTGTATTCATGGTTGGCCGAGTAAACAACTATAAGTAGGCTGGACATCCATGATATAGAAGACTGCGTCAAAGATTTCTGGGCCCACCTGAATCGACAATGTGACTTCACCAAACACTGACCTTCTAGTCCCATCAAAAGCCCTCACCACCAAATCACTGGGGGTACAAATCAGGCCTTGGGTTTCCAGCTTCATTAATGCTTTCTTAGGCAACACATTGAGTGATAATCCCATATCAACTAGCGCATGAGACAGAACAACCCTCCTGTACTCTCTGGATATGTGTGGAGCATGGTTATGATTTTTCCGAGCGGGAGTCAAATCCAAGTCTGTGAAGCCCAAACCATTACCAACGTTAACATGAGCCACTACTCCTTCAAGTTGATTAACAGAAATTTCTTGCGGTACATAAGCCGTGTTCAAGATGCTTAGTAAAGCATTTCTGTGCGCCTCAGAGCACAACAACAACGACAAGATCGATATTTTAGAAGGTGTCTGCTGTAAGTAATCTACAATTTTGTAATCACCTTTGCGAATGAGTCGCATAAATTCTTCAGCATCCTTGGCCAAGGAGTCTTTCTCCCCTTGTTGCTAACCCTCTTCTACTACAGCTTTACCCTTACCTTTGTCACTTCTTTCCACATTACCATCTGGCAGAGAAAACACTCTGCCGCTTCTAGTCAAGCCTCCTGCTCCAACAACATTATCAACAAATGATCTTCCAACTGACGTCTCTACTAACTCTTATTTGTACCCATTGCAAAATACCTCTGCCCCATGGCTCTAAGGAATGGCCTTGGTGCTCTCATAGGGCATCGGTCCAGGTGTAGTAATGATTACCGGTGCTGGCCTCGACGGTGCTAAAATATTGATTGTTCGGTATGGGATCGAAATCGTTGCGATTTCACCCTGCTCATTATCGACTTCCTTCACATCTTCTTCTCCTACTATTCTGTCAAATTGCAAACTACACTCATTAATCAAACTTTGAATATGATTTCTCAACTCAACACGTCCTTCGGGGTGCACACCACATCCCTCATAGCCTTTTAAACAACTAGGAAAAACACCACCCTTCAACAATCTGCTTTTCACATAACTCAACGACGTTTTCAACTCTGTAACATTAGTTATCAGATTCAATCTTTCTCCCTCGATAACAGCATTAGCTCTGGCCACCCCATGATTCAGCAGAGGATTTTGATTCACATTCGGGGTCTCATTCGTAAAATTGATTGCTTTGGAGTCAAGCAAATCTTGCACTTTATGCTTAAAAGCTTTACAATTATCAATGTTATGACCCGAAGCACCGGAATGAAAATCACACCTAGCATTTGCGTCATAGCCTAGTGGAGGTATGCCACTAAGCGGCGCCAAAGTCCTTTTTTGAACAATTTGTAACTGTAACAGATGTTACAGTAATTGAGAGTAAGGCATGGGAGGCGTGTCAAATTGCCTATTGGCCATCCTTCCTCTGTCTGGATAAGGCGAGGTGCAATGGTAGGTTGCTGAGGTACAACCGGAATGGCTATACTAGAAATTTGTGGCTGACGTTAAGGCTGGTATTGTTGTTGATGTTGTGCTCGGTCTCTGTTTTTGTAAGCTGATATGGCGTTCGTGTCTCCTTCCCTTTTCTTTGCATTCCCATATGTCTTCCCCATTCCTCCTGATGTAGACCCTTCTCCACTTTGTATCTTTCCCAACTTTATTCCATTTTCCACTCTTTCCCCTGTTATGATTAAATCAAAAAAACTCCCGGACATGCTCCCAATTTACTTCTCATAGTCTATTCCTGGCAAGGTTGCCACGAACATATCAATTAATTCCAGTTCCACCATCGGGGGTTGAACTCTAGATGCCAGTTCCCGCCACCTCTGGGCATATTCCTTAAATCCTTCATTGTTCCTTTACGATAAGTTCTGTAATTGTACTCTGTTTGGTGTCAGGTCACTGTTATATTGGTAGTGACGAACAAAAGCTTTCCCTAAATCCCTCCAACTCCTTATATGTGTCCCTTCTAGGCCCATATACCATTCTAGAGAAGGACCTGTCAAGCTGTCCTGAAAGAAGTGCATTAACAATTTCTCGTCATTTGAATAACTTGACATCTTCTGGGAATAAGCCCTGAGATGTACTCTAAGACAGGTCGTCCCTTTGTACTTGTCAAAATCTGGCACTTTGAATTTGGGGGGAATCTTGACCCCTGGTATTAATCCCAGATTTGACATGTCGAGCCCCAAGGAATTTTGGTTCTCAAGGCTCTTCATCTTCTCTTCAATCATCTTGAACCTCTTGCCAGCCTATATAGAGGGACCCATGTCCAAGTCTCTCATTGAAAATACGTCCTCCTGGTCGTCTTCTTTCTAGTGAGGGCCTGCAGCTCCATCTGCAGCACCCACGCCACCTCTTGCACCAGTCATATGAACTCATGCTTGGTGACCTCCTCCCGAAGGATTAACAACAATAGGGATTACATTGGCTTGAGGAATGCTACAATCAGCCGGGAGAGGAATAACAGTAGTTCCTCCATGTAAGACACCACTTCCATCCACCCTGGCTATCAGCGGTTGGACTAGAGCTCTCAGTTGTTCCTGCCCATTGACTACCCCCTACATCATGTCCATAAACTGCGTCATCCTATCTCTGAATTCCTGTAACTCTTGTTGTACCTGATCCATGATTCTTTTCTGATTCCCCCTAGTAGAGTACCTGTGGAATGTCGGGACTGCTATCCTGTGAACTGCTGTAAGAAAACCACATAGAGATAAGATTAACGGTCCCGAGAACACCTGCTATGCAAAATGATAATGATGATGTGAAATGCAAGCATGTATATATAATTCAGGAAGATCTTTCCCTTGATTCTAGTTCCATAAACAAATGGTAGACAGGAGAACAACAGATAAAATCATAAATCTCTTCTCATAAATAAAATGAGGACGAAAGTCAGCGTACATAAAAATAACGTCAAGAGATACAATAGTAAATGATCATACGACCCCATCCAACAAGTCTGGTAATGGTCTCAATACAAGATAATAAACAACAGAGAAGGAAACTGAAAAAAATTGCATCAGATAACTCTCTTCAGCCACTGTAATAAGTATGAAACTCCTCTAATAGCTTCTTCGTGTCCGGATGCTCCGGCTTTGCAACCAACTCCCGTATGAGCAAATCTCTTCTGCTGATAACATCCTTCAAACTTTGAGCATAATCTTCCCAAGCATCTTCTCCGAAGACATCTTCAAGTAACGATTTCTTCAATTTTTCCCTTATCTTGTATTCTTCCAACGCTGACAAGGTTTCTCGTAACTTACGATCACTTTCATACCGGCGAGATGATTCTAATGAAGCTTTTTCATCCTTGATCCTAAGCTGTGTCTTCAATCTATCAATCTGCTTATGAAGCTCATCCTCTCTTCCTTTGTTGGCGGTTGTAGCATCCTAATTTTTGACCTCAAGATCCCACCTCCTTGTGCATTTTTTCCGCATATCCTTTAAGTCCATGTTTCGTTTTGACCAACCATTTAACCAGTTTTCCTAGTTTATTCATTTTGCATGTGTGTCGAAGAAATTGGAAAACAATCTTGTTTACCCTTTAAGTTATGTGAATTCATGTGAATGCGGAATAAGAATGTGCCACCAGTTTACGGTCTATTGATGGTTACAAAGCCAGATCATTTTTCAGAGGATCCCTGTTGTACCCCAAAATTTGCTCAACCTTTTCTTGATTGATTTATGTTTCATTGCATTTCATTTGCATAGTTACATCATGTACATAGTTCAATCATTGGTATATCATAGCATAGCATGCATCCAACAAGGGATCAAGGGTGTCTATCAAGAGAAGAGCCTAGCAAGAGGTGTTATCCAAGTTTGAGAAATCATCCAGGCCGTCAAGAAAGGATTTGAAGTCTTGAGAAGTTTGAGCGCCTACTTGTGGGTTTTGCTCCTATATTGAGGAATGTTGAGAATCATCAGTGGGATGAGAAGCATGGAATGTGGAGGTGAGGTGTGTATGGATCTCATGGGATGTCTAGAGGGCCATATTGAAGTTGAGACAAGTCATTGATTCAATTATGAGAGCCACATGTGAAGTGCTGTCAACTAGGGTTTCATCTGGGTCAACCCTAATTCAATTGAGTAGTTGGAGGGCATCAAGGCCTACCTTGAAGTCAAGGGATTCATGGATTGGTATGTTGATACATGTGTGTTGTTGTGCCAAGGTTAAGAAAAGAAAGATCAAGAATGTGGGAAGTTGCTAAATTAGGGTTTCAGTGTAAAATCCCCTATTTAATGCCTAACTTCAAAGCCACATAAGTCAAAATACAAGTTTCAAATGGATCTTTGGCCAACATGAAACTTGTAGAGCTACTAAATACCTTTAACTTGAGTACTATAAGTCTTCAATAAGATTTGTAGAACTCAAGTTATGGTCTTTGCAAATTACAGGTCACTAGAGGACACTGAAATTTATCTATGAAAGTCACTTGACTTCCAAGCAACCGTTGCCCTTCAAGGAGTTTTCAAATGGATTCTTGGCAAACATAAGAGTTGTATATCTTGATCTTAGCTTTCCATAGAGTACTATAAGTCCTCAAGGGGATTTATAGAACTCAAGTTATGATCTTGGCAATCCAGGGGTATTTTGGGCATTTGTGATTATAGGTCATTTTCAAGCATGTGCCAAAATCTCCATCTTCCACTCCTCAAATGAAAAATTGTTCAACATGGAATGTGCTTAAAATGATGTTTTTAGGTCAAATGTGAATTCATGGTGGGTTGAATGAGCTTATATCAAAAGTCACCCAAAATGGCCTAAAATAAGGAAGAATTTTAAATGAATCAAAGAGGGAATTTGTGATTTTTGGGTTATAGGTCCTAAACATGGCAAATGACTACATTTTTTGACTGGAAATCATATTCTAAAGACATTGGAAATGTTACTTTTTTTGAATTGAGGCTTGGTTTCATGACTTGCTTTGTAAATTTGTTACTTTCAAAACATGTCACATATCCAAATCAGTCACTAATGCAATTCAGGTCTCCATTTTGCTCTAAACACATCCACCAAGCCACAAAGAGTTGGTTAGAACCTTCTGGAACAAGCTGGGAGCAAGATTTCACAACTGTCACATTGAAATTTCAAGAGGAAAATCAGAATTGTGGATTCACTGAACTGGGCTTCAAAGTGGGCTCAAAAGCCCATGGAAAGTTTCTATATATTGAGGGGAGTGATTGCAGATTGATTTTGGTGATGATTTCGTGCTAGAAGCTGAGATAGCAACTGAATTTTCTCACCTCCAACTCAGAATCAGTTTTGGAGTTGCAAGCCTATTCAAGCCAAATTAAAAGGTTGGAGAAGCTTCATTGTGCATCACTAATCGTGTCTGAAGAGTCTTGGAGCTTGATTTGAGCATTTGCTACTTCTGTTGATCCAATTTTTCCAGGTATGTAAACCTTCAAATTCCTCATAATCTAGGAAGAATTGAGCAGAATCTTGCATGTGGTTAGGGCCTAGGTTGATCATAGATCGTTTATGGATGAGAATTTTAGTGTTTAGAGACAATTAAGGGTGAAGCACCATTTCTGTTTGAAGACGGTTATGGATAATCTTGAGGTTTTGACTTGAGTGGTATAGCTGTTGATGATCAGTGCAACAAGAGGAAGAGATCTGTGGCTTTGGTTTTTGATTTAGTGTTGATCAAATTCTTGGTGCCATTTCTGTTTGCTTTCGAATTGGGGAATGTAGTGAGATTTAGGTGATGTGGATTGGAGATTTGGAATCCTTGTAAAATTCTGGTCAAGATTGGTATTGAGCTTGTGTTTTCTGATCACCTGTAACCACCATCTCACCGGAGAAGATGGTGGTTTCCACCGTGGACCACCACCTAAGAATGTGACCTTCGCCTGAGCTAGAGGTAGGAGATGATGTCCTAGCCCTTGGATCAGCTTTCTTCATTGACCTTGTATATGCATCTCACGACCCAGATTCAAACTCAGGATTGCCTCCTTAGATTGAAACACATCGTTTCATTTAAACGATGTGGCAAGCCCAGTCAGCTGCCATCTGGTCCTCACATGGACACGCTCTGAAGCTTTGGATTCGTTTACCAGTCAATTGATCTAGTGGCTCTCATTTAATTCAGCATTTTAATTTCTTTATTTCATTTTTGCTTTATTTTTTAATCCATTTTGATTCTAAAATCCATAATAAATAGAAAAATAAACATTTTTAAGCTAGATTTTTTCCCCTAATTCCTTAAAAAATGTAGAATTTAATAGGATTGAAAAAGGTTTAATTCATGCATTTTTTTATTTTATTTGCATTTTTTGCATTTTAATTGGTTTTATTTTCAATTTGTTTGACATGTGTTTTTGCTGATTTTATTGTGAATGATTGGTGATGAATTTTGAGTTGATTCCTTTTGGGCTAGTTATCTTAGATATGCATGTACCCATAGTAAATTTCTCATATTTTTGTGAGAGAATTTTAGGCTAGTTTGAACATTGAACATTGGGTGGTTTAGAATTAGGGTTTTAAGATGATACCTTTAGGTTTAGGGCATAGGTTTAGGTCCAAATGAATGGTTAACCCCCTGGTTTTTGTATGAGAGATTCATAAGAGGTTTAGGAAATCTTAGTAATTTTTGTAGGATTTTAAAATCATGTTTGGTATTTTAAGTAGAATTAGTTTTAAGACTAACTTCTAGGTGTTTCTGATGAACTAATTTGGCTAGTTTAATTCAATAGTTCCCCTTAGACTAGGGTGGTGTTGCTTTTGAGCTTGGGTGATCATGAAGACTAATTGAAGGTGCTTTGGAGAGCTTGAAGGAGCTTGGATGTGAAGATTCTCTCATCTTGTGGGTGCTTGTCAGGAGCTTAGGGAAACTAGGGTTTTAGGAAGAGCATCAGAGTAGTTTGGTTTGTTTCTTCAAACATGGAGCATATTGTTCATCTCCATTCAATCCAATGACATAAATTCCTCCTTGGGAAGCTCCATCTCTCCTTAGTAGGGATGAGTGGTATGCCCAAGTGAGTAGAACTTTGAGGATACCTTTCATTAGCAATGTTGAGTTCTCAGTGACTTCCCTTGGTTGTCATTGAGCTTCTTAACATTCCAACTTGATCTTGTTGAATGATTCTCCCTTGGAGGGGCTTGTTGAAGCTTGGTAAAGGAAAGTTGAGGATGCTTGTTGAAGCTAGGTTTTTGCTGCTTGCTGAAGTTGTCTGCTTGTTGAAGCTGGTTATTGGTTGAAGCTAGGGTTTAAGCTATTTACTGGATGAAGATGAGGTTTGTGCTTGTTGAAGCTGGTTGCTTGTTGAAGCTTGGTGCTTATTGAAGATTTAAAGTTTATTGAAGCTTGAATATAGGAGTTATTCATGAAGATGAAGGTTGTTGCTGTCAACTTTTTGCTGATTAATCATCTGTTGCTGTCAGAGCTGCTGTTTGCTGTAGGAGTTTGGTGCTACTGCTTGGGCTGCCTCCTCTGCTTTGGGGTTTTGTTTTCTATATTGTTTGTTGGCTTGTATAGCTTTCCCCTAGGTTTGAAGCAAATGTTGATTCACTTTGCATGTTGTATTGCTGCGTTGCATGCATTTTACTGTATTTGCTTGCTTTCTTTTCTGTTTATCCCTTAGGATCTCTGATTTCCTCTGTGCAGGAGGGAATTATGACAGACATTAGGATTCTTATCCATGCATGACAAAATTAGGTTAGTTTTATTCCCCTTTCAACCCTAGGTTTTTTAGAGCTTCTTTCTCTTCTTATCTCAAAATAATTCCAAAATACCGTAATAAGGTTAATCAACGTCGTACGGTATGAGCCTTAAGCTATTTGAGAAAAGGTTGTTGGAGGGTCACTCTTCAGTAATCTGACTGCTTAGTATGGTGCCCTTAGGGTGACATGCGACGTAGTCACTCTCAGATCATAGTCTCTAGTGCGTCAGAGATTGCAAATAAACTAAAAAACACTTCTTTCGTAAAAGATTCAAAACAAACATCAAAGTGTCATTTTTGTCCGCTTGGACTCTTAATCAAGAAAAACCCTTTTTTAAGGTAATAAAAAACAGTCAGACAAGCTTGTGTCTTCTGTAGCCCGAACTACGCTTGCTCTAATCTTTCATGCTGTATGAAAGTACGTAGGCATAGGATGCCGTATCCTAGCGAGCAACCTTCCCCTCCTTTCCCGTAGGTAGGCGAACTACGTTGACTCTGATTTCTCATTCCAGACGAGAATACGTAGGCATAAAGTGCGATACTTTGCCGAGTCATTTTCTTTTCTTTTTAACCCACCCCATAGAGTAGATAGAATAAAATACCCTTAGATAGAAAACAAGCGTGGATCCCGTCGAGTACGACGGACGTGAGGGGTGCTAATACCTTCCCCTTGCGTAACCGACTCCCGAATCCAGGATTTGGTTGCGATGACCATTCCTTTCCCTCTTTGCGTTAGGTTTACTCTGAGCGTTTCCTTTCCCTCTTGTGGGATAAATAACGCACGGTGGCAACTCTTCTGTCATAGCCGGCGTCGATTTTCGCAGTAGCGAAAGCTGGCGACTCTGCTGGGGATATCCGGTTCCCTATGTGAGTCAATCCTAGTGCTTGTTTTGCCGTCTGGGGGTGTTGTATGTATTTACCTTTCTGCCTTTACTTTCAGTATTATTTTTTTGTTATTGTGCTAGGAAGGGGGTTAGATTGAGAGATAAGTCGGACCTGGGCTTGAGTTTGCACATAGACTTAGAAGTAGAGAGTAGTGGTTAGCCTGCTTGCTTAGCTTGCACCAGCTAGCCACAAAATCTGCGCTCGGACGAGATTCTCTTTGATGCTTCTTGCCTGGCCCTTAGGGCTCGACAAGTTGTCTGACCCGAGGATTGTCGACTCTAGGGACCTATCAATTGGGATTCAACTAAGTGAGGCCGCTTCAAAGGATGATGATGCCACACCTTCTGGGTATTGTATCATCGCTCTTGAAAGTCTGTGACGTTGAACCCGTATAGGATGCCGTACCTCGTCTGCGAGTTAAGTACATACCTGTGAGGGGTAGGTAGGTCTGTTTGTAGGAAACCTTTGACCTCAGAGTAACTGGTTTATCTCTGTCAGTGAGATGTGGTTACAGGGTTCATTTGAGTGGTTGGTTTGGTTTGAGATGAAGATTTGATGGTTCTCAGGCTTCAGTACAAAGCAGCACAGTTCATCAGCATTGCACTTGATCTCCTGTTTGCATATGCATGTGCATTTTCATGTTTGCATTTCATTAACGTGTATTTATGTTGCATGTGTGATCATTCCCCTCTGATTCTAGTGTATATTCTAGCCAGACATGGAGTCCATGAAGAGGAAAGTTGCTTACCGGTTGCATTTGCCAGATATCAGTGCGTTGCTGGGATTAGTTGCTCTAGCAGATGAGAGAGTGAGGGCTGAGTTCAGAGTATCTTATGGGAGATTGCTTAGTTTGTTGTATAGGCCTTCAACATTTGAGACGACTGGGGTGTATACTCTGATGCAGTTTTATGAGCCTCAGCTGAGATGCTTCATGTTCCCCGACTATATTCTGGCACCCACTTTGGAAGAGTATTCTGCTATGTTGGGGGTTCCTGTGTTAGACCAGATGCCCTTTATACATGTTGATGCTGAGCCTGAGTTGGCTACACTTGCTGAGATTGTCAGTTTAGACGCTTCTGATTTTCCTGGAGGATTGGTCAAGCTGAATGGAGCCTATGGTTTTCACCTGTCTGTCCTGGTTGAGAAGGCTACACAGTGCGCGAAGAGTGGATGTTGGGGTGCCTTCAGTGCCATTCTAGCTGTCTGCATCTATGGGACTGTCTTGTTTCCTAATGTGCCAGATTTTATTGACTCGGATGCCTTCTTGATTCTTGCCTCGAAGAATCCAGTTCCTACTCTCTTGGGCGATGTTTATCATTCTATTCACTATAAGAATGAGAAACGTCGTGGCAAGAATGTTTCCTGCTGTCTTCCTCTTTTGTACAGGTGGTTCCAGGGACATCTTCCGAAGACAAGGCCTTTTGTTGATGCTGTTGATACTTTGGATTGGTCTTCCCGGCTGATGGGGCTGTCTGCTGAGAACATCATTTGGTTTGATCGAAACATGCTTGGCACTGATATTATATATAGTTGCAGTGGCTTTCCGAATGTCCCTTTGATTGGACGGAAAGGCTGTATCAACTATAACCCGTCTCTGCTGGTGAGATAGTTTGGTTATGCCTTGAGAGATGCTCCTATTAAGGTTGAGATACAGGAATCTCTGTATCTCACGGGCTCATTAGACGAGGCTGTTTTGAGCAGGTTGAGACATGCATGGGCTAACATCCATAGGAGAGGGAAGGCTTTGCTTGGTAAGAGCAACATCAAAGCTTATGATCCCTATTTGGCTTGGATCCACGAGAGAGATAGGATTTCCCTGATGCCATATCCTGCTGTGGAACCTCTGTATCTTCCAGTGATTGAGGCACCTACTTCGGTAGAGATTGAGAAGTATAACAAATTATTGGCTGAAAATGAAGAATTGAAGAAAGCCAATGATGAGTTAGAGAAAGAGATCTTCCAGTTGCGTCATGAGAAGAATGAAGCTACTTTCACTGTCAAGGAACAAATTGAGTTGATTAACAGGTTGGGTTCAGATTTGACTGAAGAGACCGGCAAGAAGGAAAAAGTGGGAGTAGCCTTGAACGGTGTTAGCAAGGTGCTTGCTTCCAAGAAGGAACTCTTAAACAAAGCTTATTCCCGACTCGGCAAGTGGGAAACATTATGGAATACCACGCTTACCAAGCGGAAGGAGCGTGAAGATGAGCTGAAGCTGCAGATTGCCACGCTAGAGGCGCATATTAGAGCCCAGGATGTAAAGATCGCTGAAGAGACATCACTTAGGAGCGCTGTTGAGCTTAAAGTAAGTGACCTTGACAAGAAGCCAAGGGGTTGTGAATTGAAGGCCGACTCCAAGAGATGCAGACTCGACGAGTGTTTTGGCGAAGGAACCTGCAAGGACGACGCCAAAAAGCTGAGATCCACTGCTGAGCGACATGCGTTACTGATACAAGAGCTAATCTCCAGACTAGGGCATTCAGAGACGTTAAGGATATTGTAAGATGTCAGAGCGCGCCATTTGGCCTGAGTTATCTTTGCCTTACTTTTGTTATCTGTACTTGTATTTTGACCATCGCCAGGCTTGTTGGCCGAGGTCTCTTCAGCTGTATTCAGTTGTACTCTTGTACTCTGCCTCTTGGCATTTGTTTATGTATGAGGGTTTTCTGATTCCTTGCTTGCTTGATGGGGACTCCATTGTCGTGATGGCCTTCTCTCTAAAACTAGAATCGGGGGGGAATATAACCTGTAGCATATTTATACATTTGCATCTGCATCCTCATATTGCATGACCGGTATTTTTGAATCTGTATCTTATTTCCTGCATCTCACAGGTTTTTCAGGATTGACGACCAAAGAGTCCACCACTATTCAACCAGAAACAACTGCAAGAAGATAATGGATCAAGTTCAGGTCGAGATGCAGGAAATCCGTGAGAAGCTGACTCTGTTCATGCAAGCTATGGAGAGCATGGCCAAGGGCCAGGAGAAACTCCATACCTTGGTGCAGCCGTTGCTGACGCGGGCGAACGGAAATGGCAACACTGACCACATTTCTGTTGAAACTCCTCGCCTGGAGGATGAGATATCGACAGCTGTTACTCCACCTGTTGTGACTGTCAACGGAAACACTGGTACTGGTGCAGGTGTTGGCGCTGGTAATGGTAACACTGGAAATGGTGGTAATGGGCATGTTGTTAACAACAAAGGCAAGACTGTGGATGCCGATCAAGGATTCGTTGACAATGTTGGCTTTGGAAACAATGGGTATGGCAATGTCAATCAGGACGGGAACTTCGGGTTCAACAATCAAGGCTTCGGTAATGACGGTTACGGCAACAATCAGGGGTATGGCTATGGTAATGGTGGATTCGGTAATGTGAATAACAACGGCGCTGGAGCATTTCCTTTCAACAATGGTTTTGGACCTACTAGGGTCAATCTAGGGTTCGGCAACCGAGGACAGGGTCATGTGTTCAATTAGCAAGGATTTGGCCGTAACATGGGTTACGATGGGTATGGCAATGACTGGAATGTGGATCAATAGGATGACGCTTTTTCAGGAAGAGGTATGGGACCTGAAGGTCCTATTGACCCTGTTTAGAGGATCAGAATGCTAGAAGAGCAGATGAAAGGTGTGGTTGATCAGAACTCCGCTGGGTTAGACATGACTACCATGGGGTTGGTATCAGGGCTGAGGGTGCCATTAAAATTCAAGGCTCCAGCATTCGACAAATACAAAGGGGATACCTGCCCAAAGGTCCATGTACGTTCGTATTATAGAAGGATGTCTGCATATTCCAATGATGAAAGGATGCTCATGCATTTCTTTCAGGATAGCTTATCGGGACCATTTTTGGAATGGTACATGGGGCTGGAGCCCACTCAGATTAGAAGCTGGAAGCAGTTGGCTGATGCTTTTGTTATGCATTACAAATATAACAGCGATTTGGCGCCAAACAGAGTTCAGTTGCAGAATCTGTCGCAGAAAAGTGGTGAAAGTTTCAAAGAGTACGCGCAGCGGTGGCGCGATATGGCAGCTCGGGTGCACCCTTCTTTGGTTGAAATGGAGATGAATGCCATGTTTGTGGGGACATTTACAGGAATGTACTATGACAAGTTACTGAATGTTTCGATGGGTAGCTTCTCCGATATGATCCTTATGGGAGAAAGGATCGAGAATGGAATTAAAATTGGGAAGATTCAGGTAGGTGAATCTACTTCGGCTGGGAGTGCGAGAAAAGCGTTCGGCAGAAGACGACAAGGTGATACAAGCGTTGTATTTGGTGGCAGAGGCCGGGGCAGAGGTAGAAATCAGTACAGTCAACCTAAACAAATAGCCAGTGTTACTATTCTGATTCCTCAACAACAACAACCACAGCAGCAACAAAGGCAGAATCAGGGTCAGAGAAGGTTTCAGAATGCAAAGCCGAAGAGGGTATTTGATAAGCTTCCGTCGACATATGCGGAGCTTCTTCAGACATTGCTGGGGTTGAATTTGGTTGAGAAAAGAACTTTGGAACTGCCTACAGGACCGGTACTTCCTTATGGGTACGACACTAGTAAGCACTGCGAATTCCATTCCGGGGCGCCCGGACATGATGTAGAATCTTGTCATGCCTTCAAGCATAAAGTTCAAGACTTGTTGGACAATAAAGCCATCAACTTTGGCCAAGTGGGGCCCAACATTGTACAACAGCCTATGCCTAATCATGGGGAAAATGCTATCTCGACAGAAGAAAATTTGAACTTGGTGATGGATGTTAATGAACTGAAGACGCCATTGAGTGAGGTGAAAAGCAGGTTGCTCTGAGGGGGAGTATTCCCTGGTTGTGATGAATACTGTTTAGAGTGTTGGACCCAACCTGAGGGTTGTACTGATTTGAAGCAGGGCATTCAGGCCATGATCGACGAAGGGACCTTGCAATTCGATCGAACTGTAGTTGAGAAGCCTGCAGAGGCATTAGGTGATAAGCAGAATGATATTGCAACGGTAACGATCCCGAGAAAGACTATAACGATAACGGCGCCCGCCAAGCGGCCAACTATTACGATTACCAAAGCCGGGCCTGTTCCCTTTGAGAGTACGAAAGTTGTCCCGTGGACATACAGATTAGAAGCATATTGCAACGGTGAAAAGATTGTGGTGAATAACCAGCCAGCTGGGGCTGTTGATAATGTTGTTGGAACGGGGGGCATGACCCGTAGCGGAAGGATCTTCACCTCACCTGAAATAGAAGCAGAGAGGTTGGCCAAAGGCAAAGCCAAATTAAATGAAAGCGGGCCTACTCAGTCGAAAGAAAAGGATACATCACTCAAGGACGTAGAGGAGTTCATGAGACTGATTCGCAAAAGCGACTACAAAATTGTTGAACACCTACAGCAGACGCCATCGAAGATTTCTATCTTGTCGTTGTTGTTATGTTCCGAAGCCCACCAGAACGCCTTGCTGAAGATACTGGATACGTCATTTGTGCCTCAAGAAGTTTCTGTAAATCAGTTAGAGGGGGTAATGGCACATGTCAATGCTGGACATAGCCTGGGTTTCACAGATTTTGACCTAACACCCAGGGGTCGAGAGCACAACATGGCCTTGCATGTATCGGTGGAATGTCGGGGCACCGTAATGTCGCATGTATTGGTGGATACTGGATCGTCGTTGAACGTACTGCCAAAGAAAGCCATGATGAAATTGGACATACGGGGAATTATTTGCACGCCCAGCGATTTGGTTGTGAGGGCGTTTGACGGGAAGAAAAGATCAGTGTTTGGGTCAATAACATTACCGCTTCAGGTGGGGCCGGAAAATTTTTAATACCGAATTCTACATCATGGACATCCATCCAGCTTATAGCTGCCTTCTTGGACAACCATGGATCCATGCTGCAGGGGCCGTAACGTCCATATTACATCAGAAGTTGAAGTATATGGTGGGTGATAGTGTTGTTACCGTTTGCGGGGAGGAGGATATTCTGGTCAGTCACCTGTCATCATTCAGATATATGGAGGTCGACAGAGAAATACACGAGACACCTTGTCAAGCCTTCGAAGGGTTGCGGATTAAAGATAAAGCTCAGGGGTCCAGCAAAATGTCAGATGTGGCAGTGTCATCTTACAAAGAGGCTCAGGCTTTAGTGCAGACTGGTGAGACTAAAGGATGGGGGTAGGTTCTGGAGATTCCCGTGAAGAATGACAAGTTTGGGCTAGGGTACCGACCGACATCGTTAGCGTTATCTTCAGGAGCGCCCAGGTTCAAGGGACCGGTCACGATTACGCCAAGCGGGGTGTGCTTTGAGACTATCAACGCTATCTCCGATGCTGAAGACGGAGATAGTGACTGCGATATGGACGCGTGGATCAAGCCAAGCGTGCCAGGACAAAGTCTCTGCAACTGGTCCATCTGGGAAACTGTTCCAGTGACTTTTAAACATTAATGATTTGTTTTATCAATTGTTGAATAATCCTATGTCCTACCCGGGGCAGAGTGATTTTACCTTAGGGCCACTTGATTATGTGTATAGCACTATTTAATCATGAAATAAAGGCGTTTTTCATATTCAAATATTGTGATCTCTGTTTTTCTTGTTTTTTTTACTTTAACAATAAATGGCAACGTGGTTATTTGCTTTGTTTGCGTGTTGAAGCGTTTAACCATTTCCTTTGCAGGACTAATATTTCAGATGACATCTCCTACGAACCGCCTATGACTCATTTCGACTTCGAGCACCCGGTATTCCAAGCAGAGGAAGAGATTGTTGAGGATAGCGACCTGCCAGAGGAGCTGACTCGTTTGTTGAAACAGGAAGAGAGAATCATTCAGCCTCATCAGAAGGAAATCGAGATTATCAACTTGGGGTCGGAAGAAGTTGTGAGAAATATTCGTATAGGGGCTGCGCTGCAAAGCGACATCAAGCAAAGGCTGATTGAGATACTGCGAGTGTATAGTGATATATTTGCTTGGTCGTACGAGGATATGCCTGGGTTAGATACGGACATGGTTGTGCACCGTCTGCCGTTGCGAGAGGAATGTACGCCGGTTAAACAGAAACTCAGAAGAACCAGACTAGACATGGCTGTGAAAATTAAGGAGGAAGTTCAAAAACAGTGGGATGCTGGGTTCCTAGCTGTTACAACTTATCCTTCATGGGTCGCTAATATAGTACCAGTACCGAAGAAAGACGGTAAAGTGCGAATGTGTGTAGACTACCGTGATCTGAATAGGGCGAGCCCGAAAGACAACTTCCCACTTCCTCACATTGATGTGCTGGTTGATAACACTACTCAGTTCTCCGTATTCTCCTTCATGGACGACTTCTCAGGCTATAATCAGATCAAAATGGCGCCAGAAGACATGGAGAAGACTACCTTCATTACCCCCTGGGTAACATTTTGCTACAAAGTGATGCCCTTCGGACTGAAGAACGCTGGGGCAACATATCAACGTGCTATGACGACTCTCTTTCATGACATGATGCACAAAGAGATCAAGGTTTATGTTGATGATATGATTGCCAAATCCCAGACAGAGGAGGAGCATTTGGTTAATCTGCTGAAACTGTTCAAAAGGCTTAGGAAGTTCAGGTTGGGACTGAACCCTAACAAGGGCATCTTCGGGGTGAGATCGGGTAAACTGTTGGGGTTTATCGTGAGCAAAAAAGGAATAGAGGTTGATCCTGCAAAGATAAAAGCTATACAAGAAATGCCGACGCCTAAAACAGAAAAAAGAAGTGCGTGGGTTTTTAGGAAGGTTGAACTACATCGCTCGGTTCATATCTCACCTAACTGCGACATGCGAGCCGTTATTCAAGTTGTTGAAAAAGGATTAGGTGTTGACCTGGAATGAAAATTGTCAAAAGGCGTTCGGCAAGATAAAAGAATACTTGCAGGAACCTCCTGTTTTGATACCCCTAGTGGCCGGGAGACCTTTGATTATGTATTTGACGGCTCTTGAGGAAAGTATGGGTTGTGTTCTCGGTCAACACGACGAGACCGGACGTAAAGAGCATGCAATATACTATTTGAGTAAGAAGTTTACCGACTGTGAGTCCAGATACTCAATGCTCGAGAAGACGTGTTGCGCGCTAGCCTGGGCCGCCAAACGTTTGAGGCAATACATGCTGAATCATACAACCCTGCTAATTTCAAAGATGGATCCAATCAAATACGTGTTTGAGAAGCAAGTACTCTCCGGAAGAATTGCCCGATGGCAGATGGTGTTAACCGAATATGATATCTAATATGTCTCGCAAAAGGCTATTAAAGGTAGCGTGCTGTCAGAGTACCTTGTGGTGCAGCCTGTTGAGGACTACCAATCGATGAGGTTTGATTTTCCTGACGAGGATATCATGTACCTGAAAATGAAAGATTGTGAAGAACCGTTGCCGGACGAAGGACTAGAGTTGGGTTCCAAATGGCAGTTGATATTTGACGGAGCTGTAAATTCCTATGGTAGCGGAATAGGGGCAATTATCACCACCCCTCAGGGGTCGCACATCCCCTTTACTGCCCGATTGACCTTTCCCGTTACAAATAATGAGGCTGAATATGAGGCTTGCATCATGGGCCTGGAAGAAGCCATTGATTTGTGAATCAAGAACCTGGACGTATACGGAGACTCAGCTCTAGTGGTGAACCAGATTAGAGGGGAATGGGAGACACGTCAGCCCAATTTGATACCATATTTGAATTATGCAAGGAGATTGTTGCCTTTCTTTGACAAGGTGGAATTGCATCACGTGCCACGAGCAGAAAATCAAATGGCCGACAGCCTGGCGACATTGTCTTCAATGTATAAAGTTAACTTCTGGAACGAGGCTCCCCGGATTTTTATCTCTCGGCTCGATAGGCCTGCCTTCATATTTGCGATTGACGAGGCTCCCGATGGTAAACCCTGGTACTTTGACATCCAGAATTTCCTGAAGAACAAGGAGTATCCGACTGGGGCAGCCAGTCGAGATCAGAAGACTCTCAGGAGATTGGCTGGCAATTTCTATCTGAATCCTGATGGTGTCCTGTACAAGAGAAACCTCGACTTGGTGTTGTTACGCTGTGTAGATGAGAAAGAGGCGAAGTTGCTCATGGAAGAGATACATGAGGGTACATTTGGTACACATGCTGGCGGGCATGCTATGACGAGAAAACTGCTACGAGCAGGTTATTATTGGCTAACTATGGAAACATATTGTTTCAAGTTTGCAAAAAGGTGTCATAAATGCCAGATTTATGCGGACAAGATCCATGTGCCTCCAAGTCCTCTGAATGTGATGTCATCACCATGGCCTTTCTCGATGTGGGGGATTGATATGATTGGCAAGATTGAGCCTACAACATCAAATGGACACCGGTTCATTTTGGTGGCAACTGATTACTTCACCAAGTGGGTGGAAGCAACATCATATGCCAATGTGACCAAACAAGTGGTAGCCAGATTTATCAAACGAGATATTATCTGCAGATATGGAATCCCTGAGCGGATTATCACCGACAATGGTTCAAATTTGAATAATAAAATGATGAAAGAGCTATGTCAGAATTTTAAGATTGAGCATCACAACTCTTCTCCTTACCGGCCCAAGATGAATGGCGCTGTCGAAGCGGCCAATAAGAACATAAAGAAGATTGTTCAGAAGATGGTTGTGACGTATAAGGACTGGCACGAGATGCTACCTTTCACTTTGCACGGTTATCGTACGACGGTACGCACATCAACCGGGGCAACCCTTTTTTCATTGGTATACGGGATGGAGGCAGTGTTACCATTGGAGGTCGAGATTCCTTCTCTAAGGGTTTTGCGTGATGTCCAACTTGACGAGGCAGAATGGGTTAAAGATAGAATGAATCAACTCAGTTTAATGGATGAGAAGAGACTGGCTTCTTTAGCCTACGGTCGGTTATATCAGATCTGGATGAAGAAAGCTTACGACAAGAAGGTATGCCCTCGAAGCTTTCAGACGAGCGATCTTGTTTTGAAAAAGATCCTCCCACCACAAACAGATCACATGGGCAAATGGACTCCTAATTACGAATGTCCCTACGTTGTCAGAAAAGTCTTCTCTGGAGGAGCCTTGTTACTATCCACCATGGATGGTGAAGACTTTACGTCTCCTGTGAATTCGGACACAGTTAAAAAATACTTTGCTTGAAAGTGACCCGCTGGACAGTAAAAAGAGAGTCCAGGCAAAAATGGGGCATCCTGGCGAACTATAAAAAATGAATAAGAGGTTCGAGCAAAAGTTAGGGATAAAATTGAAAAGATGTACACCCGCGAAGTCGAAAACCTGAAAAGGGCGACTTCGGCAAAAAAGGGTATCCCGGTGAATTGAAAACCCGCAAAAGGCGGTTCACGCAAAAGTTAGGGATTGAAAAAGCAAATGACTGCGGTCCGGATTTGATACGACATTTCTTAGTGGTTTGGGAGTACCTGGGGGCCGTCTATCCGAAAACAATCTCTTCCGAAGATCGAGTACCGGGAAAGCGCAGAGTCAGGCGAGTCATAGGAGGATTAGCTCATGGTGTTTGTCTGTACCACGTGTTGCACCCCAAAATTTGACCAACAATTATCTATTCATTGAGTGTTTGAAAGTGGATGCCTTCATCAGAAAGTTCAAGAGATCCCCAGAGAAGTGGTTGAAACCAGGGTTGTGTGCTTCACAGTTTGAGAATTGTGGGTGCTCCTCAGATGATTCTGAGACTTTGAGAATGGCCTAGATGTTTTGAGAAAGCTTATGAGATGACTTGATAGCCATCATGAAGCCCAGAGAAGTCATTATACAAGAATTCAGAGGATTCAACCATGAATGGTAGAATTAGGGTTTTGACTGGGTCAACCCTAGGATAACTGAAAATTTGGAGAAGGTTGAGACCTAATCCAAGGGCCATGAGATCATGGAATGATGTATAGAGATGTTATAAAGATGATTCCTAGACCAACTCATCATGATTGAGGAGTTTAAGAAGTTTTGAGTTAGGGTTTCTGAGGATTGTCAGTGGAAAAACCCTAATTTGATCCCTATCTTCCAGGCAGTTTTAGCTCTAGATGTGATTGATATCTCATCTTCCCCATAACATGAATGTTGTAGAGCTTGTTCTAAGCTTTAATTTGAGTGGTGGAAGTCCTTGATAGGAGTTACAGAGCTCAAGTTATGGTTTTGACAAATTACAGGTCAGCTGAGGTGTGTGAATCTGGGTCCATGAAAGTCACCCAACTTGCAGACAACTTTTTCCCTAGTAGGATGATTCCTATGATTTCTTGGTCAACATGAATGTTGAAGAGGATCTTCTTAGCTTTAATCTGAGTGGTAGAAGTCCTTGATTGGATTTGTGGAACTCAACTTATGGTTTGAGCAAGACAGGGGTATTTTGGTCATTTGTCAGTTATAGGTCATTTTAGCCAATGCCTAAAACTCCTATTTCCAAGCCTCAAATGAAAAAACTCAAAACATGAAAGTTGCTCAAAATGGGATTTTAAGTCTAGAAAGAAGGTCACAAATTGTTGGAAAAGCTCATAGCATGAGATTACATGATTGGTCAAAAATGAACTAAAAATGGCTTATAACTTTGAAAAGTTGAAATTGAAAAGTGATTTGGGAGATCCACAAATCCAAAATAGGTCATCCAATATATCATTTTGATTGGAAAAACCATTTTAAGAACTTTGGTTTAAATAGATTTTTCATTTGAGGCTCCAAAAATGGACTTCCTTTGGAAATTTGTTGCTTGCAAAAGAAGGTAACATTGAAAAACCCTACACAAGTGAAACTAAAGGCTGTTTTTCACTCATCCTCACTCAATAACTCATGTAAGGACATTTTGAGACCAAATTACAAGGCATGGCACATGGGAGATGAGATAACCAATATGGCATATCATGGAATTTTCAAGAAGTTTCCACCCTATTCTAGATGAATCTAGAAGCATCCAACAATTGTTATTTAAAGAATGCCATGAGGAGTGTTAAAGGTTGGTGAAACTTGAGCCAAGTCAGAGGAGAGAGAGAGATACATAGCCATTGGAGGAGTTTCTTCAAGTTGAAGCAACTTGAGTTTTCTTCCACTACCAGCCATCACCTTCACAACAAGTGCAAACAGAAGGTTGAGGATCATTCAAGGATCATCTAGAAGCAATTTCAAGGCCTGAGTCGTGCTCTACATCACTGCACCATAACCTCTTGACAGGTTCTTTCTCCCTCTTAATTATCTTGAATTACATGGTATTGCTTAGTTTTAGAGGTATAGGAAGGTTGTACTAGGCTAAATGACTAAACCCTAGAAGTTATAGCTCATTCTATGACAATGCATGGCAGGTGTAGGAATCTTTAAGTTTCAAGAATTGGTTGTTTATGGCGATTTAATCATCTAGAATTAGTGTGCATTAGCTAGGGTATCTTGTAGAACATCTGTAGACCATTAGATTGAAGTTTGATGAAGGTTGATGTCAGTTGACCATGGTTGTACCAAGGTGTTTAAGCATTCTGTTAGAACAACCTAGGTGGAATCAAGAAAAACTGATCGTACCATTTTATTCTAGGCATTTAGTAGATCAATTTTCGTTTTGGAATCGAGTGAAACCGTGGCGTGTGGAGAGAGATAGGAGAGCTCGAATTTGAGTGTGTGGAGAGAGGGTTCTGAAAACCCTAGGTCCCATTTGGGACGATGAACAACAGCCACTAGATCATTCCCAGAATTTGACTAATTCATTTAATCCAACGGTGATGATTTAACCTGAGAAAGAGAGGGAAGATTCAAATTGAGTGAAACGCGGCGTTTCACTTAAAGGGGCGTTCTGGGCTTATGTGCTATCCCCACCCCCCTTATTGCTGGCCCATTCATTTTTAACTAGCGCCTCTTGCTATTCTGACCCCCCTCCCCTTTATTCGTTTTTAATTGTTTTTATTTTCTTTTAATATTTCTCTGTTTGATTAATTCATTTAAAAATGATAAAAAATGATTTTTAAATTCTTCTTTTTTCTATAATTAGATGAAATTGTGTAGAAAATTATAAAAATAAAAATGAGATTTTATTTTTAGGTTTAATATTTTTAATAGATTTTCCAATTAAATAGCTTTTTAATTGTTTAATTTTGTATCATGATTTTGTAGGAATTGTTTTAGAACCTTCCCTTAGGGTTTTTAATCCATTCTTTTTTTGTGCAATTAGATGATGAATCATAGTTCCCCATAGGATTTTTCCTAGATTTTTAGAATTAAATCTTGATTAGTTTAATTAGGGTAGATTTAGGGTATCCTGTGAGACAGCCTATGTCCCATTAGTGGAATTCTAATGAAACCTTATAAAAATACAGAAAAATTTGAAATTTTTAAAGGACAATACTTAATTATTTAAAAACATACTGTTTCACATACATATGCTTCAAATATATTTTACAGAGTTTGACACCGTTAAGACTAGCGGCCTTGCCACATAGATAAAACATAAAATAAAAGTACAGAAAGGAAACCAAAAAGAAAGCATACCAAAAGGGACCTCCTAAGTCCAACAAGACTGACACTTATACTGACTGTAGTAGTAGGGATGTGATTAGCGTTTGACAAAACACTAACAGCTCCCAATCTAGATGTTATAGTAACACATCTCCACGTCACTTCATATCCTTTCCTTCTGAGTTGTCGGGAAGTACGCAAGATTCGAGCTCATCGTCTGATCGTCATAAAATAATCCAAAATGCAAAACAAAAATGACACAGGGCTAAGATTCATGTACAAGTTTAAAAGTGGGAATGAATGTGTAAAATAATAATATATATGGAAACCATATTTATACAAACAAGCGTATCTTATACCCACAATTACATATACTTTATTTATTCTAATGCATCCCTGAACTATATGCTGACTCAGGCCACTAAACGCTGTCAATGATATCTATCCCATTTACCAAGATCAGATATCACTAGACCACATGCCACCAACGTACTCCCAATTACCAAGAGCTACGCCACCTAACTTCACATGGAGCCTAGGTGTTATAAGTCGATCGTCCCTGAGAATTCAGGCCAAGAACCTTGTCTTGCCTAGCATGCATAGATAATAATCCCCGTCGGGATTGCAGGCGACTGATCAACCTCGTGCGTCCCATACCGCACGGCGGTGGACTTACACATTCCTTAATGCAAGTCTATATGATCACTCACTCATCTTGTGGCAACTCTTAGCCATAAGTATTAAGTTAATAATGGGGAATTATCGTATCAACTTTTCAAGTTATACTTATTATCTAGATACTTAGGTTGAGTACCAAATCCATCCAATGTCTTGCCATATTTGATCTTTGTCCTTACATAATAAGTTCAGTTTGTATAATGGGTAATTGTATGGTTAACTTCCCAGGTAAGAGAGGTGGACTGTAAACGGCATAGTCGACCAAGTCTTTCCTTAGCCAGAACCCAACCAAATATAACTACTCATTGTATCCAACTTTCCTTATGTTAATGGGGATCAATTACTTAATATCTAGCAATGTTTTTCTCTCATTAACCGATTATTTCCTTAATCTATCAATCACAATCATTCAAGTATAAATAAAATAAACAATTATAAAATTAACCGAATAATGCAAGCACAATACAATACCAAATTGTCAAAGATTATTCCTATGATAATTAATTAAGGCCGGCGTAACCTCGCCTAGTGATTTGTGAAAATCATTATTTGAGAATAGGCTCTCCTTAATTATTTATCGCTAGTAGGGCTTAGGTCACCACTACACACATATATATTAAGTTATTTTACGCTAACCGTCCCAATCGTATACGAAATCTTGCCCCCACCTTTTGTTGAGTGTTGTTGAAAGTCCACAAGTGTTGTCTTCGATCTTTGCCAAGAACCTAATTTACGATAACCGTTGGATTGTACGAAATTTATGAAATAATTAGAATATAATTTATGGTTAATTGAACATAATCCCGTTATAACTTGAAATATTTATTTATTTAAATATATCATAATAACCTCCAAAATAATTATTAAATTCAAATATAAATTATATTATACCTCCTTTTGAATTTGTTTGTTTTAGAAAATTGTCAAGAGTATATTTCTAATAACATTTAAATTATAATAAAATTTGGGCATTATAACGACTTAAAATGGTAAAATTTATTTTGGACTTTATAAGTTCAATATATCGACGTCTGAACGGAATTTGCATAGAAAATTTAAAATAACCTTTATATAAATAACATAATTAAAATAATATAATTAAAATAAAATGGACATTATAACGGCTTACCGATTACTTATGAAAATGATTTGGGCAGAACTTTGACGTATAAAACTCCCTTGAAACTTTAGAAGAACTTTTACCACAAAATACTCTAAAGGTTACGAACCGATATCGTGGGAACTTCGATAACTAAAACTAATATTGCTATATGAAGAAATTAGAGAAGGAAAGAAGTAAAGAAGTAAGAAAGATGATTTGTGAATGAATGAATGAAAATGGGGTGGAAGAGACCCCTATTTATACTAGTTGTAAAATATTAAAATAACATAATTTATCATCTTTTGCCCATACCTTCCAACTTTTCAACTCTTGCTAGTAAATATGTCTCTATCAAATATTTACTAATCTTTCATCAATAGTGCTTTAGGTGTTCTAGTATGACTTTGTGAAAATAATTTATGACAAAGGTATGGGAGCTTGATTTCATGACATAATATTATGTAGGATATTAATAGAAAATGAGATATATATTTCTTTTATAAAAAGTAAAATGTTAATAATATTAATAATAATAAAAATAGTAAAAAGGATAGTTATTTGATATTTTTATTGTCTTAAGATTATTTTATTTATTAATTGGTTTATAGAGTAAAATGATAATATTCAAATAAAATAAAATCAATTAATAATAACAAAACAAGAACAACAATAATGATAATAATAATATGAATAATTAATTAACTTAAAGTTAAGGGTTTTAAGTACCAATTTAAATTTCAAAGTTTAGTTTATAAAATGAAACGATGATATTCAAATTGAAGAATAAAAGTAATAAATATAAAAAGTAATTAATTAATAAATTAATTATTATAAGTGTTAGTTTCAACATTTAATTTTTAATAACTAGCATTGTTAAAATCTCAAATCTAACTAGATATATTATTTAGTGTATGGAAAAATTAGGATGTTACATTACCACCCCCCTTAAAAGAAATTTCGTCCTCGAAATTTAGCGTACCTAAAACATATGTGGATACTTCTGACGCATGTCTTCTTCTCTTTCCCAAGTAGAATCACCAGTTACATCATCCCACACGACTCTAACCAATGGTATTTGCTTTCCACGAAGTTCTTTAATACGATGATCTAAGATCTTGACAGGTATAGCCTCATATTCCAAATTATCTCTAAGTTCCACAGTTTCAGGCTCAATGACATGTGAAGGGTCCGGATAATACTTCCTCAGTTGTGATACATGAAATACATCATGAAGATTAGACAAGTTTGGCGGCAAAGCAATGTGATACGCTACAGGTCCAATCCGCCGTAGAATTTGAAAAGGCCCGATAAACCTTGGTGTTAACTTCCTAGTTTTGATTGCTCGTGCAATTCCCGCCCTAGGAGTTACCCTAATGAACACGTGATCTCCTGCCTCGAACTCCAAAGGTCTTCTCCTCTTATCATTATAACTCTTTTGACGGTCCTGTGCTGCCTTCATTTTTTCTCTAATAAGTTTAACCTGATCTGTCGTTTGTTGCACGAATTCTGAACCCAATATTTTATTTTCTCCAACCTCATACCAACATAAAGGTGTACGACACTTTCTTCCGTATAATGCTTCATATGGAGCCATGCCGATACTTGAGTGAAAACTATTGTTGTAAGTAAACTCAATCAATGGTAAGAACTCGTCCCAACTTCCTTTGTGTTCAAGAGCACAAGCTCTCAACAAATCCTCTAACGATTGAATCGTCCTCTCAGACTGGCCATCCGTTTGGGGATGATAAGCTGAACTTAACCTCAGTTTTGTTCCTAACTCTAAATGCAACTGATGCCAAAAATTTGATGTGAATCTGGGATCTCTATCATTGACTATACTTGAAGGTATTCCATGCAATCTAACAATCTCCTTTACATATACCTGAGCTAGTCTCTCTAATTTAAACGTCTGGTTGATGGGAATGAAATGTGCACTCTTTGTCAACCTATCAATGATCACCCAAATTGCATCATGTTGTTTCTGAGTCTTAGGCAAAGCGGTTACAAAATCCATGGCTATTCCGTCCCACTTCCACTCTGGAATATCTAAAGGTTGTAGCAATCCGGCTGGCTTCTGATGTTCAATCTTTGCCTTCTGACATACCAAGCAACTTTGAACATATTCTGCTATATGTCTCTTCATTCCAACCCACCAAAACATTTTCTTCAAGTCTTGATACATCTTTGTGGCTCCTGGATGAAAACTCAACTTACTTTTGTGGCCCTCTTCCAAAATCAACTTTTGAATATCCTGATTTTGAGGTACACACAACCTTTCTTTAAACCTTAGGATTCCATCACTCCTTATGTTAAACTCTCCATTTTGACCATTTCTTATATTTTCCTTTATGCTCACTAGACGGTCATCAAGTTGTTGTTCATCTTTGATCCATTTCAGAAATTCATTAGACACGACAATAGCGCCTATGAATATACTTCCTTCATTGTGATGTACTCCTAAGTTTAAATCCACGAATTTGTCAATCAACTCTTCTTCCTTCAACATCATTGCAGATACATGAAGTTTCTTTCGACTCAAAGCGTCTGCTACAACATTGGCCTTTCCGGGATGATATTGCAACTCAAAATCATAGTCCTTCAAGAATTCCATCCAGCGCCTTTGTCTCATGTTTAAATCTTTCTGATCAAATAAATGCTTCAGGCTTTTGTGATCACTTAACACAGTGAACTTTGATCCATAAAGATAATGCCTCCAAATCTTTAAGGCAAACACAATTGCCGCTAACTCTAGGTCGTGAGTTGGGTAGTTCCTCTCATGCACCTTCAATTGTCTTGATGCATAAGCTATCACTTTCCTTTCTTGCATCAACACACACCCAAGACCTTGATATGACGCATCACAATACACATCAAAATTTCCTAATGGGTCTGGTAAGATGAGTATTGGTGATGAAGTCAATCTTTCCTTTAGCTTCTGAAAACTTTCTTCACACTCTTTAGTCCATTCAAAGTTTTTACCTTTCCTCGTTAACTGAGTCATGGGCAAAGCGATCTTTGAAAATCCTTCAATGAACCTCCGATAATATCCAGCTAGTCCAAGAAAACTTCGAATCTCGCCAACATTCTTTGGACTCTCCCACTTTGTTATTGCTTCGACTTTACTTGGGTCTACTGCAATACCTTCTTTACTAATTACATGACCAAGAAATTGTACCTCCTTCAACCAAAATTCACATTTCGAGAATTTCGCGTACAATTGAAGGTCCTTTAATATCTGTAGCACAATTCTCAAATGTTCTCTGTGCTCTACCTCATTCTTGGAATAAATCAGAATGTCATCAATGAAAACTACAACAAATTGATCTAAGTATGACCTAAAGATCCTATTCATGTAATCCATGAATACTGCTGGAGCATTAGTCAAACCAAATGGCATAACTAAGTACTCATAGTGTCCATAACGGGATCTAAAAGCTGTTTTTGGAATATCATCTTCCTTCACCCTGATCTGATGATATCCAGACTTCAAGTCAATCTTTGAGAATACTGATGCTCCTTTTAACTGATCCATCAAGTCGTCGATTCTAGGCAAAGGATACTTGTTTTTCACAGTGGCTTTATTGAGTTGTCTGTAATCCACACAAAGTCTAGAAGAACCATCCTTCTTCTTCACAAACAAGATTGGAGCTCCCCATGGCGATACACTTGGTCTAATAAATTCTTTCTCTAACATCTCGTCTAATTGTTTCTTTAACTCCGCAAGCTCTGAGGGTGACATTCGATAAGGAGATATAGAAATTGGTCCAGTTCCTGGAACCAAGTCTATAGAAAATTCCACTTCCCTAACCGGTGGTAAACCTGGAACTTCTTCTGGAAAGACTTCCGGGAATTCACAGACTACGGGAAAATTTTCCACACTAGGGGTTTCTCCTACTGACATGGAGAATAGCATCATAAAACTTTGAGTGAGGGTTTCAGCTTTGCTGATTTCTCCACTATCTTCTCCAAATGTAAAAATTTTCTCCTTGCATCTCAAGTTGACATCGTTGGCTGATAACCAATCCATTCCTAAGATGACATCTAGGTCTTGTAGCGGGAGTACCACAAGATCTACTAAGAATCTTCTATTTTCTAAGATTATTGGACAGTCTACACAGACTGAATAAGTTACCATTCTTTCTCCCGAGGGAGTTGTGATAGTCAACTTATAATCGTGATCAACAATTTCGAATCCCAAAAATTCAGCACAAGAGGTAGATATAAAAGAATGTGTAGCTCCTGAATCGAATAAAACTGATACCAACTTATCTCCAATTAAACACATACCTTGAATTAACCCAGCTGACTTTGAGATCTCAGCTCCTCTAATTGTAAATACTCTTCCTGTGGTTGGCTTATTTTGATTCTGAGGTCTCTGACCAACACTTGGGCCTCCATTTCTTGCTCTCCCTATGTTGTTATTGTTTATTAGGCCGCTCCTCTGGCCTGTTGGTTGACTTTGTCCTTGGGGACAATCTTTGAGAAAGTGGCCTTTCTGACCACAGCGAAAACAAGTTCCAATATTTCTATTTGGACAATCTTTGTTAAGATGTGCCCCTCCACAGCTGTAACACTTGAACATTAACCTTCTAGAATCCTGGTTATGATAAGGTGTAGGCCTTTGATATGGCCTACCCCCTCGTTGGATTCTTCCTCCGTGGCCTCGGTTAAAGTGGCCCTTGTGATTGTTGTTTTGGGTTGATCCTCCTGATCCATATTGATTCTTCCTATTGTCAATCCCTTCCAACTCCAGACACCTTTCTACTAGCTCACCAAAGCGCATAATATGCAGAGGTAAAACTGCCCTCTGGATATCATATTTCAATCCATCTTGATACTTTTCACACATCCATTCTTCCCTTGGATGCAAGCGGTAAAACTCAGAATACTTTAGCAAGGATTCAAACTTCCTAGTATATTCTCCCACCGTCATCACACCTTGACGTAGATTCTGAAATTCTCTCTCCTTCTCTTTCCTACATAACTTTGGAAAATACTTCCCCAAAAATTCTTCTTTGAACAAGGTCCAATTGATTTCTCTTCCTTCCTCTTCCAATAATCTATACTTTCCTCTCCACCAAGCTTCAGCATCGCCTGTCAGCATGAATGTTGCATAACCAACCCTTCTATTCTCTCTACAGTGAGTGAAAGAAAATATCTTCTCCATTTCTTGCAACCATTTCTCAGCACCCTCCGGATTAAAGTCACCACCAAACTGTGGTGGTTTTCCTTTCAGAAACGAGTTCAATCCTGTATCCTCATGCACCATTTCCCTTTGTTGTTGCTGAAAGAGTTGATGATCTCGAGTGATTTGCAGGATTTGAGCATTTTGTTGTGTTTGAACTAACACAGCTGCAGCAAGTTCACGAACATCTCGAGTGTCAGCTTGAGAGTTCGTTCCAGTTTGGGAATGATCTTCTCGTCCAATGGGAATGGTAGGTGCTCCTTCAGGAGTAACTTCATCACTCGCATTCCTACGTATACCTCTAGTAGTGCCTCTAGCAGCACTCCTACCACGCCTCGCACCTCTGACGTTCTGAACCATAACTTCCTGAAAAGGAATAGTTATTAGGTTCAATCATTCACAAGACATAAAGAACATAACAATTATGTATATTTATATCCCAATGAATGATTCATCGATAAGGATTTTTATCAAGTCTCCCACAGGCAAGGGATAATTGTGTCTAAAATGTTGAATTAATATCTTAAATATAACTAGAATTCAGGAAAACATAATCAACATTTAATGTATAAACAAAAATGTATCAATTTATTTAATAACAACGATTACAAAAATCGTGACCATGTCTCATTCAAAAACCTCTACTTGTAAACCAAGCTAAGACTAATAGTGGTAAAACTATAATTATCATTATTGCTACGAAATCTTTACCTAATTCTTCATGCTTGATGATACCAATAACAAACAAAATAATGACAAGAAGAGTGATGAATAAAAGAAAGGATTTAGCCATTTGAAAGGTATAGATAAATATTTAGGAATTGATATGAAAATAATGGATGGGTGTGAAGTATTTATAAAGTGAATTTTGTGAAGTGTCCGTTACGTTACCGTTGGGTTTGTGACCGTTGGGGAGGAAAAATAAAGTGTGCTAAATAAGTTTCCTAGACCATTATACTAGAAGGCTCTCAAGATGAAGACTCAATGCACAGAAGAAAAGTTATCATCCAGTTTGGAATCCAACTTGATACAGTCAGTATAATTCTAGACACTTACGGTCCGAGCTGAATCGACCAGCTCTGATACCATTAAATGAGACAGCCTATGTCCCATTAGTGGAATTCTAATGAAACCTTATAAAAATACAGAAAAATTTGAAATTTTTAAAGGACAATACTTAATTATTTAAAAACATACTGTTTCACATACATATGCTTCAAATATATTTTACAGAGTTTGACACCGTTAAGACTAGCGGCCTTGCCACATAGATAAAACATAAAATAAAAGTACAGAAAGGAAACCAAAAAGAAAGCATACCAAAAGGGACCTCCTAAGTCCAACAAGACTGACACTTATACTGACTGTAGTAGTAGGGATGTGATTAGCGTTTGACAAAACACTAACAGCTCCCAATCTAGATGTTATAGTAACACATCTCCACGTCACTTCATATCCTTTCCTTCTGAGTTGTCGGGAAGTACGCAAGATTCGAGCTCATCGTCTGATCGTCATAAAATAATCCAAAATGCAAAACAAAAATGACACAGGGCTAAGATTCATGTACAAGTTTAAAAGTGGGAATGAATGTGTAAAATAATAATATATATGGAAACCATATTTATACAAACAAGCGTATCTTATACCCACAATTACATATACTTTATTTATTCTAATGCATCCCTGAACTATATGCTGACTCAGGCCACTAAACGCTGTCAATGATATCTATCCCATTTACCAAGATCAGATATCACTAGACCACATGCCACCAACGTACTCCCAATTACCAAGAGCTACGCCACCTAACTTCACATGGAGCCTAGGTGTTATAAGTCGATCGTCCCTGAGAATTCAGGCCAAGAACCTTGTCTTGCCTAGCATGCATAGATAATAATCCCCGTCGGGATTGCAGGCGACTGATCAACCTCGTGCGTCCCATACCGCACGGCGGTGGACTTACACATTCCTTAATGCAAGTCTATATGATCACTCACTCATCTTGTGGCAACTCTTAGCCATAAGTATTAAGTTAATAATGGGGAATTATCGTATCAACTTTTCAAGTTATACTTATTATCTAGATACTTAGGTTGAGTACCAAATCCATCCAATGTCTTGCCATATTTGATCTTTGTCCTTACATAATAAGTTCAGTTTGTATAATGGGTAATTGTATGGTTAACTTCCCAGGTAAGAGAGGTGGACTGTAAACGGCATAGTCGACCAAGTCTTTCCTTAGCCAGAACCCAACCAAATATAACTACTCATTGTATCCAACTTTCCTTATGTTAATGGGGATCAATTACTTAATATCTAGCAATGTTTTTCTCTCATTAACCGATTATTTCCTTAATCTATCAATCACAATCATTCAAGTATAAATAAAATAAACAATTATAAAATTAACCGAATAATGCAAGCACAATACAATACCAAATTGTCAAAGATTATTCCTATGATAATTAATTAAGGCCGGCGTAACCTCGCCTAGTGATTTGTGAAAATCATTATTTGAGAATAGGCTCTCCTTAATTATTTATCGCTAGTAGGGCTTAGGTCACCACTACACACATATATATTAAGTTATTTTACGCTAACCGTCCCAATCGTATACGAAATCTTGCCCCCACCTTTTGTTGAGTGTTGTTGAAAGTCCACAAGTGTTGTCTTCGATCTTTGCCAAGAACCTAATTTACGATAACCGTTGGATTGTACGAAATTTATGAAATAATTAGAATATAATTTATGGTTAATTGAACATAATCCCGTTATAACTTGAAATATTTATTTATTTAAATATATCATAATAACCTCCAAAATAATTATTAAATTCAAATATAAATTATATTATACCTCCTTTTGAATTTGTTTGTTTTAGAAAATTGTCAAGAGTATATTTCTAATAACATTTAAATTATAATAAAATTTGGGCATTATAACGACTTAAAATGGTAAAATTTATTTTGGACTTTATAAGTTCAATATATCGACGTCTGAACGGAATTTGCATAGAAAATTTAAAATAACCTTTATATAAATAACATAATTAAAATAATATAATTAAAATAAAATGGACATTATAACGGCTTACCGATTACTTATGAAAATGATTTGGGCAGAACTTTGACGTATAAAACTCCCTTGAAACTTTAGAAGAACTTTTACCACAAAATACTCTAAAGGTTACGAACCGATATCGTGGGAACTTCGATAACTAAAACTAATATTGCTATATGAAGAAATTAGAGAAGGAAAGAAGTAAAGAAGTAAGAAAGATGATTTGTGAATGAATGAATGAAAATGGGGTGGAAGAGACCCCTATTTATACTAGTTGTAAAATATTAAAATAACATAATTTATCATCTTTTGCCCATACCTTCCAACTTTTCAACTCTTGCTAGTAAATATGTCTCTATCAAATATTTACTAATCTTTCATCAATAGTGCTTTAGGTGTTCTAGTATGACTTTGTGAAAATAATTTATGACAAAGGTATGGGAGCTTGATTTCATGACATAATATTATGTAGGATATTAATAGAAAATGAGATATATATTTCTTTTATAAAAAGTAAAATGTTAATAATATTAATAATAATAAAAATAGTAAAAAGGATAGTTATTTGATATTTTTATTGTCTTAAGATTATTTTATTTATTAATTGGTTTATAGAGTAAAATGATAATATTCAAATAAAATAAAATCAATTAATAATAACAAAACAAGAACAACAATAATGATAATAATAATATGAATAATTAATTAACTTAAAGTTAAGGGTTTTAAGTACCAATTTAAATTTCAAAGTTTAGTTTATAAAATGAAACGATGATATTCAAATTGAAGAATAAAAGTAATAAATATAAAAAGTAATTAATTAATAAATTAATTATTATAAGTGTTAGTTTCAACATTTAATTTTTAATAACTAGCATTGTTAAAATCTCAAATCTAACTAGATATATTATTTAGTGTATGGAAAAATTAGGATGTTACATCCTGATTAGGGTTTAGATTGTGTTTAGGTGATGAATCCTTTTCTTTGAGCAAGTTTTGTCTTGATTTTTAGGTAGAGGCCTATGTAGATGTTATGAGTAGGTGTTGAGGACCCTTGTGAATAGTTGTTAGATTTTTCCCCATTAGTTTAGTGTTTTTAGGTATTTTCTGAAGTTGCCTGATGATTTGGTTTGTTCAGTGGGTTATCTGTTCATCTTTGGGGTTCATTTTGGAGAATTTGTTGAGGGGCTTGTATTGCCTTGAAGATCTTGATGGAGAGCATCATGAAGTGAAGATTGTAGATCAAGACTCAGAGACCCAGAGCTTGTCTTGTTCCCTGTCTGTGAGGTTTGAGATCCTGAAGTTTGAAGGAAGTTCCTGGTACTTTCCTGAGGAAGGCACTATGAATGACTCTCATTCTTTCTTCTCACCTCTTTCTTAAGTATCCAATGATGTTGGAGCCAACTTGTGAGTTTAATTTCTCCTGAGGAGAAATGTAAACTGATCACAGTTGTTGAGCCACATGGGATACAACTCCTAAGTGGAAGCCTCCTAGTACTTTCCTGAGGAAGGTCCTATGGGTCTATTCACTTAGTTCCCTTAGTTTATCTAGGATTTCTCAAGTATCCAATGATGTTGGAGCCAACTTGTGAGTTTAATTTCTCCTGAGGAGGAATGTAAACTGATCACAGTTGTTGAGCCACATAGGATACAACTCCTAAGTGGAAGCCTCCTAGTACTTTCCTGAGGAAGGTCCTATGAGTCTATTCACTTAGTTCCACTAGTTCAGATAGGATCTCCTAAATATCCAGTGATGTTGGAGCCTGCTTGTGAGTTTAATTTCTCCTGAGGAGGAATATAAACTGATCGCAGTGGTTGAGCCACATAGGGTATGACTCCTGAGTATACACCTCCTAGTGCTTTCCTGAGGAAGACACTATGAGTCTGCTTACTTAGCCCCCTGTCTTTGGTAAGCTTATTCTGAAGCTTGGAGACTGGGATTGATTTCTCCTGTTTAGGGTTTTGCCTGAGGGCTTTGCTTAGCCTCTGTGATTGGGGTTAAGATTAGAGAATAGATGATTCTTTCTCAAGTGTGTTTGTTTGCCTGATGGCACTTCATTTCTTTTATCTGTTCATTGCTTGATAGCATGTTGTTTATTTTCAATATGATTACTGTTATTTCATGACTGGCTTGAGGTCGAGATGAGCTTGTGGAGGCTGAAGCCCCACACACATTTCCTCCCTCACTTGCATTGCATGCATTTTACTGTTAAAGCTGATGTTTTTGTCTGTTTCTGTGTATCATTGACATGATCCCTTAGGACTCTCATTTCCTTTGATAAGGATTTGATGATAGACTTTTAGGTTGAAACCTATGCATGATAACATCTAGGAGTTCCCTGTTCAAACCTCAACCATAGGATGAATCCATGGCATGATAACAGTAGGACTTGATAGTCTCCCTCCTAGTTGAGCCATTTTTCCCGTAGTTTCCCGAACTACGTTTACTCTGATCTTTCATACCAGATGAAAGTACGTAGGCATAGGATGCGATGTCCTAGCGAGCAACCTTCAACCTTCCCCCGTAATCCCCCGTAGTTAGCCGAACTACGTTGACTCTGATTTCTCGTTCCAGACGGGAATACGTAGGCATAAAGCGCGATGCTTTGCCGAGTCATTTTTCATTTCTTTTTTCAGCCAACCTTGATAGGTAGATAGATTATAACCAACCCGTCCAAGTAAACAAACAAGCGAGGATCCCGTCGAGTACGACGGACGTGAGGGGTGCTAATACCTTCCCCTTGCGTAACCGACTCCCAAACCCAGACAATGGTTGCGACGACCTTGTCTTACCCTTATTCGTCAGGTTTTTCCGATCGTTTCCTTTCCCGCTCTGAGGGATAAATAACGAAAGGTGGCGACTCTTCTGTCATGCCGGCACCTTATTTTCGCGCAAGCGACAGCTGGCGACTCTGCTGGGGACGTACAGCATCTAGGGACTTTTCCCATCCCTTATGTTGGGACCGTTTCCCATCCCCTACGCGAGTCAATCCTATCGTTTGTGTGTTTGCTTGTTGGGTTGCGTTTATTTATCGCATTTTTACTTCCCGCATTTTTACTTCCCGCATTTTATTTCCCGCATTTTATTTCCAGTTCGATATGATTATCTGTGCTGCTGTGGGAGAGGGATGTTACTGTGAGTGAAAAGCCGGACCTGGGCTTGAGTACACACCTAGATATAGTTGCGGAGAAGTAGTAGACGAACCTGTCTGTTGAGCAGGCACAGTTCCCTACGAAAATCTGCGCTCAGACGAGATTCTTGCAGAGGTGCTCCTTTCCGGTCCTGAGGATCTGAGGGGGGTCCAGACGTGAGGGTTGTCGACTCTGGGGACCGATCATTTGGAAGTCAGCTAAGAGAGGCCTCTTCATGACTTGACGATGCCACTCCTTCTGGGAATCGTATTGTCACTCATGAATGTCTGTGACGCTGACGACCGCATAGGATGCCGTACCTTTGTCCATGGATTAGGTCCATCATACCTGTGAGTGGGGTCGGGATATTGCAGGAAACTTTGACCTCCAGACCACCTGGTTTTCTTGACAGTGAATCAGTTATGTTGGGTTCTCAGTTGCAGAGATGTTCTTGATAGAGCAAGAGTTTGATCAGAGGATCTTATCATCGGGTGTTTGTTTGTTCTTGATAGAGCAAGTTCCGATCAGAGTATTGTTATCAGAGGTTTGTTCTGGATGGAGCAGATTTTTGAGTGGGGTCTGAGGATCTCGTCAGCAGTTGTTATTTTGTTCTTGATAGGGCAGATTCTGAGTGGGGTTTGAAGATCTCATCAGCAGCTGTGTATTTGTTCTTGAGAGGGCAGATTTTTGATTTGGGGTCTGAAGACTTCATCAACAGATATTCCTTGATCTTGCATCCGGGGTCTTTATTATCAAGCCTTCGTTCTTGACAGAGCAGAATTTTGATCTCGATCCTACCAGATGGTTATTCACAGCAGATCAGATCAGTGGTTTTACACCGGGGTTTCCTTCTCATCAGCGATTGTTGACATCGAATCTCCACAGCAGCCACCTGAACATATTGTTGCATACTTGCATTTTGCATTAGCTTGCATAATCATTCCATTAGCGTATGTCTGTGACAGGTACCGATTCCCCGATCCAAGATCTCTTATTGTGTTACTGCAGCCGTTCTCAGAAAGACTGTTGCGTACGAGTTCTCGATCCTTGTTGTGTCGAATCTGACTATTGCTATGTGAGGTTGCTGTTTCCATGATTGGGCCCAGATTCCTCTCCTTATTATTGTCAGCAGATGCCAGGATCGGGGGAAATCTCTCAAGCACACAGACACACGCATGCATTTGCATGAAGCATTCTTGCATGACATACATTCTGTTGCTTTTCCTAACCTTTGATCTTGACAGGTTTCAGGTACTCAGGTTCCGAGCTGCTTTTGATCTCCAGGATTGATCAAAGATTCATCCACCGTTACTCAACTCGCGCCAATCAAACGAGAATCATGGACCAAGTACAATCAGATGTTCAGGAGCTTCGTGAAAGGATGGATCGTTTTATGGAGCTGATGCAAGTAGTTGCGAACGGGCAAGATCAGCTTCGTACTTTGGTTCAACCTCTCATCTCCCGGGTTGACAGCAATGGAATACTTCACGGCGGGGCCGTACCTACTCCTCCTCAGGGGGATACTCCACAGAACGTTGTTCCTGCTGCCGGGGGCAACGGTAGTGCTAACGGCAATCTTATGACTAATCTCGGACTTAACGCGGCGGGCGCCGTCAATGGTGGTTTGGGAGCCAATGTTACCGTGGGGCCGGTCAACGGCAATGTTGGTGCAGGAAATATGGTGGTGCCTCAACCGTGACTGGAGGACCATCAGGACGACATTTTCTCTCAGAGAGGCGTAGAGGCTGAATTGACTGCTGAGGCTCGACTCAGGTTCAAGGCGCTGGAAGATAAAATGAGAGATATAGAAAATCAGAACACATTGGGCGTTGACATGTCCAAACTTGGGTTGATTGCTGACTTTAAAGTACCTCACAAGTTCAAGGTGCCTATCTTTGAGAAGTATAGAGGCACTACTTGTCCCCGTGTTCACCTCCGATCTTATTACAGAAAGATGTCCGCTTATTCTGACGATGAGAAGCTGCTGATGCACTTCTTTCAGGATAGTCTTTCTGGCCCATCGCTCGAATGGTATATGGGTTTGGAACCCGCTGCTGTGCGCACGTGGAAAGATCTCGCTGAAGCGTTTGTTCTCCACTATCAATATAATAGCGACTTGGCTCCCAACCGAGTTCAGCTTCAGAATCTCTCGCAGCGGAGCAATGAAAGCTTCAAGGAGTACGCCCAGCGGTGGCGTGAATTGGCTGCTCGGGTTCAACCGCCGATGGTTGAGCGTGAGTTGGTACAAATGTTCGTGGCTACCCTTCCCGGAGTCTATTATGAGAAGCTGGTCAGTGGCATGTCCGGAACATTCTCGGCCCTCATCACTTTGGGCGAGCATGTTGAAAATGGTATTAAGATCGGAAAGATTCAGGGTGAATCATCCTCATCTGGAGGAGCTAGCAAGAAACCCTATACTGGCAAACACCGAGAGGGCGATGCCAGTGCTGTCACTAATGCTAGGAGAAAGGGCAAGGGCCATCAGTCTCAGATCGCTAGCATAAACATCCCAGCTGCACCCCCGCAGCCGCAGCAGCAGCCCCAGCAACAGAATAATCCGGGATATAAGAGATATCAGAATCGGGGTCCCCTCGCAAATCGTCATTTGGAAACTCCTCCTATGCCGTATGCACAGCTTCTGCAAACGCTACTTCAGCTCCAACTGGTTCATAAAAGGACGTTGGCTCCCTTGACAGGGGCACCGCCACCAGATTATGATGCCAACGCTACTTGTGAATTTCATTCTGGGGCACCTGGCCATACAGTTGAGAATTGCAAAGCTTTTAAGCACAAAGTCCAGGACTTGGTTGACGCCAAGGTTATCAACTTTTCTGACAACGTGCCCAACGTCACCAAGAATCCGATGCCTCATCACAGGGGGGGCGGAGTGAATGCTATCATCTCTGAAGAGAATTCAGACTTGCTGACTGATGTCAGAGATTTGAAGACGCCATTGAGTTTTGTTAAAGCTAAGCTGCTGAAGAAAGGCTTCTTTCCCGGGTGTGGAGAGTTTTGTATGGCATGTGCTACACTTCCTAATGGGTGTGAGCAGTTGAGTGAAGGTATCCAAAGTCTGATGACCGAGGGTATTTTGCAGTTTAGTCGAAGCGTTGAGAATGCGTCAGGGGAAGTCATGCTGAAGCAGGCGGACGAGGTTGCTACTATTACCATTCCTCGCCACCCTATCACTATTTCTGCACCTCGTCCGCCTACTATTACCATCACCAGGGCCGGACCGATCCCGTTCGAGAGCACCAATGCCGTTCCATGGCATTATGGCGCCGAAGTGTATTGTAACGGTCAGAAGGTAGAGCTTGAGCCGTCCGGATCAACTGCGCAGAATCTGGCTGAAGTCAGTGGTATCACCAGGAGTGGCAGAGTGTTCGCACCGGCAGAGGTTGCAGCAGAAAAGGTAGTCCGAGCTGACGCTGTGGACAAGGGCAAAGGTAAAGCTGTTGAGGAGGTTCCTGCAGGGGCAGAGAAAGACTTGTTGGTTAAAGATGCAGAAGAGTTCATGCGACTGATCAGGAAAAGTGACTACAAGATTGTAGATCACCTTCACCAGACTCCGTCAAAGATCTCGATTCTTAACCTGTTGCTGTGTTCTGAAGCGCACCGCAACGCGTTGCTGAAAGTATTGAATGCTGCATACGTGCCGCAGGAGATATCAGTTAATCAACTTGAGGAAGTAGTAGCCCATGTCAATGCTGGTAATGGGCTGGGATTTACAGACCTGGAGCTGACGCCCAAGGGAAGAGATCACAACAATGCCTTGCACGTCTCGATAGAGTGCAGAGGCACGATTATGTCACATGTCCTCGTAGATACGGGCTCCTCGCTTAACGTGCTTCCGAAGAAGGCGCTGATGAAGTTGGATACCCGGGGACTGCTGTGCACGCCCAGTGATTTGGTCGTGAAAGCCTTTGACGGCACCAAGCGCCACGTCTTCGGAGAATTGACCCTGCCAATTCAAGTTGGACCAGAGACGTTTAATGCGGTTTTCTATATTATGGATATCATGCCCGCCTATAGTTGCCTCTTAGGTCGGCCGTGGATCCATTCTGCTGGTGCTGTGACGTCCACGCTGCATCAGAAGCTTAAATATGCTGTTGGGGGCAGCATAGTGACAGTCTGTGGAGAGGAGGACATCATGGTAAGCCACCTGTCGTCCTTCAAATATGTCGAAATGGATGGTGAGATCCATGAGACTCTTTGTCAGGCCTTTGAAACCGTCAGGGTGAAGGAGGTAGCTCCCGTTGTTGCAGAGAAGCAAGAGGTGAACCTCTCCTCGTTCAAGGACGCTAGAGCTGTTGTCGAAGCTGGTTCCACCCCAGGCTGGGGGCATGTCTTGGATATACCATTCAAACAGGATAAGTTTGGATTGGGATATTCTCAGGAAGCTGAAGCTTCATCTTCTTCTGGTAGCTCGTCTCGTGGGAAAGGGCCGATCCTATTCACCAAGGGAGGAGTAATCTTCGAGAGTATCAATGCAGCGTCAGAGGACAGCGGAGACAGTGATTGTGATCTTGACGCCTGGATTCAACCGAGCAAGCCAGGCGAGCGCCTCCATAACTGGACCATCAAGGAGATTATCGAACTGACAAGTGAAGAGTAATGATTTGCTTTTTACAATCTTTGTACAACCCTACGTCCTGCCCGGGGCATAGTGGTTTTACTGTCAGGGCCTTGTTGGATTATGTGTATGCATTTTGTTAATAAATAAAAGGCGTTTTCTTCGTAATCAAATATTGTGTTCTCTGTTATTCATGCTTTATGTTTGTTTTGAAAAACAGCAAAATGGCAACGAGGTTCGTGCTAACCTGCATATTCCTGCTTTAAACTTAACCCTTGTTATTGCAGGATCCACGTAACAGATGACATCGACTCTGGACCCTCTACGGCTCACTACGACTTTGATTGCCCGATCTATCAAGCCGAGGATGAGATTGATGAAGACGAAGACCTTCCGGAAGAGTTGGCCCGCTTGTTGAAACAAGAGGAGAAGGTTATTCTGCCTCATGAGGAGGATATTGAGATCATAAATCTGGGTTCTGAGGAGCTTATCAGGAATGTCAGAGTTGGGGCTGCGCTGCAAAATGATGTCAAGCATAGACTGGTCGAGATGCTTCGAGAGTATAGTGACGTCTTTGCTTGGTCGTATGAGGATATGCCCGGGCTTGACACAGATATCGTGGTTCATCGCTTGCCGTTGCGAGAAGATTGCCCTCCAGTCAAGCAGAAGCTCAGGAGGACGAGACCAGACATGGCTGTAAAAATCAAGGAAGAAGTCCAGAAGCAGTTGGACGCAGGATTTCTAGCCGTTACCACCTACCCTCCGTGGGTCGCCAACATAGTGCCTGTACCGAAGAAGGACGGTAAGGTACGCATGTGCGTCGATTATCGGGATTTGAATAGGGCGAGCCCTAAGGATGATTTCCCGTTGCCTCATATCGATGTGTTGGTCGACAATACAGCCCAGTTTTCCGTGTTTTCGTTCATGGATGGCTTCTCCGGTTACAATCAGATTAAGATGGCGCCGGAGGACATGGAGAAAACGACGTTTATTACCCCCTGGGGCACGTTTTGCTACAAGGTAATGCCCTTCGGTCTGAAGAACGCAGGGGCCACTTACCAGCGAGCAATGGTAACTTTGTTTTATGATATGATTCATCATGAGATCGAGGTCTATGTTGATGACATGATTGCGAAGTCCCAAACGGAGGAGGAGCATCTGGTCAATTTGCTGAAGCTGTTTGAAAGGCTTAGGAAGTTCAAGCTGAGGCTGAATCCTAACAAGTGCACTTTCGGAGTGCGGTCCGGAAAGTTATTGGGGTTTATCGTTAGTGAACGAGGTATTGAAGTTGATCCTGCGAAGATAAAAGCTATCCAGGAAATGCCAGCGCCGAAAACAGAAAAAGAAGTTCGTGGTTTCTTGGGCCGAATAAACTACATTGCAAGGTTTATCTCTCAGCTCACGGCCACTTGTGAACCGATGTTCAAGTTGTTAAAGAAAAATCAGGCGATTACTTGGAATGAGGATTGCCAGAGGGCATTCGATAAGATAAAGCAGTATCTTCAAGAACCTCCAATCTTGATACCCCCAGTGGCTGGACGGCCATTAATCATGTACTTGACAGTTCTGGAGAATAGTATGGGGTGTGTTCTCGGTCAGCACGACGAGACGGGCAGAAAAGAGCACGCCATTTATTACTTGAGTAAAAAGTTCACTGAGTGTGAATCTCGATACTCGATGCTGGAGAAGACGTGTTGTGCATTAGCTTGGGCTGCCAAACGTCTACGACAGTATATGCTCAACCACACCACTATGCTGATTTCGAAGATGGATCCGATCAAGTACGTCTTCGAGAAGCAGGCTCTTTCGGGCAGGATTGCCAGATGGCAGATGGTGTTAACGGAATATGATATTCAGTACGTCTCTCAGAAAGCCATCAAAGGGAGCGTATTGTCTGATTACCTTGCCGAACAGCCAATCGAAGACTATCAGCCAATGAAGTTCGAATTCCCTGACGAGGACATTATGTTTCTCAAAGCGAAGGATTGCGAAGAGCCATTGCTCGATGAGGGGCCGGATAGGAAGTCTCAGTGGAAGTTGATATTCGACGGAGCGGTTAATTCCTATGGAAGTGGTATCGGGGCTATCATCACGACTCCTCACGGATCCCACATCCCGTTTACTGCAAGACTGACGTTTTCAGTTACCAACAACGAAGCCGAGTATGAAGCATGTATTATGGGTCTAGAAGAGGCAATTGATTTGAGAATCAAGAATCTAGACATATATGCTCAGCGCTTGTAATCAATCAGATCAAAGGGGAGTGGGAAACTCGTCAACCGAATCTAGTGCCGTACATGAATTATGCCAGGAGGCTGCTTCCGTTCTTCGACCGAGTAGAACTTCATCATGTACCCCGGGCTGAAAATCAAATGGCTGATGCTTTAGCCACCCTGGCTTCAATGTATAAGGTCAATCTTTGGAATGAGGCTCCAAGCATTGTCCTTTCGCGTCTTGACAGACCAGCATATGTGTTCGCAATCGAGGAGGCCACTGACGGCAAGCCATGGTTCCACGACATCCAGACCTTCCTTATGACTAAGGAGTATCCTGCGGGTGCGTCAACCCAGGATAAGAAGACTCTGAGGAGGCTATCTGGAAACTTTTATCTCAATCCTGATGGAGTGCTGTATAAGAGAAACCACGATCTCGTGCTACTCAGATGTGTGGATGAGAAAGAGGCAAAGTCCATGAGGGCACATTTGGTACGCACGCCGGCGGGCATGCCATGACGAGAAAGATCCTGAGAGCAGGATATTACTGGCTGACTATGGAGTCGGATTGCTTCAGATTCGCGAAGAAATGTCACAAATGCCAGATTTATGCTGATAAAGTTCATGTGCCGCCGTGCCCATTGAATGTCATGTCCTCCCCTTGGCCGTTCTCCATGTGGGGCATCGACATGATAGGCAAGATCGAGCCCACCGCATCCAATGGTCATCGTTTTATTTTGGTAGCTATCGACTACTTCACCAAGTGGGTGGAGGCAGCCTCGTACGCTAATGTGACCAAGCAGGTGGTAGCTAAGTTCATAAAGAGGGACATCATCTGTCGCTATGGAATTCCCGAGCGGATCATTACTGATAATGGTTCGAATTTGAATAACAAGATGATGAAGGAGCTGTGCCAGAGCTTCAAGATTGAACACCACAACTCATCACCTTACCGGCCGAAGATGAATGGCGCCGTTGAAGCGGCCAATAAGAACATCAAGAAGATTGTTCAGAAGATGGTTGTGACGTATAAAGATTGGCACGAGATGCTGCCGTTTGCCTTGCACGGTTATCGTACCACGGTGCGTACGTCGACCGGGGCAACTCCTTTCTCCTTGGTGTACGGTATGGAAGCTGTTCTACCGCTAGAAGTGGAGATTCCCTCTTTGCGAGTTTTGGTTGATGTGAAACTTGATGAGGCAGAATGGGTGACGAATCGCCTGAACCAGCTCAGCCTGATGGACGAGAAGAGGTTAGCATCGATTGCATTTGGTCGCCTGTACCAAAGCCGAATGAAGAAAGCTTATGATAAGAAGGTGCGTCCTCGAAGCTTTCAGACGGGTGATCTCGTCCTGAAGAAGATTCTTCCGCCACACTCCGATCACCGGGGCAAGTGGACTCCGAATTACGAAGGTCCGTATGTCGTCAGCAAGGTCTTCTCGGGAGGAGCTTTGTTGTTATCCACGATGGATGGTGAAGATTTTGCATCCCCGGTGAACGCGGACGCAGTTAAAAAATACTTTGCTTGAAAGCGACCCGCTGGACAAAAAAAAGAGAGTCCAGGCAAAAAAGGGGCATCCCGGCGAACCAAAAACAGAATAAAAGGTTCGGGCAAAATTGGGGATATATTGAAAAAATGTACACCCGCGAAGTCGAAAACCTACACTGGGCGGCTTCGGCAAAAAAGGGTATCCCGGTGAACTGAAAACCCGAAAAGGCGGTTCACGCAAAAGTTAGGGATTTGAATAAGCAAATGACTGCGTTCCGCGTATGGACTTTCATTGTTTAGTGGTTCGGAAGACCTGAGGGCCGTTTATCTGAATCAATCTCTTCCAAAGCTGAAGCATCGGTGAAGTATCGAAGTCGAGTGGGTCTTAGAGGGATCAACTCATGGTGTTCGTCTACGCCTCGATTGCCGACATTTGTATATACTGATGTATATTTATGTTTTCTTTTTGCGCGGCTTCCTCATTCCAGGAGCTTGCCTCTGTTGTAAAACATTTTTGCCCATTCAGGGGTTCACCATCAATAAAATGCACATTATTCAGCAATTCTACTTGTCTGTTTAGCATTTATCTGTTTTGTTTGCGAATGAGAACGCCGATGTGTTTTTGATAAAATGCGCATACATAAACTTACGGGCCTAAGCCCATTGATTGTTGAAACAATTAACTAACTGGACATTGTCGCGAGATAATAACCCTGATAGGCCCCTTTGAGGAGGGTATCTTGTCTGTTTGTTTGTGTTGTTGCAGGTGTAGCACCTCGCCAGAAGATGTGTCGTGCATATCCCCGAAGCAGGATGAGTCCTCCTTCTTCAGCAGAGTTCAGTAGTCTCTCCTCCGCGGAATCAGAATCAGATAGTGAGCATTGATATGTTTTCCCCAGGTAGAGGTGATTCTCTTCCCCAAGCAGACGCATCCTGAAGGAACGTCTGAGTCAAGCACCGAAGAATGATGTCGTCTTCCCCCAGCACCGGGTCACAAGTGCAGAGTTCATGGAAATGATTGAGTACCGTAGCTCATCTTCCCCAGCACCGGGTCACAGGTGCAGATTTCAGAGAAGTGTTCGGGTGCCGAAGCTCGTGTTTCCCCAGTAAAGTCGCTGAAGCAGGATTTTCTCCCTCGCACCGGGTCACAAGTGCAGGTCTCGTGGGAAGCTGTTTGTATACCGAAGTATGCAGTAACTGATGGTGCCAGACTGAAGTCTCCAGTGGAATTGAGATTCCTCACCAGAGTCAGGCTCTCTCCTGAAGTTGGATGACTCCCTCTTCCCCAGTAGAGTGTTGGAACAACTGATGTTGTACTCCCCTGCAGAGTTGTACTCTCCCCCGAAGTCAGATGATTCTTTCTTCCCCAGTGGAATCGAATTCCCCATCAGAGTCGTACTCTCCAATGAAGTAGAATGATTTCTCTCCCCGGCTGAGTCCGCAGAAAAGCAGAATCCTCGGAAGTTGATCAGATCATGATCAATTCTCCCCAGCAGAGCATTGAACAGCTGATGCTGTATTTCCCCCTGAGTCGCACTCTCTCCAGCGAAGCAGAATGATTTTTCCTTCCCCAGCCGAGTTTGCAGATGTCCAAGAGAGCCGAATCCTTGGAAGATGATCAGATCATGATTGGTTTTTCCCCAGTGGAGTGTTGAGCAGCTGAAGTTGTTTCCCCACAGAGTGGTCATCCCCAGAAGAGTAGCCGAGACGGCCGCGCAGTTCATTCTCGCAATGGATATCAGCAAGTCTGGTTTCTCGTAGAGCTTCGTCCCCTGCAGTAATCAACTGAAGTTGTTTGCCCTGCAGCAGTCAACCGGAAGATCAATTCCCCAGACGGAGCCTGATTGACATTGGCGTGTTCACATTCTCCTCAGCAGGATGATTCCTCTACCAGAGTGGTTTTTCTCCTTGACAGGAGGATTTCCCCCTTCGGCATTTATTTTGCTGACGGGATCGCATCATTGTGCATGATTGCATAGCATTGTGCATGATTGCATGGCATTTAGCATAAACGCATAGCATTCCCACCGTGTGGGGCGTAGCGCAGAAGCATACGCATCATAAGCATGATCTAGGTCATTATCATCCTTATTGTACAGGTGTACTACTGAAAGACCGGTTGCTCAGGACGATTCCTGATGTTCTCCCCATCAAGGTTGTTTTCTTAGATGATTCTAAAAGACCCCGGTGTGATCCCCGCAGTCGCTCGCTCAAGATGATTTTTGAGATCCCCAGCGAAGTCTTCAGTTCAAGATGATTCTCGAACTCCTCCGCAGGGCCATTTGCTTAAGACGATTCTTAAGACCCCAGTACAGCTTCCCGAGTTGTTTGCTTAGTATGATACTTGAGCTCCCCAATAGCGCCTCCAGCAGGAGTTGCCCAGGAAGATTCCTGGAATACCCAACCAGAATGTTTGCTCCAGAAAGGTTATTAGTTCAGGACGATTCTTGAAGATGCCCGACGGATCTGTTTGTTCAAGTTGATTCTTGAAGTCCTCAGCAGCATGATATGTCTGCTCCAACAATGATGTCTAATCTGAAGATGGATTTCATAAGCGCCTGGAAGGCGATATCAGAAGGTTCCGGTAAGTCCAGATTTCCGTGTTGAAGAATCAACAGGTAGCTGAAGACAAGGTTCCAGGGTTGTAGATACAACAGAGTGATTCGTGTGAGTCTGAAGACCAAGTCAGTTGTCCTGAAGAGATGATTGGTTGCGATCAAGTGAATAGTGTTTCTTCCGACTGAAGTCGAAGATGTTTCTCCAGCTGAAGCGGAGTTTTGCCTGAAGGCAAAGTGTTTGAATCCCCGTAAAGTCATGAATGGCTCAGGATACCATTTCTCTGACTGAAGTCACAGATGTCCCAAGCTGAAGCGAAGGTGCCTAAGGGCAAGGTTATCCCCCAAGGTCATGAATGGCCTAGGATTCATTTTTTCGGACTGAAGGCCGAAGTATATCCCTGACTGAAGTCTCGGATGCTCTATAGCAGAGGCGGAGTTTCCTGAAGGTATATCCATGTATCCTTGAAGGCCAAGGATCACTTTCTTTAGACTGAAGTCGAAGATACCTCCTGCAGAGTTGCCATCCTTGAAGGCCAAGGATGCTTATCTTCAGAAGTACTTGAAGATCTTTTCTAGCTGAAGCTGGAAGTGGCCAGGGGCCAGGGTTTCATATAGTTCTAATGTTGAAGTTCTACGGCGGGCAGTGTGCAGCAGTATTCCGATGTTCGTTATGGTTCTGAGGGTGAACCCCAGATCAGAGTGTGCTCGGTTAAGTCTCTCATTCCCAGCAGAGTAGTTTCAAATACGCAAGTGTACCTTTTGTTCCATTTACCAGGGGTGAACCCCAGGTCAGAATTGTTCAGTGTTGTAGTTCTCCAGCGGCGATGCGGGGTATTTCGATTGTCCGACGGTGATGTCAGAGTTAGTTCTCCAGCGGCAATGCGGGGTATTTTGATTATCCGACGGCGAGGTCAGATTATGTTTGTTTCCGACGACGAGGTTGGACTCTTTAAATCCCCGACAGAGATGATGTTTGTACGACGGCGATGTCGAGTGTCTCTCAGAATAATGTTTGTTTCCGACGGCGACGTCAGATCAGTATTTCTCCAGCTAGTTGTTGAGCAGCTAGTGTTGCAGTATTCAAAGATTTGTTCCCCGCAGAGTACCGTGTGCTCATGCAGTTGGCAAATTTTCGGGTTTACCGATATTCAACCGTCTCGCACCTTGATTGGTTGAGAGCCGTTCGCTTCTCACCCAGTCAGGTTCAAGCCGTTTGAATAGGGGCAGCTGTTGCACCCCAAAATTTGACCAACAATTATCTATTCATTGAGTGTTTGAAAGTGGATGCCTTCATCAGAAAGTTCAAGAGATCCCCAGAGAAGTGGTTGAAACCAGGGTTGTGTGCTTCACAGTTTGAGAATTGTGGGTGCTCCTCAGATGATTCTGAGACTTTGAGAATGGCCTAGATGTTTTGAGAAAGCTTATGAGATGACTTGATAGCCATCATGAAGCCCAGAGAAGTCATTATACAAGAATTCAGAGGATTCAACCATGAATGGTAGAATTAGGGTTTTGACTGGGTCAACCCTAGGATAACTGAAAATTTGGAGAAGGTTGAGACCTAATCCAAGGGCCATGAGATCATGGAATGATGTATAGAGATGTTATAAAGATGATTCCTAGACCAACTCATCATGATTGAGGAGTTTAAGAAGTTTTGAGTTAGGGTTTCTGAGGATTGTCAGTGGAAAAACCCTAATTTGATCCCTATCTTCCAGGCAGTTTTAGCTCTAGATGTGATTGATATCTCATCTTCCCCATAACATGAATGTTGTAGAGCTTGTTCTAAGCTTTAATTTGAGTGGTGGAAGTCCTTGATAGGAGTTACAGAGCTCAAGTTATGGTTTTGACAAATTACAGGTCAGCTGAGGTGTGTGAATCTGGGTCCATGAAAGTCACCCAACTTGCAGACAACTTTTGCCCTAGTAGGATGATTCCTATGATTTCTTGGTCAACATGAATGTTGAAGAGGATCTTCTTAGCTTTAATCTGAGTGGTAGAAGTCCTTGATTGGATTTGTGGAACTCAACTTATGGTTTGAGCAAGACAGGGGTATTTTGGTCATTTGTCAGTTATAGGTCATTTTAGCCAATGCCTAAAACTCCTATTTCCAAGCCTCAAATGAAAAAACTCAAAACATGAAAGTTGCTCAAAATGGGATTTTAAGTCTAGAAAGAAGGTCACAAATTGTTGGAAAAGCTCATAGCATGAGATTACATGATTGGTCAAAAATGAACTAAAAATGGCTTATAACTTTGAAAAGTTGAAATTGAAAAGTGATTTGGGAGATCCACAAATCCAAAATAGGTCATCCAATATATCATTTTGATTGGAAAAACCATTTTAAGAACTTTGGTTTAAATAGATTTTTCATTTGAGGCTCCAAAAATGGACTTCCTTTGGAAATTTGTTGCTTGCAAAAGAAGGTAACATTGAAAAACCCTACACAAGTGAAACTAAAGGCTGTTTTTCACTCATCCTCACTCAATAACTCATGTAAGGACATTTTGAGACCAAATTACAAGGCATGGCACATGGGAGATGAGATAACCAATATGGCATATCATGGAATTTTCAAGAAGTTTCCACCCTATTCTAGATGAATCTAGAAGCATCCAACAATTGTTATTTAAAGAATGCCATGAGGAGTGTTAAAGGTTGGTGAAACTTGAGCCAAGTCAGAGGAGAGAGAGAGATACATAGCCATTGGAGGAGTTTCTTCAAGTTGAAGCAACTTGAGTTTTCTTCCACTACCAGCCATCACCTTCACAACAAGTGCAAACAGAAGGTTGAGGATCATTCAAGGATCATCTAGAAGCAATTTCAAGGCCTGAGTCGTGCTCTACATCACTGCACCATAACCTCTTGACAGGTTCTTTCTCCCTCTTAATTATCTTGAATTACATGGTATTGCTTAGTTTTAGAGGTATAGGAAGGTTGTACTAGGCTAAATGACTAAACCCTAGAAGTTATAGCTCATTCTATGACAATGCATGGCAGGTGTAGGAATCTTTAAGTTTCAAGAATTGGTTGTTTATGGCGATTTAATCATCTAGAATTAGTGTGCATTAGCTAGGGTATCTTGTAGAACATCTGTAGACCATTAGATTGAAGTTTGATGAAGGTTGATGTCAGTTGACCATGGTTGTACCAAGGTGTTTAAGCATTCTGTTAGAACAACCTAGGTGGAATCAAGAAAAACTGATCGTACCATTTTATTCTAGGCATTTAGTAGATCAATTTTCGTTTTGGAATCGAGTGAAACCGTGGCGTGTGGAGAGAGATAGGAGAGCTCGAATTTGAGTGTGTGGAGAGAGGGTTCTGAAAACCCTAGGTCCCATTTGGGACGATGAACAACAGCCACTAGATCATTCCCAGAATTTGACTAATTCATTTAATCCAACGGTGATGATTTAACCTGAGAAAGAGAGGGAAGATTCAAATTGAGTGAAACGCGGCGTTTCACTTAAAGGGGCGTTCTGGGCTTATGTGCTATCCCCACCCCCCTTATTGCTGGCCCATTCATTTTTAACTAGCGCCTCTTGCTATTCTGACCCCCCTCCCCTTTATTCGTTTTTAATTGTTTTTATTTTCTTTTAATATTTCTCTGTTTGATTAATTCATTTAAAAATGATAAAAAATGATTTTTAAATTCTTCTTTTTTCTATAATTAGATGAAATTGTGTAGAAAATTATAAAAATAAAAATGAGATTTTATTTTTAGGTTTAATATTTTTAATAGATTTTCCAATTAAATAGCTTTTTAATTGTTTAATTTTGTATCATGATTTTGTAGGAATTGTTTTAGAACCTTCCCTTAGGGTTTTTAATCCATTCTTTTTTTGTGCAATTAGATGATGAATCATAGTTCCCCATAGGATTTTTCCTAGATTTTTAGAATTAAATCTTGATTAGTTTAATTAGGGTAGATTTAGGGTATCCTGATTAGGGTTTAGATTGTGTTTAGGTGATGAATCCTTTTCTTTGAGCAAGTTTTGTCTTGATTTTTAGGTAGAGGCCTATGTAGATGTTATGAGTAGGTGTTGAGGACCCTTGTGAATAGTTGTTAGATTTTTCCCCATTAGTTTAGTGTTTTTAGGTATTTTCTGAAGTTGCCTGATGATTTGGTTTGTTCAGTGGGTTATCTGTTCATCTTTGGGGTTCATTTTGGAGAATTTGTTGAGGGGCTTGTATTGCCTTGAAGATCTTGATGGAGAGCATCATGAAGTGAAGATTGTAGATCAAGACTCAGAGACCCAGAGCTTGTCTTGTTCCCTGTCTGTGAGGTTTGAGATCCTGAAGTTTGAAGGAAGTTCCTGGTACTTTCCTGAGGAAGGCACTATGAATGACTCTCATTCTTTCTTCTCACCTCTTTCTTAAGTATCCAATGATGTTGGAGCCAACTTGTGAGTTTAATTTCTCCTGAGGAGAAATGTAAACTGATCACAGTTGTTGAGCCACATGGGATACAACTCCTAAGTGGAAGCCTCCTAGTACTTTCCTGAGGAAGGTCCTATGGGTCTATTCACTTAGTTCCCTTAGTTTATCTAGGATTTCTCAAGTATCCAATGATGTTGGAGCCAACTTGTGAGTTTAATTTCTCCTGAGGAGGAATGTAAACTGATCACAGTTGTTGAGCCACATAGGATACAACTCCTAAGTGGAAGCCTCCTAGTACTTTCCTGAGGAAGGTCCTATGAGTCTATTCACTTAGTTCCACTAGTTCAGATAGGATCTCCTAAATATCCAGTGATGTTGGAGCCTGCTTGTGAGTTTAATTTCTCCTGAGGAGGAATATAAACTGATCGCAGTGGTTGAGCCACATAGGGTATGACTCCTGAGTATACACCTCCTAGTGCTTTCCTGAGGAAGACACTATGAGTCTGCTTACTTAGCCCCCTGTCTTTGGTAAGCTTATTCTGAAGCTTGGAGACTGGGATTGATTTCTCCTGTTTAGGGTTTTGCCTGAGGGCTTTGCTTAGCCTCTGTGATTGGGGTTAAGATTAGAGAATAGATGATTCTTTCTCAAGTGTGTTTGTTTGCCTGATGGCACTTCATTTCTTTTATCTGTTCATTGCTTGATAGCATGTTGTTTATTTTCAATATGATTACTGTTATTTCATGACTGGCTTGAGGTCGAGATGAGCTTGTGGAGGCTGAAGCCCCACACACATTTCCTCCCTCACTTGCATTGCATGCATTTTACTGTTAAAGCTGATGTTTTTGTCTGTTTCTGTGTATCATTGACATGATCCCTTAGGACTCTCATTTCCTTTGATAAGGATTTGATGATAGACTTTTAGGTTGAAACCTATGCATGATAACATCTAGGAGTTCCCTGTTCAAACCTCAACCATAGGATGAATCCATGGCATGATAACAGTAGGACTTGATAGTCTCCCTCCTAGTTGAGCCATTTTTCCCGTAGTTTCCCGAACTACGTTTACTCTGATCTTTCATACCAGATGAAAGTACGTAGGCATAGGATGCGATGTCCTAGCGAGCAACCTTCAACCTTCCCCCGTAATCCCCCGTAGTTAGCCGAACTACGTTGACTCTGATTTCTCGTTCCAGACGGGAATACGTAGGCATAAAGCGCGATGCTTTGCCGAGTCATTTTTCATTTCTTTTTTCAGCCAACCTTGATAGGTAGATAGATTATAACCAACCCGTCCAAGTAAACAAACAAGCGAGGATCCCGTCGAGTACGACGGACGTGAGGGGTGCTAATACCTTCCCCTTGCGTAACCGACTCCCGAACCCAGACAATGGTTGCGACGACCTTGTCTTACCCTTATTCGTCAGGTTTTTCCGATCGTTTCCTTTCCCGCTCTGAGGGATAAATAACGAAAGGTGGCGACTCTTCTGTCATGCCGGCACCTTATTTTCGCGCAAGCGACAGCTGGCGACTCTGCTGGGGACGTACAGCATCTAGGGACTTTTCCCATCCCTTATGTTGGGACCGTTTCCCATCCCCTACGCGAGTCAATCCTATCGTTTGTGTGTTTGCTTGTTGGGTTGCGTTTATTTATCGCATTTTTACTTCCCGCATTTTTACTTCCCGCATTTTATTTCCCGCATTTTATTTCCAGTTCGATATGATTATCTGTGCTGCTGTGGGAGAGGGATGTTACTGTGAGTGAAAAGCCGGACCTGGGCTTGAGTACACACCTAGATATAGTTGCGGAGAAGTAGTAGACGAACCTGTCTGTTGAGCAGGCACAGTTCCCTACGAAAATCTGCGCTCAGACGAGATTCTTGCAGAGGTGCTCCTTTCCGGTCCTGAGGATCTGAGGGGGGTCCAGACGTGAGGGTTGTCGACTCTGGGGACCGATCATTTGGAAGTCAGCTAAGAGAGGCCTCTTCATGACTTGACGATGCCACTCCTTCTGGGAATCGTATTGTCACTCATGAATGTCTGTGACGCTGACGACCGCATAGGATGCCGTACCTTTGTCCATGGATTAGGTCCATCATACCTGTGAGTGGGGTCGGGATATTGCAGGAAACTTTGACCTCCAGACCACCTGGTTTTCTTGACAGTGAATCAGTTATGTTGGGTTCTCAGTTGCAGAGATGTTCTTGATAGAGCAAGAGTTTGATCAGAGGATCTTATCATCGGGTGTTTGTTTGTTCTTGATAGAGCAAGTTCCGATCAGAGTATTGTTATCAGAGGTTTGTTCTGGATGGAGCAGATTTTTGAGTGGGGTCTGAGGATCTCGTCAGCAGTTGTTATTTTGTTCTTGATAGGGCAGATTCTGAGTGGGGTTTGAAGATCTCATCAGCAGCTGTGTATTTGTTCTTGAGAGGGCAGATTTTTGATTTGGGGTCTGAAGACTTCATCAACAGATATTCCTTGATCTTGCATCCGGGGTCTTTATTATCAAGCCTTCGTTCTTGACAGAGCAGAATTTTGATCTCGATCCTACCAGATGGTTATTCACAGCAGATCAGATCAGTGGTTTTACACCGGGGTTTCCTTCTCATCAGCGATTGTTGACATCGAATCTCCACAGCAGCCACCTGAACATATTGTTGCATACTTGCATTTTGCATTAGCTTGCATAATCATTCCATTAGCGTATGTCTGTGACAGGTACCGATTCCCCGATCCAAGATCTCTTATTGTGTTACTGCAGCCGTTCTCAGAAAGACTGTTGCGTACGAGTTCTCGATCCTTGTTGTGTCGAATCTGACTATTGCTATGTGAGGTTGCTGTTTCCATGATTGGGCCCAGATTCCTCTCCTTATTATTGTCAGCAGATGCCAGGATCGGGGGAAATCTCTCAAGCACACAGACACACGCATGCATTTGCATGAAGCATTCTTGCATGACATACATTCTGTTGCTTTTCCTAACCTTTGATCTTGACAGGTTTCAGGTACTCAGGTTCCGAGCTGCTTTTGATCTCCAGGATTGATCAAAGATTCATCCACCGTTACTCAACTCGCGCCAATCAAACGAGAATCATGGACCAAGTACAATCAGATGTTCAGGAGCTTCGTGAAAGGATGGATCGTTTTATGGAGCTGATGCAAGTAGTTGCGAACGGGCAAGATCAGCTTCGTACTTTGGTTCAACCTCTCATCTCCCGGGTTGACAGCAATGGAATACTTCACGGCGGGGCCGTACCTACTCCTCCTCAGGGGGATACTCCACAGAACGTTGTTCCTGCTGCCGGGGGCAACGGTAGTGCTAACGGCAATCTTATGACTAATCTCGGACTTAACGCGGCGGGCGCCGTCAATGGTGGTTTGGGAGCCAATGTTACCGTGGGGCCGGTCAACGGCAATGTTGGTGCAGGAAATATGGTGGTGCCTCAACCGTGACTGGAGGACCATCAGGACGACATTTTCTCTCAGAGAGGCGTAGAGGCTGAATTGACTGCTGAGGCTCGACTCAGGTTCAAGGCGCTGGAAGATAAAATGAGAGATATAGAAAATCAGAACACATTGGGCGTTGACATGTCCAAACTTGGGTTGATTGCTGACTTTAAAGTACCTCACAAGTTCAAGGTGCCTATCTTTGAGAAGTATAGAGGCACTACTTGTCCCCGTGTTCACCTCCGATCTTATTACAGAAAGATGTCCGCTTATTCTGACGATGAGAAGCTGCTGATGCACTTCTTTCAGGATAGTCTTTCTGGCCCATCGCTCGAATGGTATATGGGTTTGGAACCCGCTGCTGTGCGCACGTGGAAAGATCTCGCTGAAGCGTTTGTTCTCCACTATCAATATAATAGCGACTTGGCTCCCAACCGAGTTCAGCTTCAGAATCTCTCGCAGCGGAGCAATGAAAGCTTCAAGGAGTACGCCCAGCGGTGGCGTGAATTGGCTGCTCGGGTTCAACCGCCGATGGTTGAGCGTGAGTTGGTACAAATGTTCGTGGCTACCCTTCCCGGAGTCTATTATGAGAAGCTGGTCAGTGGCATGTCCGGAACATTCTCGGCCCTCATCACTTTGGGCGAGCATGTTGAAAATGGTATTAAGATCGGAAAGATTCAGGGTGAATCATCCTCATCTGGAGGAGCTAGCAAGAAACCCTATACTGGCAAACACCGAGAGGGCGATGCCAGTGCTGTCACTAATGCTAGGAGAAAGGGCAAGGGCCATCAGTCTCAGATCGCTAGCATAAACATCCCAGCTGCACCCCCGCAGCCGCAGCAGCAGCCCCAGCAACAGAATAATCCGGGATATAAGAGATATCAGAATCGGGGTCCCCTCGCAAATCGTCATTTGGAAACTCCTCCTATGCCGTATGCACAGCTTCTGCAAACGCTACTTCAGCTCCAACTGGTTCATAAAAGGACGTTGGCTCCCTTGACAGGGGCACCGCCACCAGATTATGATGCCAACGCTACTTGTGAATTTCATTCTGGGGCACCTGGCCATACAGTTGAGAATTGCAAAGCTTTTAAGCACAAAGTCCAGGACTTGGTTGACGCCAAGGTTATCAACTTTTCTGACAACGTGCCCAACGTCACCAAGAATCCGATGCCTCATCACAGGGGGGGCGGAGTGAATGCTATCATCTCTGAAGAGAATTCAGACTTGCTGACTGATGTCAGAGATTTGAAGACGCCATTGAGTTTTGTTAAAGCTAAGCTGCTGAAGAAAGGCTTCTTTCCCGGGTGTGGAGAGTTTTGTATGGCATGTGCTACACTTCCTAATGGGTGTGAGCAGTTGAGTGAAGGTATCCAAAGTCTGATGACCGAGGGTATTTTGCAGTTTAGTCGAAGCGTTGAGAATGCGTCAGGGGAAGTCATGCTGAAGCAGGCGGACGAGGTTGCTACTATTACCATTCCTCGCCACCCTATCACTATTTCTGCACCTCGTCCGCCTACTATTACCATCACCAGGGCCGGACCGATCCCGTTCGAGAGCACCAATGCCGTTCCATGGCATTATGGCGCCGAAGTGTATTGTAACGGTCAGAAGGTAGAGCTTGAGCCGTCCGGATCAACTGCGCAGAATCTGGCTGAAGTCAGTGGTATCACCAGGAGTGGCAGAGTGTTCGCACCGGCAGAGGTTGCAGCAGAAAAGGTAGTCCGAGCTGACGCTGTGGACAAGGGCAAAGGTAAAGCTGTTGAGGAGGTTCCTGCAGGGGCAGAGAAAGACTTGTTGGTTAAAGATGCAGAAGAGTTCATGCGACTGATCAGGAAAAGTGACTACAAGATTGTAGATCACCTTCACCAGACTCCGTCAAAGATCTCGATTCTTAACCTGTTGCTGTGTTCTGAAGCGCACCGCAACGCGTTGCTGAAAGTATTGAATGCTGCATACGTGCCGCAGGAGATATCAGTTAATCAACTTGAGGAAGTAGTAGCCCATGTCAATGCTGGTAATGGGCTGGGATTTACAGACCTGGAGCTGACGCCCAAGGGAAGAGATCACAACAATGCCTTGCACGTCTCGATAGAGTGCAGAGGCACGATTATGTCACATGTCCTCGTAGATACGGGCTCCTCGCTTAACGTGCTTCCGAAGAAGGCGCTGATGAAGTTGGATACCCGGGGACTGCTGTGCACGCCCAGTGATTTGGTCGTGAAAGCCTTTGACGGCACCAAGCGCCACGTCTTCGGAGAATTGACCCTGCCAATTCAAGTTGGACCAGAGACGTTTAATGCGGTTTTCTATATTATGGATATCATGCCCGCCTATAGTTGCCTCTTAGGTCGGCCGTGGATCCATTCTGCTGGTGCTGTGACGTCCACGCTGCATCAGAAGCTTAAATATGCTGTTGGGGGCAGCATAGTGACAGTCTGTGGAGAGGAGGACATCATGGTAAGCCACCTGTCGTCCTTCAAATATGTCGAAATGGATGGTGAGATCCATGAGACTCTTTGTCAGGCCTTTGAAACCGTCAGGGTGAAGGAGGTAGCTCCCGTTGTTGCAGAGAAGCAAGAGGTGAACCTCTCCTCGTTCAAGGACGCTAGAGCTGTTGTCGAAGCTGGTTCCACCCCAGGCTGGGGGCATGTCTTGGATATACCATTCAAACAGGATAAGTTTGGATTGGGATATTCTCAGGAAGCTGAAGCTTCATCTTCTTCTGGTAGCTCGTCTCGTGGGAAAGGGCCGATCCTATTCACCAAGGGAGGAGTAATCTTCGAGAGTATCAATGCAGCGTCAGAGGACAGCGGAGACAGTGATTGTGATCTTGACGCCTGGATTCAACCGAGCAAGCCAGGCGAGCGCCTCCATAACTGGACCATCAAGGAGATTATCGAACTGACAAGTGAAGAGTAATGATTTGCTTTTTACAATCTTTGTACAACCCTACGTCCTGCCCGGGGCATAGTGGTTTTACTGTCAGGGCCTTGTTGGATTATGTGTATGCATTTTGTTAATAAATAAAAGGCGTTTTCTTCGTAATCAAATATTGTGTTCTCTGTTATTCATGCTTTATGTTTGTTTTGAAAAACAGCAAAATGGCAACGAGGTTCGTGCTAACCTGCATATTCCTGCTTTAAACTTAACCCTTGTTATTGCAGGATCCACGTAACAGATGACATCGACTCTGGACCCTCTACGGCTCACTACGACTTTGATTGCCCGATCTATCAAGCCGAGGATGAGATTGATGAAGACGAAGACCTTCCGGAAGAGTTGGCCCGCTTGTTGAAACAAGAGGAGAAGGTTATTCTGCCTCATGAGGAGGATATTGAGATCATAAATCTGGGTTCTGAGGAGCTTATCAGGAATGTCAGAGTTGGGGCTGCGCTGCAAAATGATGTCAAGCATAGACTGGTCGAGATGCTTCGAGAGTATAGTGACGTCTTTGCTTGGTCGTATGAGGATATGCCCGGGCTTGACACAGATATCGTGGTTCATCGCTTGCCGTTGCGAGAAGATTGCCCTCCAGTCAAGCAGAAGCTCAGGAGGACGAGACCAGACATGGCTGTAAAAATCAAGGAAGAAGTCCAGAAGCAGTTGGACGCAGGATTTCTAGCCGTTACCACCTACCCTCCGTGGGTCGCCAACATAGTGCCTGTACCGAAGAAGGACGGTAAGGTACGCATGTGCGTCGATTATCGGGATTTGAATAGGGCGAGCCCTAAGGATGATTTCCCGTTGCCTCATATCGATGTGTTGGTCGACAATACAGCCCAGTTTTCCGTGTTTTCGTTCATGGATGGCTTCTCCGGTTACAATCAGATTAAGATGGCGCCGGAGGACATGGAGAAAACGACGTTTATTACCCCCTGGGGCACGTTTTGCTACAAGGTAATGCCCTTCGGTCTGAAGAACGCAGGGGCCACTTACCAGCGAGCAATGGTAACTTTGTTTCATGATATGATTCATCATGAGATCGAGGTCTATGTTGATGACATGATTGCGAAGTCCCAAACGGAGGAGGAGCATCTGGTCAATTTGCTGAAGCTGTTTGAAAGGCTTAGGAAGTTCAAGCTGAGGCTGAATCCTAACAAGTGCACTTTCGGAGTGCGGTCCGGAAAGTTATTGGGGTTTATCGTTAGTGAACGAGGTATTGAAGTTGATCCTGCGAAGATAAAAGCTATCCAGGAAATGCCAGCGCCGAAAACAGAAAAAGAAGTTCGTGGTTTCTTGGGCCGAATAAACTACATTGCAAGGTTTATCTCTCAGCTCACGGCCACTTGTGAACCGATGTTCAAGTTGTTAAAGAAAAATCAGGCGATTACTTGGAATGAGGATTGCCAGAGGGCATTCGATAAGATAAAGCAGTATCTTCAAGAACCTCCAATCTTGATACCCCCAGTGGCTGGACGGCCATTAATCATGTACTTGACAGTTCTGGAGAATAGTATGGGGTGTGTTCTCGGTCAGCACGACGAGACGGGCAGAAAAGAGCACGCCATTTATTACTTGAGTAAAAAGTTCACTGAGTGTGAATCTCGATACTCGATGCTGGAGAAGACGTGTTGTGCATTAGCTTGGGCTGCCAAACGTCTACGACAGTATATGCTCAACCACACCACTATGCTGATTTCGAAGATGGATCCGATCAAGTACGTCTTCGAGAAGCAGGCTCTTTCGGGCAGGATTGCCAGATGGCAGATGGTGTTAACGGAATATGATATTCAGTACGTCTCTCAGAAAGCCATCAAAGGGAGCGTATTGTCTGATTACCTTGCCGAACAGCCAATCGAAGACTATCAGCCAATGAAGTTCGAATTCCCTGACGAGGACATTATGTTTCTCAAAGCGAAGGATTGCGAAGAGCCATTGCCCGATGAGGGGCCGGATAGGAAGTCTCAGTGGAAGTTGATATTCGACGGAGCGGTTAATTCCTATGGAAGTGGTATCGGGGCTATCATCACGACTCCTCACGGATCCCACATCCCGTTTACTGCAAGACTGACGTTTTCAGTTACCAACAACGAAGCCGAGTATGAAGCATGTATTATGGGTCTAGAAGAGGCAATTGATTTGAGAATCAAGAATCTAGACATATATGCTCAGCGCTTGTAATCAATCAGATCAAAGGGGAGTGGGAAACTCGTCAACCGAATCTAGTGCCGTACATGAATTATGCCAGGAGGCTGCTTCCGTTCTTCGACCGAGTAGAACTTCATCATGTACCCCGGGCTGAAAATCAAATGGCTGATGCTTTAGCCACCCTGGCTTCAATGTATAAGGTCAATCTTTGGAATGAGGCTCCAAGCATTGTCCTTTCGCGTCTTGACAGACCAGCATATGTGTTCGCAATCGAGGAGGCCACTGACGGCAAGCCATGGTTCCACGACATCCAGACCTTCCTTATGACTAAGGAGTATCCTGCGGGTGCGTCAACCCAGGATAAGAAGACTCTGAGGAGGCTATCTGGAAACTTTTATCTCAATCCTGATGGAGTGCTGTATAAGAGAAACCACGATCTCGTGCTACTCAGATGTGTGGATGAGAAAGAGGCAAAGTCCATGAGGGCACATTTGGTACGCACGCCGGCGGGCATGCCATGACGAGAAAGATCCTGAGAGCAGGATATTACTGGCTGACTATGGAGTCGGATTGCTTCAGATTCGCGAAGAAATGTCACAAATGCCAGATTTATGCTGATAAAGTTCATGTGCCGCCGTGCCCATTGAATGTCATGTCCTCCCCTTGGCCGTTCTCCATGTGGGGCATCGACATGATAGGCAAGATCGAGCCCACCGCATCCAATGGTCATCGTTTTATTTTGGTAGCTATCGACTACTTCACCAAGTGGGTGGAGGCAGCCTCGTACGCTAATGTGACCAAGCAAGTGGTAGCTAAGTTCATAAAGAGGGACATCATCTGTCGCTATGGAATTCCCGAGCGGATCATTACTGATAATGGTTCGAATTTGAATAACAAGATGATGAAGGAGCTGTGCCAGAGCTTCAAGATTGAACACCACAACTCATCACCTTACCGGCCGAAGATGAATGGCGCCGTTGAAGCGGCCAATAAGAACATCAAGAAGATTGTTCAGAAGATGGTTGTGACGTATAAAGATTGGCACGAGATGCTGCCGTTTGCCTTGCACGGTTATCGTACCACGGTGCGTACGTCGACCGGGGCAACTCCTTTCTCCTTGGTGTACGGTATGGAAGCTGTTCTACCGCTAGAAGTGGAGATTCCCTCTTTGCGAGTTTTGGTTGATGTGAAACTTGATGAGGCAGAATGGGTGACGAATCGCCTGAACCAGCTCAGCCTGATGGACGAGAAGAGGTTAGCATCGATTGCATTTGGTCGCCTGTACCAAAGCCGAATGAAGAAAGCTTATGATAAGAAGGTGCGTCCTCGAAGCTTTCAGACGGGTGATCTCGTCCTGAAGAAGATTCTTCCGCCACACTCCGATCACCGGGGCAAGTGGACTCCGAATTACGAAGGTCCGTATGTCGTCAGCAAGGTCTTCTCGGGAGGAGCTTTGTTGTTATCCACGATGGATGGTGAAGATTTTGCATCCCCGGTGAACGCGGACGCAGTTAAAAAATACTTTGCTTGAAAGCGACCCGCTGGACAAAAAAAAGAGAGTCCAGGCAAAAAAGGGGCATCCCGGCGAACCAAAAACAGAATAAAAGGTTCGGGCAAAATTGGGGATATATTGAAAAAATGTACACCCGCGAAGTCGAAAACCTACACTGGGCGGCTTCGGCAAAAAAGGGTATCCCGGTGAACTGAAAACCCGAAAAGGCGGTTCACGCAAAAGTTAGGGATTTGAATAAGCAAATGACTGCGTTCCGCGTATGGACTTTCATTGTTTAGTGGTTCGGAAGACCTGAGGGCCGTTTATCTGAATCAATCTCTTCCAAAGCTGAAGCATCGGTGAAGTATCGAAGTCGAGTGGGTCTTAGAGGGATCAACTCATGGTGTTCGTCTACGCCTCGATTGCCGACATTTGTATATACTGATGTATATTTATGTTTTCTTTTTGCGCGGCTTCCTCATTCCAGGAGCTTGCCTCTGTTGTAAAACATTTTTGCCCATTCAGGGGTTCACCATCAATAAAATGCACATTATTCAGCAATTCTACTTGTCTGTTTAGCATTTATCTGTTTTGTTTGCGAATGAGAACGCCGATGTGTTTTTGATAAAATGCGCATACATAAACTTACGGGCCTAAGCCCATTGATTGTTGAAACAATTAACTAACTGGACATTGTCGCGAGATAATAACCCTGATAGGCCCCTTTGAGGAGGGTATCTTGTCTGTTTGTTTGTGTTGTTGCAGGTGTAGCACCTCGCCAGAAGATGTGTCGTGCATATCCCCGAAGCAGGATGAGTCCTCCTTCTTCAGCAGAGTTCAGTAGTCTCTCCTCCGCGGAATCAGAATCAGATAGTGAGCATTGATATGTTTTCCCCAGGTAGAGGTGATTCTCTTCCCCAAGCAGACGCATCCTGAAGGAACGTCTGAGTCAAGCACCGAAGAATGATGTCGTCTTCCCCCAGCACCGGGTCACAAGTGCAGAGTTCATGGAAATGATTGAGTACCGTAGCTCATCTTCCCCAGCACCGGGTCACAGGTGCAGATTTCAGAGAAGTGTTCGGGTGCCGAAGCTCGTGTTTCCCCAGTAAAGTCGCTGAAGCAGGATTTTCTCCCCCGCACCGGGTCACAAGTGCAGGTCTCGTGGGAAGCTGTTTGTATACCGAAGTATGCAGTAACTGATGGTGCCAGACTGAAGTCTCCAGTGGAATTGAGATTCCTCACCAGAGTCAGGCTCTCTCCTGAAGTTGGATGACTCCCTCTTCCCCAGTAGAGTGTTGGAACAACTGATGTTGTACTCCCCTGTAGAGTTGTACTCTCCCCCGAAGTCAGATGATTCTTTCTTCCCCAGTGGAATCGAATTCCCCATCAGAGTCGTACTCTCCAATGAAGTAGAATGATTTCTCTCCCCGGCTGAGTCCGCAGAAAAGCAGAATCCTCGGAAGTTGATCAGATCATGATCAATTCTCCCCAGCAGAGCATTGAACAGCTGATGCTGTATTTCCCCCTGAGTCGCACTCTCTCCAGCGAAGCAGAATGATTTTTCCTTCCCCAGCCGAGTTTGCAGATGTCCAAGAGAGCCGAATCCTTGGAAGATGATCAGATCATGATTGGTTTTTCCCCAGTGGAGTGTTGAGCAGCTGAAGTTGTTTCCCCACAGAGTGGTCATCCCCAGAAGAGTAGCCGAGACGGCCGCGCAGTTCATTCTCGCAATGGATATCAGCAAGTCTGGTTTCTCGTAGAGCTTCGTCCCCTGCAGTAATCAACTGAAGTTGTTTGCCCTGCAGCAGTCAACCGGAAGATCAATTCCCCAGACGGAGCCTGATTGACATTGGCGTGTTCACATTCTCCTCAGCAGGATGATTCCTCTACCAGAGTGGTTTTTCTCCTTGACAGGAGGATTTCCCCCTTCGGCATTTATTTTGCTGACGGGATCGCATCATTGTGCATGATTGCATAGCATTGTGCATGATTGCATGGCATTTAGCATAAACGCATAGCATTCCCACCGTGTGGGGCGTAGCGCAGAAGCATACGCATCATAAGCATGATCTAGGTCATTATCATCCTTATTGTACAGGTGTACTACTGAAAGACCGGTTGCTCAGGACGATTCCTGATGTTCTCCCCATCAAGGTTGTTTTCTTAGATGATTCTAAAAGACCCCGGTGTGATCCCCGCAGTCGCTCGCTCAAGATGATTTTTGAGATCCCCAGCGAAGTCTTCAGTTCAAGATGATTCTCGAACTCCTCCGCAGGGCCATTTGCTTAAGACGATTCTTAAGACCCCAGTACAGCTTCCCGAGTTGTTTGCTTAGTATGATACTTGAGCTCCCCAATAGCGCCTCCAGCAGGAGTTGCCCAGGAAGATTCCTGGAATACCCAACCAGAATGTTTGCTCCAGAAAGGTTATTAGTTCAGGACGATTCTTGAAGATGCCCGACGGATCTGTTTGTTCAAGTTGATTCTTGAAGTCCTCAGCAGCATGATATGTCTGCTCCAACAATGATGTCTAATCTGAAGATGGATTTCATAAGCGCCTGGAAGGCGATATCAGAAGGTTCCGGTAAGTCCAGATTTCCGTGTTGAAGAATCAACAGGTAGCTGAAGACAAGGTTCCAGGGTTGTAGATACAACAGAGTGATTCGTGTGAGTCTGAAGACCAAGTCAGTTGTCCTGAAGAGATGATTGGTTGCGATCAAGTGAATAGTGTTTCTTCCGACTGAAGTCGAAGATGTTTCTCCAGCTGAAGCGGAGTTTTGCCTGAAGGCAAAGTGTTTGAATCCCCGTAAAGTCATGAATGGCTCAGGATACCATTTCTCTGACTGAAGTCACAGATGTCCCAAGCTGAAGCGAAGGTGCCTAAGGGCAAGGTTATCCCCCAAGGTCATGAATGGCCTAGGATTCATTTTTTCGGACTGAAGGCCGAAGTATATCCCTGACTGAAGTCTCGGATGCTCTATAGCAGAGGCGGAGTTTCCTGAAGGTATATCCATGTATCCTTGAAGGCCAAGGATCACTTTCTTTAGACTGAAGTCGAAGATACCTCCTGCAGAGTTGCCATCCTTGAAGGCCAAGGATGCTTATCTTCAGAAGTACTTGAAGATCTTTTCTAGCTGAAGCTGGAAGTGGCCAGGGGCCAGGGTTTCATATAGTTCTAATGTTGAAGTTCTACGGCGGGCAGTGTGCAGCAGTATTCCGATGTTCGTTATGGTTCTGAGGGTGAACCCCAGATCAGAGTGTGCTCGGTTAAGTCTCTCATTCCCAGCAGAGTAGTTTCAAATACGCAAGTGTACCTTTTGTTCCATTTACCAGGGGTGAACCCCAGGTCAGAATTGTTCAGTGTTGTAGTTCTCCAGCGGCGATGCGGGGTATTTCGATTGTCCGACGGTGATGTCAGAGTTAGTTCTCCAGCGGCAATGCGGGGTATTTTGATTATCCGACGGCGAGGTCAGATTATGTTTGTTTCCGACGACGAGGTTGGACTCTTTAAATCCCCGACAGAGATGATGTTTGTACGACGGCGATGTCGAGTGTCTCTCAGAATAATGTTTGTTTCCGACGGCGACGTCAGATCAGTATTTCTCCAGCTAGTTGTTGAGCAGCTAGTGTTGCAGTATTCAAAGATTTGTTCCCCGCAGAGTACCGTGTGCTCATGCAGTTGGCAAATTTTCGGGTTTACCGATATTCAACCGTCTCGCACCTTGATTGGTTGAGAGCCGTTCGCTTCTCACCCAGTCAGGTTCAAGCCGTTTGAATAGGGGCAGCTGTTGCACCCCAAAATTTGACCAACAATTATCTATTCATTGAGTGTTTGAAAGTGGATGCCTTCATCAGAAAGTTCAAGAGATCCCCAGAGAAGTGGTTGAAACCAGGGTTGTGTGCTTCACAGTTTGAGAATTGTGGGTGCTCCTCAGATGATTCTGAGACTTTGAGAATGGCCTAGATGTTTTGAGAAAGCTTATGAGATGACTTGATAGCCATCATGAAGCCCAGAGAAGTCATTATACAAGAATTCAGAGGATTCAACCATGAATGGTAGAATTAGGGTTTTGACTGGGTCAACCCTAGGATAACTGAAAATTTGGAGAAGGTTGAGACCTAATCCAAGGGCCATGAGATCATGGAATGATGTATAGAGATGTTATAAAGATGATTCCTAGACCAACTCATCATGATTGAGGAGTTTAAGAAGTTTTGAGTTAGGGTTTCTGAGGATTGTCAGTGGAAAAACCCTAATTTGATCCCTATCTTCCAGGCAGTTTTAGCTCTAGATGTGATTGATATCTCATCTTCCCCATAACATGAATGTTGTAGAGCTTGTTCTAAGCTTTAATTTGAGTGGTGGAAGTCCTTGATAGGAGTTACAGAGCTCAAGTTATGGTTTTGACAAATTACAGGTCAGCTGAGGTGTGTGAATCTGGGTCCATGAAAGTCACCCAACTTGCAGACAACTTTTGCCCTAGTAGGATGATTCCTATGATTTCTTGGTCAACATGAATGTTGAAGAGGATCTTCTTAGCTTTAATCTGAGTGGTAGAAGTCCTTGATTGGATTTGTGGAACTCAACTTATGGTTTGAGCAAGACAGGGGTATTTTGGTCATTTGTCAGTTATAGGTCATTTTAGCCAATGCCTAAAACTCCTATTTCCAAGCCTCAAATGAAAAAACTCAAAACATGAAAGTTGCTCAAAATGGGATTTTAAGTCTAGAAAGAAGGTCACAAATTGTTGGAAAAGCTCATAGCATGAGATTACATGATTGGTCAAAAATGAACTAAAAATGGCTTATAACTTTGAAAAGTTGAAATTGAAAAGTGATTTGGGAGATCCACAAATCCAAAATAGGTCATCCAATATATCATTTTGATTGGAAAAACCATTTTAAGAACTTTGGTTTAAATAGATTTTTCATTTGAGGCTCCAAAAATGGACTTCCTTTGGAAATTTGTTGCTTGCAAAAGAAGGTAACATTGAAAAACCCTACACAAGTGAAACTAAAGGCTGTTTTTCACTCATCCTCACTCAATAACTCATGTAAGGACATTTTGAGACCAAATTACAAGGCATGGCACATGGGAGATGAGATAACCAATATGGCATATCATGGAATTTTCAAGAAGTTTCCACCCTATTCTAGATGAATCTAGAAGCATCCAACAATTGTTATTTAAAGAATGCCATGAGGAGTGTTAAAGGTTGGTGAAACTTGAGCCAAGTCAGAGGAGAGAGAGAGATACATAGCCATTGGAGGAGTTTCTTCAAGTTGAAGCAACTTGAGTTTTCTTCCACTACCAGCCATCACCTTCACAACAAGTGCAAACAGAAGGTTGAGGATCATTCAAGGATCATCTAGAAGCAATTTCAAGGCCTGAGTCGTGCTCTACATCACTGCACCATAACCTCTTGACAGGTTCTTTCTCCCTCTTAATTATCTTGAATTACATGGTATTGCTTAGTTTTAGAGGTATAGGAAGGTTGTACTAGGCTAAATGACTAAACCCTAGAAGTTATAGCTCATTCTATGACAATGCATGGCAGGTGTAGGAATCTTTAAGTTTCAAGAATTGGTTGTTTATGGCGATTTAATCATCTAGAATTAGTGTGCATTAGCTAGGGTATCTTGTAGAACATCTGTAGACCATTAGATTGAAGTTTGATGAAGGTTGATGTCAGTTGACCATGGTTGTACCAAGGTGTTTAAGCATTCTGTTAGAACAACCTAGGTGGAATCAAGAAAAACTGATCGTACCATTTTATTCTAGGCATTTAGTAGATCAATTTTCGTTTTGGAATCGAGTGAAACCGTGGCGTGTGGAGAGAGATAGGAGAGCTCGAATTTGAGTGTGTGGAGAGAGGGTTCTGAAAACCCTAGGTCCCATTTGGGACGATGAACAACAGCCACTAGATCATTCCCAGAATTTGACTAATTCATTTAATCCAACGGTGATGATTTAACCTGAGAAAGAGAGGGAAGATTCAAATTGAGTGAAACGTGGCGTTTCACTTAAAGGGGCGTTCTGGGCTTATGTGCTATCCCCACCCCCCTTATTGCTGGCCCATTCATTTTTAACTAGCGCCTCTTGCTATTCTGACCCCCCTCCCCTTTATTCGTTTTTAATTGTTTTTATTTTCTTTTAATATTTCTCTGTTTGATTAATTCATTTAAAAATGATAAAAAATGATTTTTAAATTCTTCTTTTTTCTATAATTAGATGAAATTGTGTAGAAAATTATAAAAATAAAAATGAGATTTTATTTTTAGGTTTAATATTTTTAATAGATTTTCCAATTAAATAGCTTTTTAATTGTTTAATTTTGTATCATGATTTTGTAGGAATTGTTTTAGAACCTTCCCTTAGGGTTTTTAATCCATTCTTTTTTTGTGCAATTAGATGATGAATCATAGTTCCCCATAGGATTTTTCCTAGATTTTTAGAATTAAATCTTGATTAGTTTAATTAGGGTAGATTTAGGGTATCCTGATTAGGGTTTAGATTGTGTTTAGGTGATGAATCCTTTTCTTTGAGCAAGTTTTGTCTTGATTTTTAGGTAGAGGCCTATGTAGATGTTATGAGTAGGTGTTGAGGACCCTTGTGAATAGTTGTTAGATTTTTCCCCATTAGTTTAGTGTTTTTAGGTATTTTCTGAAGTTGCCTGATGATTTGGTTTGTTCAGTGGGTTATCTGTTCATCTTTGGGGTTCATTTTGGAGAATTTGTTGAGGGGCTTGTATTGCCTTGAAGATCTTGATGGAGAGCATCATGAAGTGAAGATTGTAGATCAAGACTCAGAGACCCAGAGCTTGTCTTGTTCCCTGTCTGTGAGGTTTGAGATCCTGAAGTTTGAAGGAAGTTCCTGGTACTTTCCTGAGGAAGGCACTATGAATGACTCTCATTCTTTCTTCTCACCTCTTTCTTAAGTATCCAATGATGTTGGAGCCAACTTGTGAGTTTAATTTCTCCTGAGGAGAAATGTAAACTGATCACAGTTGTTGAGCCACATGGGATACAACTCCTAAGTGGAAGCCTCCTAGTACTTTCCTGAGGAAGGTCCTATGGGTCTATTCACTTAGTTCCCTTAGTTTATCTAGGATTTCTCAAGTATCCAATGATGTTGGAGCCAACTTGTGAGTTTAATTTCTCCTGAGGAGGAATGTAAACTGATCACAGTTGTTGAGCCACATAGGATACAACTCCTAAGTGGAAGCCTCCTAGTACTTTCCTGAGGAAGGTCCTATGAGTCTATTCACTTAGTTCCACTAGTTCAGATAGGATCTCCTAAATATCCAGTGATGTTGGAGCCTGCTTGTGAGTTTAATTTCTCCTGAGGAGGAATATAAACTGATCGCAGTGGTTGAGCCACATAGGGTATGACTCCTGAGTATACACCTCCTAGTGCTTTCCTGAGGAAGACACTATGAGTCTGCTTACTTAGCCCCCTGTCTTTGGTAAGCTTATTCTGAAGCTTGGAGACTGGGATTGATTTCTCCTGTTTAGGGTTTTGCCTGAGGGCTTTGCTTAGCCTCTGTGATTGGGGTTAAGATTAGAGAATAGATGATTCTTTCTCAAGTGTGTTTGTTTGCCTGATGGCACTTCATTTCTTTTATCTGTTCATTGCTTGATAGCATGTTGTTTATTTTCAATATGATTACTGTTATTTCATGACTGGCTTGAGGTCGAGATGAGCTTGTGGAGGCTGAAGCCCCACACACATTTCCTCCCTCACTTGCATTGCATGCATTTTACTGTTAAAGCTGATGTTTTTGTCTGTTTCTGTGTATCATTGACATGATCCCTTAGGACTCTCATTTCCTTTGATAAGGATTTGATGATAGACTTTTAGGTTGAAACCTATGCATGATAACATCTAGGAGTTCCCTGTTCAAACCTCAACCATAGGATGAATCCATGGCATGATAACAGTAGGACTTGATAGTCTCCCTCCTAGTTGAGCCATTTTTCCCGTAGTTTCCCGAACTACGTTTACTCTGATCTTTCATACCAGATGAAAGTACGTAGGCATAGGATGCGATGTCCTAGCGAGCAACCTTCAACCTTCCCCCGTAATCCCCCGTAGTTAGCCGAACTACGTTGACTCTGATTTCTCGTTCCAGACGGGAATACGTAGGCATAAAGCGCGATGCTTTGCCGAGTCATTTTTCATTTCTTTTTTCAGCCAACCTTGATAGGTAGATAGATTATAACCAACCCGTCCAAGTAAACAAACAAGCGAGGATCCCGTCGAGTACGACGGACGTGAGGGGTGCTAATACCTTCCCCTTGCGTAACCGACTCCCGAACCCAGACAATGGTTGCGACGACCTTGTCTTACCCTTATTCGTCAGGTTTTTCCAATCGTTTCCTTTCCCGCTCTGAGGGATAAATAACGAAAGGTGGCGACTCTTCTGTCATGCCGGCACCTTATTTTCGCGCAAGCGACAGCTGGCGACTCTGCTGGGGACGTACAGCATCTAGGGACTTTTCCCATCCCTTATGTTGGGACCGTTTCCCATCCCCTACGCGAGTCAATCCTATCGTTTGTGTGTTTGCTTGTTGGGTTGCGTTTATTTATCGCATTTTTACTTCCCGCATTTTTACTTCCCGCATTTTATTTCCCGCATTTTATTTCCAGTTCGATATGATTATCTGTGCTGCTGTGGGAGAGGGATGTTACTGTGAGTGAAAAGCCGGACCTGGGCTTGAGTACACACCTAGATATAGTTGCGGAGAAGTAGTAGACGAACCTGTCTGTTGAGCAGGCACAGTTCCCTACGAAAATCTGCGCTCAGACGAGATTCTTGCAGAGGTGCTCCTTTCCGGTCCTGAGGATCTGAGGGGGGTCCAGACGTGAGGGTTGTCGACTCTGGGGACCGATCATTTGGAAGTCAGCTAAGAGAGGCCTCTTCATGACTTGACGATGCCACTCCTTCTGGGAATCGTATTGTCACTCATGAATGTCTGTGACGCTGACGACCGCATAGGATGCCGTACCTTTGTCCATGGATTAGGTCCATCATACCTGTGAGTGGGGTCGGGATATTGCAGGAAACTTTGACCTCCAGACCACCTGGTTTTCTTGACAGTGAATCAGTTATGTTGGGTTCTCAGTTGCAGAGATGTTCTTGATAGAGCAAGGGTTTGATCAGAGGATCTTATCATCGGGTGTTTGTTTGTTCTTGATAGAGCAAGTTCCGATCAGAGTATTGTTATCAGAGGTTTGTTCTGGATGGAGCAGATTTTTGAGTGGGGTCTGAGGATCTCGTCAGCAGTTGTTATTTTGTTCTTGATAGGGCAGATTCTGAGTGGGGTTTGAAGATCTCATCAGCAGCTGTGTATTTGTTCTTGAGAGGGCAGATTTTTGATTTGGGGTCTGAAGACTTCATCAACAGATATTCCTTGATCTTGCATCCGGGGTCTTTATTATCAAGCCTTCGTTCTTGACAGAGCAGAATTTTGATCTCGATCCTACCAGATGGTTATTCACAGCAGATCAGATCAGTGGTTTTACACCGGGGTTTCCTTCTCATCAGCGATTGTTGACATCGAATCTCCACAGCAGCCACCTGAACATATTGTTGCATACTTGCATTTTGCATTAGCTTGCATAATCATTCCATTAGCGTATGTCTGTGACAGGTACCGATTCCCCGATCCAAGATCTCTTATTGTGTTACTGCAGCCGTTCTCAGAAAGACTGTTGCGTACGAGTTCTCGATCCTTGTTGTGTCGAATCTGACTATTGCTATGTGAGGTTGCTGTTTCCATGATTGGGCCCAGATTCCTCTCCTTATTATTGTCAGCAGATGCCAGGATCGGGGGAAATCTCTCAAGCACACAGACACACGCATGCATTTGCATGAAGCATTCTTGCATGACATACATTCTGTTGCTTTTCCTAACCTTTGATCTTGACAGGTTTCAGGTACTCAGGTTCCGAGCTGCTTTTGATCTCCAGGATTGATCAAAGATTCATCCACCGTTACTCAACTCGCGCCAATCAAACGAGAATCATGGACCAAGTACAATCAGATGTTCAGGAGCTTCGTGAAAGGATGGATCGTTTTATGGAGCTGATGCAAGTAGTTGCGAACGGGCAAGATCAGCTTCGTACTTTGGTTCAACCTCTCATCTCCCGGGTTGACAGCAATGGAATACTTCACGGCGGGGCCGTACCTACTCCTCCTCAGGGGGATACTCCACAGAACGTTGTTCCTGCTGCCGGGGGCAACGGTAGTGCTAACGGCAATCTTATGACTAATCTCGGACTTAACGCGGCGGGCGCCGTCAATGGTGGTTTGGGAGCCAATGTTACCGTGGGGCCGGTCAACGGCAATGTTGGTGCAGGAAATATGGTGGTGCCTCAACCGTGACTGGAGGACCATCAGGACGACATTTTCTCTCAGAGAGGCGTAGAGGCTGAATTGACTGCTGAGGCTCGACTCAGGTTCAAGGCGCTGGAAGATAAAATGAGAGATATAGAAAATCAGAACACATTGGGCGTTGACATGTCCAAACTTGGGTTGATTGCTGACTTTAAAGTACCTCACAAGTTCAAGGTGCCTATCTTTGAGAAGTATAGAGGCACTACTTGTCCCCGTGTTCACCTCCGATCTTATTACAGAAAGATGTCCGCTTATTCTGACGATGAGAAGCTGCTGATGCACTTCTTTCAGGATAGTCTTTCTGGCCCATCGCTCGAATGGTATATGGGTTTGGAACCCGCTGCTGTGCGCACGTGGAAAGATCTCGCTGAAGCGTTTGTTCTCCACTATCAATATAATAGCGACTTGGCTCCCAACCGAGTTCAGCTTCAGAATCTCTCGCAGCGGAGCAATGAAAGCTTCAAGGAGTACGCCCAGCGGTGGCGTGAATTGGCTGCTCGGGTTCAACCGCCGATGGTTGAGCGTGAGTTGGTACAAATGTTCGTGGCTACCCTTCCCGGAGTCTATTATGAGAAGCTGGTCAGTGGCATGTCCGGAACATTCTCGGCCCTCATCACTTTGGGCGAGCATGTTGAAAATGGTATTAAGATCGGAAAGATTCAGGGTGAATCATCCTCATCTGGAGGAGCTAGCAAGAAACCCTATACTGGCAAACACCGAGAGGGCGATGCCAGTGCTGTCACTAATGCTAGGAGAAAGGGCAAGGGCCATCAGTCTCAGATCGCTAGCATAAACATCCCAGCTGCACCCCCGCAGCCGCAGCAGCAGCCCCAGCAACAGAATAATCCGGGATATAAGAGATATCAGAATCGGGGTCCCCTCGCAAATCGTCATTTGGAAACTCCTCCTATGCCGTATGCACAGCTTCTGCAAACGCTACTTCAGCTCCAACTGGTTCATAAAAGGACGTTGGCTCCCTTGACAGGGGCACCGCCACCAGATTATGATGCCAACGCTACTTGTGAATTTCATTCTGGGGCACCTGGCCATACAGTTGAGAATTGCAAAGCTTTTAAGCACAAAGTCCAGGACTTGGTTGACGCCAAGGTTATCAACTTTTCTGACAACGTGCCCAACGTCACCAAGAATCCGATGCCTCATCACAGGGGGGGCGGAGTGAATGCTATCATCTCTGAAGAGAATTCAGACTTGCTGACTGATGTCAGAGATTTGAAGACGCCATTGAGTTTTGTTAAAGCTAAGCTGCTGAAGAAAGGCTTCTTTCCCGGGTGTGGAGAGTTTTGTATGGCATGTGCTACACTTCCTAATGGGTGTGAGCAGTTGAGTGAAGGTATCCAAAGTCTGATGACCGAGGGTATTTTGCAGTTTAGTCGAAGCGTTGAGAATGCGTCAGGGGAAGTCATGCTGAAGCAGGCGGACGAGGTTGCTACTATTACCATTCCTCGCCACCCTATCACTATTTCTGCACCTCGTCCGCCTACTATTACCATCACCAGGGCCGGACCGATCCCGTTCGAGAGCACCAATGCCGTTCCATGGCATTATGGCGCCGAAGTGTATTGTAACGGTCAGAAGGTAGAGCTTGAGCCATCCGGATCAACTGCGCAGAATCTGGCTGAAGTCAGTGGTATCACCAGGAGTGGCAGAGTGTTCGCACCGGCAGAGGTTGCAGCAGAAAAGGTAGTCCGAGCTGACGCTGTGGACAAGGGCAAAGGTAAAGCTGTTGAGGAGGTTCCTGCAGGGGCAGAGAAAGACTTGTTGGTTAAAGATGCAGAAGAGTTCATGCGACTGATCAGGAAAAGTGACTACAAGATTGTAGATCACCTTCACCAGACTCCGTCAAAGATCTCGATTCTTAACCTGTTGCTGTGTTCTGAAGCGCACCGCAACGCGTTGCTGAAAGTATTGAATGCTGCATACATGCCGCAGGAGATATCAGTTAATCAACTTGAGGAAGTAGTAGCCCATGTCAATGCTGGTAATGGGCTGGGATTTACAGACCTGGAGCTGACGCCCAAGGGAAGAGATCACAACAATGCCTTGCACGTCTCGATAGAGTGCAGAGGCACGATTATGTCACATGTCCTCGTAGATACGGGCTCCTCGCTTAACGTGCTTCCGAAGAAGGCGCTGATGAAGTTGGATACCCGGGGACTGCTGTGCACGCCCAGTGATCTGGTCGTGAAAGCCTTTGACGGCACCAAGCGCCACGTCTTCGGAGAATTGACCCTGCCAATTCAAGTTGGACCAGAGACGTTTAATGCGGTTTTCTATATTATGGATATCATGCCCGCCTATAGTTGCCTCTTAGGTCGGCCGTGGATCCATTCTGCTGGTGCTGTGACGTCCACGCTGCATCAGAAGCTTAAATATGCTGTTGGGGGCAGCATAGTGACAGTCTGTGGAGAGGAGGACATCATGGTAAGCCACCTGTCGTCCTTCAAATATGTCGAAATGGATGGTGAGATCCATGAGACTCTTTGTCAGGCCTTTGAAACCGTCAGGGTGAAGGAGGTAGCTCCCGTTGTTGCAGAGAAGCAAGAGGTGAACCTCTCCTCGTTCAAGGACGCTAGAGCTGTTGTCGAAGCTGGTTCCACCCCAGGCTGGGGGCATGTCTTGGATATACCATTCAAACAGGATAAGTTTGGATTGGGATATTCTCAGGAAGCTGAAGCTTCATCTTCTTCTGGTAGCTCGTCTCGTGGGAAAGGGCCGATCCTATTCACCAAGGGAGGAGTAATCTTCGAGAGTATCAACGCAGCGTCAGAGGACAGCGGAGACAGTGATTGTGATCTTGACGCCTGGATTCAACCGAGCAAGCCAGGCGAGCGCCTCCATAACTGGACCATCAAGGAGATTATCGAACTGACAAGTGAAGAGTAATGATTTGCTTTTTACAATCTTTGTACAACCCTACGTCCTGCCCGGGGCATAGTGGTTTTACTGTCAGGGCCTTGTTGGATTATGTGTATGCATTTTGTTAATAAATAAAAGGCGTTTTCTTCGTAATCAAATATTGTGTTCTCTGTTATTCATGCTTTATGTTTGTTTTGAAAAACAGCAAAATGGCAACGAGGTTCGTGCTAACCTGCATATTCCTGCTTTAAACTTAACCCTTGTTATTGCAGGATCCACGTAACAGATGACATCGACTCTGGACCCTCTACGGCTCACTACGACTTTGATTGCCCGATCTATCAAGCCGAGGATGAGATTGATGAAGACGAAGACCTTCCGGAAGAGTTGGCCCGCTTGTTGAAACAAGAGGAGAAGGTTATTCTGCCTCATGAGGAGGATATTGAGATCATAAATCTGGGTTCTGAGGAGCTTATCAGGAATGTCAGAGTTGGGGCTGCGCTGCAAAATGATGTCAAGCATAGACTGGTCGAGATGCTTCGAGAGTATAGTGACGTCTTTGCTTGGTCGTATGAGGATATGCCCGGGCTTGACACAGATATCGTGGTTCATCGCTTGCCGTTGCGAGAAGATTGCCCTCCAGTCAAGCAGAAGCTCAGGAGGACGAGACCAGACATGGCTGTAAAAATCAAGGAAGAAGTCCAGAAGCAGTTGGACGCAGGATTTCTAGCCGTTACCACCTACCCTCCGTGGGTCGCCAACATAGTGCCTGTACCGAAGAAGGACGGTAAGGTACGCATGTGCGTCGATTATCGGGATTTGAATAGGGCGAGCCCTAAGGATGATTTCCCGTTGCCTCATATCGATGTGTTGGTCGACAATACAGCCCAGTTTTCCGTGTTTTCGTTCATGGATGGCTTCTCCGGTTACAATCAGATTAAGATGGCGCCGGAGGACATGGAGAAAACGACGTTTATTACCCCCTGGGGCACGTTTTGCTACAAGGTAATGCCCTTCGGTCTGAAGAACGCAGGGGCCACTTACCAGCGAGCAATGGTAACTTTGTTTCATGATATGATTCATCATGAGATCGAGGTCTATGTTGATGACATGATTGCGAAGTCCCAAACGGAGGAGGAGCATCTGGTCAATTTGCTGAAGCTGTTTGAAAGGCTTAGGAAGTTCAAGCTGAGGCTGAATCCTAACAAGTGCACTTTCGGAGTGCGGTCCGGAAAGTTATTGGGGTTTATCGTTAGTGAACGAGGTATTGAAGTTGATCCTGCGAAGATAAAAGCTATCCAGGAAATGCCAGCGCCGAAAACAGAAAAAGAAGTTCGTGGTTTCTTGGGCCGAATAAACTACATTGCAAGGTTTATCTCTCAGCTCACGGCCACTTGTGAACCGATGTTCAAGTTGTTAAAGAAAAATCAGGCGATTACTTGGAATGAGGATTGCCAGAGGGCATTCGATAAGATAAAGCAGTATCTTCAAGAACCTCCAATCTTGATACCCCCAGTGGCTGGACGGCCATTAATCATGTACTTGACAGTTCTGGAGAATAGTATGGGGTGTGTTCTCGGTCAGCACGACGAGACGGGCAGAAAAGAGCACGCCATTTATTACTTGAGTAAAAAGTTCACTGAGTGTGAATCTCGATACTCGATGCTGGAGAAGACGTGTTGTGCATTAGCTTGGGCTGCCAAACGTCTACGACAGTATATGCTCAACCACACCACTATGCTGATTTCGAAGATGGATCCGATCAAGTACGTCTTCGAGAAGCAGGCTCTTTCGGGCAGGATTGCCAGATGGCAGATGGTGTTAATGGAATATGATATTCAGTACGTCTCTCAGAAAGCCATCAAAGGGAGCGTATTGTCTGATTACCTTGCCGAACAGCCAATCGAAGACTATCAGCCAATGAAGTTCGAATTCCCTGACGAGGACATTATGTTTCTCAAAGCGAAGGATTGCGAAGAGCCATTGCCCGATGAGGGGCCGGATAGGAAGTCTCAGTGGAAGTTGATATTCGACGGAGCGGTTAATTCCTATGGAAGTGGTATCGGGGCTATCATCACGACTCCTCACGGATCCCACATCCCGTTTACTGCAAGACTGACGTTTTCAGTTACCAACAACGAAGCCGAGTATGAAGCATGTATTATGGGTCTAGAAGAGGCAATTGATTTGAGAATCAAGAATCTAGACATATATGCTCAGCGCTTGTAATCAATCAGATCAAAGGGGAGTGGGAAACTCGTCAACCGAATCTAGTGCCGTACATGAATTATGCCAGGAGGCTGCTTCCGTTCTTCGACCGAGTAGAACTTCATCATGTACCCCGGGCTGAAAATCAAATGGCTGATGCTTTAGCCACCCTGGCTTCAATGTATAAGGTCAATCTTTGGAATGAGGCTCCAAGCATTGTCCTTTCGCGTCTTGACAGACCAGCATATGTGTTCGCAATCGAGGAGGCCACTGACGGCAAGCCATGGTTCCACGACATCCAGACCTTCCTTATGACTAAGGAGTATCCTGCGGGTGCGTCAACCCAGGATAAGAAGACTCTGAGGAGGCTATCTGGAAACTTTTATCTCAATCCTGATGGAGTGCTGTATAAGAGAAACCACGATCTCGTGCTACTCAGATGTGTGGATGAGAAAGAGGCAAAGTCCATGAGGGCACATTTGGTACGCACGCCGGCGGGCATGCCATGACGAGAAAGATCCTGAGAGCAGGATATTACTGGCTGACTATGGAGTCGGATTGCTTCAGATTCGTGAAGAAATGTCACAAATGCCAGATTTATGCTGATAAAGTTCATGTGCCGCCGTGCCCATTGAATGTCATGTCCTCCCCTTGGCCGTTCTCCATGTGGGGCATCGACATGATAGGCAAGATCGAGCCCACCGCATCCAATGGTCATCGTTTTATTTTGGTAGCTATCGACTACTTCACCAAGTGGGTGGAGGCAGCCTCGTACGCTAATGTGACCAAGCAGGTGGTAGCTAAGTTCATAAAGAGGGACATCATCTGTCGCTATGGAATTCCCGAGCGGATCATTACTGATAATGGTTCGAATTTGAATAACAAGATGATGAAGGAGCTGTGCCAGAGCTTCAAGATTGAACACCACAACTCATCACCTTACCGGCCGAAGATGAATGGCGCCGTTGAAGCGGCCAATAAGAACATCAAGAAGATTGTTCAGAAGATGGTTGTGACGTATAAAGATTGGCACGAGATGCTGCCGTTTGCCTTGCACGGTTATCGTACCACGGTGCGTACGTCGACCGGGGCAACTCCTTTCTCCTTGGTGTACGGTATGGAAGTTGTTCTACCGCTAGAAGTGGAGATTCCCTCTTTGCGAGTTTTGGTTGATGTGAAACTTGATGAGGCAGAATGGGTGACGAATCGCCTGAACCAGCTCAGCCTGATGGACGAGAAGAGGTTAGCATCGATTGCATTTGGTCGCCTGTACCAAAGCCGAATGAAGAAAGCTTATGATAAGAAGGTGCGTCCTCGAAGCTTTCAGACGGGTGATCTCGTCCTGAAGAAGATTCTTCCGCCACACTCCGATCACCGGGGCAAGTGGACTCCGAATTACGAAGGTCCGTATGTCGTCAGCAAGGTCTTCTCGGGAGGAGCTTTGTTGTTATCCACGATGGATGGTGAAGATTTTGCATCCCCGGTGAACGCGGACGCAGTTAAAAAATACTTTGCTTGAAAGCGACCCGCTGGACAAAAAAAAGAGAGTCCAGGCAAAAAAGGGGCATCCCGGCGAACCAAAAACAGAATAAAAGGTTCGGGCAAAATTGGGGATATATTGAAAAAATGTACACCCGCGAAGTCGAAAACCTACACTGGGCGGCTTCGGCAAAAAAGGGTATCCCGGTGAACTGAAAACCCGAAAAGGCGGTTCACGCAAAAGTTAGGGATTTGAATAAGCAAATGACTGCGTTCCGCGTATGGACTTTCATTGTTTAGTGGTTCGGAAGACCTGAGGGCCGTTTATCTGAATCAATCTCTTCCAAAGCTGAAGCATCGGTGAAGTATCGAAGTCGAGTGGGTCTTAGAGGGATCAACTCATGGTGTTCGTCTACGCCTCGATTGCCGACATTTGTATATACTGATGTATATTTATGTTTTCTTTTTGCGCGGCTTCCTCATTCCAGGAGCTTGCCTCTGTTGTAAAACATTTTTGCCCATTCAGGGGTTCACCATCAATAAAATGCACATTATTCAGCAATTCTACTTGTCTGTTTAGCATTTATCTGTTTTGTTTGCGAATGAGAACGCCGATGTGTTTTTGATAAAATGCGCATACATAAACTTACGGGCCTAAGCCCATTGATTGTTGAAACAATTAACTAACTGGACATTGTCGCGAGATAATAACCCTGATAGGCCCCTTTGAGGAGGGTATCTTGTCTGTTTGTTTGTGTTGTTGCAGGTGTAACACCTCGCCAGAAGATGTGTCGTGCATATCCCCGAAGCAGGATGAGTCCTCCTTCTTCAGCAGAGTTCAGTAGTCTCTCCTCCGCGGAATCAGAATCAGATAGTGAGCATTGATATGTTTTCCCCAGGTAGAGGTGATTCTCTTCCCCAAGCAGACGCATCCTGAAGGAACGTCTGAGTCAAGCACCGAAGAATGATGTCGTCTTCCCCCAGCACCGGGTCACAAGTGCAGAGTTCATGGAAATGATTGAGTACCGTAGCTCATCTTCCCCAGCACCGGGTCACAGGTGCAGATTTCAGAGAAGTGTTCGGGTGCCGAAGCTCGTGTTTCCCCAGTAAAGTCGCTGAAGCAGGATTTTCTCCCCCGCACCGGGTCACAAGTGCAGGTCTCGTGGGAAGCTGTTTGTATACCGAAGTATGCAGTAACTGATGGTGCCAGACTGAAGTCTCCAGTGGAATTGAGATTCCTCACCAGAGTCAGGCTCTCTCCTGAAGTTGGATGACTCCCTCTTCCCCAGTAGAGTGTTGGAACAACTGATGTTGTACTCCCCTGTAGAGTTGTACTCTCCCCCGAAGTCAGATGATTCTTTCTTCCCCAGTGGAATCGAATTCCCCATCAGAGTCGTACTCTCCAATGAAGTAGAATGATTTCTCTCCCCGGCTGAGTCCGCAGAAAAGCAGAATCCTCGGAAGTTGATCAGATCATGATCAATTCTCCCCAGCAGAGCATTGAACAGCTGATGCTGTATTTCCCCCTGAGTCGCACTCTCTCCAGCGAAGCAGAATGATTTTTCCTTCCCCAGCCGAGTTTGCAGATGTCCAAGAGAGCCGAATCCTTGGAAGATGATCAGATCATGATTGGTTTTTCCCCAGTGGAGTGTTGAGCAGCTGAAGTTGTTTCCCCACAGAGTGGTCATCCCCAGAAGAGTAGCCGAGACGGCCGCGCAGTTCATTCTCGCAATGGATATCAGCAAGTCTGGTTTCTCGTAGAGCTTCGTCCCCTGCAGTAATCAACTGAAGTTGTTTGCCCTGCAGCAGTCAACCGGAAGATCAATTCCCCAGACGGAGCCTGATTGACATTGGCGTGTTCACATTCTCCTCAGCAGGATGATTCCTCTACCAGAGTGGTTTTTCTCCTTGACAGGAGGATTTCCCCCTTCGGCATTTATTTTGCTGACGGGATCGCATCATTGTGCATGATTGCATAGCATTGTGCATGATTGCATGGCATTTAGCATAAACGCATAGCATTCCCACCGTGTGGGGCGTAGCGCAGAAGCATACGCATCATAAGCATGATCTAGGTCATTATCATCCTTATTGTACAGGTGTACTACTGAAAGACCGGTTGCTCAGGACGATTCCTGATGTTCTCCCCATCAAGGTTGTTTTCTTAGATGATTCTAAAAGACCCCGGTGTGATCCCCGCAGTCGCTCGCTCAAGATGATTTTTGAGATCCCCAGCGAAGTCTTCAGTTCAAGATGATTCTCGAACTCCTCCGCAGGGCCATTTGCTTAAGACGATTCTTAAGACCCCAGTACAGCTTCCCGAGTTGTTTGCTTAGTATGATACTTGAGCTCCCCAATAGCGCCTCCAGCAGGAGTTGCCCAGGAAGATTCCTGGAATACCCAACCAGAATGTTTGCTCCAGAAAGGTTATTAGTTCAGGACGATTCTTGAAGATGCCCGACGGATCTGTTTGTTCAAGTTGATTCTTGAAGTCCTCAGCAGCATGATATGTCTGCTCCAACAATGATGTCTAATCTGAAGATGGATTTCATAAGCGCCTGGAAGGCGATATCAGAAGGTTCCGGTAAGTCCAGATTTCCGTGTTGAAGAATCAACAGGTAGCTGAAGACAAGGTTCCAGGGTTGTAGATACAACAGAGTGATTCGTGTGAGTCTGAAGACCAAGTCAGTTGTCCTGAAGAGATGATTGGTTGCGATCAAGTGAATAGTGTTTCTTCCGACTGAAGTCGAAGATGTTTCTCCAGCTGAAGCGGAGTTTTGCCTGAAGGCAAAGTGTTTGAATCCCCGTAAAGTCATGAATGGCTCAGGATACCATTTCTCTGACTGAAGTCACAGATGTCCCAAGCTGAAGCGAAGGTGCCTAAGGGCAAGGTTATCCCCCAAGGTCATGAATGGCCTAGGATTCATTTTTTCGGACTGAAGGCCGAAGTATATCCCTGACTGAAGTCTCGGATGCTCTATAGCAGAGGCGGAGTTTCCTGAAGGTATATCCATGTATCCTTGAAGGCCAAGGATCACTTTCTTTAGACTGAAGTCGAAGATACCTCCTGCAGAGTTGCCATCCTTGAAGGCCAAGGATGCTTATCTTCAGAAGTACTTGAAGATCTTTTCTAGCTGAAGCTGGAAGTGGCCAGGGGCCAGGGTTTCATATAGTTCTAATGTTGAAGTTCTACGGCGGGCAGTGTGCAGCAGTATTCCGATGTTCGTTATGGTTCTGAGGGTGAACCCCAGATCAGAGTGTGCTCGGTTAAGTCTCTCATTCCCAGCAGAGTAGTTTCAAATACGCAAGTGTACCTTTTGTTCCATTTACCAGGGGTGAACCCCAGGTCAGAATTGTTCAGTGTTGTAGTTCTCCAGCGGCGATGCGGGGTATTTCGATTGTCCGACGGTGATGTCAGAGTTAGTTCTCCAGCGGCAATGCGGGGTATTTTGATTATCCGACGGCGAGGTCAGATTATGTTTGTTTCCGACGACGAGGTTGGACTCTTTAAATCCCCGACAGAGATGATGTTTGTACGACGGCGATGTCGAGTGTCTCTCAGAATAATGTTTGTTTCCGACGGCGACGTCAGATCAGTATTTCTCCAGCTAGTTGTTGAGCAGCTAGTGTTGCAGTATTCAAAGATTTGTTCCCCGCAGAGTACCGTGTGCTCATGCAGTTGGCAAATTTTCGGGTTTACCGATATTCAACCGTCTCGCACCTTGATTGGTTGAGAGCCGTTCGCTTCTCACCCAGTCAGGTTCAAGCCGTTTGAATAGGGGCAGCTGTTGCACCCCAAAATTTGACCAACAATTATCTATTCATTGAGTGTTTGAAAGTGGATGCCTTCATCAGAAAGTTCAAGAGATCCCCAGAGAAGTGGTTGAAACCAGGGTTGTGTGCTTCATAGTTTGAGAATTGTGGGTGCTCCTCAGATGATTCTGAGACTTTGAGAATGGCCTAGATGTTTTGAGAAAGCTTATGAGATGACTTGATAGCCATCATGAAGCCCAGAGAAGTCATTATACAAGAATTCAGAGGATTCAACCATGAATGGTAGAATTAGGGTTTTGACTGGGTCAACCCTAGGATAACTGAAAATTTGGAGAAGGTTGAGACCTAATCCAAGGGCCATGAGATCATGGAATGATGTATAGAGATGTTATAAAGATGATTCCTAGACCAACTCATCATGATTGAGGAGTTTAAGAAGTTTTGAGTTAGGGTTTCTGAGGATTGTCAGTGGAAAAACCCTAATTTGATCCCTATCTTCCAGGCAGTTTTAGCTCTAGATGTGATTGATATCTCATCTTCCCCATAACATGAATGTTGTAGAGCTTGTTCTAAGCTTTAATTTGAGTGGTGGAAGTCCTTGATAGGAGTTACAGAGCTCAAGTTATGGTTTTGACAAATTACAGGTCAGCTGAGGTGTGTGAATCTGGGTCCATGAAAGTCACCCAACTTGCAGACAACTTTTGCCCTAGTAGGATGATTCCTATGATTTCTTGGTCAACATGAATGTTGAAGAGGATCTTCTTAGCTTTAATCTGAGTGGTAGAAGTCCTTGATTGGATTTGTGGAACTCAACTTATGGTTTGAGCAAGACAGGGGTATTTTGGTCATTTGTCAGTTATAGGTCATTTTAGCCAATGCCTAAAACTCCTATTTCCAAGCCTCAAATGAAAAAACTCAAAACATGAAAGTTGCTCAAAATGGGATTTTAAGTCTAGAAAGAAGGTCACAAATTGTTGGAAAAGCTCATAGCATGAGATTACATGATTGGTCAAAAATGAACTAAAAATGGCTTATAACTTTGAAAAGTTGAAATTGAAAAGTGATTTGGGAGATCCACAAATCCAAAATAGGTCATCCAATATATCATTTTGATTGGAAAAACCATTTTAAGAACTTTGGTTTAAATAGATTTTTCATTTGAGGCTCCAAAAATGGACTTCCTTTGGAAATTTGTTGCTTGCAAAAGAAGGTAACATTGAAAAACCCTACACAAGTGAAACTAAAGGCTGTTTTTCACTCATCCTCACTCAATAACTCATGTAAGGACATTTTGAGACCAAATTACAAGGCATGGCACATGGGAGATGAGATAACCAATATGGCATATCATGGAATTTTCAAGAAGTTTCCACCCTATTCTAGATGAATCTAGAAGCATCCAACAATTGTTATTTAAAGAATGCCATGAGGAGTGTTAAAGGTTGGTGAAACTTGAGCCAAGTCAGAGGAGAGAGAGAGAGATACATAGCCATTGGAGGAGTTTCTTCAAGTTGAAGCAACTTGAGTTTTCTTCCACTACCAGCCATCACCTTCACAACAAGTGCAAACAGAAGGTTGAGGATCATTCAAGGATCATCTAGAAGCAATTTCAAGGCCTGAGTCGTGCTCTACATCACTGCACCATAACCTCTTGACAGGTTCTTTCTCCCTCTTAATTATCTTGAATTACATGGTATTGCTTAGTTTTAGAGGTATAGGAAGGTTGTACTAGGCTAAATGACTAAACCCTAGAAGTTATAGCTCATTCTATGACAATGCATGGCAGGTGTAGGAATCTTTAAGTTTCAAGAATTGGTTGTTTATGGCGATTTAATCATCTAGAATTAGTGTGTATTAGCTAGGGTATCTTGTAGAACATCTGTAGACCATTAGATTGAAGTTTGATGAAGGTTGATGTCAGTTGACCATGGTTGTACCAAGGTGTTTAAGCATTCTGTTAGAACAACCTAGGTGGAATCAAGAAAAACTGATCGTACCATTTTATTCTAGGCATTTAGTAGATCAATTTTCGTTTTGGAATCGAGTGAAACCGTGGCGTGTGGAGAGAGATAGGAGAGCTCGAATTTGAGTGTGTGGAGAGAGGGTTCTGAAAACCCTAGGTCCCATTTGGGACGATGAACAACAGCCACTAGATCATTCCCAGAATTTGACTAATTCATTTAATCCAACGGTGATGATTTAACCTGAGAAAGAGAGGGAAGATTCAAATTGAGCGAAACGCGGCGTTTCACTTAAAGGGGCGTTCTGGGCTTATGTGCTATCCCCACCCCCCTTATTGCTGGCCCATTCATTTTTAACTAGCGCCTCTTGCTATTCTGACCCCCCTCCCCTTTATTCGTTTTTAATTGTTTTTATTTTCTTTTAATATTTCTCTGTTTGATTAATTCATTTAAAAATGATAAAAAATGATTTTTAAATTCTTCTTTTTTCTATAATTAGATGAAATTGTGTAGAAAATTATAAAAATAAAAATGAGATTTTATTTTTAGGTTTAATATTTTTAATAGATTTTCCAATTAAATAGCTTTTTAATTGTTTAATTTTGTATCATGATTTTGTAGGAATTGTTTTAGAACCTTCCCTTAGGGTTTTTAATCCATTCTTTTTTTGTGCAATTAGATGATGAATCATAGTTCCCCATAGGATTTTTCCTAGATTTTTAGAATTAAATCTTGATTAGTTTAATTAGGGTAGATTTAGGGTATCCTGATTAGGGTTTAGATTGTGTTTAGGTGATGAATCCTTTTCTTTGAGCAAGTTTTGTCTTGATTTTTAGGTAGAGGCCTATGTAGATGTTATGAGTAGGTGTTGAGGACCCTTGTGAATAGTTGTTAGATTTTTCCCCATTAGTTTAGTGTTTTTAGGTATTTTCTGAAGTTGCCTGATGATTTGGTTTGTTCAGTGGGTTATCTGTTCATCTTTGGGGTTCATTTTGGAGAATTTGTTGAGGGGCTTGTATTGCCTTGAAGATCTTGATGGAGAGCATCATGAAGTGAAGATTGTAGATCAAGACTCAGAGACCCAGAGCTTGTCTTGTTCCCTGTCTGTGAGGTTTGAGATCCTGAAGTTTGAAGGAAGTTCCTGGTACTTTCCTGAGGAAGGCACTATGAATGACTCTCATTCTTTCTTCTCACCTCTTTCTTAAGTATCCAATGATGTTGGAGCCAACTTGTGAGTTTAATTTCTCCTGAGGAGAAATGTAAACTGATCACAGTTGTTGAGCCACATGGGATACAACTCCTAAGTGGAAGCCTCCTAGTACTTTCCTGAGGAAGGTCCTATGGGTCTATTCACTTAGTTCCCTTAGTTTATCTAGGATTTCTCAAGTATCCAATGATGTTGGAGCCAACTTGTGAGTTTAATTTCTCCTGAGGAGGAATGTAAACTGATCACAGTTGTTGAGCCACATAGGATACAACTCCTAAGTGGAAGCCTCCTAGTACTTTCCTGAGGAAGGTCCTATGAGTCTATTCACTTAGTTCCACTAGTTCAGATAGGATCTCCTAAATATCCAGTGATGTTGGAGCCTGCTTGTGAGTTTAATTTCTCCTGAGGAGGAATATAAACTGATCGCAGTGGTTGAGCCACATAGGGTATGACTCCTGAGTATACACCTCCTAGTGCTTTCCTGAGGAAGACACTATGAGTCTGCTTACTTAGCCCCCTGTCTTTGGTAAGCTTATTCTGAAGCTTGGAGACTGGGATTGATTTCTCCTGTTTAGGGTTTTGCCTGAGGGCTTTGCTTAGCCTCTGTGATTGGGGTTAAGATTAGAGAATAGATGATTCTTTCTCAAGTGTGTTTGTTTGCCTGATGGCACTTCATTTCTTTTATCTGTTCATTGCTTGATAGCATGTTGTTTATTTTCAATATGATTACTGTTATTTCATGACTGGCTTGAGGTCGAGATGAGCTTGTGGAGGCTGAAGCCCCACACACATTTCCTCCCTCACTTGCATTGCATGCATTTTACTGTTAAAGCTGATGTTTTTGTCTGTTTCTGTGTATCATTGACATGATCCCTTAGGACTCTCATTTCCTTTGATAAGGATTTGATGATAGACTTTTAGGTTGAAACCTATGCATGATAACATCTAGGAGTTCCCTGTTCAAACCTCAACCATAGGATGAATCCATGGCATGATAACAGTAGGACTTGATAGTCTCCCTCCTAGTTGAGCCATTTTTCCCGTAGTTTCCCGAACTACGTTTACTCTGATCTTTCATACCAGATGAAAGTACGTAGGCATAGGATGCGATGTCCTAGCGAGCAACCTTCAACCTTCCCCCGTAATCCCCCGTAGTTAGCCGAACTACGTTGACTCTGATTTCTCGTTCCAGACGGGAATACGTAGGCATAAAGCGCGATGCTTTGCCGAGTCATTTTTCATTTCTTTTTTCAGCCAACCTTGATAGGTAGATAGATTATAACCAACCCGTCCAAGTAAACAAACAAGCGAGGATCCCGTCGAGTACGACGGACGTGAGGGGTGCTAATACCTTCCCCTTGCGTAACCGACTCCCGAACCCAGACAATGGTTGCGACGACCTTGTCTTACCCTTATTCGTCAGGTTTTTCCGATCGTTTCCTTTCCCGCTCTGAGGGATAAATAACGAAAGGTGGCGACTCTTCTGTCATGCCGGCACCTTATTTTCGCGCAAGCGACACCACGTCGCCGACATGTATACAAATATTGTTCTGTATTTTATTTATGCTTCTTGTGCATATATGTATGTATGTGTGTGCGTAACTTCCTCTTTTCAGGAGTTGCATCCAGTGTACAAAACTTTGCCTACTCAGAGGCCTGTTATCAATAAAACATGTTATTCAGTACTTGATGCTTATTCTTTACTATTTTGTTTGTGAAAGACACCGATGTTTTTGATAAACTTGCACTTACATAATCTTGTTGGCCCTCTCCAATAATTGCTAAAACTTCGAATTGACTGAAGTAATGTCACGGATGATAACCCGGATAGATTCTGTTGTATAGGCCTGTTTTGTCTCATTTGTGTTTTGCAGGGTTCTTACCTTTGGAGCAAACGGTCAGGAATTGTATTCCCCAGCCAAGGTCACTTGACGTAAGACTTGACTCCAGTTGATGCCATTCCTCAGGTAGTTGCAGCTTATCCCCCGAGATTTGAAAGGACGTTTATCCCTTCCCGAAGTAGGGAATTATTTTCCCCAGGAGAGTGTCCTCATGGAAAGCCGTCCATAGGATTAATCCCAGCAAGTCAAAATCAGTGTCCCCTGCAAAGGTTGTGCTCCTCAGCGAATCGAAGATGTGCACGTTGAATTTCCAGCATGGGAGATTCCCGCATTAGATAACCGAGTTGTTGGTTCGAAAGGTTTATATCCCCGAAGGATGGTTTTATTTCTCCCCACAGGTCGTCATGCCATTGACAGGATGTTGATCCTCAGCATAGTGGTAATTCTGAATGTGTAAATTGTGCCCCGACAGTGTGTTTTTCCTAGAAGTGTCGCTTCTTTCCCCAGATGAGTTGGTTCACCAGCAGGGTGGTTTGTTCTGTCCTCCCAGTGGAAATTGGTGTTTAATCTCTCCCCGGTAGAGATGGTTGTGTTTCTGGCGTTTATTTCGACAGGATATTTTGTGATACTTGTTCTCCCCAGCGGAGTTGGCTTTACCCTCAGCATTCATGTTGTTGAGACATCATTCCCTGAGTGGCCCCGACAGCTTAAGCCTGCATTTGCATCTGCATATATCGTCATATTTGCATCTACTCAAACGCGTAGCATTTCCGTGCCGTACGGAGCATAATGCCAGTTTTAAACATACGCATTTTGAAACATAAATCAGGTTGGTTAACCTTTGTGCTTGCAGGTGTGTTTTCTCATCAGGAGTATGGAGTTCTAGCTCAGATCTATGACCAGGTATTCGAGGTCTCTCCGTAAGATATGTGATGATACAGTTCATCTTACTATTTTCCCCACAGAGTTAATTGGAGGTTTCTCTTTGTCCCCGAGCAGAGTTGCTTGCTTAAATTTCTCTTGTTCCCCCGCCAGAGTTGCTTGTTGAAGTTTCTCTTATCCGGCCGGCGGATTATTTTCTTCAAATTTGTTGTTACGTCAACGTCAAAGGGTTTCATGAATCAGAATTTCAGAGGATGCTGCCGGTTATCAGAACAGGCGTCCGATAGTTTGGTTTCCAAATACCCCTAGTAGAGTCCGCCTCAAAGTCGCTGTCACGTCAGTGCTAAAAGGTTTGTGGGTTGGGACCAATGGAGTTAGCTACTGCAGAGAAAAAAAAAGAGAAACGGTATTCGGAGTATCCTCCCGAATGGATAAACGGATGTATTTTCCTACTGGTTGATAGAAGGATTTCCCCGGAAGTCGTCAAAATTTCATTGCCTATGTTGATAGGAGTTCCTCGTGCTGACGAGATATGAGTCTTGACGTGGACAATTTTATTCCTATATTGACGGGATTTCTTCGTGCTAGTGAAGTGGGTGTCCTAACATGGACATATTTATTTCCTCTGGTTAACGAGATGTGCTAGTCCTAACGTGGACAAATTCAATTTCTCCGTATTGATGGAATGTGAAGTCTTGACGTGGACAAAATTGATTACTCTCCGTGTTGGCGTCCTGACGTGGACCATTTATTCCCAGCAGATATCTTTCTTCGTAATGGTGAAATGTGCGTCCTGACATGGACAAGTTTATAGTTCTTCGTGTCGACAAGATGCGCGAGTCTTGACGTGGACAAATTTATCTTTCTTCGTGTTGGCGAGGTGTGAGTCCTGATGTGGACAAGTTTTATTTCCTCAGCGGGTCGAAGATGCGCGAGTCCTGACGTGGACGGATTTATCTTCATGTCGACAAAACAGTGTCCTGACGTGGACAATTTACTCCCATGCTGATAGGATTTTCTTGTGCAGACGAGGTGTGAGTCCTAACGTGGAAAATGTATTCCTAACGTGGACAATGTATTCCTAACGTGGAAAGTTTATTCCTAACGTGGAAAGTTTATACCTAACGTGGACAAAGTATTCCTAACATGGAAAGTTTATTCCTAACGTGGAAAGTTTATTCCTAACGTGAACAGTTTATTCCTAACATGGACAGTTTATTCCTAACATGGAAAGTTTGTTCCTAACATGGACAATTTATTCCTAACGTGGACGATTTATTCCTAACGTGGACAGTGTATTCCTAACGTGGACAGGTTACTCCTAACATGGACATTTTATTCCTGACGTGGACAATTTATTCCTATGTTGATAGGATCCCCTCGTGCTGACGAAATACAGACGAGTCATCCCCAGCGAAGTCGCCAGGATTTTTTCCGTGTTGACGGCAGGTAGAGTCCTGACGTGGACAAGTTTAAGTTGAGATTTCTTCGTGTTGACGAAACAAGCGTCCTAACATGGACAAAGTTCTATTCTTGTGTTGTTGAGATGTGAGTCCTGACGTGGACAGGTTTGGGTATTCGTGATTTGACGAAATTTGGATCCAGATGTGGACAAGGTTACTCCTGTGACGACATGATCTCTATTCGTGTTGACGAATTTGTTTCTCTGCTTGTGTTGACAAGGTTAGCCCAGTTGTGGATGGGGTGTTTTTGCAAAAATTGTTCAGCGCCTGTGGCGTTACATAGGTGGTTGAAGTTGAAATCAGAATTATTATCAGACGTTGGACCAGTTGTTGCCGTAACAACCAGATTCAGTTGGTGGGTGTCGGTCCCCAAGCAGTGCAGTTTATTTCTGCGGTTGGAAAATTTCCGGGTTTCTTGGTATTCAACCGTCTCGTACCTCGATTGTTTGAAGGTCGTTCGCTCTTCACCCTAATCGGGTCCAAGCCGTTTGAATAGGGGCAGCTGTTGTACCCCAAAATTTGCTCAACCTTTTCTTGATTGATTTATGTTTCATTGCATTTCATTTACATAGTTACATCATGTACATAGTTCAATCATTGGCATATCATAGCATAGCATGCATCCAACAAGGGATCAAGGGTGTCTATCAAGAGAAGATCCTAGCAAGAGGTGTTATCCAAGTTTGAGAAATCATCCAGGCCGTCAAGAAAGGATTTGAAGTCTTGAGAAGTTTGAGTGCCTACTTGTGGGTTTTGCTCCTATCTTGAGGAATGTTGGGAATCATCAGTGGGATGAGAAGCATGTAATGTGGAGGTGAGGTGTGTATGGATCTCATGGGATGTCTAGAGGGCCATATTGAAGTTGAGACAAGTCATTGATTCAAGTATGAGAGCCACATGTGAAGTGCAGTCAACTAGGGTTTCATCTGGGTCAACCCTAATTCAATTGAGTAGTTGGAGGGCATCAAGGCCTACCTTGAGGTCAAGGGATTCATGGATTGGTATTTTGATACATTTGTGGTGTTGTGCCAAGGTTAAGCAAAGAAAGATCAAGAATGTGGGAAGTTGCTAAATTAGGGTTTCAGTGTAAAATCCCCTGTTTAGTGCCTATCTTCAAAGCCACATAAGTCAAAATACAAGTTTCAAATGGATCTTTGGCCAACATGAAACTTGTAGAGGTACTCAATAACTTTAATTTGAGTACTAGAAGTCTTCAAGAAGATTTGTAGAACTCAATTTATGGTCTTTGCAAATTACAGGTCACCAGAGGACACTGAAATTTATCTGTGAAAGTCACTTGACTTCCAAGCAACTTTTGCCCTTCACGGACTTTTCAAATGGATTCTTGGCCAACATAAGAGTTGTAGATATTGATCTTAGATTTCCATAGAGTACTAAAAGTCCTCAAGGGGATTTATAGAACTCAAGTTATGATCTTGGCAATCCAGGGGTATTTTGGGCATTTGTGATTATAGGTCATTTTCAAGCATGTGCCAAAATCTCCATCTTCCACTCCTCAAATGAAAAATTGTTTAACATGGAATGTGCTTAAAATGATGTTTTTAGGTCAAATGTGAATTCATGGTGGGTTGAATGAGCTTATATCAAAAGTCACCCAAAATGGCCTAAAATAAGGAAGGATTTTAAATGAATCAAAGAGGGAATTTGTGATTTTTGGGTTATAGGTCCTAAACATGGAAAATGACTACATTTTTTGACTGGAAATCATATTCTAAAGACATTGGCAATGTTACTCTTTTGAATTGAGACTTGGTTTCATGACTTGCTTTGTAAATTTGTTACTTTCAAAACAAGTCACATATCCAAATCAGTCACTAATGCAATTCAGGTCTCCATTTTGCTCTAAACACATCCACCAAGCCACAAGGAGTTGGTTAGAACCTTATGGAACAAGCTGGGAGCAAGATTTCACAACTGTCACATTGAAATTTCAAGAGGAAAATCAGAATTGTGGATTCACTGAACTGGGCTTCAAATTGGGCTCAAAAGCCCATGGAAAGTTTCTATGTATTGAGGGGAGTGATTGCAGATTGATTTTGGTGATGATTTCGTGCTAGAAGCTGAGATAGCAACTGAATTTTCTCACCTCCAACTCAGAATCGGTTTTGGAGTTGCAAGCCTATTCAAGCCAAATTAAAGGTTGGAGAAGCTTCATTGTGCATCAATGATCGTGTCTGAAGAGTCTTGGAGCTTGATTTGAGCATTTGCTACTTCTGTTGATCCAATTTTTCCAGGTATGTAAACCTTCAAATTCCTCATAATCTAGGAAGAATTGAGCAGAATCTCTCATGTGGTTAGGGCCTAGGTTGATCATAGATCGTTTATGGATGAGAATTTTAGTGTTTAGAGACAATTAAGGGTGAAACACCATTTCTGTTTGAAGACGGTTATGGATAATCTTGAGGTTTTGACTTAAGTGGTATAGTTGTTGATGATCAGTGCAATAAGAGGAAGATATCTGTGGCTTTGGTTTTTGATTTAGTGTTGATCAAATTCTTGGTTCCATTTCTGTTTGCTTTCGAATTGGGGAATGTAGTGAGATTTAGGTGATGTGGATTGGAGATTTGGAATCCATGTAAAATTCTGGTCAAGATTGGTATTGAGCTTGTGTTTTCTGATCACCTGTAACCACCATCTCACCGGAGAAGATGGTGGTTTCCACCGTGGACCAACACCTGAGAATGTGACCTTCGCCTGAGCTAGAGGTAGGAGATGATGTCCTAGCCCTTGGATCAGCTTTCTTCATTGACCTTGTATATGCATCTCACGACCCAGATTCAAACTCAGGATTGCCTCCTTGGATTGAAACGCATCATTTCATTTAAACGATGTGGCAAGCATAATCAGCTGCCATCTGGTCCTCATGTGGACACGCTCTGAAGCTTTGGATTCATTTACCAGTCAATTGATCTAGTGGCTCTCATTTAATTCATCATTTTAATTTCTTTATTTCATTTTTGCTTTATTTTTTAATCCATTTTGATTCTAAAATCCATAATAAATAGAAAAATAAACATTTTTAAGCTAGATTTTTTTCCCTAATTCCTTAAAAAATGTAGAATTTAATAGGATTGAAAAAGGCTTAATTCATGCATTTTTTTATTTTATTTGCATTTTTTGCATTTTAATTGGTTTTATTTTCAATTTGTTTGACATGTGTTTTTGCTGATTTTATTGTGAATGATTGGTGATGAATTTTGAGTTGATTCCTTTTGGGCTAGTTATCTTAGATATGCATGTACCCATAGTAAATTTCTCATATTTTTGTGAGAGAATTTTAGGCTAGTTTGAACATTGAACATTGGGTGGTTTAGAATTAGGGTTTTAAGATGATACCTTTAGGTTTAGGGCATAGTTTTAGGTCCAAATGAATGGTTAACCCCCTAGTTTTTGTATGAGAGATTCATAAGAGGTTTAGGAACCCTTAGTAATTTTTGTAGGATTTTAAAATCATGTTTGGTATTTTAAGTAGAATTAGTTTTAAGATTAACTTCTAGGTGTTTCTAATGAACTAATTTGGCTAGTTTAATTCAATAGTTCCCCTTAGATTAGGGTGGTTTTGCTTTTGAGCTTGGGTGATCATGAAGACTAATTGAAGGTGCTTTGGAGAGCTTGAAGGATCTTGCATGTGAAGAGTCTCTCATCTTGTGGGTGCTTGTCAGGAGCTTAGGGAAACTAGGGTTTTAGGAAGAGCATCAGAGTAGTTTGGTTTGTTTCTTCAAACATGGAGCATATTGTTCATCTCCATTCAATCCAATGACATAAAGTCCTCCTTGGGAAGCTCCATCTCTCCTTATGAGGGATGAGTGGTATGCCCAAGTGAGTAGAACTTTGAGGATACCTTTCATTAGCAATGTTGAGTTCTTAGTGACTTCCCTTGGTTGTCATTGAGCTTCTTAACATTCCAACTTGATCTTGTTGAATGATTCTCCATTGGAGGGGCTTGTTGAAGCTTGGTAAAGGAAAGTTGAGGTTGGTTATTGAAGCTAGGGTTTTGCTGCTTGCTGAAGCTGTCTGCTTGTTGAAGCTGGTTATTGGTTGAAGCTAGGGTTTAAGCTGTTTACTGGATAAAGATGAGGTTTGTGCTTGTTGAAGCTGGTTGCTTGTTGAAGCTTGGTGCTTGTTGAAGATTGAAAGTTTATTGAAGCTTGAAGATAGGAGTTATTCATGAAGATGAAGGTTGTTGCTGTCAACTTTTTGCTGGTTAATCATCTGTTGCTGTCAGAGCTGCTGTTTGTTATAGGAGTTTGGTGCTGCTGCTTGGGCTGTCTCCTCTGCTTTGGGGTTTTGTTTTCTGTATTGTTTGTTGGCTTGTGTATCTTGCCCCTAGGTTTGAAGCGAATGTTGATTCACTTTGCCTGTTGTATTGCTGCATTGCATGCATTTTACTGTATTTGCTTGCTTTCTTTTCTGTTTATCTCCTAGGATCTCTGATTTCCTCTGTGCAGGAGGGAATTATGACAGTCATTAGGGTTCTTATCCATGCATGACAACATTAGGTTAGTTTTATTCCCCTTTCAACCCTAGGTTTTTTAGAGCTTCTTTCTCTTCTTATCTCAAAACAATTCCAAAATACCGTAATAAGGTTAATCAACGTCGTACGGTACGAGCCTTAAGCTATTTGAGAAAAGGTTATTGGAGGGTCACTCTTCAGTAATCTGACTGCTTAGTATGGTGCCCTTATGGTGAGATGCGACGTAGTCACTCTCAGATCATAGTCTCTAGTGCGTCAGAGATTGCAAATAAACTAAAAAAACACTTCTTTCGTAAAAGATTCAAAACAAACATCAAAGTGTCATTTTTTTCCGCTTGGACTCTTAATCAAGAAAAACCCTTTTTGAAGGTAATAAAAAACAGTCAGACAAGCTTGTGTCTTCCGTAGCCCGAACTACGTTTGCTCTGATCTTTCATGCTGTATGAAAGTATGTAGGCATAGGATGTCGTATCCTAGCGAGCAACCTTCCCCTCCTTTCCCGTAGGTAGGCGAACTACGTTGACTCTGATTTCTCGTTCCTGACGGGAATACGTAGGCATAAAGTGCGATATTTTGCCGAGTCATTTTCTTTTCTTTTTAACCCAGACCCGTAGAGTAGATAGAATAACATACCCTTAGATAGAAAACAAGCGTGAATCCCGTCGAGTACGACGGACGTGAGGGGTGCTAATACCTTCCCCTTGCATAACCGACTCCCGAATCCAGGATTTGGTTGCGATGACCATTCCTTTCCCTCTTTGCGTTAGGTTTACTCTGAGCATTTCCTTTCCCTCTTGTGGGATAAATAACGCACGGTGGCGACTCTTCTGTCATAGCCGGCGCCGATTTTCGCAGTAGCGACAATCCCCAAGAAGGACTAGGGTTTCTTGTCTCCCGAATTTCACGACATTGGTTTGAGAATTGCGGTGAATTCTATGGCAGTGGGTATGTTAGATGTTCTTCAGTATAGTTCATCCAGATTTGAGAAGCAAATTACTAGCCGTCAGATGAAAAGTTGGAATATTAATCGATTTATGAACTGTATGATTTGAGACTGTCAAAGTTTGGACGGAATGGGATTTGAGTCTATTCGAGAACTATTTCTAAAGAGATTATCTAAACAAGTTGAAGTCTTTATTCACTGGTTTCTCTTCCGGTTACGAGTTAATTTCCAAGCACAGTTTGAGCCAACTCAAGGTTTGCGCCCGATTCACAATAGGTTTGGTTTGGTTTCAAGTAATTGCAAGTTGTCAGATGCTTCAGATGCGAATTGCAAAGTCTAAAGTTTGTTCGTAACGAGAGATGGTTTGGATTTAAATTCAGGAAAATTAAATTCATATTTTATCAAAGGTTGAATTCATATACATTTTTTCAAGTTTACATTCCATTACAAGAATTAGAAGGTTACATGTTTGTGCAATTCAAATTACAATTTTTTCTAATCCTAAAGTCCTAATTCCTGAAGTTCTAAATCCTAAGTCATCTTCAAATTCCTCAAGTTGCAATCTTCAAGACATGCAAAACAGATGAAATAATGTCATAAATTGAACCATGAGTGAATTTTGAAGGACATCAATTTATTTTTCCGAAACATCCCTCAGAAAAGATTCATTAATGGGCATTTTGGAAGGGCATCAACAGGAAGCAATTGCTACCAAACCTCCGGTTTCTTTCCAACAGCCTAAGGCCCAAAACCAGGCAGCATCAGTTCTATTCAAGAAAGAAGAAAAAGGATTCTAGAAAATTGATTTTTCAGTCCAAACAGGCCCAAAACCCAAAAATGGTGGATATACAACAGCGTTGAAAGTGAATCTGAAAAAGGATAGTTCCAAAAAGAAACGGACAACATCAAGGAACAAATCCAAATACCAAATCCAACACGGATCAAATCCAAATCTGAATATCATCACAATCAAATCCGAAAATGAAAACGGTATCACCATAATCAAATCCAACTCAATCAAAACGAAAAATCAGAAAATCCATCACCACTAAGAATCTGAAATTGGATAGATCAGACAGCAAATCCGTAAATAGTAAAGTCACCACCAATATCCAAATCCAAAAACAGAATATTAAACACCATCAAAGCCAAAAATGCAAAGATGGAAGAAGCCCACAGAATTAAAAAAAATTTCCAAAATCATCAACAACATGTTAAAACATGTTTTGTAAAAAAGGAAACAACTTAATAACCTTCCAAAATTCGTTTTGAGAAAAAGATTATAAGAAGAAGTTAGAACAAGAAGTTAAAAAGGGGGAGGGGGTCCGAAAACCATAAGAAAATGGACGAAGAAATCCATCGATCCAAAAATCATCATCCCACATCTGAAACCCTAAAAAGTCACGAAACCGTCATCGAAAAGTCACAAAGGCCTCAGGAGATCATCATAGGCCAAGAACTCAGTCCGAGAAACCCATCAATACCATCACCACAAAATTCTTCAACCACAAACCATTCAAATCCAACAAAATCAAAACCAAACCATCATCTAAACAAACTCAGAGACTACCGTCATTATCATGGTCTCCAACATCTCAGATCGTAAGGATCTCATTAACGTTTTTGTTTTCTCTTTCATTTGTGTTTCAGATTAGAACAAGAAAAAGAGGAAAAGATCAACAAAAAGAAGAGTTTCGAGCGGTCAACAAGGAGAGGAAGAGAGTTCAGACGGAGAACAAGAGAGTTTAGACGGAGAAGAAGAGAGAAAAGTGCGAGAGAGTAAGAAAGAAAAGGTGTCGTGGAAGCCCCTTAAATGCTAGTGTTTCAGTTGAAACCCATGCCCCCTTTTGTTACTAGCCGGACAGGGTTGGGTCCTGGGATGTCATGATCCGGCCCAACCCATTTTATTTTCATTTTCTGTTTTCTTTTTTTAGTTTTTCAGCTTTTTTTCTTTTTTGTTACGTAATTGTAAATAAATAATAAATACTAATAATACTAACCACTAACTAACTAATTTAAATTTAAAATCTGAAAAATAATTTAATAAATAAAAACAAATTTTAACTTCAAAATATTAAAAACATTAATTTTATTTGTTAATTTAGGTTTTTGTAAATAAAATTAAAGTAGCCATTTTTTGGTTTTAATCAACTTTTGTCATTTATGTTAGGTTTGGGGTTATCAATTTAATTTAATTTATTAAAAAACCCATAATATATATATATATATATATATATATATATATATATATATATATATATATATATATATATATATATATATATATATATATATATATATATATATATATATATATATATATATATATATATATATATATATATATATATATATATATATATATATATATATATATATATATATATATATATATATATATATATATATATATATATATATATATATATCAAATAAAAATAAAAACTTTTGTAACTCCTAATTGAACTATTTCATTTAACTTTTTTTAATTAGAACTTTTTGGAATTTAATTAATCGTTGCTAGTTAATCCAACTTTTCTTTAAAAAAATAACTTTTTATTAATTTAAGGGCAATTGTTTTAACTTAATTAATTCTAACATCTTTTAATTTAGACTTAATTTTTAATTCAATAATTTCTCACAAAAACTATTAAAAACAATTAACTTCTAAATTTCTAAATCAAATCAATTTCACCATTTCAAACTTAACCATTATTCACATTTCCATCTCTAACATCACTCCTCAATTTATCCAATCGGATCTAACTCAATCTCTAATTGCTCATTGTACAGTATTTACAGTTCATTATCACTGCTATCATCAGTATTCATCTGCTTTAATTCACTTATTCACTGCTATTTCTTTTTACCGTTATTCCCCTCCGAAGAAAAGGTTTTTTCCATTTGACTGCCGAGTCAATACCTTTACCCTCGCCCATCCAAGCCTTAGGATTTGAGTCTCCGTACTCACCTTTTAGGCGTCCCACCGTGGACATCCATATTTTTTTTCCAGACCTTAGGATTTTGAGTCGTTGTACTCATGCTTAGGCGTCCCGTCATGGACATACCTTCATCCTTTTCAATTCAACTTTACAACATAGAATCGGAGGTGCTGCACTCCACGTAAGCGCTTCCATATGAACGCTTATTCCCCCTGGAACCTTGACCACAGTCAAGAAGTTCCTCTTTCTCCCTCTTTGAGGGTAACTACGATTACTCTGATTCCATCCCCTACCTCGGATTCGTAGGCACAAGATGCGATTCTTGGCGAGTATACTTAGGATTAACCCCTTAGGTCCTTCACTTTACCCTTTAACCCTTAGCATTTACCTTTTAGCATACCCATTAGCAGATAGACATACCTATTAGCACATTTAAAACAAGAGGTTCATGTAGAGTACTATAGGAACTTAGGATGCAAGTGTTGCAACTGCGAAAACAACCGGCGGAAAACAGCAGAGTCGCCACCTTTCGTTATTTATCCCAAAGAGAGGGAAAGGAAATGATTGGAAAAACCTGACAAAAAGGGAATGACAAGGTCATCGCAACCAAGTCTGGATTCGGGAGTCGGTTACGCAAGGGAAAGGTATTAGCACCCCTCACGTCCTTCGTACTCGACGGGATCCATGCATTGTTGTCTATCTAAAAGGGTGATCATTTATCTAGCTAAAGGTCAAGGGACAAAAGAAAAATAAAATAGAAGACTCGGCAGAGCATCGCCGCTCTGTGCCTACGTATTCCCTCGTGCAATGGGAAAGTCAGAGTCAATGTAGTTCGGCTAACTACGGATGAAAGGGGAAAGGTTACTCGCCAAGACGTCGCGTCTTGTGCCTACGTACTTTCATCTAGTATGAAAGATCAGAGAAAACGTAGTTCGGGCTAAAAGGACCACAGGCTGGTTCAAAATTATTTTAGGCCCGAGTAGGGTTAACAAGTAGTTCTAACAGTTGGTGTATACAACTCGACCATTGGAGACTTAGGCGTTACCGTTTGTAATAGAACTAAAAGTTAACAACACTCTTTTTCTAAAAAGATTTTTTTTATTGAGATCCCGAAGGATGAAAAACGTTTGAAGTGTTTTTGTGTTTTTTAGAGAAGAAGTATTTTGAATTTGAGTGTTTATAGTGTATGTTGTACTAAAGTCTAAAACCTAAGATTGAATGCGTCGCATATCGTCCTAAGGACGTATACTAAACACTTTAGGCAATTGAGAGGTGACCCCCTAATCACCATTTCCCAAGTATAAGGCTCATGGCACAACACCCATTATCTTTATTAAGTGTATTAAGCTTGTATGAAGATGAGAAGAGAATAAAGGACCACTAATGGGAGACTAATCAATCCTAAAAGTTATCATGCAAAGTGGACTTAAAATTGGAATACAAAAGGGAACTACCTAATGTTATCATGCATGGTTTGAACTTAAAGTCTATCATAACCTCAAGAGGTTAGAGAACTTATGGGAAGCATGGCAAAGAAAAACCAAAGAAGGAGAAGAAGAAGAAAGAACACGTAAATGAAAATGCAAACATAAGATGCACAAGTAGAATGAAAGTGGGAGGAAAATAGTGTGGGACAGTAGCATCCACAAGCTCATCTCAACCAAGCATGCATATGATAAAAACAAAGAATAAAGGAGAATAAGAAATGCACAAGAGGCAATCACACAAAAGGGTGCGAACAAATCACATATGGAAACATTAAATGGAATCAACAAAGGAAGCACACAAATGAACAAACAAAACCAAATGTTATGACCTAAAAATGAGCAAGCATCATCCTTAACATGTTAGCAACATGAATCAAAAGGAATTGAGGGCTCAAAGGATCCAAAAATATCATCTCTAAGACAAACTAGGTCAATGTGCATGTATGAACCTCCCTTGGAGGTAACTTGACTTGCAAGTTACCTCAAAATTAGGAAAATGGTTCAAAAAAGATCAAATAAAAAGCCAAAGGTACCTTAGGATGTTAGCAAAAATGGGCAAAAGCATCAAGACAATATTCCCTCAAAGCACCATCAAAAGAAAACAATCCTTGAGATGTACCACTTTGAAATGGGAGAAACAAGGGTCATTGGATCAAAAGAAAACTATCCTCAAAATTTAGTCAAAATCATCATGGATATGGGGATTAAATTTTAGTCATTGGATCAAAAGGAAATGAGAGAAACAAAACAAGAATCACACAAAGTCAAGATTTAACTCACTTAAAATACTTCCAATTGATAATTCCTTTTTTAATTGAGGATAAAACCAAAAAATAAAATAAAAATTTCTTAAAATCAGAGGACATCTCAGTTGCTAAAACATATTTTTTTGGAATTTTTGGGCCACTGGAAGTATTTTAAAATAATTTAAATCTAAACAGATATGAAACAAAAATAAAAAGAAAATAAAATAAAAAGAACTAAAGGCACGGTGCAGATAGCAAAGCAAACGCGTGTAAAACCAAAGAGGGCTCACAAGTGGGGTGTCAACAACAATTTAAGCCCAGATCTAATCCAAACAAAAACAAAAACAGTGAGCTGGGTGGATCATGTGTGATATGGTCAACAGAGGTGCACGGTGAAAAACAACCAGGCACGTTGGATCAGAAAGTAAGCAAATCACATGGATCACAGCAAAACACGTGGATCAAACAAGTAATTAAGTAAAACGGTGTGTTTAATCATGATTCAGTGTGTGTGGTCAAACAAGGTGCATCGCACGTATTAATCGTGGCCATGTAAACAAAAGTATGCAGATCTAACGCATGGAAGCAAGCCACGCAAGCAAAAATAATTCAAAAATCACAGCCCACACCAGACGGCGGCCGGAGTTTCCTCCGGTCGTCTTCTCCGACCATCAAAAACGAAAGTGAATAGTACCTATTCGCAGGTCATGAAAAAAAACACCAAACTTGCAAAGTTTACGTCCAAATTCATCTACGTCACACGTAGATTCCATATCCATGGTCAAAATTCCAAAATCATGCATATATAAACCAAATCGAAGAGAAACAGAAATCAACATCATGATGAAATATTCACAATAAACAGCCAATGGTACCCAGAATCCAAGCATGAAGTTCATACATCACATACACATAAAAATGGCGTGCTATTTCATCACATACAAAGAGAAAAGTTGGAAAATGGTTTACCTAGTGGAGAGCTTCCACTGAGCCTTCAAATGTTGTTGAAGCTTAAAGAAAACCAACCGGAATAGTTCCACAATCCTCAATAAAGCTTTAAGTGTGCTTGATTTGGTCTGAAAATGAGTGAATCTCCAAATTCGTGTTTCACTTTTCTTTGAGCTTTAGCAATGGAGTTCTCAGCCAATTCTTCACCAAAATTCCTCCATAGGGTTTGTGAATGATTCTGAAGTTATATATGATGGATTTGGATGAAAAGAAAGCCCAACCAAAGTTGTTTTAGGTCCAATTGAAAAATCAAAATTTCCTTCATGAAACTTGAAAATGTGCATGAAAATGCCTTTTGCCAAGCTGTAATTTTGGTTCAGCTAGCTTGCACATGGGATATATTGATCCAAAGGCTGAAAATAGCTCCTCAATTTGATCTTATGGCATGATTTTCATTTGTAACTTAAGCTTGAAGCAAGCATGAAAATGGTCATTAAAATGAACTCAAATCTCAAATCCAAAAATGGCATTGTGTTTGAAATTTCTTTGGCACTCAAAAAATGCATAAGATTGGTACAAAATGATCTCAAATGAATTTAATTTGATTTTCCCTTTTAAAGCTTTCTTCATGAAAAAAGTCTCTTGCCAATTCTCAAACCCTAGCCAAATTCATAACAATTGAGTGTTCTAAGATGAAATTGGGACCACTTGGAGCACATTTGATGTTGGGAAAAGTTTCATTTGAAATGTGCAAAGTGGTGAAATGGACCTATAATGAAAATGACCTGTAATCTTACTTTCCCAAAATACCCATGCCTTGAAAGCCTCATAACTTGAGTTCTACAAATCCGATGAAGGACTTCTATTACTATTTGGAAAGCTAAGATCATGAGGAACAACTTTCATGTTTTGGTCAAGGTGAGGAGAAACATCCTTCTAGGCCAAAAGTGTCTTGGAAGTTGGTTGACTCTTGTTGACCAAAATCACATTCATCTGAGGACCTGTAACTTGCCAGCATCATAACTTGAGTTCTACAAATCAGACGAATGACTTCTTGTACTCAAAAGAAAGCTAGAAACATGCTCTACACGTTTCATGTTGGGGTCAAGATGAGATGAGACTTGTATCTTGATATAGGTGGTCTTGAAGTTGGGCACTAAACATGGGATTTTACACTAAGAACCCTAATTTAGTAACTTCTCACACTCTTGATTCTTCTTGATTTGATCTTTAAATGATATATTAGGCATCTCAACATAACATCCCATGACCATAGAGACTTGGAATTGAGTTTTAATCTCCTTCAATGTCACAATTGACTGAGGGTTGACCAGATGAAAACCCTAGATGCAACACTTTTGACTGTGGCTTCTTCCACATGACACAACAACTTGAACAAACTCCGACATGGCTCTCAAAGCACTCAATGAGATTTCTCAATATCCCAAATCCATAATTATGAATTCACAATCCTCTGATGATCTTTACCTGGTTTCCAAGTTAGGATATATCCCACATACACCCATCGACCCTTTCAAAGAACATTGACCACTTCTTGATGACTTGATGACCATTCATGCTTGAGTAAAACCCCTTACTTAGGCTCAACACTCTGAGCATCCTCCTCTTGCTATGTATAACCTCTTGATCCCCTATTCATTGAAAAATTATATGCAATGCAAATGCTAGAAGAAAATGAAATGAAACATAAACCAGGTTAAGAAAAGGTTGGTCAAATTTTGGGGTGCAACAGTTAGTACCTTCCCTAAGTTTAACCAACCCCCGAACCTTAGATCTCTCCCTGCATTGTGTTTAAGAGGCAAAAATAGGTTTTTCCTTCAGATAAATTAAAGACTGGTTGTGAATGAACTAAGATTCAAGTTAATTAATAGCTTGATATCTAATTCTCACCGCGACAACGGTTAGTGCAACGTTCCACTAATCATTGAACTTAGATATCTCCAGGCATGCTCTATGTAACTCTTTCTTATTATTGTTAAGAAAATTACCAGTGCTCTTCAAATCTTGACCAACTCGTTCTTGTACATGAATTTCTTCTGTTAACTCTTTTCCCATCTTGTCCAAGGCTTCTGTCCTCATCTTTGCCAAGTAGACTGCTTCATTCTTTTCACTCTTTAACTGACTCACCTCCTTTTTCAACTCTTCATTCTCCTTGCATAATTCTTCTTTTTCGGCCCACAACTTATTATATCTCTGAATATCAAATGTCATAGTTTCTTCTATAACCAAAGGATACAGAGGTTCTCTGATAGGGAATGGTAACAACATTCTTTCCACCCTCTCCTGGATCCAATCCACATAAGGTCCATAAGCTCTGCAGTCACCCTTACCCAAAGAAAGTTTTCCTCTCCGATGAATTCTTCCTTAAGCCTTCTTTAACCTGGCTAAAGTATCACAGTCAGCCGTTTCTATGAAATACAGATATTCCTATATTTCCTCCACCTTCGGGGGCCCCTTCAAAGCATAACCAAACTTTCTGATAGCAAGAGCAGAATTGTAGTTGATGCCACCTTTTCTTCCTATCAAAGGAACATTAGGAAATTTTCCACAGCTAAAGATGATCTCCATGCCGAGAAGATCTTGATTAAACCAGACAATATTCTCAAATGCCAAACACATGAATCTTTCTGACCAATCGAATGTATCCGACGTATCAACAAAAGCTCCAATTCGAGGGAGATGCGCCATAAACCATTTGTATAGGAGTGACGCACAACAAGAAACATTTTTTCCTCTTCTCTTCTCATTCTTATAATGTATTGAATGATACACGTCTCCCAAAAGAGTAGGTACATGATTCCTGGAAGAGAAAATATGGAAAGCATCCATATCCATAAATTTTGTTATGTTGGGAAACAGAACTATGCCATAAATGCATAAGGATAGAATAGCATTGAAGACCACCTAACAACCCTCCTTAGAAAAATGCTGAGCCCTGCCTACCAAGAAAGACAATGGAAAGCCAGATACCCCATTTCTCCAGACCACAATACCATATAATTCAAATTTGCTCAAATGAAGAGCATTGGCCAACTTTGTCAGGTTAGGTTCCTCCTCATAATGAAAGAAAGGTATATCCTCTAAGACCGGAACTACCATCAAAAAAGCAAACTCCTCCAAAGTAGGAACTAAGACATAACCATGGAAAGTCAAAAAGCGTAATTGAGAATCATAGAACTGCAGCAAAGTGTGGATGGCTCCTAGTTCATATCTTGAGGTTTTACGGACGAAACTCAAGATCTTTCCATAGTCTTTTTTGAAGTCTTTAATGACACCATGATCAACCACAGAAATGAGACCAAATAAAGGTCCTAACTCCGGCATCGGGAACTTGTAGGTGATAGTCCTTTTCAATCCAGGCTCCATGTTGACAGCGGATCAGATTACTAGAATCAAAGGGAAAATGGGAACCTGAAATCATAAATACATGCAAATGTTAATATGCAGATGAAAATGCAGATGCAAACAAGGGATCAAGACTGTTGTGCTGCTGGCTGAGTTGAACCAAAATTCCGCTTCGGCAAGGAAATACCAAAATACTAAAGCACTGAAGTAATAGAAACCCATAATACCAAAGATCAAAGGTCTGCGCTGACGAGAAAACCAGAAAACCGGGTTGGTTGAAGGTCAAGTTTCTTGTAAAACCCTTCCCACTCATAGGTAGAACCTAATCTCTGACAAGGTATGGCATCCTATGCAGGTCGTCAGTATCACAAACTCTCGGGTCGAGAAATGATGATACGCTCACCATTTTTGGTTTGGCATCATGGTCAAACGAGGAGGCCTCAACTGACTCCCCAATGAACGATCTCCAGAGTCATTAATTTTCAGATCCGATATCCTTTCAACTGTCTGAGACGTACAAGACAAGATGTCTTCAAAGAAAACCCCGTCTGAACGTGAATTTCATGAGGGCTATTGCATGCCAAACATGCAACCCGCACTACTCTCCACACTAATGCTAGATGTGTACTCAAGCCTGGGTATTGGGCTTATCTCTCGATGGAACACCCCACCTAATAGCACAGCAGCAGTATGATAATAATGATAAAGTGTGTAAAATAAAATGCAAATGCAAAAATATATGAATACAACATATACACATAAATATACACACCCAAAAACATAAAGCAAGCAAGCGCTAGGATTGACTCGCATAGGGAAACATGATCTCCAGCAAAGTCGCCAGCTATCGCAACTGCGAAAAGGACCGGCGAAAACAAACAGAAGAGTCGCCACCAAACGTTATTTATCCCAAAGAGAGGGAAAGGAAACGATCGAAGAAAACGTAAGAGAACGGGAAAGACAAGGTCATCACAACCAAATCTTGGGTTTGGGAGTCGGTTATGCAAGGGGAAGGTATAAGCACCCCTCACGTCCGTTGTACTCAACAGGATCCACGCTTGTTGTCTAATCTATGGGTGAAATCTATCTAACAACTACTGCTAAACGGGGGTGGAGAGAAAGAACAAACTAGATAGGACATCGCCGCCCTATGCCTACGTATTCCCTCGTGCAATGGGAAAGTCAGAGTCAACGTAGTTCGGAAAACTACGGGTGATGGGGGGAAGGTTGCTCGCCAAGACAACGTCGTCTTGTCCCTACATATCCTCATCAGGTATGAGAAATCAGAGCAAACCTAGTTCGGGAAACTACAAAAAAGGATGGTTAAGTGGTTTTTATGAGTGACGCTAAGTTTCAATTCCAACTGTTAGGGACGATGCCTTTCTGAAAATCAAGTTTAAAACAATCCCGAAGAATGAAAAGGTTTGAAATTTGTTTGTAAGTTTTAAAGAAATGGGTTGAATTGATTTGAGACACAAGAGCGAATGCGTCACATATCGCCTAAAGGGCATACGCTAAACACTCTAGACAAGTGAAGAGAGACCTCCCTACTTATCATTTCTCATGTACTTAAGGCTCGTAACATACAACACTTGTCATTCTTTATTAAGTGTCTTAGAAGAGTTTGAGATGAGAAGAGAAGACACAAAGACACTAAAGGGAATTGAGAACCCTAATGTTATCATGCAAAGTGGTCCTAAAGTTGAGATGAAAAGGGTACTACCTAATGTTATCATGCATAGGATTGAAAGCCTAATGTCTCTTCTACTCCCATCTTGGACAGAGGGACTAGGAATCCTAAGGGATCACGTGAGCAAACACGAGTAAACACATTACTAATCAATCACAAATGAAGATAGAAAGAAAGACTTAAACAAGTTATGAAAGATGAAAAGAGATGAGAGAAACAAACACACAAACACTGAACATGCCAACATAATACATACATTCATGACACACACAAGTCATGTCCAAATCAATAAGATGGAAGATCAAAACACAAAGACAAGCAAAGTAACCACACAAGATCACATGCCTTAAACCCCTTAAGAAGAATGGTGTCAAACATTAAACCACAAACAAAGAAATGAGGGGAGGGATAGATTGGGGCAGCAAGCACATCATGATTATCAAAATTAAACATTCATTCATGATCAATCAAAAGAAAACACCCAAACACAACTCAAAAGAGGTTCAAATGCTCACACCATTCTTAAAGTAAGATACATGCCACAAAAACATCAAAATCAAGTATCCACTCAACAAGATCAAAAGTAACTTTAAATTATATGCATCAAGTTCAAAACCAAATTATCAAACAAGATCAAGAAGAATCACACTCAAGTTGGAACACCACAGTCCATGCAAACATCTCACAAGTCAAGCACAAGTGGAAAACATGATCATACAAAGCATATGAGATGAAAAAAACATTCAATGAACCTCTGATCATGAAGATCAGAACCTCAAACATGTTATTAAGAGCAAACAAGATTCAATCAAGCACTCAAAGGATCACACAAGACCATACCTCAAAACTAGGTCAAGACATGCACGCACACACACATAATTAAAACAATGAGGTTTTGAGGCATCAACCAAAAATAGAAACGTGTCTAAGTAAAATCCTAAACTCAAGTTAAGTCCATCCAAAATCAGTGTGCAAAATATCATGGCAAAAATTGCATCATAGCATCACCAATTGTGTCAAACAAAGTAAGGTGCTTAACTTATCGAGCATACATCGAGGGTCAAACAAAATCCAATGAAAAACAACCAAGAAATGATCACAAAGACCTCAAACCAGCCCTCAAATAATCCCCAATCAAACACCCAAGTGTGACAGGAAAATTGGTCAAAGGGGGTATTCAAATGAGGTCAAACTTCAAGCCTAGATCATAAGGACAAACCATAAAACCACTTCACCAATTAAATTCATTAAAAATAATAAAAATAAATGAAAAATAAAATAAAAATAGTGAAAAATATCTCAACATGTCAATTGATCAGAAACTATTTTTTGTTGATTTTTGTGATGATTGAAACTATTTAAAAGAAAATTAAAAAGAAAATGGAATAAAAATAAAATAAAATGGAAACAAATGCAAGAGGGGGTGTGATAGCAATCTCTGGTTTAACTGGTTTTAGTTCAAAACATTCATTGGGCTAGGAATAAAGGTGTGTGCATAGAAAATTGGCCTAGGCCCAATCCAACAGAACTTCAGATTAAATGAAACGCCTCGTTTCATTAATAAACGTGGCATGACACCTCAAATTTTCAACTCCCACGCAAGCAAGTCAACATCCAAGTCATAACCACCTGAGCATTTGACCTCAGACGCCAGAACCCTAGCTCCGATCGTCTTCTTCGGTGAGCCTCACCGGTGGTGACTGAAAAAACATCATAAAAATGAAAACTCTAGGCACCATTTCAAAGGAAATTTCACGTAGATCACGAATCTACCATTAGTTTTTCATAAAGCCTCTTCTATCATGGTGAAATCAAGCCACGAAAATTCAACATCCAAACTGAAACTTGAATAAACAGACACCTCATGCACTGAAACATTGCCTACACGTGGTAGGGCTTCAGATGCAACCAGTATGGACCTATATTGATGCCTAGAATGAGAGTTATAGAGGATGAAAAGTTACCTAATGGAGCAACTCCGTTGGTCATTAAAATGGTGTTCAAGCTTCAAAATGATCCTTCCAAATCACTCCTTGTGCTTCACCAAGTATCAACCAAGCAAGAAATGGGAGAGAAAACCAGAGAATTGAGCCATTTGAAGAGAGAGAATGTTTGAGAAATTTTGAGTGATTTGAGCTCTCTCTGTAGCATCCAGCTTCTATGTCCATGTTAGGGTTTCTCTAGACCTTATATATGAAGGTTTTGTGGTGTCTTTTCAGGCCCATGATGAGTGGTTCTCTTGATTTCAAAAAATTGCCAAAAATGCCAAAATAAGAATGCACACGGGTTTGGGAGGTTTACAACTCATTCAAATCACTCTCTAGTCAGATGGGGTGAGGAAATGAATATGTGAGGTTTGAAGGATTGAAAATAAGCTTGTCATGCATTTTGAGTAATTACCTCATAAGGCATGAAAATTCAAAATGAATTGAAAATGTGAGTTCATGCTTGCTCATTTTGGGTAAAAATTAGAGTGGTCATGACATGATGATGAAATGATATCAAAAGATAAAAAATAAATCCCATCTGGTAACTTGGAAATTAAGAAGACCACATTGTATCCATAATCCATGTTTTCATGCTCATCATGCCTTAATTATCTCAAAAATCATCATAGGCCATGGATTTTGGGATCAGGATGAAGTTAAGGTCTTGAGACACAATTTTCATGTGGCAAGAAACTTGATTTGAGGTCTTGAAGTTCATGAATTTGATCCTTGAAATGGATTACCTAAAACTAGGTTTCCAAAAATGACCTTGACTTGGGATGATCATAACAAGAGCTTCACACATGGGAATGACGAGTTCTAACACTTTTTGGAAATCTTAGACAATAAGGAACAACTCTCATGTTTGTTGAAAAATGAGGAAGATCTTGATTCCATGTGAAAAATGCCTTAGAAGTGAGTTACCCTTGAGTGCCTCTAAATTCTCTTCATTTTGTAACACCAACTTGTGAACATCATAACTTGAGATGTATGAATCCAATGGGAGAGTTCTTGTACTCAAAAGAAATCTTGAAATATGAGGAACAGGTCTCATGTTTTATGGAAAATGAGATAGGACTTGCATCATAGTGAGAATTGTCATTGAAGTTATATACCAAAAGAAGGGATTTTACACATAGAATCATCTGAAACCCTAATTTAGCAACTTCTTGAACTCTTAAATCTCCTTAACTTAGTTTCAACATGACACTTGTGATGAGTTAGGATGGCTTCTCATGGCTTCAATGATCAAGAATCAACCCTTGAGCTCTTTCAAATCCGTAGTTGACTTTTTGTTAACTAGATGAAACCCTAACACCTTATCCATTGATTGAGGTTCTTGCAAATGGTTTGTGTAGTCATATGACCCCCATAAATGACCTTTAGGGTGTACATTGAGCTCTTGGACCATGTCTCATCCTAGGAGATAGCTACGTGTGCCTCTAATCACCTTCAAGATAGAAGGATATAACCAAACACATACTTTCTCTCCTCAAGAAGCTTTGAGACTAACTCTGATGATAATGAAGACTTGATGACTTGAAATTGTACCGTTGCCTGAGCTTTGAACATGGAGCTTCCCTCTTGAGTAGTAAATAAAACATCTTGATCCCCTATCAAGAACCAATGCTATGCACAAATTCTAATGCAAAATGTTATGGAACATAAGCCAAGATAGAAGAAAAGGTTGGGAAAATTTTGGGGTGCTCCACGTGGTTGCGATGACCATGTTCTTATCTCCCTTAAAGGTTTTCACGATATTTTCCTTTCCCTATTTTGGGATAAATAAAGTTCGGTGGCGACTCTGTCGAACCGTTTTCCGCGCCTTTTGCACGAGTGTCGTACTTCTGGATTGTGTATTTTTTGAAGTGTGACAGTTGGTGAATCTGCTAGGGAGGTTGTACTCCATGCCAGAGTCGAGTGTATATTAGTTCGAATTGTGAGCTTGTTAGCTTCACTTATTTGTTTTCTTATTGCTTATTTAATTTCTTTCGTATTCCTTATATGTGTTACTTTTTGTGACATTTTTGGGCTTCTCTGATTTATCGGTACTTTGTGAGATGGATCTATATCCTGAGTCTGAGAAAAACCCTATGTCGCTACTGTGAAAATCGGCGCCGGCTATGACAGAAGAGTCACCACCGTGCGTTATTTATCCCACAGGAGGGAAAGGAAATGCTCAGAGTAAACCTAACGCAAAACGGGAAAGGAAGGGTCATCGCAACCAAATCCTGGATTCGGGAGTCGGTTACGCAAGGGGAAGGTATTAGCACCCCTCACGTCCGTCGTACTCGACGGGATCCACGCTTGTTTTCTAGTACGGATTGTTATTCTATCTCTAAGGGTCTGGGTTAAAAGGAAAAGAAAATGACTCGGCAAAGTATCGCACTTTATGCCTACGTATCCCCGTCTGGAACGAGAAATCAGAGTCAACGTAGTTCGCCTACCTACGGGAAAGGAGGGGAAGGTTACTCGCTAGGATACGGCATCCTATGCCTACGTACTTTCATACAGCATGAAAGATCAGAGCAAACGTAGTTCGGGTTATGGAAGACACAAGCTTGTCTGACTGTTTTTATTACCTTCAAAAAGGCTTTTTCTTGATTAAGAGTCCAAGCGGACAAAAATGACACTTTGATGTTTGTTTTGAATCTTTTACGAAAGAAATGTTTTTTAGTTTGTGTGCAATCTCTGACGTACTAGAGACTATGATTTGAGAGTGACTACATCGCATGTCACCCAAAGGGTGCCACACTAAGCAGCCAGACTACTGGAAAGAAGCTCCCCAGCAACCCTTTCTCAAATAGCTTAAGGCTCGTGACGTACGACATCGATTAACCTTATTACTGTATTTTTGAGTTGTTTTGAGATAAGAAGAGAAAGAAGCTCTAAAAAGCCTAGGGTTGAAAAGGGAATAAAAACTAACCTAATGTTGTCATGCATGGATAAGAATCCTAATGTCTGTCGTAATTCCCTCCTGCACAGAGGAAATCAGAGATCCTAGGGGATAAACAGAAAAGAAAGCCAGCAAATACAGTAAAATGCATGCAATGCAGCAATACAAGCGAGGCAAGGGAGTCCTGCTCTACCTCGAACCTGGGAAAACAACAGACAGTGAAACAACATTCACTTCAAACCTAAGGGGGCAAGCTGTACAAACCAACAAACAATATAGAAAAAACCACAACAGAGGAGGAAGCCCAAGAAGCAGCACCAAACTCCTACAGTTGACAGCACAAGCAGCAGCTCTGACAGCAACAACAAGAACCTTCAAACTTCAATAAGCTTCAATCTCCAACTTCCAGGGAAGAGAAAGCACACTTTAAATAAGGCTCCTCAAACCTAAACAGTCAAGCTCCACAGCTACAGAAAACCCCAGCTCAAAAGCAACAGTAAACCCTAGCTTCAATACTCCAGCAAGCGCCATCTCCAAGAGAGAATCAATTAACAGATTAAGTTGAAATGTTAAGCAACTTAGTGACAACCAAAGGAAGCCCATAAGCACTTAACATTATAAGAGAAAGGTATCCTCAAAGTTCTACTTCTAAAGTATGTCACTCATCCCTCCAAAGGAGGGATGTGAATACTTTTAAAAGGACTTTGTGTCATAGGAAGGAATAGAAGCACAAGAAGCTTTCTACGTTTGCAAGAAGAAACAAATCTAGTCTAAAGCTCTTCCTACATATCCTAAATCCTAAGCCTTCAAAAGCAATCTTCAACAAAGAAAGATCTTCCATGCCCCAGCTCCAAGCTTTATCTCCAAGCATCTTCAATGCCTCCATAAGCTCCAACAAGCAAAAACCAAGCCCAAAGCCCAACCAAAGCACCCCAAGCAAAATGAACAAAACAAACATCAAAGGGGAAGACCCACAAACAACACACCAATTGTATAATACAAATAAAATGCTAAATCATATTATAAAATCCTAATTAAATTTCTAAGGGAACCTACCTATACCCAATATCCCATATATTCCCTAGGACCCAAATCAAATACTAAGTCCTAAAACTATACACCAAACTAAAGCTAGTTGTTTTGAATTTAATTCTATCCTATAATTTCTATACAAATTATGCTATAACCTAGAAAATACTAAACTATACATTTTCTAAGAATATAATACCTAATTTTTTATGCTAATAACTAATAAAATCCTAAAGAATTAACCCTATGAATCTCCTAAAATATTATAAATTCCCTAGAAGCAAATATTCCTAAACTATATCCTAAACATATTAAATCCTAACAAAATCCTAAAAGAACATAATATCTACAACTATATCCGTTTTAATATTTCTAACTATATCCTAACTATCTTAAACTAAAGAATTCCTAAAAGAAATTAACCTATTATTAATCCTATCCTAATATTCTAAAATATCTAAACTATACCCTAAAACAAAATTAAAATAAAAAATGCAATACAAAATATTAAACCAAAATAGGTGCAGGGGGTACAGTAATCAAGACTGAAGTATGCTAGCAAAAACAATAACAAAGCCCAGCCCAATAATACACCCAATGAGGAGGGGGTGCGCAGGGGAAAACGAGTGTGTGCTAGCAAAGACAATGAAAATCTGGGCCAAGCCCACTCACGACACACATACACAGAAAGGGGTACAATGAGAAAATCAGGGGGGATACGTCAGTAGAAATGATGTTGGGCCTGAGGCCCATGTCCAATACCTCTCAGTATCATCAATAACAAAACCTGAATATTCTCTCCAAATCCTCACTACTGTTCACTACCTCTCCAAAGAAACCCTAACTGCGCTATCTTCTCCCTCTCAAACTTCACGCTCTCTCACAAGTTTCTCAGATCCTCTCTCTGTTCAACCTCTCAGTTCATTTCTCTTACGAACTCTCTTATACCACCTCTCTCACACAAATTCTTTCTCCGTTTCAAACCTTCAAGAACTCTCTTAGTTCTAACACAAACCACAAACTAAACTCTCTGATCTTCATCTAGGTTCGTCTCTCAGCCAAATAATACCTAGCTCTACAACTAAACAACAGCGAGCTACTGAATTCAAAAGAGTTCGAAAAAGAAACAAAAACCTGGCGATGCGATGAAGGTGATGAGTTCTGGAAGCACTGATAAGCGAAGCTTACGAAGAGCTTGACGAATCCACTTCTGGAGAAATCTTTATTGATGCTTGAAGATCCACAACATTGATGGAGCTCGTGTGATGAACGGATGAAGATTAGCAAATCGGATGATGAACGAAGACGATCTTGACGTTCTGAGGATCTTGACGGGCGATGAAGTGGCTTTGATGAAGTTCTTGATATTTCTGGAAAATTTGCGATGAACTGGATGAAGATCAATGGACTGCTGATGAATGTTCTTGAAGATCTATGAATCTGGTAGCGAACCAAATACACGCTATGATGAAGATTGAAGATCTTGGCGTTGTATGAACTTCTGGCGAAACTGATGATGAATCTGGTGGATGATGTTGATGCAGATTGAGATGAAGATCGGAAGGATTTGGATGAAGATAATGCAGTTTCCGGCGATCTGGAGAAAAAACACAGTTTCAGGCGAGTCGTTAGGGTGGCCGATGGTTAGTTACAACGGCGATTGATTTTTCCGGCGAAGCCTCCGGCTGTTTGCATGGCCGGCGGCGAGGGAGAAGTGAGAATACACGTGGCCGTGTGCATGCAACAGAGAGGTACGCGTGTGGGTGGAGGGAGCAGAGAGGGTGACGCGTGGAGAGGGAAGAGAGATAGTGGAGAATGATGTGTCAGCTTCTGAGAGAATGAAAGGTGAGGTGGCGGAAAGAGAAAGAACACGTGTGGCATTGCTTATATAGGACACCTGGCGTGAACTCTGGACTTGGGCCCCTACAAACTGGACAATTGGCCCACTAACAATAGACTCAGACTTAATTGGATGGTTGATTAAAACGTGATTAATGATGGGTTAAAGAACTAATTAAATGGCTAATCAGACTTAATGAAAAAAAAACGAAAATTGATTAATGCACTAATTAAAGAAAATGACAATTAGTAAGCTAATGACCTACACAATTAATAAACTAATTAAAATCTATACAATTAAAATCTATTAATGAAACTATACAATTAAAAATCTGTTAAATCTACACTATTCTATTAAAACCCTATTAACATCTATTTAATATCTAGAAAATTCTATAAAATTCTAAAAAAAGCAATAAAAGCAATTAACTCCAATAAAGGAGACCGCGAGACCAGATCGAAATAAACGGTAAAACCCGGACGCCGAAATATCCTCAAAAACAACAGCGCAAGCTGAAAACACCGGGAAGCGCACAACTCCCCAAAAATAAAACTCCGATCACCCGAACTGGTCAGAAACGTCCAAAATGTGAAAACAGGGCTGTAATCCCGATAACATCAGTATGATTGAGAAAATGCAATGTATGCGGTATGCGAATGCGAATGCAAAATGAGCCGAAACATAAACCAGATGAGGGAACCGGTTGGTCAAATTTTGGGGTGCAACAGCTGCCCCTATTCAAACGGCTTGGACCTGAATGGTTGAAGAGCGAACGACTTTCAAACTTTCAAAGGTAAAAGACGGTTGAATACCAAGAAACCCGAAAATTTGCTAACCGCAGAAATAAACGGCACAACTGCTTGGGGAACGACATCCACCAACTGAACCTGGTTGTTACGGCAACAACTGATTCAACGTCTGATAATAACTCTGATTTCAACTTCAACCACCTATGTAACACCATAGGTACCGAACACCTCCGTCCACAACTGGACTAATCTTGTGAACACAAGAAGAGAAACAAATTTGTCAAATCACAACTAAACACCAATCGGTCCACGTCAGGACTCACATTTCGTCAACCAGAAGAAATCCCGGCTACTCCGTTGGGGATGAGTTGTCCGCCTCTTACTAACACGAGGAGGTCCTATCAACCATAGGCAATAAATTCGTCGACTTTACTGGGAAACATTTATGTCTAATCAAAGGACTCCATCCGCCTATCCATACAGGAAAATTATCTGTCTAAACACAGGAAACTGCTTATCTCTGCAGTAACTAACTCCGTTGGTCCCAACCTGCAAACGACTTTGAGGAGGACTCTACTGGGGATAATAGTATTTTGTCAACACGAAGAAATAACGAAGACTTCATCGGGGATCGAATTCTTCCACCCAATAGTAATCAAATTCAGTCAATCATACTGGACAATAACTCCACCTTACCCTTGCAGTAGCCGAACCCACTGGGGACGCTCTGAAATTAGCTACCAGGCCCTTATTCGACAACAGGCGACAACTTCTGAAATTTTGTTTATGAAACCCTGTGACACTGACGGAACAGCAAACTGGAAAAACACTCCGCTGGCCGGATAAGAGAAATTTCAACAAGCAACTCTGTGGGGAAAAATCTGGCAACAACTCCAAAGTCTACTTATGAAGCTATTCCATGCGGACAAAACTTTCGGACAACAACTCCAAAGTCTAATCATGAAGCTGTTGTAATGCTGAAGAACTCCAAAGTCTAATTACGAAATCGTTTAATGTTGATGACAACTCCAAGGTCTAATTATGAAGCAGCGTAAAGGGAGGCTACAACTTTAAAGTCAAATTACGAAGCCATTTAATGCCGACGAACTTCAAAGTCTAATTATGAAGCCGTTTACTGAAAACTTCGCTGAACTTCAAAGTCTAATTATGAAGCTGCTCAATGCTGACGTAACAGCAGCTAGAGAAAACTCTGTTGGGGAATTGCTAACGACGACTCCAAAGTCTAATTACGAAGCCGTGTAACGCTGACGTAACATCCACTCGAAGAAAACTATGCCGATCTCCAAAGTCAAATCATGAAGTCTGCAACACTGACATAACAGCTACGCGAGGAAAATCCGCTAGGGAATTCCTAACAACAACTCCAAAGTCTAGTTATGAAGTTGTTTAACACTGACAATAACTCCAAGGTCGAATTATGAAGCCATCCACTACTGCTAACAACTTCAAAGTCTAATTATGAAGCAGTGACACCAAGTAACAATTTCAGCCGTCTAACCGCTGAAATCTCCCTTTAAAAATGCCAACAACAACTTCAAAGTCAAATCATGAAGCCTTATAGCGCTGATGTAACGAACTTCAAAGTCTAATCATGAAGCCATGCAATGCTGACGTAACAACAATTCCAGGAAACTCTATTGATCTTCAAAGTCAAATCCTGAAGCCCTCTAGACTCCTTCCGAGGAAATTCTAACAACAACTTCAAAGCCTAATTATGAAGCCATTGTTACAGTGATAACGTCTCCAACGTCTAATTATGGAGCATCCCACGCTAACGAACTTCAAAGTCAAATTACGAAGCCGTAACAACAAGTAATGACTTCAACCGTCTAATCGCTGAAATCTTCCTTTAAAATGCTGACAACAACTCCAAAGTCAAATCGTGGAGCCTTGACAACAAGTAATGACTTCAACCGTCAAATCGCTGAAATCTCTCTTTTACAACAACTTCAAAATCTATTCATGAAGCCTTTGACTACTGAAAGCAACTTCAAAAATATGAAGCCTTTCAGAACTGACAATAACTTCAAACTCAAATTATGAAGCCATGTCATGATGGTAACAACTTCAAAGTCTAATTATGAAGCCGTAAAATGCTGACATAACAAACTTCAAAGTCTAATTATGAAGCCATAACAGCAAACTGGGGAGAACTCTGTCGGGGGAATTCTGACGTCAACTGCTAGACATCCAACTTGACGACGAGTAATGACTTCAGATGTCTAATCCCTGAAATCGTTTCTGAAAATGCTGACGTGACAGCAACCCGAGGCAACACTCCGCCGGGGGTTTTTCGACAATAACTCCAAAGTCCAATTATGAAGCCGTGTAAAGAACACTCCGCTGCGGAAGAAGAGAAATTAATCAAGCACCTCTGATAAGAGAACACATGGCAGGACCAACGTTATCATCACATATCTTATGCCGCAAATCTGAATATCTGAAAACGATCCTGAACAAGAAGTCCAATTACCTGCAGGGAAGAACACCTGAAAACAAAGAGGTTGCCAACCTGACTTATGCTCCAAACTGCGTATGTTTTGAAAATGGCGTAATGCTCCGTACGACACGGAAATGCTACGCGTTTGAGTAGATGAAAATGTGACGATATATGCAAATGCAAATGCAGGCTCAAGCTGCCAGGGCCACTCTGGTAGTGTTGTCTCAACAACATGAATGCTGAGGATAAAGCCAACTCCGTTGGGGAGAACAAGTATCACAAAGTATTCTGGCGAAATAAACACCAGAAACACACCCAACTCTGCCGAGGAGCGACTAAACATCAATTTCCACTAGGAGGAAGGAACAAGCCACCCTGCTGGTGAACAAACTTAGCTGGGGAAGAAGCGATACTTCTGGGCAAAGCACACTGTCTGGGCACAGTTTATACATTTAGAGTTACCACTCTGCTCAGGATCAACATCCTGTTAATGGCATGACGACCTGTGGGGAGAAAGAAAACCATCCTTCGCGGATATAAACCTTCTGAACCAACAAACTTGGTTAACCATTGCGAGAGTCTCCCATGCTAGAGATTGAACGTGCACATCTTCGACTCACTGGGGGAGCGCAACCTCTGCAGGGAATACTGATTTCGACTTGCTGGGGATATCCGGTGGACAACTTCCTTGAGGACACTCTTCTGGGGGAGAACAATCCCTCATTTGATAAGGGGTAATGTCATTCTAACTCTCTGGGGATAAGCTGCGACTAGCTGAGGAATGACATCAACTGGATTCAGGTCTTACGTCAAGCGACTTTGGCTGGGGGACACAATCCCTGACTGTTTGCTCCAAAGATAAAAACCCTGCAAAACACAAACAAGACAAAACAGGCCTATACAACAGAATCTATCCGGGTTAGCATCCGTGACATTACTTCAGTCAATTCGAAGTTTTAGCAATTATTGGCCAGGGCCAACAAGATTATGCAAGTGCAAGTTTATCAAAAACATCGGCGTCTTTCACAAACAAAACAGTAAAGAACAAGCATCAAGTACTGAATAACATGTTTTATTGATAACAGGCCTATGACTAGGCAAACTTTTGTACACCAGATGCAACTCCTGAAAAGAGGAAGTTACGCACACACACTCATACATATATGCACAAGAAGCATAAATAAAATACAAGACAATATTTGTATACATGTCGGCGACGTGGTACATACAAACACCATGAGCTGATCCTCCTATGACTCACTTGACTCTGCGTTTTCCCGGTACTCGATCTTCGGAAGAGATTGTTTTTGGATAGACGGCCCCCAGGTATCTCCCAAACCACTAAGCAATACCGTATCAAATCCGGACCGCAGTCATTTGCTTTTTCAATCCCTAACTTTTGCGTGAATCGCCCTTTGCGGGTTTTCAATTCACCGGGATACCCTTTTTTGCCGAAGTCGCCCTTTTCAGGTTTTCGACTTCGTGGGTGTACATCTTTTCAATTTTATCCCTAACTTTTGCCCGAACCTTTATTCCCTTTTTTATGGTTCGCCGGGATGCCCCATTTTTGCCTGGACTCTCTTTTTACTGTCCAGCGGGTCACTTTCAAGTAAAATATTTTTTAACTGTGTCCGAATTCACAGGAGACGTAAAGTCTTCACCATACATGGTGGATAGTAGCAAGGCTCCTCCAGAGAAGACTTTTCTGACAACATAGGGACCTTCATAATTAGGAGTCCACTTGCCCCTGTGATCTGTTTGTGGTGGGAGAATCTTTTTCAAAACAAGATCACCCGTCTGAAAGCTTCGAGGGCGTACCTTCTTGTCGTAAGCTTTCTTCATTCGGCTCTGATATAAACGACCGTATGCTAAAGAAGCCAGTCTCTTCTCATCCATTAAACTGAGCTGATTCAGTCTATCTTTAATCCATTCTGCCTCGTCAAGTTGGACATCACGTAAAACCCTCAGGGAAGGAATCTCAACCTCTAACGGTAACACTGCCTCCATCCCGTAAACCAATGAGAAAGGGGTTGCCCCGGTTGATGTGCGTACCGTCATATGATAACCGTGCAAAGCGAAAGGTAGCATCTCGTGCCAGTCCTTATATGTCACAACCATCTTCTGGACAATCTTCTTTATGTTCTTATTGGCCGCTTCGACAGCGCCATTCATCTTGGGCTGGTAAGGAGAAGACTTATGGTGCTCAATCTTAAAATTCTGGCACAGCTCTTTCATCATTTTGTTATTCAAATTTGAACTGTTGTCGGTGATAATCCGCTCAGGGATTCCATATCTGCAGATAATATCTCGTTTGATAAATCTGGCGACCACTTGTTTGGTGACATTGGCATATGAGGCTGCCTCCATCCATTTGGTGAAGTAATCAATTGCCACCAAGATGAACCGGTGTCCATTGGATGTCGTAGGCTCAATCTTGCCAATCATATCGATTCCCCACATCGAGAAAGGCCACGGTGATGACATCACATTCAGAGGACTTGGAGGCACATGGATTTTGTCCGCATAAATCTGGCATTTATGACACCTCTTTGCAAACTTGAAACAGTTTGTTTCCATAGTTAGCCAATAGTAACCTGCCCGCAGCAGTTTTCTCGTCATAGCATGCCCACCCGCATGTGTACCAAATGTACCCTCATGTATCTCTTTCATGAGCAACTTCGCCTCTTTCTCATCTACACAATGTAGAAACACCAAGTTATGGTTTCTTTTGTATAGGACACCGTCCAGGTTCAAATAGAAATTGCCAGCCAATCTCCTGAGAGTCTTCTGATCTCGACTGGATGCCCCAGCCGAATACTCCTTGTTCTTCAGGAAATTCTGGATGTCAAAGTACCAGGGTTTTCCATCGGGAGCCTCGTCAATGGCAAATATGAATGCGGGCCTATCAAGCCGAGAGATAACAATCCGGGGAGCCTCATTCCAGAAGTTAAATTTATACATTGAAGACAATGTTGCCAGGGCGTCAGCCATTTGATTTTCTGCTCGCGGCACATGATGCAATTCCACCTTGTCAAAGAAAGGCAACAATCTCCTTGCATAATTCATATATGGTATCAAATTGGGCTGACGTGTCTCCCATTCTCCTTTAATCTGATTCACCACTAGAGCTGAGTCTCCGTATACATCCAGATGTTTGATTCGCAAATCAATGGCTTCTTCCAGACCCATGATGCAAGCCTCGTATTCAGCCTCATTATTGGTAACGGGAAAAGTCAATCGGGCAGTAAAGGGGATGTGCGACCCCTGAGGAGTAGTGATGATGGCACCTATTCCGCTACCATAGGAATTTACAGCTCCGTCAAATATCAACTGCCATTTGGAACCCAATTCTGGTCCTTCGTCTGGCAACGGTTCTTCACAATCTTTCATCTTCAGGTACATGATATCCTCGTTAGGAAAATCAAACCTCATAGATTGGTAGTCCTCAACAGGCTGCTCAACAAGGTACTCTGACAGAATACTACCTTTAATAGCCTTTTGTGAGACATATTGGATGTCGTATTCGGTTAACACCATCTGCCATCGGGCAATTCTTCCGGAGAGTGCTTGCTTTTCAAACACGTATTTGATTGGATCCATCTTTGAAATTAGCATGGTTGTATGATTCAGCATGTATTGCCTCAAACGTTTGGCGGCCCAGGCTAGCGCGCAACACGTTTTCTCGAGCATTGAGTATCTGGACTCGCAGTCGGTAAACTTCTTACTCAAATAGTAGATCGCATGCTCTTTACGTCCGGTCTCGTCGTGTTGACCGAGAACACACCCCATACTTTCCTCAAGAACCGTCAAATACATAATCAAAGGTCTCCCGGCCACTGGGGGTATCAAAACAGGAGGTTCCTGCAAGTATTCTTTTATCTTGTCGAACGCCTTTTGACAATTTTCATTCCAGGTCAACACCTGATCCTTTTTCAACAGCTTGAATAACGGCTCGCATGTCGCAGTTAGGTGAGATATGAACCGGGCGATATAGTTCAACCTCCCTAAAAACCCACGCACTTCTTTTTCTGTTTTAGGCATCGGCATTTCTTGTATTGCTTTTATTTTCGCAGGATCAACCTCTATTCCTTTTTCGCTCACGATAAACCCCAGCAGTTTGCCCGATCTCACCCCGAAGGTGCACTTATTAGGGTTCAGTCTCAACCTGAACTTCCTAAGCCTCTTGAACAGTTTCAGCAGATTAACCAAATGCTCCTTCTCCGTCTGGGATTTGGCAATCATATCATCAACATAAACCTCGATCTCTTTATGCATCATGTCATGAAAGAGAGTCGTCATAGCACGTTGATATGTTGCCCCAGCATTCTTCAGTCCGAAGGGAATCACTTTGTAACAAAATGTTCCCCAGGGAGTAATGAAGGCAGTCTTCTCCATGTCTTCTGGCGCCATCTTTATCTGATTGTAACCCGAGAAGCCATCCATGAAGGAGAATACGGAGAACTGAGCAGTGTTATCAAGCAGCACATCAATGTGAGGAAGTGAAAAGTCATCTTTCGGGCTCGCCCTATTCAAATCACGGTAGTCTACACATATTCGCACTTTACCGTCCTTCTTCGGCACTGGTACTATATTAGCGACCCATGACGGATAAGTTGTAACAGCTAAGAAACCAGCATCCCACTGTTTTTGAACTTCCTCCTTGATTTTTACGGCCATGTCCGGTCTGGTTCTTCTGAGTTTCTGTTTAACAGGCGGACATTCCTCTCGCAACGGCAGACGGTGCACAACCATGTCCGTATCTAACCCGGGCATATCCTCGTACGACCAAGCAAATATATCACTATACTCTCGCAGTATCTCAATCAGCCGTTGCTTGATGTCGCTTTGCAGTGCAGCCCCTATACGGATATTTCTCACAACTTCTTCCGACCCCAGGTTGATAATCTCAATTTCCTCCTGATGAGGCATAATGATTCTCTCTTCCTGTTTCAACAAACGAGTCAGCTCCTCTGGCAGGTCGCTATCCTTAACAATCTCTTCCTCTGCTTGGAATACCGGGTGCTCGAAGTCGCGACGAGTCATAGGCGGTTCGTATGAGATGTCATCTGAAATACTCGTCCTGCAAAGGAAATGGTTAAACGCTTCAACACGCAAACAAAGCAAATAACCACGTTGCCATTTATTGTTAAAGTAAAAACAAGAAAAAACAGGGATCACAATATTTGAATATGAAAAACGCCTTTATTTCATGATTAAAACAGTGCAATACACATAATCAAGTAGCCCTAATGTAAAATCACTATGCCCCGGGTAGGACATAGGATTATTCAACAATTGATAAAACAAATCATTATTGTTTGAAAGTCACTAGGACAGTTTCCCGGATGGACCAGTTGCAGAGACTTTGTCCTGGCACGCTTGGCTTGATCCACGCGTCCATATCGCAGTCGTTATCCCCCTCCTCAGCATCGGAAATAGCGTTGATAATCTCGAAGCACACCCCGCTTGGCGTAATCGTGACTGGTCCCTTGAACCTGGGCGCTCCTGAAGATGACGCTGACGACGTCGGTCGATACCCTAGCCCAAACTTGTCATTCTTCACGGGAATCTCCAATACCTGCCCCCAGCCTTTAGTCTCACCAGTCTGCACTAAATCCTGAGCCTCTTTGTAGGATGACACTGCCACATCTGATATTTTACTGGAACCCTAAGCTTTGTCTTTAACTCGCAACCCCTCGAAGGCTTGACAAGGTGTCTCGTGTATTTCTCCGTCGACCTCCACATATCTGAATGATGACAAGTGACTGACCAAAATATCCTCCTCCCCGCTAACGGTAACGACACTATCACCCACCATGTATTTCAACTTCTGATGCAATGTGGACGTTACGGCCCCTGCAGCGTGGATCCATGGGCGCCCAAGAAGACAACTATAAGCTGGATGGATATCCATGATGTAGAATTCGGTATCAAAAATCTCAGGCCCCACCTGCAGCGGTAATGTTATTGACCCAAACACTGACCTTTTCGTCCCGTCAAACGCCCTCACAACCAAATCGCTGGGCGTGCAAATAACTCCCCGTATGTCCAACTTCATCATGGCTTTCTTTGGCAATACGTTCAACGACGATCCAGTATCCACCAATACATGCGACATTACGGTGCCCGGACATTCCACCGATATATGCAAGGCCATGTTGTGCTCCCGACCCTTGGGTGTTAGGTCAAAATCTGTGAAGCCCAGGCTATGTCCAGCATTGACATGTGCCATTACCCCCTCTAACTGATTTACAGAAACTTCTTGGGGTACGAATGACGTATCTAGTATCTTTAGCAAGGCGTTCCGGTGCGCCTCGGAACATAACAACAACGACAAGATAGAGATCTTCGACGGCGTCTGCTGTAGGTGTTCAACAATTTTGTAGTCACTCTTGCGAATCAGTCTCATGAACTCCTCTACGTCCTTGAGTGACGTATCCTTTTATTTCGACTGAGTAGGTCCACTTTCACTTACTTTGGCTTTACCTTTGGCCAGCCTCTCTGCTTCTACTTCAGGTGAGGTAAAGATCCTTCCGCTACGGGTCATGCCCCCCGTACCAACAACATTATCAACAGCTCCTGCTGGCTGGCTATTCATCACAATCTTTTCACCGTTGTAATATGCTTCTAATCCGTATGTCCACGGGACAGCTTTCGTACTTTCAAAGGGAACAGGCCCTGCTTTGGTAATCGTAATAGTTGGCCGCTGGGCGGGCGCCACTATCGTTATAGTCTTCCTCGAGATCATCACCGTTGCAATATCATTCTGCTTATTACATAATGCCTCCACAGGCTTCTCGACCGCAGTTCGATCAAATTGCAAGGTCCCTTCGTCGATCATGGCCTGAATGCCCTGCTTCAAATCATTACAACATTCTGGTTGGGTCCAACACTCTAAACAATATTCATCACAACCAGGAAATACTCCCCCTCTGAGCAGCCTGCTTTTCACTTCACTCAATGGTGTCTTCAACTCATTAACATCCAACACCAAGTTCAAATTTTCTTCTGTTAAGATGGCATTTGCCCCATGATTGGGCATAGGCTGTTGTACAATATTAGGCCCCACTTGGCCGAAGTTGATGGCTTTACTGTCCAACAAGTCTTGAAATTTATGCTTGAAAGCATGACAAGATTCTACATCATGTCCGGGCGCCCCGGAATGGAACTCGCAGTGCTTACTGGCGTCGTACCCTCTAGGAAGTACCGGTCCTGTAGGTGGTTCCAGTGTTCTTTTCTCGACCAAATTCAACCCCAACAATGTCTGAAGAAGCTCTGCATATGTTGACGGAGGCTTGTCGAATACCCTCATCGGCTTTACATTCTGAAACCTTCCCTGACCCTGATTCTTCCTTTGCTGCTGCTGCGATTGCTGTTGCTGTTGTTGTTGTTGTTGAGGAATCAGAATAGTAACACTGGCTATCTGTTGAGGTTGGATGTACTGATTTCTACCTCTTCCCCTGCCCCTGCCACCAAATACAGCACTTGTATCACCTTGTCGTCTTCCGCCGAACACTTTTCTCGCACCCCCGGCTGAAGTAGATTCGCCTGCCTGAATCTTTCCAATTTTAATTCCGTTTTCGATCCTTTCTCCCATAAGGATCATATCGGAGAAACTTCCCATCGAAACATTGAGTAACTTGTCATAGTACATTCCAGTAAACGTCCCCACAAACATGGCATTCATCTCCCTTTCGACCAAAGGAGGGTGCACTCAAGCTTCCATATCGCGCCACCGCTGCGCGTACTCTTTGAAACTTTCACCATTTTTTTGCGACAGGCTCTGCAACTGAACCCTATTTGGCGCCAAATCGCTGTTATATTTGTAATGCATAACGAAAGCATCAGCCAACTGCTTCCAGCTCCTAATCTGGGTGGGCTCCAGTCCCATGTACCACTCCAATGATGGCCCCGATAAGCTATCTTGAAAGAAATGCATGAGCATCCTTTCATCATTGGAATATGCAGACATCCTTCTATAATAAGAACGTACATGGACCTTTGGGCAGGTATCCCCTTTGTATTTGTCAAATGTTGGAGCCTTGAATTTAAATGGCACCCTCAGTCCTGGTACCAACCCCATAGTAGTCATATCTAACCCAGCGGAGTTCTGATCAACCGCACCTTTCATCTGCTCTTCTAGCATTCTGATCCTCTGAACAGGGTCAATAGGGCCTTCAGGTCCCATACCTCTTCCTGAAAAAGCGTCCTCCTGTTGATCCATATTCCAGTCATTTCCATACCCATCATAACCCATATTACGGCCAAATCCTTGTTGATTGAACACAGGACCCGATCCTCGGTTACCGAACCCCAGATTGACCCCAGCGGGTCCAAAACCATTGTTGAAAGGAAGTGCTCCAGCCCCGTTCACATTCACATTACCGAATCCACCATTACCGTAGCCGTACCCCTGGTTGTTTCCGTAACCGTCATTACCGAAGCCTTGATTGTTGAACCCGAAGTTCTCGTCCTGATTGACATTGCCATACCCATTGTTTCCAAATCCAACATTGTCAACGAATCCTTGATCGGCATCCACAGTGTTGCCTTTGTTGTTAACAACATGCCCATCACCACCATTCCCAGTATTGCCGTTACCAGCGTCAGCACCTGCACCAGTACCAGTGTTTCCATTGACAGTTACAACAGGTGGAGTAACAATCGTCGATATCTCATTCTCCCGGCGAGGAGTTTCAACAGAAATATGGTCAGTGTTGCCATTTCCGTTTGCCTGCGTCAGCAGCGGCTGCACCAAGGTCTGAAGATTCTCCTGGCCCTTGGCCATGTTCTCCATAGCTTGCATGAACAAAGTCAGCTTCTCACGGATTTCCTGCATCTCAACTTGGACTTGATCCATTATCTTCTTGCAGTTGTTTCTGGATGAATAACGGTGGACTCTTTGTTCGTCAATCCTGAAAAACCTGGAGATGCAGGAAATAAGATACAGATTCAACAAGTAACTGACAATGCAAAATGGACATGCAGATGCAATATGTGTCTGTGCGTTAGGGAGATCAACCCCTGATTCTAGTGCCAAAGTGCCAGTGTCGTGACAGAGATAGTGATAAGGAGTTTGGATCCATTCACGGGGAAAACATCTCATATATTGCTGAAAAGAGCCCATCAAGTCAGAAATACAATATTACTGAGTGTACAAAAAGAAGGCATGACGTCAACCAACAATCCTGGTGATGGCCAGCACAATGCAAATAAAGCATATACAACAGTACATAAGGTAATCAAGTGCGACCATATGCCTGATACTCCTCTAACAATCTCTTAGTCTTGGGATGATTCGGCTGAGAAAGCAACCCTTCGACGAGCGAGTCTCTTTGCCTGATAACATGCTGGAGATCCCCAATGGATTCCTCCCAAACACCTTCTCCAAAGCAATCTTCTAGCTTCCGCTTCTGGGATGCAGACTCTTCCTTGCGCTTGATAACTTTGTTCAAGGCATTCTGGACATCATATCTCCGCATAACCTCTTCTTCAAACTTCTTCTGGCTAGCTTTCAACTGAGCTCCCAGCTCAGAGATCTACAACTTCAGTTTGTCTTCTCTTTCCTTATTGCCGGTCAGCGTGGCATTCCAGGTTTTGTTGAATGCAGAGATTTCCCGGTAGGCTACCTCAAGTGCTTTCTTCATAGCCTCCAGCATATCATGGGAGCTCTTGAAATCTATCCCTAAGCGTTCACTCTTCTTCCTTTGCCCAGTCAGTTATGTGCCTAGGTAGTTCACCAGCTCTGTTTGCTGCTTGAAGGAATATACGACTTCATTTCTTTCGCTCCTGAGTTGCACTAACTCTTCTTCCAACTTCTCGTTGGCTTTCATCAGCTCTTCTTTCTCCTTCACAACCTGCTCATATCTCTCAACGGACACAGTAGTTGGCTCCTCAATCACGGGGGAAGCAGGAGGTAATACTGCAGGAAACGGCATTAGCGCCTGCTTTGCCCTATCTTGGATCCAGACTTCGTACGGAGGATAGGCTTGACAATCATTCTTACCCAACAACGGCTTACCCCTTCTGTTGATGTTTTTCCAAGCATGTTGAAGCCTGTACAATAATTCTCCACTTAGCTCACCCGTGAAGTACAGAGATTCCTGTACTTCCTCCTCTTTTGGCGGGCTTTTCAAAGCATAACCGAATTGCCTAATCAACAATGACGGATTGTAGTTAATGCACCCTTTCCTCCCAATCAGAGGAACGTTAGGATATCTGGCGCAACTATAGATAATCTCAGATCCCAGCAAATCTCTATCAAACCAGACAACATCTTCTGAAGAAAGTCCCATCAGATGCTCAGACCAATCCACCGTATCTGCAGACTCAGCAATGAAACCCTTCTTGGGCAGGTGACTCTCAAACCACATATACAACAAAGGCACACAACAAGAGACGTTCTTGCCCCTCCTGTTCTCGTTCTTATAATGCAGTGAGTGATAGAAATCCCCAATCAGTGTAGGCACAGGATTGCTTGAAGCAAATATATAGAACGCATCCAGATCAACGAAATCAGGCATGTTCGGGAACAGTACAATGCCATAGATACACAAAGCGAGGATAGCATTAAACACAACCCAACAGCCGCTCTTGGCGTACTCTTGTGCTTTCCCAACTAAGAACTTGAGAGAAAAACCAGAAACTCCATTCCACGAGGTTAACAGCAACTCTGAGGAGTCTAAATGCAAAGCAACAGCCAAATCCTCCAGCTTGGGCTCAGCACCCACATGAATGAAGGGCACCTTGTTCTGAATAGTCAAATCCAAGATCGCAGCATATTCCTCCATGGTCAGAGCCAGAATGAAGTCAGGGAAAGTAAAACACCTCAGCGGGGGATCATAGAACTGCATCTGTGCGTACAATCCGTTCCTCTCATACATGGATGGTCTGCAAACCAACCTAAGCAATTTCCCATAACTCTTCCTGAAGCTTATCTTCACATCATCATTAGCTAAAGACATCAAACCAAGCAAAGAAGAAACATCTGGAGTAGGCAACTTGTATGCCACGGTCTTCTTCAAAGTATCCATAATATCAGCAGGTAGAAAGAAATCCGGGCAACTAGAATCAGGGGTATGAAAATGCACCTGCAGCATAGACACATGTTAATGATATGCAAAATGAGTATGCAACAATGCAATATGCAAACATGCAACAGAGATCAAGTGATATATTGCTGAAGAGATCCATCCACATCTGTCTCAACAGACCCACAATAATGCTCAAACCCTATCTCAACAGACCCATAACAATGCTCCCTCTCACAGGTAGGTGTCCTATCAACTGACACAAGGTACGGCATCCTATGCGGTCGTCGGTGTCACAGACTTTCAAGACTGATGATACAATACCCAGAAGGTGTGGCATCATCATGTCCTGAAGAGGCCTCACTTAGCCAACTTCCAATTGATCGGTCCCCAGAGTCGACAATCCAACTAACCAACAACCCCCTCAACCCAAAGGGTTGAAAAAGAAGTCAATCAGAAGAACCTCGTCTAAGCATGGATTTTGCGGGACACTAGTACATGCAAGGCATGCACGCGCCCACTACTCTCCACAACTAATTCTAGGTGCACTCAAGCCCAGGTTCGACTTATCTCTCAACAGATCACCCCCTCCCCACAACAGCAATAACAATATAAAGCTGACAATAAAATGCGGAAAGTAAAGACAGAAATGTAAATCCATACAAAACCCATGACGGGAAAACAAGCGCTAGGACTGACTCGCGTAAGGAACTGTTGGAGTCCCCAGCAGAGTCGCCAGCTGTCGCTACTGCGAAAATCGGCGCCGGCTATGACAGAAGAGTCGCCACCGTGCGTTATTTATCCCACATGAGGGAAAGGAAACGCTCAGAGTAAACCTAACGCAAAACGGGAAAGGAAGGGTCATCGCAACCAAATCCTGGATTCGGGAGTCGGTTACGCAAGGGGAAGGTATTAGCACCCCTCATGTCCGTCGTACTCGACGGGATCCACGCTTGTTTCCTAGTACGGATTGTTATTCTATCTCTAAGGGTCTGGGTTAAAAGGAAAAGAAAATGACTCGGTAAAGTATCGCACTTTATGCCTACGTATCCCCGTTTGGAATGAGAAATCAGAGTCAACGTAGTTCGCCTACCTATGGGAAAGGAGGGGAAGGTTACTCGCTAGGATACGACATCCTATGCCTACGTACTTTCATACAGCATGAAAGATCAGAGCAAACGTAGTTCGGGCTACGGAAGACACAAGCTTGTCTAACTGTTTTTATTACCTTCAAAAAGGGTTTTTCTTAATTAAGAGTCCAAGCGGACAAAAATGACACTTTGATGTTTGTTTTGAATCTTTTACGAAAGAAATGTTTTTTAGTTTGTGTGCAATCTCTGACGTACTAGAGACTATGATTTGAGAGTGACTACGTCGCATGTCACCCAAAGGGTGCCACACTAAGCAGCCAGACTACTGGAAAGAAGCTCCCCAGCAACCCTTTCTCAAATAGCTTAAGGCTCGTAATGTACGACATCGATTAACCTTATTACTGTATTTTTGAGTTGTTTTGAGATAAGAAGAGAAAGAAGCTCTAAAAAGCCTAGGGTTGAAAAGGGAATAAAAACTAACCTAATGTTGTCATGCATGGATAAGAATCCTAATGTCTGTCGTAATTCCCTCCTGCACAGAGGAAATCAGAGATCCTAGGGGATAAACAGAAAAGAAAGCAAGCAAATACAGTAAAATGCATGCAATGCAGCAATACAAGCGAGGCAAAGGAGTCCTGCTCTACCTCAAACCTGGGAAAACAACAGGCAAAGTGAATCAACATTCACTTCAAACCTAAGGGGGCAAGCTGTACAAGCCAACAAACAATACAGAAAAAAACCACAACAGAGGAGGCAGCCCAAGAAGCAGCACCAAACTCCTACAGTTGACAGCACAAGCAGCAGCTCTGACAGCAACAGCAAGAACCTTCAAACTTCAATAAGCTTCAATCTCCAACCTCCAGGGAAGAGAAAACACACTTTAAATAAGGCTCCTCAAACCTAAACAGTCAAGCTCCACAGCTACAGAAAACCCCAGCTCAAAAGCAACAGTAAACCCTAGCTTCAATACTCCAGCAAGCTCCATCTCCAAGAGAGAATCAATTAATAGATTAAGTTGAAATGTTAAGCAACTTAGTGACAACCAAAGGAAGCCCATAAGCACTTAACATTATAAGAGAAAGGTATCCTCAAAGTTCTACTTCTAAAGTATGCCACTCATCCCTCCAAAGGAGGGATGTGAATACTTTTAAAAGGACTTTGTGTCATAGGAAGGAATAGAAGCACAAGAAGCTTTCTACGTTTGCAAGAAGAAACAAATCTAGTCTAAAGCTCTTCCTACATATCCTAAATCGTAAGCCTTCAAAAGCAATCTTCAACAAAGAAAGATCTTCCATGCCCCAGCTCCAAGCTTTATCTCCAAGCATCTTTAATGCCTCCATAAGCTCCAACAAGCAAAAACCAAGCCCAAAGCCCAACCAAAGCACCCCAAGCAAAATGAACAAAACAAACATCCAAGGGGAAGACCCACAAACAACACACCAATTGTATAATACAAATAAAATGCTAAATCATATTATAAAATCCTAATTAAATTTCTAAGGGAACCTACCTATACCCAATATCCCATATATTCCCTAGGACCCAAATCAAATACTAAGTCCTAAAACTATACACCAAACTAAAGCTAGTTGTTTTGAATTTAATTCTATCCTATAATTTCTATACAAATTATGCTATAACCTAGAAAATACTAAACTATACATTTCCTAAGAATATAATACCTAAGTTTTTATGCTAATAACTAATAAAATCCTAAAGAATTAACCCTATGAATCTCCTAAAATATTATAAATTCCCTAGAAGCAAATATCCCTAAACTACATCCTAAACATATTAAATCCTAACAAAATCCTAAAAGAACATAATATCTACAACTATATCCATTTTAATATTTCTAACTATATCCTAACTATCTTAAACTAAAGAATTCCTAAAAGAAATTAACTTATTATTAATCCTATCCTAATATTCTAAAATATCTAAACTATACCCTAAAACAAAATTAAAATAAAAAATGCAATACAAAATATTAAACCAAAATAGGTGCAGGGGGTACAGTAATCAAGACTGAAGTATGCTAGCAAAAACAATAACAAAGCCCTGCCCAATAATACACCCAACGAGGAGGGGGGAGCGTAGGGGAAAACGAGTGTGTGCTAGCAAAGACAATGAAAATCTGGGCCAAGCCCACTCACGACACACATACACAGAAAGGGGTACAATGAGAAAATCAGGGGGGATACGCCAGTAGAAATGATGTTAGGCCTGAGGCCCGTGTCCAATATCTCTCAGTATCATCAATAACAAAACCTGAATATTCTCTCCAAATCCTCACTACTGTTCACTACCTCTCCAAAGAAACCCTAACGGCGCTATCTTTTCCCTCTCAAACTTCACTCTCTCTCACAAGTTTCTCAGATCCTCTCTCCGTTCAACCTCTCAGTTCATTTCTCTTACGAACTCTCTCAGACCACCTCTCTCACACAAATTCTTTCTCCGTTTCAAACCCTCAAGAACTCTCTTAGTTCTAACACAAACCACAAACTAAACTCTCTGATCTTCATCTAGGTTCGTCTCTCAGCCAAATAATATCTAGCTCTACAACTAAACAACAGCGAGCTACTGAATTCAAAAGAGTTCGAAAAAGAAACAAAAAACCTGGCGATGCGATGAAGGTGATGAGTTCTAGAAGCGCTGATAAGCGAAGCTTACGAAGAGCTTGACGGATCCACTTCTGGAGAAATCTTTATTGATGCTTGAAGATCCACAACGTTGATGGAGCTCGTGTGATGAACAGATGAAGATTAGCAAACCGGATGATGAACGAAGACGATCTTGATGTTCTGAGGATCTTGACGCGCGATGAAGTGGCTTTGATGAAGTTCTTGATATTTCTGGAAAATTTGCAATGAACTGGATGAAGATCAATGGACTGCGGATGAATGTTCTTGAAGATCTATGAATCTGGTAGCGAACCAGATACACGCTATGATGAAGATTGAAGATATTGGCGTTGTATGAATTTTTGGCGAAACTGATGATGAATCTGGTGGATGATGTTGATGCAGATTGAGATGAAGATCGGAAGGATTTGGATGAAGATGATGCAATTTCCGGCGATCTGGAGAAAAAATGCAGTTTCCGGCGAGTCTTTAGGGTGGCCGATGGTTAGTTACGGCGGCGATTGATTTTTCCGGCGAGGCCTCCGGCTGTTTGCATGGCCGGCGCCGATTTTCGCAGTAGCGACACCCTAGGATTAGAATGGTAGTTATGTAGTGGAGACTTGCATGGTATCTTCTGCGTGAGGCCGAAGCGAAAACCCCGCTTGGAGTAGATTCTCTTGGAAATGTTATTGTTGTGGTGAGTGTTTGCCATGGTGATAATGTTTTCGAGCCTGAATTGTTTATCCCAAAGACCGTTAACCCGCTTTATACATGGTGGTTGGTAGTGTCGACTCCTTTTTGGTTAATACGAACGCCCCAATCAGATGAGATCTCTTGAACGTATTACTTCCTGACAGTGATATTTTCAACCTCGATCTATGACTCTGAGAACCTTTCTTAGATCTCATGTGTCGATGGTTATGTAGTTGACGCCTTCGAGGAGTCTTTCTCACGGGGAAGATACGAAAAACTCACCTAGAGGAGATCCTTTCGAGGATATTGTTGTTATGGTGAGCTTTTTCCATGGCTATAATGTCTTTGAAAGATATCCATGACTCTAGGCTCTTACCCATTTTAGAACCTACCTGTGGGGTTTCTTTGATCAGAGACTGTGGTTGTTGACCCGTTCCTCCGGCTAACCTCAGAACTGTTTAAACCTGTGATCTTGCAATCCTGGATCTTACATCTTGCATTGCATCTATTCATGTCATTGCATTGCATTGCATAAGTTATGCATCTTGCATTTCATTTATACATCAGAACCTCATTGCTCCTTCTTTCATCTCTAGTAAATCAAGTTACTTCCTCGACACTCGTACACAAATTAAACCAATACCATACGTATGATAGAGCAAATTCAACATGAACAAGCTGATTTCAAAGAGGAGTTGGATTCCCTCAAAGGTAAGATCGACCAGATTCTCGAAGCCATCACTACAGCCAGAAAGGAAGAAGAACTACGTGAAGTTGTTGTCGTTCACAATAATGTTCCTGTACAAGGATCTACCTCGAGGCTCTCAATTCCTATTCACAACCCCTTCACCTATGGGATACCAATAAATTTCACTACCGTAGTAAAAGGAGCCACGTCTCAGCCACTCCTAACACCTGGAGTTACTGTTGGAGCTATCCCACAAGCTCAACCTGTTGTCATTCAGATCCCCATTCCTCACGCTGAAGAGAATCTGCATGATCAATATGATGACATGTAAAATTATTATGTTGTTATCCTAATTGCCAATCCTGTTGCTGCTCAAATTCTAAAGCCATCAAAATGTGTTGCGATTTAGCTGAAAATCTCTTAGTCATGGAGGGGCATAACTCAACTTCTTTGAATGTTCTGGAAATGTGCTTGGTGCCATATGTCATCATTCCTCCCAAGTTCAAGGTGCCATAATTCTCAAAGTACAAAGGCCTCAGTTGTCCTAACATTCATCTGAAGATGTACTGTCACAAGACGGCTGCCTATGCCAGAGATGAAAAGTTAATGATTCATTGCTTTCAAGATAGATTTCTTGGAGCATTTCTTGAATGGTATATGCAACTGGAGCATAATAGTGTGCACACTTGGGCTGAGCTAGCCGATGCTTTCGTCAAGAAATACAAATACAACACTGACCTTGCTCCGAATCGTACGCAACTTCAAAGTATGTCTCAAAAGGACAACGAATACTTTAAGGAGTACACACATTGATGGAGAGAGCTAGTTGCAAGGGTGCATCCACCTCTTGTTGACCATAAATTAATTAACATCTTCATGGGTACCTTGCAAGGCCAGTACTATAAGAAGTTGATTGGTAGTGTGTTTATTGGATTCTCTGACTTGGTGATCGTTGGTGAGAGAATTGAAGAAGGGCTGAAAAGTGAAAAGATCCAAGAAGATTCTAGCAGCCAGGCTGGAGCTAAGAAGCCTTTCAATGGATACAAGAAAAAGGAGGGTGAAACAAATGTCGTCTCTGCTCAAAAAGGGCAAGCTCAACAAACTCTTGCCTCTATGCTTTATCAAATCCCTTACTTTCAGTATTCGTATGTTGTTGTTGCGCAATATGCTCCAATGCCTTATCAGCCAGCTGTTCAAGCTCTAATGCCTTATTAACAGGCTCCTCAAAAATAGTCATACAATCAGTAAGGGTATCATTGTCCCTCTCAAAATCAACAACAACGAGCTGCTCAACAACAGCGTCAACCAAATCAACAGAGGATAAGGAGGTTAGGTAGGAACTTTGATCCTCTGCCAGTGACATGTGCCCATATATTTATTGGATTGATGGAGAAAAAGGAAATTACTCCGAGAGACTTGGCTCCTCCAACTGTTATTCCTCCAGACTATGATGTTAATTCCCATTACGAATTTCATAAGGGCGCTCCAGAGCACACGATCGAGAACTGTAGAGCCTTCAAGCACAAGGTTCAAGATCTGGTTGATTCGAAGGATCTCATATTCAATGGGAATTCTCCAAATGTTATCAATAACCCGATGCCACTACCCAGATAGTGCCAGCATAAGGTCAAATCAAATCAAGTCAAGTCAAGTTTATCTTCCCGAAGAAAGTAGTCATGTTTCCATCCCAATTTGCATTCTTGTTTTTTTTGTCTTTGTTTGTTTAAGTACTGTTTGCTTTAAACATTGTCTTTCGTATTTGGTTTTATTAATGTAGTGATTATGCATGTTTTGAATCAGTTATGTCGTACCCATAATTGTAATCTGTATGCTTTCGGATAACCTCTTTCCAATGATGTACAGACATTGTTTCAACTCCTCAAACACTAGAGAGACAAGAATTTAATCCCTAGTTAACCACTTCGAACCTAGAAGTAGCAGTTTCCTTCGGTTTTACGAACCTTTACACTCAACCTAGGGCAGGGTAGTGTTTAGTTAATCTAACTACGCACTCGAATCACAAAGCAAAAAAATCCAAAGGGCATGACGGTTATTCTTCAAAGACCCATGACTTGGCAGTCACAATCCTCCAACAAAAATAAAAAATCAATCAAAAGCCTGCTAAGTCGAGCATCTCAAAGGAGACTTAGGCAAAAATTAAGGCAATCCAGATGGACTCAAAAAGCGAAATTAGTCCATGCAAAATATATGGATCAAGAACAAAAGCAAAAGAGGTCCTCAAATCCTCAGCAAAAACAAAATAAGATCCAGTGACCACAATGTCAAAATCAAAAGGTCACTAACATCCACCAAAAACAAAATAAGGTGACTGCCATTTCAAGTATGCTTTGAATCATCACCCTTACACCGTCAACCCTTTTGGAAGACAAAATGTGTGCAGAATTAACTAAACGTAGGACTACAGATCATCACAAAGAAAGGATGGGTACAAACCAAAATTTGAGCCTTATATCCTTTGTTTCATAAACCATGAACCATACCATATTACAACCCTCGAAATACCTAATTGAGATAAGGTTTATTCTAAAAGCATACTATTACGAGGTTGCGTAAACTGACTACCCACATATTTGCTAATGTTCAGCGTTGGTGTTATTCTCCTTGCTATATCTTTCATACACTAGCAAAATTAGCACAATGTCTAGACTAAAGGTCTATTCATCTCACACTATCACAACACTCCAAAAAATAAACGACTCTTTTTTCAAAACTTGCATGAATATTGCATTAAGACTACCATTTGTAAATGTGCAATTTTAACTGCAAATCATTGTTTAACATCAAAGCAACTCCAACAAGGGGCAATCAAAGGAGAACTTGAATTTCAGTGTTGTTGACCCTGTAGCGGTAAAATTGTGAGTGTACGTTATTGATTAACTTAACTCAAAATGCAAGAGTCGCCACCGCACTTTTATTTTTATCCAAAAAGGAAAGGAAAAAGAATGAACAAAACCTAAGAGTTCTAAAACAAGAACAAGAACAGAGATCTGGGTAAGGGGGTTGGTTACGCAATGGGAAGGTGTTAGCACCAAAAACGTCCATAGTACTCTATAGGAACCCTTTGAAATATCTATGCTTTTTGGTTTGAAAAAGGTTTGTTTGAAATGAGATGGGGGAAATGAGAAGAGAATTATTTTTAAGATTTTTGTGTTTGGAGAGACTTATCGCCTCATGCCTACGTACCCACAAAGTGCAATATAGGATCAAAACATCGTAGTTCGTGGTACAAATAACAAAAAAAAGGTTTGTTTTGATTGATTTTAAATGTAAATACAAGTCATCATTTTAAGGAGAAAACTACGACTAGTCACCCACAAGTACAAAACAACATTTGCATCATCTAAAGATGGAGGATTTTTGCTTGGATTAAAAATCAACAAGTCTATCACTCAACATCTAAGTGGAAAATGTCAACATCTTAAATACCATGGGGAATAGGAGAATTATATCTCAACTATGGAAATGACTCATGTCTAAACTTTATGAAAAGTTTTAAAATGAAAACAAAAGTTTGAATGAGGTGAAGTGTTTTTTATATCTTTTTGAAATTTGGTCAAAACATGATTAACATAGATTGACATTTATTAAAGAAAACAAAGTTTGAAAATCACTTGACAAAAGTCAAGGTTTTATTGTGAAAGCGGTTTGAAGTTTGAAAGAAAGAAGGTTTTGAAAGAGGGAGAAGATTTTGAAAATTTAAGAAGGGAAGGAGATGAAGTGACTACTCTAGAAAGCAGAATAAAAGCTAGAGATAAGAAAGGATCTAACCAAATTCTAGCACACTTCATAGCTAGTAAGATAAGAATTCCATCCGATTTGAAGCATAAGCTAATGAGAAAGCCAAATAAAGGCAAAGATCCATAATACTCCAAGCATAAGGAAATAGTTCTAAGTCCAAAGGTCTAAGAATAGTCCAAGAGGTTCGAGATCTAAGAACAGTCCAAGAAGATAACCACAAAGTTAAAAGCACCAAATTTTTTAGAGGTTTATCCTTTATTAGTGTTTTAAACAAGATATGGTCCAAGTGGACAAAAGAAAAGACAGCGAAATCATAAAAAATAATATGGTATGGGATGATAATAATGGAGCATAAAAATAAAAGAGATAGGGAGCAAGAAGGAAATACAAACAAAATTAATACAGTGATATTGTTAGTGAGTTAATGATTAGTTGTTAAAACAAATAATCAATGATGGTTAACTCATGCACTTAGGTTAAAGTTAATGAAAACTCATTAGAGGATTGACAAAATCAAAGCCTCATATCAACAAGTTTCATAAGTGATAGATCTGTAAGTGCTCTTGAATGGCTGTATTTTGTGGCAAAATATGAGTGTATGTATGAATGTCATGTATGATGTTGATACATTCATAATAGGGATTGTGCAGGGTAAGTTAACTAAGCTAACTATAAGTTAAGATGGATGTCATACTCAATGTTATGACATAGGTCGTATGACATCAAGCGGAGGTTTGTTATTCTAGTAGATAGAACTCAGGAAACAAATCAGAAGCTCAAGCTGGAATGCAGGAGACATTTTAGAAGCCCTAGGGGAACTAATATGTACCTGATTAATGTGGCAAGCGTGCAGAATACTGAAGAAAGGTTTTATTATGGATAAAACCTAATTTATGTGCCCAGGCCCAAGGACTGATCTGCTGCTATAAATAACAGGAGAAGCAATCCTAGAAGGCAGTTGTTGAAGATAGAGGAACAGAGAAATCACCATAGTGGTTTAGAAGTGAAGAGGTTGTTCTTCACGATTGTGTCTTAGGAAGACTTGTAATCCAAGCAACTATTGATTGCATTGGTTAGGTAGTTTCTAGGTTGTGTACCACTCGAAGTTGTTAAGCAAGAGTGAGTGTCACTTGATCAAAGCTTTTAAGCAAGATCAAGGTATGTGTAGTTGAAGTGTCGCTTCATACTACTATTTAATCTGTAAGTGTGTTTGGTTATCACTGTTGTGTGATTGTAGGGAGTGAGTGGGTATACTCAGGTCTAGAGTGTCTCTAGGTTAAATTGTCATTGGGTAGGTCTTAAGTGAGGAGTGCAAACTGGAGGTTTGAATCTGAATTAATTCTACTGATAGTGAAATTTCTCCTGGCTTGGTAGCCCCCAGATGTAAGTGTGTTGCACTGAACTGGGTCAACAACCAATTGTGTTATTTACTGCTTTATAATTACTGCATAATAGTAGGTTTGTAGTGAATGTCACAGTGGATGTTATAACTTCTGTTAGAACATCCATCGTGGGCTGGCCAGAATTCTCAATTGGCATCAGAGCAGACACCCTGCCTGTTTATTACTGGGTGAGATATAGGGAAATCAAATTCTGGTACTATGGATAAAGATATTGGATTCACCAATAGACCTCCAATTCTGGATGGTTCAAATTATGACTATTGGAAGCCTAGGATGATTGCCTTCCAAAGGTCCTTAGACAGCAAGGCTTAGAGAGCTGCAAACTCTGGCTGGGAACATCCTGTGAAGAATGACAAGGATGGAGTATCTGCGCAAATTCCTGAAGAGGAATGGACCAAAGAGCAAGAGGCATTAGCTCTTGGAAACTCTAAAGCATCGAATGCACTCTTCAACGGTATAGACAAAAACATCTTTAGACTGGTCCACCACTGTGAACTAGCAAAGGATGTTTGGGACACTCTTAGAACTATTCATGAAGGAACCTCCAAGGTCAAAATGTCAAGACTTCAAATGCTGACTGTTGCACCCCAAAATTTGCCCAACTTTTCTTTACCTAGCTTGTGTTTCATTTCATTCACATTAGCATTATCATTAGCATTATCATTTGCATTTCATTGACATGTATGCAGGAGATCAAAAGGTATGATTACCAATCAAGAGCTATACAAGACTATGAAGCTAAGTTAAGAAGGTTATTCAAGTGTTCAAGGGTTGATATCCTTGTCAGAGAAGTTAAAAGATCCTCAGAGAGAGTGGTTGAAGCCAAGTGTGTAGGTCTCCTAACTTGAGAGTTGTGGAAAGTCATCAGATGATTCTGAAGCCATGAAGTTAGACATGAGGTCTTGAGAGAGCTCATAAGAAGTGTTGAAGATCACTTTGAGGCCTAGACAGGTCATTGTGTAAGATTAAGAAGGCTCAGCCATGAGTGGTGCAGCTAGGGTTTGACTGGGTCAACCCTAAGTCAACTGAAGATTTGAAGGAGGTTGAGACCTAATTCAAGAGCCATGTGATCATGGATTGATACATTGAGATGTTATAAGGATGATTCCAAGGTCAACTCATCATGATTGAAGAGTTTGAGAAGTTTCAAGCTAGGGTTTCTAAGACTTGACAGTGTAAAATCCCCTAGTTTGACCCCTATCTTCAAGGCTATTTAACTCAAGATATGATTGTCATATCATCTTTCCCCCAACATGATTGTTGTAGGGCATGAGCTTAGATTTAATTTGAGTACTAGAAGTCCTTGATAGGGTTTACAGAACTCAAGTTATGAGCCAGACAAGTTACAAGTCATCTGAGGCATGCGAATTTGGAGCTTGAAAGTTACCCAACTTGCATGAAACTTTTTCCCTAGAAGGATGTTTCCTATGAACTTTTGGTCAACATTAATGTTGTTCCTTATTATCTTAGGTTTCCATAGAGTGCTAGAAGTCCATGATTGTATTTGTAGAACTCAAGTTATGGCTTTGACAAGTCAAGGGTGTTTTGGGTATTTGGGCATTACAGGTCATTTTGAACCATAAGTCAATTTCACCATCTTGCAAGCCTCAAATGGATTTTTGTTCAACATGAAAGTTGTTCAAAATGATGTTTTTAGCTTGTCTAAGTATCAAGAGTCCATTAATATGGATTATATCAAGCATTGGTGGAAGAAAGTTCATATAAAAGCCATTTTAATGAATTAAGATGTGAAAAATCAAAACAATTGAGAATAACTTGTTTTCAAGTCAAATTTGTGGTCAATTTGAATGGAATTAATGTTTTAGAGAGATTGGAATTAGAACATTTTTGATTTGAAGTACATAACATGGCCATTTGAAAGGTTGTTTCACAAATAAGAAACACATCTCACACACTCCATAGGTTGAAATCAAAGGAAGAAAACCATTTCATTACATTCCACAAGGCTTAAATGAATGGTTTGGAATGAATTTGGAGAATGAACAAGGCTTGAAGGTGGGTATCAACTTTGGAAATTTGGAAGAAAGGTGAAAATCAAAAACTCATGAATGGGCCTGGTTTGGGCCTCTAATCCATTGAAATAGAATATAAAAAGGATTTAGAACAGAATTGGAAGGTTCTGGTGATCATTTTCGTGGAGAAGCCATTGGAGAGAAGTGAAGAAGCAAGCTTGGAAGTGAAATTTCATTTTGGAGAATCAAGAGTTTTCAGCCAGAATTGAGCATCAAGAAGCATTCACCATTGATCACTGAAGGTTTCTGGACGATTTGGGAAGAGAATCAAGGCTTGAATCCACTGCAATCCAAGCTCAAAGACAGGTTTTTAATTCTTGAAATCTCTCTCTGATTATGTGTTTTTAGTGAAATAGAAGCATGCGAATAGGTTCTATTCATGATCTAGATGGATTTTGGATGGTTAATTTAAACTTTAGAGATAACTTAGGGTTAATTCCATTTTCGGTTGAGATTGTGATTTCACGATTCATGCATTTTTAGAGTGAATAGATGCTGCGGTTGAGTTCCTGGTGAAATTTTGGATAAATTTCATGTCGAGATCGTGGCCATTTGTGGCCTGTAGACGAACTTAGGATTGCGCCAGGGTGGCCGGAAAAGCCACCGGCGGTTGGCTTCGCGCGTGTAGACTTGCATGTTTAAAAGGTTGAAGATGAAGTCTGGGCCGTCCGTTCGTGTTGAGACCTTGACTCAGTCTATCCATCCTAGCGCGTATGTTGCGCCACGTATCCCCACATCCAAACGCAGCGTTTGGTTTATTGAACTTCAGGCTTTTTTTGCTTCGCTGTGTAGACCAAGGAGGAACGAGTTCGATTCTCATGCATGCCCTTTTTCTTTCATTTTTGTGAATTAAATTGAGCTGAGGAATTCATAGGCGTTTGGGCTTAGTGAATCAGTTACTATCCTCACCCCCATCTCTAGGCCCAACAAGGTTTTACAAAGCAAATCCCTGCTCAACGCACCCCCTCCTGGCACTATTTTTCTTGGCTGAATTGATGTTCATATGGGCCTCACGCCCTATTGCTATATGCACCCCTACTGTGTTGGGCCCAAGCGAAGCTAGTTGGATTTAGTTGCTGAATACACCCTCTGTTCATCTTCTCTTTTTATCATTTTATTATTTTTGTGCATTTCATGTTAGTTTGAAAACAATTCATGAAAAATAGGAAAATAAGTCAATCAATTCCAGATTTCCCCCCCCCCCCCCCCCTGATTCATGATTGAATCTAGAATTTTGTTGAATAAAAATATTAGGAAAATCATGCATTTTCAATTTTTGTGCATTTTTTACATTTTATTTGATAATAAAGTGGCCATGGTTGATACCTATGGTTGATGATTTTATTGTGAGCATTTGGTGATGATTTTTGGCTTGATTTTTTGTGTGTGATTAGCTTACACATGTATGCTCCCATAGTATTTTCTCACATTTTTGTGATGAAATTAGGTGTGGTTTTTAGGTTGAAACTTTAGGTGCTTTCTTTTAGGGTTTAGGTTTAGTACCTTGTAGTGTAGAATTTATTTCTAGGTCTTATTTGAAGATTTGATCTCTGGAATTAATATGGTAGAGCCATGATTGAATTAGGTTCCCATAGTTATTTTTGTAGGATTTTACAATTGGTTTTAGTACTTTAGTTAGGATTAACTTTAGTACTAGGTTTTAGGTGATCTTAACTTGCTAACTCAACTAGAATGATTTCTTTAGTTCCCTTAGATTAGGCTTTTGCTTCTCTTGTTCTTGGATGATGATGAAGACATGTGTGGGCTGCTGTGGAATGCATGATGGAGCTTGGACTTGAAGATTTCTCTCCCTTTGGTGTAGTTTGTGTAGGGTTAAGGATTAGGGTTTTTAGGGAGATCCTTTAGAATAGATTTTCTTCCTTCATGAAACATGGAAGGTGTTGATCACTTCCATTCCTCCCTATGATGTAAGGTCCCATTGTGAAGGCCCCATCCCTTCTTTGGTAGGATGAGTGGCTCCTCAAAAATTGGTAGAACCTTTGAGGGTTCCTTTCCTTGATGGTGGAGTTCTTAGAGGTGACCTTTGGTCTTCACTTTGCTTCTCCCTATCCCCACCTTGCTCTTGTTAGATGAATATTTCTCCCTTGCTAGATTATGGAGTTCCTTGCTAGAAGATTGAAGATGTTAAAGGTTGCACTTCCCTTTGTTTGAAGACTGCCTTTGGAGCTGAAGCTTGAAGATCAAGAAGAACAAGTTGACACTTGTGAAGAAGATCAAATTGAGGATGAAGAAGGAGCTGAAGCTTGAATAAGATGAAGAACAAGCTGATACTTGTGTTTGATGCATTGGAAGCTTGAAGGAGCAAGTTGATACTTGCTATTGAAGATGAAAGCCTTGAAGAACAGTTACAGACTGAGGATTGAGCTGCTGTCAGAAGATTGCTTTGCTGGGAAGCTGTAGAAGTTGTTGATCTGCTTTCTTTTCTGTCTGTTTGCTTGTTGTGCAACTGTATTGATGTGACTTGTTTGATTTTCTTGATGCATTAGAATAAGTACATGTGTAAATTGTATTAAACTAGGAGCATGATTGCACTAGAGGTTGAGTTGCTCCCTCTGCTTGTATTTTTACTGTATGGCTTTGCTTGCGGGTATTCGGTAGAGCCCAGCTCCCTTGCCTATGTGGTTTGTGTTTTGCTTGATGGCATTTTATTTCTTTTGTATGATTGCAGTTATTCATATCTGGCTTGAGGTCGAGACGAGCTTGTGGAGGCTGATGCCCCACACACATTTCCTCCCTCACTTGCATTGCATGCATTTTACAGTCGTTTACTGTTTATTGTTTAAGCTGATGCTTTATCTGTTTCTGTATACCATTGACATGATCCCCTAGGAATCTCACTTCCTTTGATAAGGAAGTGATGATTAGAACTTTAGTTTGAAACCTATGCATGATAACTTCTAGGAATTCCCTGTTTCAAACCTCAACCATAGGATGAATCATTGGCATGACAACATTAGGACTTGATAGTCTCCCCTTAGTTGAGCCTGTTCTCTCTTCTCATCTCAAACAACAGTAAAAAGCGTAATAAAGGCAAGTTAGTATAAGCACGTTACGAGCCTTAAGCTACTTGGGTAATGATAATTGAGCGGCCTCCTCTCAATCGTCTAGAATGTTTAGTATGCGTCCTTTGGACGATATGCGACGCATTCGTTCCCAGGTCATAGTCTCTAGTGTTGTACGAACTACAAACACCCATAAAAAATAGTTCTTCCGTAAAAGACAGAAAACAAACTTCAAACCTTTTTGCCTCGTGGGCCCATAATTCAAAGGAAGCTTTTCTGAAGAAAAGAGTGTCGTTAACTCCCAGTTCTACCGTAAACGGTAACGCCTAAGTCTCCAAAGGTCGAGCTGCGTACACCAAAATGCTGGAACTGTTTGTTAACCCTACTCGATAAAATAGATAAATCTGAATCCCCGTAATTCGTATTATCCCGAACTACGTAAGCTCTGATCTCTCAAGCCTGTTGAGAGTACGTAGGCACAATACTGACGTACTGGCGAGCCACCTTCCCCGTAACCCGTAGTTAGTCGAACTACATTGACTCTAATTTCTCATTCTATGATGAGAATACGTAGGCATAAAGTGCGACGCTTTGCCGAGTCATTTTCTTTTCTTTTCAGACCAGCCTTGATAGGTAGATAGTAAAACCAACCCGTCGAATAAACATATCAAGCGTAGATTCCATCGAGTACGATGGACGTGAGGGGTGCTAATACCTTCCCCTTGCGTAACCGACTCCCGAACCCAGACAATGGTTGCGATGACCTTGTCTTATACCTTTTCGTCAGGTTTTTCCGATCGTTTCCCTTCCCATTCTGAGGGATAAATAACGAAAGGTGGAGACTCTTCTGTTTTGCCGGCACCTTATTTTCGCGGCAGCGAAAACTGGCGACTCTGCTGGGGATTTGATAGTTTCCTAGAGATCTAACGTCCCTTATGCGAGTCAATTTGGGGATCCAACGTCCCCTGCGAGAGTCAATCCTAGCGCTTGTATGATTACTTGTTGGGTTGTGTTTATTTATCGCATTTTATTTCCCGCACTTTATTTTTAGTATGATATGATTATCTGTACAGTTGTGGGAGGGGCATTCTGATGAGTGAGAAGCCAGACCCAGGCTTGAGAGCTACATAGTATTAGAGTGGGTTAGTGGAGGAAGTGATTGCTTTGCTTGCAGCTGTTCCCATGTAATCCACACTCAGACGAGGTTCTCTTTGATGGCTTCCTATCGGTCCTTTGGACTCGAGGGGTTGTTGGATCTGAGGATTGTCGACTGTGGGAACCGAACATTTGGAAGTCAGCTAAGTGAGGCCACTTCAAGAGATGATGATGCCACACCTTCTGGGTAGCGTATCATCATTTCTTGAAAGTCTGTGACGCCGATGACCACATAGGATGCCGAACCTTTTCCGTGATTAGGTTCATACCTGTGAGCAGGGTCGGGTTATTGCAGGAAACCTTAACCTCCAGATTACCTAGTTTTCTTGACAGTGAATCAGTTTTGTTGGTCTCAGAGGTTCTCATCATCAGATATGGTTGTTCTTGACAGAGCAGATTGTTGGTCTGGTATCAGGGGTTTCTTCTCCTCATAGATATGTTTGTTCTTGACAGAGCAGTATTGTGGTTTTGTTGATACAGAGCCTTCATCTCCTTAACAACACAGTGTTGCACCCTAAAATTTGACCAACCGAGTCTCGTATCTGGCTCGATGTTTCGACGCATAACCACATTCGCATCTGCATATCGCATACAGTGCATCTTTCATTTATTTTGGTTTTATCGGGATCACAGCTCTCGTCTCGCGTCTCAAGTGTTTTTAATCAGTTTAGATAGGTAGAATCGTATTTTTTGTGATATTTCGGTGCCCGTTTATTTTTACCGGCTATTTTGGTGCGCTCTCGCAGTGTTATGTGTCGTTCGGTGCTTATTTTGTTCCTCTGGGAATTATTGTGATTTTTCTGGATTTTATTGGCCATTTTTAGGGTTTAAATGGATTTTTTTTAATCATTTTAGATATTTTTAATAACTTTAATCTTTTTTAGAATTTGTTAGAAATTAAATTGCTTCATTAAAAATAAATAGGCTTCACTTTTAATAATAGGATAAATAAATAATAGATTTTTCTTTTAATGGATTTTCTTTTAATTAGTTTAATAAGAATTTAGATGTATTAGCTATTAATGTAGATTTTGTAGATTTTAAATAGTTTTTAAAAAAAATAGTTTTAATAGCTTTTTGATCATTTTAATAAATAATATAGTTTTTCATAGAATTTAAGATAGGCTTGTTAGAAATTAAATAGAAGTTTAATTAGTGGAGTTATTAGCTTAATCTTAGATTAGAGAATTATTAGAGTTGTTAGAAATTAATTGAAATTAATCATTTTGTTTAGTTGGTAATTAGGATTTATAGAAATTAATTAGATTAGTTTTCAGATTTAATTAATGGAGTATTAGTTAGTTAATTAGGTTAGTTTTTAGTTAGGGATAATTGGTCTAATCATTTTCATTAAAATAGATTTAATCCATTGTTAATCATTTTATGCAGTTTTTGGGTTTTCATTTTCAATTTTCGTTTGGGCCAGAGTGGGGTGGAGGCCCAGTTTTGTCAAATTCGTAAAGCCCAGTTTGCAGAGTTCAGTCCAGATTTTGTTCAGTCCAGATTTTTCCCGCAAAATCTAGAAATTTCCAGAATTTTCTCAGCCATATAAATCAGCAGCACACGTGTAATCCGAAGGAGACCCCACGTTACGCACTCACACACTGCCACGCCATCCTCTCTCTCTCCCCTCTATCTGCCACCTTCCATACCACGTGGTCACCATGCAGCGACTGATCCCACTCACATTGCCACGCGTCACCACCTGAGTCTCCCCAGTTGCATGGCCGGCGGCCATGCAACCACCGCAATGGAATGTCGCCGGCCGCCGCAACAACCCGCTGGAAGCCAAAAATCCCAGAATCCGATCAAACCTTCATCTTCCTCCTCTAATCTTCATCATCGGAAAACTCAACAAATCCAGAAACCACCGCCAACCTCCATCTTCTCCGATTGTCCATCTCCGATCGATCTACCACAATCATCATTCTCAGAAACTACCACTGAACTGTCAATCTTCATCAGCAACAATACTCAACCAATTTCAAGAACCATCCTCATCAACAATGTCCAACAGAATCATCATCGAGTTCACCATTTCCCAGGAACTTCAGCAAACCTCCGATCTTCATCTCCATAGAATCATCACCAGTTCATCAGTCATCATGAATCGTTTTCCAGAAATACGCCTCCACGTTCATCGGATGTCTTCAAGATCTTCAAGGATCTTCGAAGATCTTCATCACCGTCGTATAGATCTCCCAGAACTCCGCCAGTTTTTCGTCAGTGTTCATACTCCTTCTCCAAGATCCATCAGAGGGTATCGTTTTCTAGGTCTTTATCATAAACAACCGCCAAAACTCCATGGATCTTCATCTCCTTCGCAAGGATCTTCATCGTTTTCTTCAAACGTATCTCCAGAAATCATCAGCATTCATCAAGATGTTCGTAACTTCTTTCAAGATCTGCATCAACACATGAGCGTTTTCCAGATTCATCAAGAACATCTAGGTCCTTCATCTTCAGCAAGTTGTTAAGTTCTTGGTCCTTTCTCAAGACCAGATTTTCTTCTTCAAGAACGAGGCTTGATTTGAGATGAGTGAAGAGGAAAGATATTGTTTGAATCGAGAGTGAAGAGAGGTTCAGAGGAAGAACGAGGTTTGAAGGTTGAAGGGAGAACGAGAGAGAGAGGATTCAGAGAGAGGATTGGGGACGGTGGCGGCGCCGTGAGAAGAAGGAAGAGAAACCTAGGGTTTCAGAGAGGAAGCTGAGAGAGTGAGGAAGGAGGTAGGCTGGGTTAGGGATTGGGCCTCGGGGCCCAATTACAATTTTTGGATCCAACACCTCCGTTTTTTGGCATCCATCCCCCCCTCTGTGTGGTCTGTGAGCCAAATCAAAAAACTCCCAGCCCAATGAAGTTTCTGGCATACACCTCCCGTTTCAACATCTCACCCCCTCCCAATTGTTTTTTTTCTGAGTTCCCTATTGGGCTGGGCCCAGTCCCAATGTTTTTTTACTAGCTGTATCACCCTTGTAACCATACACCCCCTCCCCTTTGTATTTTTTCTTTTTTCTTTTAGAAAATGTATTAAAAAAAAAGAGAAAGTATATAGGAAAAAAAAACATGGGAAAATATTATGAAAAAAAGAAAATAGTGAGAAAGAAATATGGGAAAAATAGTGAGAAAAATGTATAGAAAAATATATGAAAAGATATATTGAAAAAAAAACAATAAAGAAAAAGAGATGAAAAGACATAGAAAAATATGAAAAAATATATGAAAAATATTTTGAAAGAAAGGAGAAAATAGTTGAAAAGAAAGAAGGAAAAAGAGGAAAAAATATTAAAGTAGACTTAATATTTTTTAGAGTGCATTTCTTCATAGAGATATTTTACCCTTTTTAGGATAGTTTAGAAGCCCACTTGTTAGGGGGCTATTTTCCATTCGATTTTTCAGGATAGGATAGGATAGTATTTCCTAGGAGATTTATTTCCAGTATTCACTCATTGTAACCATTTTTCAGAGGTTAATAAAACGAGATTTGAGCCGTGGTCCCGATAGTAGCCGAACTACAGCTGCTCTGATTTCTCGTACCAGACGAGAATATGTAGGCATAGGATGCGATATCCTAGCGAGCACACTAACAACTAACTCTTCTGTTCTCTCGCTGCTGTGCGATCGAGACTTTCCCGCTGACGACTGATATTACCCTTTTTTCTCTCTTGCCCGAGTGCATTTGAGACCAAGCCATAGTTTTGCCCATAGGTCCCCGAACCTTTGAAACCAGTTTATTTTCTCACTGCTGTGTGAGAATACCCTGTTTAGCCGTAGTTAGCCTGAACTACGTAAAGCTCTGATCTTCCATGCAGTGTGGAAGTACGTAGGCACAAGACGCGAGGTCTTGGCGAGCCAATTTCCCGTAGTCCCGAACTACGTTGACTCTGACTTTCTCTCTTGAGAATACGTAGGCATAGAGCGCGACGCTCTATCGAGTCAATTCCCTTCTGTTTAGATTTAGCAGCCGTAGATAGATTGTTTTTGCATCCTTTAGACAACCCAAGCAAGCGTGGATCCCGTCGAGTACGACGGACGTGAGGGGTGCTAATACCTTCCCCTTGCGTAACCGACTCCCGAACCCAGGTTTTGGTTGCGATGACCATACCTTTTCCCCGTTTTTTGCGAGGTTTACTCTGATCGTTTCCTTTCCCTCCCGTGGGATAAATAACGCACGGTGGTGACTCTTCTGTCAGCCGGCGCCGATTTTCGCAGTAGCGACAGCTGGCGACTCTGCTGGGGATCCAACGTCCCCTGGCTGCTAAGGACTGCGATAGTCCTTATGCATGTGGGATCCAACGTCCCCTCAGAGAGAGTCAATCCTAGCGCTTGTTTGTTTGTCTATTGGGGTTTATTTATTAATATTATCTGTTGCTGTTGGGGTGTTACGGGTGTTCTATGATTGAGTGAGAAGCCGGACCTGGGCTTGAGTATGCACCTAGATATAGTTGTGGAGAGTAGTAGATGAACCTGTCTGCTGAGCAGGCACAGTTCCCTACGAAATCTGCGCTCAGACGAGGTTCTCGCAGAGGTGCTCCTTTCCGGTCCTGAGGATCTGAGGGGAGTCCAAACGTGAGGATTGTCGACTCTGGGAACCGATCATTTGGAAGTTAGCTAAGTGAGGCCTCTTCAGGACCCGATGATGCCACTCCTTCTGGGAATCGTATCGTCAGTCTTGAAAGTCTGTGATGCTGACGACCGCATAGGATGCCGTACTTCGTCAGATATAGGTCCACACCTGTGAGTGGGGTTTTTTTTTGCAGGAAACTTGACTTCCAACCTACCCATTATTTTGGTCCCCTCTTCAGAGCAACCGTCTCCGTCAGCAGTGCAACAATATTCAGATTGTGTGGGGGCTGTGGTCCCGTTGTTTGCTGCATCTTGCATATCATGTGCATATCAATGTTGCATCATATTGCATATCATCCTCCAGTTAGCCAGAGTTCTGATCCAGCCTTTGTTTCCTGAAGGTGATTACCCGGTGTTTGGATTGAGCAGCTGTTGATTGTCAGAAGACCGACCTAGGGGTTGAGTAGATTTGAGCAGAGTCAAGCATTGAAGTCAGCTGAAGACTATTGGTAGCTATGCCTGAAGGCAATTTCCAGTCTCCTATCACCCTGACAGGGTTCACTATGGCGTCCAACCCTCTGTATGGTTCTATGGAAGACTTCCCGCATGTGAACAACATTGCTGCAGACCAAGTTGTACAGCCTTCTGTTGAGAACCAAAGTCGACATGAGCAGTTTGTTGCCCGAAATGAGCGTATTCCTCCTGTTAACAATCAAGATGTTGCTTTCCCTGTGATGAATTACCGAAGAGATATTCCAACGGCTGGGATGGTAGATCCAAGAGCTCTTGAAAAGGATAGAAGACTCCGAGCGTTGGAAGAAGGAATAAAAGCTTTGAAAGCCAAAGATGTTGTTAACCTGGATGCTGTAGACATTGGTTTGGTTCCTGACCTGGTGTTGCCTTACAAGTTCAAAGTGCCGAAATTTGAGAAGTACACGGGAGATAGCTGTCCGAAGCTGCATTTGATGATGTTCTGTCGAAGAATGACTGCATTTGCGCGAGATGAAAAACTGATGATCCATTGCTTTCAAGATAGTCTGACTGGGGCATCTTTGAGGTGGTATATGCAGTTAGAGAGAAATCAGATTCAGTCATGGATGGATTTAGCCAGAGCTTTTCTGAAGCAGTACAATTATCACCTAGACATAGCTCCCTATCGCATGCATTTGCAAGAACTGTCTCAAGAGAACAATGAACCTATCAGGAAGTATGCTCAGAGATGGAGAGAATTTGCTGCTAGAGTGCGTCCACCGCTGTTGGACCAAGAGCTGGCAAGCATGTTTGTAGATTCCCTACAAGATCCGTACTTCGAAAGATTGCTCGGAATTCCGTCGAGTTTCTCTGACGTGATAGCATTAGGAGAACGCCTTGAGTATGCCATAAGAATTGGGAAGATTCAGATTACTTCAAATGATCAAGCTGGTGAAACTGAATATCCTTGTGACTATCAGAGTGAAGAAGAAGTGGTGATCAACGCAGTCATGCCAAAGGTTGAATATCCTCGAAGCGAATCAGTGAATTTTGTTGGCTCTTCATCTTATCAGAGATCAGTACCTCCCGTGGCTTGTTATACTGGACAGACAGCCGTACCTGGGGCACCCTATCAGGAATCTTATGTCACTTCCCTTACAAATCAGCGAACTCGTGGCCGAGGTTATCAGAAGCAGCGTCAGAATCAGAATCGACCTCGCAACAATTTGGAACGAAGGAATGCTCCTTCTCACCCAGTGCCTATGCCGTATAGCCAGCTGCTACCGTCTTTGATCCAGAAGTCTTTGGTGGAACCTAAAGCTCTTAAGCCAGTGCCAGAACCTTACCCTCCTGGGTATAATCCCCACGTTCAGTGTGGTTACCATGGTGGCTCTCCAGGGCATTCAACAGAAGAGTGTAAAGCATTTCAGGCGAAAGTACAGCAGTTGATTGACCAGGATCGCATTTCCTTTCGGGAAGGATTTCTGTTTGTTCATCCCAACCGCTCAGTTGTCTAAGCTCGTAGACTCGGAATGTATTCCCCAGCAAAGAAGCCAGTGATCCAGACAGGCGGGCGCCTCAGCATTGGCAGTCCTCAGACCTTTATATCATTTGCATTTGTAGTTTCTTTTTCTGTTAGTTACTACTTGCTTTTAAGCATTGTATGTTTCGAATGGTAATAATAATAAAGTGACTATGCATTTTTCTGGATTAATCATGTCGCTGTCGCTCATTTACTGCATTGCACTGACACTTGCATTTTATTCACTCCACTTTACCCCTGTGACTAGCAAAGATTGGAGGGAGGATGACGAAACTAAACTCATAACCGATAATCGTATGCTTTCAGATAAGACCTTACCGATGACGTACAAGGCATTGTTTCAAATCCCTAAACACTGGAGATATAAGGAGTTAGTCCCTTGTCAACCACTTCGAGCCAGGAAGTAGAAGTTTTTTCGGACTTTTAAAACCCTCACATCTTAACCCGGGGCAGGGTAGTTGTCAGTTAGCTTGACCAAGCGTTCAAGTCTTACAGAGAAGTGTTGTCTTTCAAGGACCAATCAGTTTATACCTTTCAAGAGGTCAAACCTCACCAATCAGGAGTGAGACAGTTGCAATCCTTTCGGAGCAATCAAGACAACCAGTGTCACACGACTTTGTTCCAAAAGAAGAAAGAAAGCCCGCTAAGTAAAAAAGAAAGAAAAAGCTGGAAGGCTAATACTTAGGCAAGAATCAGGGCATCCCGCTGGACTTCAAAAAGAAAAATCGAAAAGAACTCAAAATGAGTCGGTCCAGGCAAAAATTAGGGAATCAAAAGAATGAAAAGAAGGGATACAAATTTTTTCCCCAGCAAGTCACAAAGTCGTGTACACAGACACCAAAAGCAAAGAAGGAGTAGCTATCACTCCGAAAAAACCTTGCGGATTCCTTACTTGTGGTTCTTACCATTCAACATACCTCTCGAAGAGGCGAGCGCTTGTGCCAGGTTAACTGAACCTTAGGATCGGAGATCATCACGTAGAAGGGGTGGGTACAAATCAAAATTTGAGCCAAATATCCTTTGTTTCACGAACCGTGAACCCGACCACGATACAACCCTTAAAAGACCTAATTGAGGTAGGGTTTATTCTGAAGCGCATTACGATCAGGTTGAGTGACCTGACTCCTTCTTGACTTGCTAGTCACATCCTTGTTGTATTTTTCACTGACCACGTAAGCACTACGTTTGAACTTAGGTTCATTCGTCACTCACAATCATATGCATGTAAATGAGTGACAGCTCAAACTTTTTCAAAATCTGCATAACCACTGCATTAAGATTACCATTCGTAAATAGACAATTTTAATTGCAGGTTAGTAGTTGGCATGAAAGAAATTCCATCAGGGAATCGTTAAGCAGGACTGAGTAATTTAGCAGTCTGAACCAGAATGGTGTGCGTTGTGAAGCCTTGTGAATCAGGGGCATCGACTTCCAGTGAGTTCGGAATCATTTAGTCTGAGGACAAGTCCCGAAGCTTCAGTTGATCAGGGGCAGTATATTTGAGAAGCAGTTGATCAGAAGTGAGTCTTCTCGAGAGCCAATCAGGGGCAATTGTGCAGAGCGTTGAGATTTGGAAGCAGATACTTCAGGTGGATAATCAGATCAGGTTAAGTCGCTAGAACGCTCATTCAGGGGCAAGTCATCGCAGAGAGTGTTGAAACCAGCTGGGTTGATAGGGGTTTCATGGAGATTGAATTCTGTTGTCGTACAGATACCGGGGCAAGTAATCTCGAGGTCGTCTCGTAGCAAGCTGTTCAGAGCAAGTATTCCCAAGAGTTAGACCGGGGCAAGTTGTTCAAGCCAGTCTTTTTATCCCCAGCTGAGTGTACCGGGGCAAGTTGTTCAAACCAGTCTGTTTATCCCCAGCCAGAGTGGAGTATCGGAGAATCGTGTCATTACCCTTATCAAAAACCTGAAGCTTTCAAATAAGAAGACCTTGCTGTCATTGGATCATTGTCCTATAGTTTAAACCTGTTGCGTGTCAGTAACCAGTCGTTTTCAAAGTCCAGTTCTCGCCTGGAAAATCGGTAACCAGTTATCGTCTGGCCTACCCTATTGTAAGCATCAGTTCCTGTCTGATGCAGTTTATCGTAAGCATCAGTTCCCGTCTGGTGCAGTTTATTGCAACCAGTTCTCGTCTGGTCACCATTTCTTCAAGTGTTGTATCAGTTCTCGTCTGGTACATGGCGTCGCGTAACCAGTTCTCGTCTGGTCATCGTTTCTTCAAGTGTTGTATCAGTTCCCGTCTGGTACAGGTTGTCGCGTAATCAGTTCTCGTATGATTATCGTGTGTTTTAACTTATGTGCTATACCAGTTCTCGTCTGGTGTACGTCAGCTTTCAGCCAGTTCTCGCCTGGTTGTCTTGTTCTCAGTCTGTTATCCAGTCAGTCCCATCTGATGTCAAAACCAAATCAATTCTTGTCCGATAACCTATTTTCCTATCAGTTCTCGTCTGGTAGTCTACCTTTGAATGCTAGTTCTCGTCTAGTATTTTCCATATTTTTCACTGTGTACATAGTCCATGTTTATCCTAAACCAGAAAAGCACAAAAAACCTAAAGGTATCTGACACAGTAGTCCCCAATGACTCGCATGTTGTCATGTTTCCCGATATGAAGCTCGACAGATACCAGTGCTCCGATTAATGGTTGAAATCCTTGTGGATGTTGTTAAATCAGAATTGCTACTCTTCAGCAGATGAAAGTTGCTTATTATCCCTGGAAGAGTCGAGATTATTTTTACCCCGCATCAGAGTAGAATCAGGAGTATCCTCAGCAGATTAAGATTGATATCCTTGATAGTAGGAGCATTTCCAGCAGCATGCCGCGCGCAATCAATCCCAGTTTGGGTCAATCCCCGCAAAGCACAATCAGTTGCCCATGGGTTGAAGAGAGCATTCCCGAGCAGAGTTGTTTTTTCTTTCCCCAGTGAAGTCGTCAAGCAGGGTTGCCTTTTCATTTCTCCAGCAGGACGGTTATCCCCAGCGGATTTGGTGTCCCTTTTCCAGCATTTATTTTGCTGAGATGGTTCTGTGACTCCGGTTAACTCCCAGTAGAGTTGACGTCTACCTTCGACATTTATTTTGCCAAGTGGTTTTCAGACCTGGTGTTCTCTGGCAGCTCGAGCCTGCATTAGCATTTGCATATATCGTTATTGCATCTATCAAGCATATAGTGTATCCATGCCGTCTGGGCATCGCATTTTCAAACAGAACGCATAGCATTTACCTGTCATATAGGGCATTGCATCATTATCAAGCATACGCATGTCGAAACATGGACCAGGATGGTTACCTATTGGATTTCGAATTTGTTCACCTGCAGAGTTGTGTGGTTCAGCTTATCTGCTCCCCCAGCGGAGTGATTCTTCATATTTGGTTGTTACGTCAGCATCGGAAAAAACAACAACAAGACGAAGATTGACATATATCAAACTTCTGAAGCTGCCGCCTTCGTCAGAATAGGTGCCAGGCAGTTCAATTCAGAATTCCCCAGGAGATTTTCCTCAGGTTCGCCGTGAAGCATGAGTCGACAGAAAAAATCCCATAACAGATGGGAAGGCGTTTGCTTTGCGAAGCATTATTTCAATACTTTTGGCGTCACACAGGTGTTGAAAAGGAGAAGAAAATTTTATCAGAAAATTGACCAGTTGTTGCCGTGACAACCGAACTTCAGTTTATTGGAGGCTATTCCTCAAGCAATTTTGCAGTATATTCCCGCGGTTGGCAAATTTCAGGGTTCCATTTGTATTCAACCGTCATCTACCTTGAATGTTTGAAGGCTGAGCGCTCTTCACCCATTCCGGTCGAAGCCGCTTGAATAGGGGCAGCTGTTGCACCCTAAAATTTGACCAACCGAGTCTCGTATCTGGCTCGATGTTTCGACGCATAACCACATTCGCATATGCATATCGCATACAATGCATCTTTCATTTATTTTGGTTTTATCGGGATCACAGCTCTCGTCTCGCGTCTCAGGTGTTTTTAATCAGTTTAGATAGGTAGAATCGTATTTTTTGGGATATTTCGGTGCCCGTTTATTTTTACCGGCTATTTTGGTGCGCTCTCGCGGTGTTATGTGTCGTTCGGTGCTTATTTTGTTCCTCTGGGAATTATTGTGATTTTTCTGGATTTTATTGGCCATTTTTAGGGTTTAAATGGATTTTTTTAATTATTTTAGATATTTTTAATAGCTTTAATCTTTTTTAGAATTTGTTAGAAATTAAATGGCTTCATTAAAAATAAATAGGCTTCACTTTTAATAATAGGATAAATAAATAATAGATTTTTCTTTTAATGGATTTTCTTTTAATTAGTTTAATAAGAATTTAGATGTATTAGCTATTAATGTAGATTTTGTAGATTTTAAATAGTTTTTTAAAAAAATAGTTTTAATAGCTTTTTGATCATTTTAATAAATAATATAGTTTTTCATAGAATTTAAGATAGGTTTGTTAGAAATTAAATAGAAGTTTAATTAGTGGAGTTATTAGCTTAATCTTAGATTAGAGAATTATTAGAGTTGTTAGAAATTAATTGAAATTAATCATTTTGTTTAGTTGGTAATTAGGATTTATAGAAATTAATTAGATTAGTTTTCAGATTTAATTAATGGAGTATTAGTTAGTTAATTAGGTTAGTTTTTAGTTAGGGATAATGGTCTAATCATTTTCATTAAAATAGATTTAATCCATTGTTAATCATTTTATGCAGTTTTTGGGTTTTCATTTTCAATTTTCGTTTGGGCCAGAGTGGGGTGGAGGCCCAGTTTTGTCAAATTCGTAAAGCCCAGTTTGCAGAGTTCAGTCCAGATTTTGTTCAGTCCATATTTTTCCAGCGAAATCTAGAAATTTCCAGAATTTTCTCAGCCATATAAATCAGCAGCACACGTGTAATCCGAAGGAGACCCCACGTTACGCACTCACACACTGCCACACCATCCTCTCTCTCTCCCCTCTATCTGCCACCTTCCATACCACGTGGTCACCATGCAGCGACTGATCCCACTCACATTGCCACGCGTCACCACCTGAGTCTCCCCAGTTGCATGGCCGGCGGCCATGCAACCACCGCAACGGAATGTCGCCGGCCGCCGCAACAACCCGCCGGAAGCCAAAAATCCCAGAATCCGATCAAACCTTCATCTTCCTCCTCTAATCTTCATCATCGGAAAACTCAACAAATCCAGAAACCACCGCCAACCTCCATCTTCTCCGATTGTCCATCTCCGATCGATCTACCACAACCATCATTCTCAGAAACTACCACTGAACTGTCAATCTTCATCAGCAACAATACTCAACCAATTTCAAGAACCATCCTCATCAACAATGTCCAACAGAATCATCATCGAGTTCACCATTTCCCAGGAACTTCAGCAAACCTCCGATCTTCATCTCCATAGAATCATCACCAGTTCATCAGTCATCATGAATCGTTTTCCAGAAATACGCCTCCACGTTCATCGGATGTCTTCAAGATCTTCAAGGATCTTCGAAGATCTTCATCACCTTCGTATAGATCTCCCAGAACTCCGCCAGTTTTTCGTCAGTCTTCATACTCCTTCTCCAAGATCCATCAGAGGGTATCGTTTTCTAGGTCTTTATCATAAACAACCGCCAAAACTCCATGGATCTTCATCTCCTTCGCAAGGATCTTCATCGTTTTCTTCAAACGTATCTCCAGAAATCATCAGCATTCATCAAGATGTTCGTAACTTCTTTCAAGATCTGCATCAACACATGAGCGTTTTCCAGATTCATCAAGAACATCTAGGTCCTTCATCTTCAGCAAGTTGTTAAGTTCTTGGTCCTTTCTCAAGACCAGATTTTCTTCTTCAAGAACGAGGCTTGATTTGAGATGAGTGAAGAGGAAAGATATTGTTTGAATCGAGAGTGAAGAGAGGTTCAGAGGAAGAACGAGGTTTGAAGGTTGAAGGGAGAACGAGAGAATGAGGATTCAGAGAGAGGATTGGGGACGGTGGCGGCGCCGTGAGAAGAAGGAAGAGAAACCTAGGGTTTCAGAGAGGAAGCTGAGAGAGTGAGGAAGGAGGTAGGCTGGGTTAGGGATTGGGCCTCGGGGCCCAATTACAATTTTTGGATCCAACACCTCCGTTTTTTGGCATCCATCCCCCCCTCTGTGTGGTCTGTGAGCCAAATCAAAAAACTCCCAGCCCAATGAAGTTTCTGGCATACACCTCCCGTTTCAACATCTCACCCCCTCCCAATTGTTTTTTTTCTGAGTTCCCTATTGGGCTGGGCCCAGTCCCAATGTTTTTTTTACTAGCTGTATCACCCTTGTAACCATACACCCCCTCCCCTTTGTATTTTTTCTTTTTTCTTTTAGAAAATGTATTAAAAAAAAAGAGAAAGTATATAGAAAAAAAAACATGGGAAAATATTATGAAAAAAAGAAAATAGTGAGAAAGAAATATGGGAAAAATAGTGAGAAAAATGTATAGAAAAATATATGAAAAGATATATTGAAAAAAAAACAATAAAGAAAAAGAGATGAAAAGACATAGAAAAATATGAAAAAATATATGAAAAATATTTTGAAAGAAAGGAGAAAATAGTTGAAAAGAAAGAAGGAAAAAGAGGAAAAAATATTAAAGTAGACTTAATATTTTTTAGAGTGCATTTCTTCATAGAGATATTTTACCCTTTTTAGGATAGTTTAGAAGCCCACTTGTTAGGGGGCTATTTTCCATTCGATTTTTCAGGATAGGATAGGATAGTATTTCCTAGGAGATTTATTTCCAGTATTCACTCATTGTAACCATTTTTCAGAGGTTAATAAAACGAGATTTGAGCCGTGGTCCCGATAGTAGCCGAACTACAGCTGCTCTGATTTCTCGTACCAGATGAGAATATGTAGGCATAGGATGCGATATCCTAGCGAGCACACTAACAACTAACTCTTTTGTTCTCTCGCTGCTGTGCGATCGAGACTTTCCCGCTGACGAATGATATTACCCTTTTTTCTCTCTTGCCCGAGTGCATTTGAGACCAAGCCATAGTTTTGCCCATAGGTCCCCAAACCTTTGAAACCAGTTTATTTTCTCACTGTTGTGTGAGAATACCATGTTTAGCCGTAGTTAGCCTGAACTACGTAAAGCTCTGATCTTCCATGCAGTGTGGAAGTACGTAGGTACAAGACGCGAGGTCTTGGCGAGACAATTTCCCCGTAGTCCCGAACTACGTTGACTCTGACTTTCTCTCTTGAGAATACGTAGGCATAGAGCGCGACGCTCTATCGAGTCAATTCCCTTCTGTTTAGATTTAGCAGCCGTAGATAGATTGTTTTTGCATCCTTTAGACAACCCAAGCAAGCATGGATCCCGTCGAGTACGACGGACGTGAGGGGTGCTAATACCTTCCCCTTGCGTAACCGACTCCCGAACCCAGGTTTTGGTTGCGATGACCATACCTTTTCCCCGTTTTTTGCGAGGTTTACTATGAGCGTTTCCTTTCCCTCCCGTGGGATAAATAACGCACGATGGCGACTCTTCTGTCAGCCGGCGCCGATTTTCGCAGTAGCGACACACAGTTGTCTTGATCTCCTGCTGCATGATTGCATTTTGCATTGTTTGCATTCTCATTTGCATGTCATTAATATGTGTCTGTGTTGCAGGTGCATATTTCTCCCCTGGTTCTAGTGATCTTGATCCTCACGGCAGATATGACATCTCTGAAGAAGACTGTGGCTTACAAGCTACCAACACCTGACATCCGAGAGTTACGGACTTTGATTTCTTTGGCTGATAAGACAGTGATGGAGAGTTTCAGACAGAGCTATGGGAGACTTCTGGGTATTGTGTATAAGCTTTCTGCGTACGAGTTGAATGGCCTCTATGCCCTGCTACAGTTTTACGACCCACAACTCAGATGCTTTGTGTTTCCAGACTATGTCCTCTCCCCGACCTTGGAAGAGTACTCTGACCTGTTGGGGGTGCCTTTAATGAATCAAATGCCTTACTACCGTGTTGAGGATGAACCCAAATTGAGTAAGCTGACTGACGCTCTTCATGTAGATGAGTCTGAATTAGAAGGGATGATATCCAGAAAGATAGGAGTTCATGGTTTCCCTTTGCCTTTCCTGATGGAAAAAGCCCGAAAGTTTGTCGAGAAGGATCGTTGGGATGTATTCAATGCCTTCTTAGCTCTCTGTATCTATGGGATCGTGCTATTCCCAAGTCACCTGGACTTCATAAGCATGGATGCTTGCCATATATTTGCCTCCGGGAATCTAGTGCCCACACTCCTCGGAGATGTCTACCATTCAGTTCACAGCAAGAATGAAAACAAAAAGGGGAAGAACGTGGCGTGTTGTGCTCCTTTACTGTATAAGTGGTTTGCTAGCCATCTTCCTAAGTCGGGGCCATTCATTGATTTTGCTGAGTCTTCGCCTTGGTCTGCGCGTTTGATGGGTTTGACTGCTGACGATATCATCTGGTTTGATAGAGATTTGCTGGGCAAAGATATTGTACATAGCTGATGTGGCTTTCCGAACGCCCCCCTGTTCGGAAGGAATGGATGTATCAACTACAATCCATCTCTGCTGGTACGACAATTTGGGTATGCACTACGAGGTCCTCCTGAAGAGGAAGAGATACGGGAATCTCTGTATCTCACAGGGTTGCTTGAAGGTGATACTTTGGTCAAGGTACAGAATGCTTGGAGTAAAATTCACCGGAAGGGGAAAGTCTTGCTGGGAAAAAGCAACAACAAGGCCTTTGATCCGTATGTGGCTTGGGTTCGAGAAAGGGCCGCCAAGTTTCTAATGTCGTTTCCTGCCATGGAACCATTATATCCTCTTGTGCACAAAGAGCCTACTACAGTTGATATTCAGAAATTCAACCAGGTACTCCAAGAGAAGGAAGAGCTACAAAAGGCCAACGAAGAGTTGGAGAAAGAGATTGCTCAACTTCGGAAAGAGAAAAGCGAAGTTGTTTATACCTGCAAGAAGCAGACTGAGATGATCAACCGTCTAGGCTCTAACCTGACCAAAGAAACTGATGCTAGGGAACGTCTAGGGTTGGATCTGAAGTCAGTACATGGCGTGTTGACAACCAAGAAACAGGATCTGGACAGAGTATACCGGAAGTTAACCCAATACGAGAGGGTCTGGAGCAGCACCATAGCCAAGTACAGAGAGCGGGAAGAAAATTTGAAACAGCGAGTAGCCGAGCTGGAAGCTCAGATTATGGTGAAAGACGAGAGTACAGAGGCTGAAGCCTCCCTGCGACATGACATTCAGTATAGATTGGCTGAGGCCGAGGCAGATTTGCAAGATTCTCAACTCCGAGCTGATGCTAAAAGGAGAAGAGTCGAGAACCATTATGAAGAAGGTATTTCTAGGAGCGTGGCCGAGAACATCCCAAAGTCCATCAGTCAGAGGGACCTGCTGGCCCGGGGTTTGCTTGCTCAGTCAGATCATCCCGCTACAAAGAAGTTGATAGAAGATTCTCGTGCCCGTGGCCGCACCTGATCTTTTTGTATTCTCTTTGTACGTTTTTATGCGTTGATATGCTGATCACTGCCAGGTCTGTTGGTTAGGGTCATGCCTTATTGCCTCAGTTGTATGTGATTACAGTTGTACGCTACCCGAGCGGGCTTTTCAGATGAATATATGAGGATTTCTTTTCCATGATTGGATCATAGACTTTATTTGTCTCAGAAACTAGGATCGGGGGGGAAATCTCCCCAAGGCACAGACACGCGTTTGCATTTGCATGAAGCATTTGCATGACGAGCACCTTGTCGTTTTTCTAACCCTTTGTGTATGCAGGTTGTTCCAGGATTCATCAAAGACCGATCCACCGTTATCCGACCAGAGCGAATCAAGCTAGAGCAATGGAACAAGTGAAAACTGACGTTCAGGAACTCCGGGAAAGGATGGACCGCTTCATGGAGCTCATGCAAGTGGTTGCCAACGGCCAAGACCAGCTCAGAACATTGGTCCAGCCTCTGATCTCAAGGGTTGACAGCAACGGTGTACCCCATGGTGGGAGTATTCCAACCCCTCCTCCTGTTGAGACTCCTCAGGGTGGCATCCCCGTGACTAGGGGGAATGGCAGTGGTAACGGCAATGTGGTCACTAACATCGGGCTCAATGGTAATACGACTGGCGTCAATAATGGAAACTTCGAGGCTAATGGCAACGCCGGACTAGGCAATGGCAACACAGGTGCTGGAAATCTGTATGGGCCTCAGCCATGGCTAGAAGATCGTCAAGAAGATCTGTTCTCACAAAGGAGTGCAGAAGGAGAACTGATTGCTGAAGCACGTCTGAGGTTTAAGGCACTCGAGGACAAAATGAGGAATTTCGAGAACCAGAACACTATGGGGGTCGACATGACTAAATTGGGATTGATTTCTGATTTCAAGGTGCCTCCTAAATTCAAGGTACCCGACTTTGAGAAATACAAAGGCACCACTTGCCCTCGTGTCCACTTAAGGTCATACTACCGAAAGATGTCCGCTCACTCTGAAGACGAGAAGCTGCTGATGCACTTCTTTCAGGATAGCTTGTCCGGGCCATCCTTGGAATGGTACATGAGTTTGGAACCCACCAGTGTGCGCACGTGGAAGGAACTTGTTGAGGCCTTCGTACACCATTATCAGTATAACAGTGACTTGGCTCCGAACCGGGTTCAGCTGCAGAACTTGTCACAGAGGAACACCGAGGGGTTCAAAGAATACGCCTAGAGATGGCGTGAATTAGCAGCTAGAGTTCAACCGCCGATGGTCGAACGAGAGCTTGTTGAGATGTTTATAGCCACTCTCCCAGGGGTTTATTACGAGAAACTGGTCAGTGGTATGTCAGGGAGTTTCTCAGATCTCATCATTACTAGCGAGCACGTTGAAAATGGGATCAAATTGGGGAAAATTCAAGGTGGTGATCTATCCTCAACTGGAGGAGGAAAGAAACCATACAGTAACAAAAGGCGTGAAGGAGAGACGAGCACCATGTCTAACGCTTGAAGGAAAGGTAAGGGCCAGCGCCAGCAGGTGGCTAGCATAACCATCCCTGCTGTTCAACAACCCCAGCCACAGCAGCAGCAGCCAAATCAGCAAGGGTACAGAAAGTATCAGAACAGGGCACCTCTATCAAGTCGTCACCTTGAGACACCGCCCATGTCTTATGCACAGCTGTTACAAGCTCTGCTTCAGTTACAACTAGTCAAGAAAAGAACCCTGGCTCCCTTGACAGGGGCACCTCCGCAGGGTTATGACGCGAATGCAACGTGTGATTTTCACTCAGGGGCACCCGGCCACACGATAGAAAACTGCAAAGCCTTTAAGCACAAGGTGCAAGATATGGTGGATGCTAAGATCATCAATTTTTCAGATAATGTGCCAAATGTCACAAAGAACCCTATGCCGAATCATAGGGGAGGTGGGGTGAATTCCATTATTGAAGACGAGAACTTGGATTTGTTGACTGATGTCAAGGATCTGAAGACACCGCCTAGCTTCGTTAAAGCCAAGCTGATGAAGAGAGGCTTCTTTCCGGGCTGTGGAGAATTATGTATGGGCTGTGCGGCTCGTCCTGATGGATGTGAACAGTTGATAGTGGGGATTCAGAGTCTGATGACCGAAGGAATCTTGCAGTTTAGCCGAAGGGCCGAATGTGGATCTGGAGAGGTAATGCTGAAGCAACATGATGAGGTTGCCACCATCACCATCCCTCGACAGACGATAACCATTTCTGCACTCAGGCCGCCCATAATTACCATCACCAAGGCTGGGCCAATACCTTTTGAAAGCACCAACGCTGTCCCGTGGCATTATGGGGCAGACGTCTACTGTAACAGACAGAAGTTAGAACTGGAACCCTCTGGGCGGTCTGTGGATAACCTAGTGGGAATTGGCGGAATCACGCACAACGGAAGAGTATTTGCTCCACCTGAGATTGTGGTAGACAAAGCAGACAAAGCTGAGGAAACTGATAAAGGAAAGAGTAAAGTCGTTCAGGAAACCCCTCATGGGGTAGAGAAGGACTTACTTGTAAAGGACGCTGAAGAGTTCATGAGGTTGATCAAGAAAAATGATTACAAGATCGTGGATCACCTCCATCAAACACCCTCGAAAATTTCCATCCTGAATTTGTTGCTGTGTTCGGAGTCACATCGCAACGTGCTGTTAAAGGTTTTGAATGCCACGTATGTACCGCAGGAAATCTCGGTCAACTAGTTGGAAGGGGTAGTAGCCCATGTGAACGCTGGAAACGGGTTAGGGTTCACTGACATGGAGCTGACGCCGAAGGGAAGAAACCACAACAGCGCCCTGCACATCTCGATAGAGTGTAGGGGAACAGTTATGGCTCATGTGCTGGTGGACACTGGGTCATCGCTCAATGTTTTTCCGAAGAAGGCATTGATGAAGTTAGACACTCTAGGATTGATTTGCACACCCAGTGATCTGGTTGTGAAGGCTTTCAATGGAACCAAGCGTCATGTCTTCGGAGAGGTAACTCTGCTAATCCAAGTTGGGCCGGAAACTTTCGACGTAGTCTTCTACATCATGGACATCATGCCTGCCTACAGTTGTCTCTTAGGCCGGCCATGGATCCATTATGCTGGTGCCGTGACCTCCACGTTGCACCAGAAGCTTAAGTATGCTGTAGGGGGTAGCATTGTAACTGTATGTGGCGAGGAAGACATAATGGTGAGCCATTTGTCGTCCTTCAAATATGTTGAGATGGATGGGGAGATCCACGAAACCCTATGTTAGGCATTCGAAGCTGTTAAAGTCAAGGACGTGACTCCTGTAATGACTGAGAAACCAGAGATGACTCTTTCTTCCTTCAAGGAAGCCCGAGTCGTTGTTCAAGCCGGATCTACCCCAGGCTGGGGGCAAGTTCTAGAAATACCTAACAAACAGGACAAGTTTGGGTTAGGATACTCTCCTACGGCTGAAGCCTCCTCTTCTCATAGTGCGTCCCGGGGTGAAGGCCCGATCCAGTTTACTAGTGGCGGGGTGATATTTGAAAGTGTCAACGCAGTGGCTGAAGACGACGAGGACAGCGATTGCGACCTAGACTCTTGGATCCAGCCAAGCAAACCAGGCCAGAGCCTCAACAACTGGTCCATCAGGGATACCATCCAAGTGATAGGAAAAGAGTAATGATTTACTTTCTCCAATCGTTGTACAACCCTATGTCCTACCCGGGGCATAGTGGTTTTATTGTCAGGGCCTTGTTTGATTATATACATGCATTTTAACAATAAATCAAAAGGCGTTTTTCTTCGCATTCAAATGTTGTGATCTCTGTTATTCCTGTTTTATATTTGTTTTGAAAAACAATAAAATGGCAATAGGGTTTGTGCTAACCTGCATGTCCTTGTTTTAAACTTAACCCTTGATTTTGCAGGATCCACAGAGAAGATGACATCGACTCTGGACCTTCTACGACTCACTTAGACTTCGATTGCCCGATCTATCAAGCCGAAGAAGAGATTGATGAAGACGAAGACCTTCCCGAAGAGTTGGCCCGCTTGTTAAAACAAGAGGAGAAAGTTATTCTGCCTCATGAGGAAGAGATTGAGATTGTGAATTTGGGTTCTGAGGAACTTGTCAGGAATGTCAGGATAGGGGTTGCATTGCAGAGTGATGTCAAGCAGAGATTGGTCGAGATGCTGCAAGAGTATAGTGACATCTTTGCTTGGTCATACGAAGATATGCCCGGACTTGATACTGACATTGTGGTCCATCACTTGCCGCTGCGAGAAGATTGTCCTCCCGTTAAGCAGAAGCTTAGGAGGACGCGGCCAGATATGGATGTTAAGATCAAAGAAGAAGTGCAAAAGCAGCTTGATGCTGGCTTCTTAGCGGTCACCACTTACCCTCCGTGGGTCGCCAACATAGTGCCTGTATCGAAGAAGGACGGTAAGGTGCAAATGTGCATCGATTATCGGGACTTGAATAGGGTGAGCCCTAAAGATGATTTCCCGCTCCCTCATATTGATGTGTTGGTCGACAATACAGCTTAGTTCTCCGTGTTTTCGTTCATGGATGGCTTCTCCGGCTACAATCAGATCAAGATGGCGCCGGAGGACATGGAGAAAACTACGTTTATTACACCTTGGGGAACATTTTGCTACAAGGTAATGCCTTTCGGTCTGAAGAACGCAGGGGCCACTTACCAACGAGCAATGGTTACTTTGTTTCATGACATGATTCACCATGAGATTGAAGTCTATGTTGATGACATGATTGCGAAGTCCCAAACGGAGGAGGGACACCTGGTCAATTTGCTGAAGCTTTTTGAGAGGCTTAGGAAGTTCAGGTTGAGGCTGAATCCTAACAAGTGTACTTTCGGAGTACAGTCAGGAAAACTACTGGGGTTTATCGTGAGTGAAAGAGGCATTGAGGTTGATCCTGCGAAGATAAAAGCAATACAAGAAATGCCAGCGCCAAAAACCGAAAAAGAAGTTCGTGGTTTCCTGGGCAGGATAAACTACATTGCAAGGTTTATTTCTCAGCTCACGGCCACGTGTGAACCGATGTTCAAACTGCTAAAGAAAGATCAGGAGATTATCTGGAACGAGGATTGCCATAAGGCATTCGATAAGATAAAACAGTATCTACAGGAACCTCCGATCTTGATACCCCCAGTGGCCGGATGACCCTTAATCATGTACTTGACAGTTCTTGAGAATAGTATGGGGTGTGTTCTCGGTCAGCACGACGAGACGGACAGAAAGGAGCATGCCATTTACTATTTGAGTAAAAAGTTCACAGATTGTGAATCTCGTTACTCGATGTTGGAGAAGACGTGTTGTGCACTAGCCTGGGCTGCCAAACGTTTATGTCAGTACATGCTCAATCACACAACCATGCTAATTTCGAAGATGGATCCGATCAAGTACGTCTTCGAGAAGCAAGCGCTTTCGGGCAGGATTGCCAGATGGAAAATGGTGTTGACGAAATATGACATTCAGTACGTTTCCCAGAAGGCCATCAAGGGAAGCGTATTGTTTGAATACCTTGCCGAACAGCCGATCGAGGATTATCAGCGGATGAAATTTGAATTCCCTGATGAGGACATCATGTTTCTCAAAGAGAAAGATTGCGATGAACCGTTGCCCGACGAGGGTCCAGATAGGAAATCCCAATGGAAATTGATATTTGGCGGGGCGGTTAATTCTTACGGAAGTGGCATTGGGGCAATCATCACGACTCCCCAAGGATCCCATATCATGTTCACTGCTAGACTGACGTTTCCGGTCACCAATAACGAGGCGGAGTACGAAGCATGCATCATGGGTCTAGAAGAAGCAATTGATTTGAGAATCAAGAACCTAGATGTATACGGTGACTCGACACTCGTGATTAACCAGATTAAAGGGGAATGGGAGACTCGTCAATCGAATTTGGTGTCGTACATGAATTATGCCAGAAGGCTGCTTCCATTCTTTGATCGAGTGGAACTCCATCATGTGCCCAGAGCTGAAAATCAGATGGCTGATGCCCTAGCCACGTTGGCTTCGATGTATAAAGTCAATTTTTGGAATGAAGCTCCAAGAATTGTCCTTTCTCGTCTTGATAGACCTGCATTCGTCTTCGCGATCGAGGAAGCCTCCGACGGCAAGCCATGGTTCCATGACATCCTGACTTTCCTTATGACTAAGGAATATCCTGCGGGAGCGTCAACCCAGGATAAGAAGACTCTGAGGAGGCTGTCTGGAAATTTTTATCTCAATCCTGATGGAGTTTTGTATAAAAGAAACCACGATCTCGTGCTACTCGGATGTGTAGATGAGAAAGAGGCGAGTATGCTCATGGAAGAAGTCCATGAAGGCACATTTGGTACGCACGCCGGCGGGCATGCTATGACAAGAAAGATCCTGAGAGCAGGATATTATTGGCTAACGATGGAGTCTGATTGCTTCAAATTTGCGAAGAGATGCCATAAATGCCAGATTTATGCTGATAAGATTCATGTGCCGCCGTGCCCGTTGAATGTCATGTCCTCCCCGTGGTCATTCTCCATGTGGGGCATCGACATGATAGGCAAGATCGAGCCCACTGCATCTAACGGTCATCGCTTCATTCTAGTAGCTATCGACTACTTCACCAAGTGGGTGAAGGCAGCCTCGTATGCTAACGTGACCAAGTAGGTGGTGGCTAAATTCATAAAGAGGGACATCATCTGTCGTTACGGAATTCCCGAGCGGATCATTACTGATAATGGTTCGAATCAGAATAACAAGATGATGAATGAGCTATGCCAGAGTTTCAAGATTGAACACCACAACTCATCTCCTTACCGGCCGAAGCTGAATGGCGCCGTTGAAGCGGCTAATAAGAACATCAAGAAGATTGTACAGAAGATGGTTGTGACCTATAAGGATTGGCACGAGATGTTGCCATTTGCACTGCACGGTTATCGTACAATGGTACGTACATCAACCGGGGAAACTCCTTTCTCACTGGTGTATGGTATGGAAGTTGTCCTACCGTTAGAAGTTGAGATCCCTTCTTTACGAGTTTTGGTTGACGTGAAACTCGATGAGGCGGAATGGATTAAGAATCGACTAAACCAACTCAGCCTGATGGACGAGAAGAGGTTAGCATCGATTGCATATGGTCGTCTATACCAGAGCCGAATGAAGAAAGCTTATGATAAGAAGGTGCGTCCTAGAAGCTTTCAGACGGGTGATCTCGTCCTGAAGAAGATTCTTCCTCCACACTCCGGTCACCGGGGCAAGTGGGCTCCCAATTACGAAGGTTCGTACATCATCAGCAAGGTCTTCTCGGGAGGAGCCTTGTTGTTATCCATGATGGATGGCGAAGATTTTACATCCCCGGTGAACGCGGACGCAGTTAAAAAATACTTTGCTTAAAAAATGACCCGCTGGAAAGAAAAAGAATATCCAGGCAAAAATGGGGCATCCCGGCGAACCATAAAAAAGGAAAAGGGTTCAGGCAAAAATTAGGGATATAAATGAAAAGAATGTACACCCGCAAAGTCGAAAACCTGGAAGGGCGACTTTGGCAAAAAAAGGGTATCCCGGTGAATCAAAAACCCGGAAGGGCGATTCAGGCAAAAGTTAGGGATTTGAAAAAGCAAATCACTGCGTTCCACGTATGGACTTTCATTTTTTAGTGGTTTGGAAGACCTGAGGGCCGTTTATCTGAATCAATCTCTTCTGAAGTTGAAGCGTCGGAGAAGTATCGAAGTCGAGTGGGTCATAGAGGGATCAACTTATGGTGTTCGTCTACGCCGCATTGCCGACATTTGTGTATATACTGATGTATATTTATGTTTTTATATTTGCGCAGCTTCCTCATTCCAGGAGCTTGCGTCTGTTGTAAAACATTTTTGCCCATTCAGGGGTTCGTCATCAATAAAATATATACTATTCAGCAGTTATGTTTGTTTGTTTAGCATCTATCTGTTTTTGTTTGCGAAAAAGAACGCCGATGTTTTTGATAAAATGCGCATACATAAACTTACTGGCCTAGGCCACTGATTGTTGAAACAATGAATTACTTGAACATTGTCACAAGATGATAACCTTGATAGGTCCCTTTGAGAAGGGTATCTTGTCTGTTTGTTTGCGTTGTTGCAGGTATAGCATATTCCAGGCAGTACGCCGTATGCGTCCCCAAGAAGGATGATTCCTTCTTCCCCAGCAAGTTCAGCAGCATCTCCCTACGGAGCCGGAACATAGGACTAAGAGCATTGATATGTATCCCCCAAGCAGAGAAGATTCTCCCCAATCAGATGTATCCTGAAGGATCATCATTTCCTCAGCTGAGTCATACACTGAAGTGTACGTTCATTCCCCAGCACTGGGTCAAAGTGCAGCTTTCGTAGAAGACTACTCGCAAGTATGCAGCTTCCGGTAATCCAAACTGAGGTCTCCTGGAGAATTGAAATTCCCCACAGAGTTGTACTCTCCCCAGTAAGCAGGATGATTCCTTCTACCCCAGCCGAGCTGGAAAATCCCCAAAAGAGTCGAGTCCCCGGGAGTCGTTTGGGCCATGATTGGTTTTCCCCAGTAGCGTGTTGAATAGCTGATGCTGTATTTCCCCCACCGGAGTCGTTATCTCTAGGAAAGTTTTGCTGCGAATGCCGTGCAGTTTATTTCTGCGATTGATATTGTTTCCTTGACAGTTTGTGGTTCATACACCTAGATGAGCAGGTCCAAGTTCTTGTAGAACTCTATTCCCCTGCAGCAGTCGTCTGAAGTTCGTTTCCCCAGGCGGAATCCAATTGAGATTGGTGTGGCTCCTTCTCCTCAGCAGGATGATTCCTCCTCCCTACCAGAGTGGTTCTTTCTCCTTGACAGAAGAATTCTCCCTTCAGCATTTATTTTGCTGATGGGGTCGTAGCATTTTGCATGATTGCATAGCATTTACCCTAAATGCGTAGCATTTCCACCGTGTGGAGCATTACGCCATTGACGATCATATGCAACATGAGCTAGGTCGTTACCGTTCTTGTGTTGCAGGTGTTCCTCCGCAGAATGGTTCGCTCAAGATGATTCTTGAATTCCCCAGTGAAGTTAATTGTTTAAGATGATTCTTAAAATCCCTAGTGAGGTCGCCAGAGTTGGTTGCTCAAGTTGATGCTTAGAGTCCCCGACAGAGTGTTTGCTCAGGATGATTCCTGAAATCTCCAACAGAGTTATTGGTTCAGGATGATTCTTGAAGTCTCCGGCGGAGTTATTTGTCCAAGATGATTCTTGAAGTCCTCAGCAGAGTTGATTCACCCATAATGCTTTCTGGATACCCGAAACAGAGTTACTTGATAGTTCTCCAGAATCCCCAGCGGAGATGTGTCATCCCCAGCATGTTTTCAACTGAGAAGTTGAGATCTCCTTGAAGACTTAATGATTGAAGTCTGGCAGTAGTGCAAAAAACCCCAGACTTACTGATGAAGTCTAACTGCGATGTCAAAGCAGTTCTCCCAGCTGATGCGGAGTGCCTGACGGCAAAAGAATGTATATCCTTATTGGTCTGTGATTGATTAAGGATTCCATTTGAAGACTTACTGATGAAGTCCGGCTGCGATGTCAAAGCAGTTTGTCTAGCTGATGCGGAATGCCTGACGGCAAAAGATCAAACATCCTTATTGGTTCATGATTGATTAAGGAGTCCCTTTTCTGACTTACTGATGAAGTCCAACTACGAGGCCGAAGCAGTTCTCCTAGCTGACGCGGGGTGCCCGACGACGAAAGAATAGATATCCCTATCTGGTTCATGATTGACCGAAAAGTCTGTTTCTGACTTTCTAACGAAGTCCGGCTGACGCCCGAAAATTTCTTTGAATGCCCGATGGCATAATTAACTTGATTGTTAAAAAAGTTCCTAATGACCTGATGAGTCCCGAGAATTTCTTCTGCCGCAGAATGCCTGACGGCAATACCAGCTATGTATTACCGATTATCGAGTGACCAGTGATCCCTTAATGACTTGAGGAAGAACCTGCAGCAAAATCAGATGATCATCCTAATGGAGATTTGAGATTAGACCCTTCACCAATTACCGTGTGACTAATTCCCCAGCAGAATTTCCGTGCAACTGTCATGCTCAGTTTTGAAGATGTTCCTACCAATCAGGGTATCATTTACCTGCGTGGTTGGCAAATCACTAGTTACCGCGTAATTGGTGATCCCTTGATGATTTGAGGACGAAGATCTACATTGAAACTAGAGAATTATCCTGAAGGATGTTCAGATCAATATTTCTCCAGCTAGTTGTCGTGCAGCTATTATTTCAATTTCCCAAGATTTGTCCCCATCAGAGTACCGTGTACTTGTGCAGTTGGCAAATTTCCGGGTTTGTTGGTATTCAACCGCCTTTTACCTTGATTGTTTGAGAGACGTTCGCTTCTCACCAAGTCAGATCCAAGCCGTTTGAATAGGGGCAGCTGTTGCACCCCAAAATTTGCCCAACTTTTCTTTACCTAGCTTGTGTTTCATTTCATTCACATTAGCATTATCATTTGCATTTCATTGACATGTATGCAGGAGATCAAGAGGTATGATTACTAATCAAGAGCTATACAAGACTATGAAGCTAAGCTAAGAAGGTTATTCAAGTGTTCAAGGGTTGATATCCTTGTAAGAGAAGTTAAAAGATCCTCAGAGAGAGTGGTTGAAGCCAAGTGTATAGGTCTCCTAACTTGAGAGTTGTGGAAAGTCATCAGATGATTCTGAAGCCATGAAGTTAGACTTGAGGTCTTGATAGAGCTCATAAGAAGTGTTGAAGATCACTTTTAGACCTGGACAGGTCATTGTGTAAGATTAAGAAAGCTCAGCCATGAGTGGTGCAGCTAGGGTTTGACTGGGTCAACCCTAAGTCAACTGAAGATTTAAAGGAGGTTAAGACCTAATTCAAGAGCCATGTGATCATGGATTGATACATTGAGATGTTATAAGGATGATTCCAAGGTCAACTCATCATGATTGAAGAGTTTGAGAAGTTTCAGGCTAGGGTTTCTAAGACTTGACAGTGTAAAATCCCCTAGTTTGACCCCTGTCTTCAAGGCTATTTGACTCAAGATATGATTGTCATCTCATCTTTCCCCCAACATGATTGTTGTAGGGTATGAGATTATATTTAATTTGAGTACTACAAGTCTTTGATAGGGTTTATAGAACTCAAGTTATGAGCCAGACAAGTTACAGGTCATCTGAGGCATGTGAATTTGGAGCTTGAAAGTTACCCAACTTGCATGAAACGTTTGCCCTAGAAGTATGATTCCTATGAACTTTTGGTCAACATGAATGTTGTTCCTTATTCTCTTAGATTTCCATAGAGTGCTAGAAGTCCATGATTGGATTTGTAGAACTCAAGTTATGGCTTTGACAAGTCAAGGGTGTTTTGGGTATTTGGGCATTACAGGTCATTTTGAATCATAAGTCAATTTCACCATCTTGCAAGCCTCAAATGGATTTTTGTTCAACATGAAAGTTGTTCAAAATGATGTTTTTAGCTTGTCTAAGTATCAAGAGCCCATTGATATGGATTATATCAAGCATTGGTGGAAGAAAGTTCATATAAAAGCCACTTTAATGAATTAAGATGAGAAAAATCAAAACAATTGAGAATAACTTGTTTTCAAGTCAAATTTGTGGTCAATTTGAATGGAATTAATGTTTTAGAGAGATTGGCATTAGTACATTTTTGATTTGAAGTCCATAACATGGCCATTTGAAAGGTTGCTTCACAAATAAGAAACACATCTCACACACTCCATAGGTTGAAATCAAAGGAAGAAAACCATTTCATTACATTCCACAAGGCTTAAGTGAATGGTTTGGAATGAATTTGGAGAATGAACAAGGATTGAAGGTGGATATCAACTTTGGAAATTTGGAAAAAAGGTGAAAATCAAAAACTCATGAATGGGCTTGGTTTGGGCCTCTAATCCATTGAAATAGAATATAAAAAGGATTTAGAACAGAATTGGAAGGTTCTGGTGATCATTTTCATGGAGAAGCCATTGGAGAGAAGTGAAGAAGCAAGCTTGTATGTGAAATTTCATTTTGGAGAATCAAGAGTTTTCAGCCAGAATTGAGCATCAAGAAGAATTCACCATTGGTCACTGAAGATTTCTGGATGATTTGGGAAGAGAATCGAGGCTTGAATCCACTGCAATCCAAGCTCAAAGACAGGTTTTAAATTCTTGAAATCTCTCTCTGATTATGTGTTTTTAGTGAACTAGAAGCATGCGGTTAGGTTCTATTCATGATCTAGATGGATTTTGGATGGTTAATTTCAACTTTAGAGACAACTTAGGGTTAATTCCATTTTCGGTTGAGATTGTGATTTCACGATTCATGCGTTTTTAGAGTGAATAAATGCTATGGTTGAGTTCCTGGTGAAATTTTAGACAAATTTCATGTAGAGATCGTGGCCATTGGTGGCATGTAGACGAACTTAGGATTGCGCCAGGGTGGCCGGAAAAGCCACCGGCGGTTGGCTTCGCGCGCGCAGACTTGCATGTTTAAAAGGTTGAAGATGAAGTTTGGGCCGTCCGTTCGTGTTGAGACCTTGACTCAGTCTATCCATCCTAGCGCGTATGTTGCGCCACGTATCCCTACATCCAAACGCAGCGTTTGGTTTATTGAACTTCAGGCTTTGTTTGCTTCGCTGTGTAGACCAAGGAGGAACGAGTCCGATTCTCATGCATGCCCTTTTTCTTTCATTTTTGTGAATTAAATTGAGCTGAGGAATTCATAGGCGTTTGGGCTTAGTGAATCAGTTACTATCCTCACCCCCATCTCCAGGCCCAACAAGGTTTTACAAAGCAAATCCCTGCTCAACGCACCCCCTCCTGGCATTATTTTTCTTGGCTGAATTGATGTTCAGATGGGCCTCATGCCCTATTGCTATGTGCACCCCTAATGTGCTGGGCCCAAGCGAAGCTAGTTGGATTTAATTGCTGAATACACCCTCTGTTCATCTTCTCTTTTTATTGTTTTATTATTTTTGTGCATTTCATGTTAGTTTGAAAACAATTCATGAAAAATAGGAAAATAAGTCAATTAATTCCAGATTTTTTCCCCCTGATTCATGATTGAATCTAGAATTTTGTTGAATAAAAATATTAGGCAAATCATGCATTTTCAATTTTTGTGCATTTTTTAATTTTTATTTGATAATAAAGTGGTCATGGTTGATACCTCTGTTTGATGATTTTATTGTGAGCATTTGGTGATGATTTTTGGCTTGATTTTATGTGTGTGATTAGCTTAGACATGTATGCTCCCATAGTATTTTTCTCACATTTTTGTGATGAAATTAGGTGTGGTTTTTAGGTTGAAACTTTAAGTGCTTTCTTTTAGGGTTTAGGTTTAGTACCTTGTAGTGTAGAATTTATTTCTAGGTCTTATTTGAAGATTTGATCTCTGGAATTAATATGGTAGAGCCATGATTGACTTAGGTTCCCATAGTTATTTTTTTAGGATTTTACAATTGGGTTTAGTACTTTAGTTAGGATTAACTTTAGCACTAGGTTTTAGGTGATCTTAACTTGCTAACTCAACTAGAATGATTTCTTTAGTTCCCTTAGATTAGGGTTTTGCTTCTCTTATTCTTGGATGATGATGAAGACATGTGTGGGCTGCTGTGGAATGCATGATGGAGCTTGGACTTGAAGATTTCTCTCCCTTTGGTGTAGTTTGTGTAGGGGTTAAGGATTAGGGTTTTTAGGGAGATCCTTTAGAATAGATTTTCTTCCTTCATGAAATATGGAAGGTGTTGATCACTTCCATTCCTCCCTATGATGTAAGGTCCCATTGTGAAGTCCCCATCCCTCCTTTGGTAGGATGAGTGGTTCCTCACAAATTGGTAGAACCTTCGAGGGTTCCTTTCCTTGATGGTGGAGTGCTTAGAGGTGACCTTTGGTCTTCACTTTGCTTCTCCCTATCCCCACCTTGATCTTGTTAGATGAATATTTCTCCCTTGCTAGAGGATGGAGTTCCTTGCTAGAAGATTTAAGATGTTAGAGGTTGCACTTCCCTTTGTTTGAAGACTGCCTTTGGAGCTGAAGCTTGAAGATCAAGAAGAACAAGTTGACACTTGTGAAGAAGATCAAATTGAGGATGAAGAAGGAGCTGAAGCTTGAATAAGATGAAGAACAAGTTGATACTTGTGTTTGATGCATTGAAAGCTTGAAGGAGCAAGTTGATACTTGTTATTGAAGATGAAAGCCTTGAAGAACAGTTACAGACTGAGGATTGAGCTGCTGTCAGAAGATTGCTTTACTGGGAAGCTGTAGAAGCTGTTGATATGCTTTATTTTCTGTCTGTTTGCTTGTAGTGCAACTGTATTGATCTGACTTGTTTGATTTGATTTTTGCATTAGAATAAGTTCATGTGTAGATTGTATTAAACTAGAAGCATGATTGCACTAGAGGTTGAGTTGCTCCCTCTGCTTGTATTTTTACTGTATGGCTTTGCTTGCGGGTATTTGGTAGAGCCCAACTCCCTTGCCTATGTGGTTTGTGTTTTGCTTGATGGCATTTTATTTCTTCTGTATGATTGCAGTTATTCATATCTGGCTTGAGGTCGAGACGAGCTTGTGGAGGCTGATGCCCCACACACATTTCCTCCCTCACTTGCATTGCATGCATTTTACAGTCGTTTACTGTTTATTGTTTAAGCTGATGCTTTATCTGTTTCTGTATACCATTGACATGATCCCCTAGGAATCTCACTTCCTTTGATAAGGAAGTGATGATTAGAACTTTAGGTTGAAACCTATGCATGATAACTTCTAGGAATTCCCTGTTTCAAACCTCAACCATAGGATGAATCCTTGGCATGACAACATTAGGACTTGATAGTGTTGCACCCTAAAACTTGACCAACATTTCTTTACTTAGTTTATGTTTCATTTCATTCACATTAGCATTATCATTTGCATGATAACTTCTAGGAATTCCCTGTTTCAAACCTCAACCATAGGATGAATCCTTGGCATGACAACATTAGGACTTGATAGTGTTGCACCCTAAAATTTGACCAACATTTCTTTACTTAGTTTATGTTTCATTTCATTCACATTAGCATTAAAATTTGACCTGACGAGTCCCGAGGAATCTTGATGCCTGACGGTATGATCGACCATGTATCACCGGTTACCGTGTGACCAATTCTCCAGCTAGTTGTCGTGCAGCTAATATTTCAGTTTTCGAAGATTTGTTCCCGTCAGAGTATCGTGTACTCGTGCAGCTGGCAAATTTTCGGGTTTGTCGGTATTCAACCGTCTCGCACCTTGATTGGTTGAGAGCCGTTCGCTTCTCACCCAGTCAGGTTCAAGCCGTTTGAATAGGGGCAGCTGTTGCACCCTAAAATTTGACCAACATTTCTTTACTTAGCTTATGTTTCATTTCATTCACATTAGCATTATCATTTGCATTTCATTGACATGTGCGCAGGAGATCAAGAGGTATGACTACCAATCAAGAGCTATGAAGCTAGCTAAGAAGGTTATTCAAGTGTTCAAGGGTTGATATCCTTGTCAGAGAAGTGAAAAGATCCTCAGAGAGATTGGTTGAAACCAAGGTTGTGTGCCTCCTAACTTGAGAGTTGTGGGAAGCTCATCAGATGATTCTGAAGCCAAGAATGTGGACTTGAAGCCTTGAGAGAGCTTATGAGATGTCTTGAAAGCCATCATGAAGCCTAGAGAGGTCATGGGTGCTAGTTTAAGAAGACTCAGCCATGAGTGGTGTAATTAGGGTTTGACTGGGTCAACCCTAGGTCAACTGATGATTTGGAGAAGGTTGAGACCTAACTCAAAGAGTCATGTGACCATGGAGTGACACATTGAGATGTTATAAGGATGATTCCAAGGTCAACTCATCATGATTGAAGAGTTTGAGAAGTTTCAGGCTAGGGTTTCTAAGGCTTGACAGTGTAAAATACCCTAGTTTGACCCCTATCTTCAAGGCAGTTTAGCTCAAGATGTGATTATCATCTCATCTTTCCCCCAACATGAATGTTTTAGAGCTTGTTATTAGATTTAAATTGAGTACTATAAGTCCTTGATAGTATTTGTATAGCTCAAGTTATGACTTTGACAAGTTACAGGTCATCTGAGGTATGTGAATCTGGGGCCTTGAAAGTCACCCAACTTGCATCAAACTTTTGCCCAAGAAGGATGATTCCTATGAACTTTTGGTCAACATGAATGTTGTTTCGTATCTTCTTAGATTTCTAGAGAGTACTAGAAGTCCTTGATAGGATTTTTAGAACTCAAGTTATGGCTTTGACAAGTCAAGGGCATTTTGGTCATTTGGAGATTATAGGTCATTTCAAGCATAAGGCCATAACTCCTATTTCCAAGCTTCAAATGGAAAACTCTTCAACATCAAACTTTCTTAAAATGATGTTTTAAGGCTAGTAAGGAGGTAATGAGATTTTGAAAAGGCTTGTAGCTCAAAGTGGTAAAAATGACCTAAAATGAAGGCATAAGTTAAATAAGTCAAAGTTGGAAATTGAAATTTTCAAGCTACACATCCAAACCATGGCATGTAATATATCATTTTGACTCTATAAAACATTTTAAAGACAATGGTTTAGCCACATTTTTGATTTGAGGTCTAAATCATGGACTTGCTTTGGAAAATGGTTACTTGCATATTAAGCAACATTTGCAAAACTTAGAATTGAGGCATGGGCAAGGAACTTGGCAAGCTAAACCCTTCCAAAATGTCACTAGGGGAGAAATTGAAGGAGATTGAGAGGAATTTCAAGCTGCAAACAGAATTGAGCATGGCATGATAAGTGATCCAAAATCTTATCACATGAGATGTGTAAAATCTCATTGGAAGGATCTAGAGGGTTCTAGATCATCCAAACTCCATCTATATATTGAGTAGAATGAATCCATGGCAGAGGTTGGTGATCATTGAAGGTTTGAGCATAGTTTGGAATTGAGTTTTCATAGATTGCAATTGAAATCGGTTTCATCAATTTCCTCCATATCCTTCCATTTTCTTGATTGATTCTTCTTCCCTGAGTATCAAGGATTGATTCCGGATCATTTCCAAGAAGAATTGGTGGCTAGATCGTGTGGGAGCAAGGGGTTTTCAGCACCTGCAACTCAGCATCGTGTTTCAAGATTGAAGCACTTTCCATTGAATCTTTTGCATACAGAAGCAAGGAGGAGGTTCAGTGATCGTGTCCAGAAGATTTGAGAGCTTGAAGTGAAGATTTCGTGCATCTGTTATTCAAGAATTTCCAGGTTTGTAACCTTCTTCCCCTAGCTTGATTTTGGTAGAATTAGGTTGAATTAGGGTGTTAGATTAGTTTTAGAATGGCCTAGGATGGTTTTCATATGGTTAATTGTTGAATTAGAGACAAAATAGGAAGATCACCATTTTCGGTAGAGATTGGGAGATGATGATTCTTGGGGTTTCAGAAGAAACTAATGACATGATTGAGTTCGTGGAAAGATTTGGAGTGTGTTTCATGTTTTGACCATTTGCATTTGAGGCTCCTAGAGTGAACTAGGGTTGGGGAAGACGATCGGTTATTGTACAACGGTAGGTACATCAATCGGGGCAACTCCTTTCTCCTTGGTGTACGGTATGGAAGCTGTCCTAACATTAGAAGTGGAGATCCCTTCTTTGCGAGTTTTGGTTGACGTGAAGCTAGACGAGGCAGAATGGATTAAGAGCCGACTGAACCAACTCAGCCTGATGGACGAGAAGAGGTTAACGTCGATTGCGCATGGTCGTCTGTACCAAAGCCGAATGAAGAAAGCTTATGATAAGAAGGTGTGCCCTAGAAGCTTTCAGACGGGTGATCTCGTCCTGAAGAAGATTCTTCCTCCACACTCCGATCACCGGGGCAAGTGGACTCCCAATTACGAAGGTCCGTACATCGTCAGCAAGGTCTTTTCGGGAGGAGCTTTGTTGTTATCCACGATGGATGGTGAAGATTTTGCATCCCTGGTGAACGCGGACGCAGTTAAAAAATACTTTGCTTGAAAGCGACCCGCTGGACAGTAAAAAGAGAGTCCAGGCAAAAATGGGGCATCCCGGCGAACCATAAAAAAGAAAAAAGGTTCGGGCAAAAATTAGGGATATAAATTGAAAAAATGTACACCCGCAAAGTCGAAAACCCGGATGGGCGACTTTGGCAAAAAAGGGTATCCCGGTGAACTGAAAACCCGCAAAGGGCGGTTCACGCAAAAGTTAGGGATTTGGAAAAAAGCAAATGACTGCGTTCCGCGTGTGGACTATATTTGTTTAGTGGTTTGGAAGACCTGAGGGCCGTTTATCTGAATCAATCTCTTCTCAAGATGAAGCGTCAGAGAAGTATCGAAGTCGAGTGGGTCATAGAGGGATCAACTCATGGTGTTCGTCTACGCCTCGTTGCCGACATTTGTATATACTGATGTATATTTATATTTATTTTTGCGCGGCTTCCTCATTCCAGGAGCTTGCATCTGTTGTAAAACATTTTTACCCATTCAGGGGTTCGGTATCAATGAAATGTATACTATTCAGCAATTCTGTTTGTCTGTTTAGCATTTATCTATTTTGTTTGCGAAAAAGAACGCCGATGTTTTTGACAAAATGCGCATACATAAACTTACTGGCCTAGGCCGCTGATTGTTGAAACAATGAATTACTTAAACATTGTCACAAGATGATAACCTTGATAGGTCCCTTTGAGAAGGGCATCTTGTCTGTCTGTTTGTATTGTTGCAGGTGTAGCATGTACTAGACAGTACGCCGTATGCATTCCCCAAGCAGGATGATTCCTCCTTCTCCAGCAAAGTTCAGCAGTCCCTCCCTGCAGAGTCTGAACGTGAGATCGTAAGCATTGATATGTTTCCCCGAGCAGAGAAGATTCTCTCCCCAATCAAGTACATCCTGAAGGAATGGCATCTCCCCAACTGAGTCTTTCACTGAAGTGTGCAGCACTCGATAGTTCAAGACTGAAGTCTCCAGCGGAATCGAGATTCTCCACAGAGTTGTACTCTCCCTAGCAAGCAGGATGATTCCTTCTTCCCCAGCCGAGTTTGCAGATCCCCAAGGGAGCCGAGGCCTTGGAAGCAGTTGGGACCATGATCGGTTTTCCCCAGTAGAGTGGTGAATAGCTGACGCTGTGTTCCCCCCCCCCCCCCCCGCGCCGGAGCCGTTATCTCCAGGGAAGTAGCTGCGAATGTCGTGCAGTTTATTTCTGCGGTTGACATCGCTCTCCTCAGCAGGTCCAGGTTCTCGTAGAGCTTCGTTCCCCTGCAGCAATCAACTGAAGTTCGCTTCCCCACAGAGTCCGATTGAGATTGGCGTGACCTTTTTTCTCCTCAGCAGGATGATTCCTTCCCCTATCAGAGTGGTTCTTTATCCTTGACAGGAGGATTCTCCTTTCAGCATTTATTTTGCCGACGGGATCGCAGCATTTTTGCATGACATTTTGCATGAGTGTATAGCATTTCCACCGCGTGGAACATTACGCCATTGTCGATCATATGCATACTAGACATGAGCTAGGTCGTTACCGTTCTTGTTTTGCAGGTGTTCCTCCACAAAGTCGTTTAATCGAGATGATTCTTGAATTCTCCCCCGGCGGAGTCGTTTTCTTAAAGATGATTCTTAAAATCCCCGGCGCAGTCGCCAGAGTTGCCTGCTCAAGTTGATGCTTAGAGTCCCAGGCAGAGCGTCTGCTCAGGATGATTCCTGAAATCTCCAGCAGAGTTATCGGTTCAGGATGATTCTTGAAGTCCCCGTGGAATTATTTGTCCAAGATGATTCTTGATGTCCTCAGTAGAGTTGAATCACCCAGAATGATTTCTGGATCCCCGAAGCAGAGTTACTTGATAGTTCTCCGAAATCCCCAGCGGAGATGCGTCATCCCCAGCAGGTTCCTGAACAACGAAGTTGAAACTTCCCTCGAAGACTTGATGATTGAAGTCCAACCGTGTTAATGAAGCAGTTCTCTCGGCTGATGCGGAGTGCCTGATGGCAGAAGTTCGGATATCCCCAACTGGTTCATGATTGACCGAGAATTCTATTCCCGACTTACTGATGAAGTCCGACTGATGCCCGAAAGTTCTCTTTGAATGCCCGGTGGCATGATTAACTTGATTGTTGACCTGACGAGTCCCGAGGAATCTTGATGCCTGACGGTATGATCGACCATGTATCACCGGTTACCGTGTGACCAATTCTCCAGCTAGTTGTCGTGCAGCTAATATTTCAGTTTTCGAAGATTTGTTCCCGTCAGAGTATCGTGTACTCGTGCAGCTGGCAAATTTTCGGGTTTGTCGGTATTCAACCGTCTCGCACCTTGATTGGTTGAGAGCCGTTCGCTTCTCACCCAGTCAGGTTCAAGCCGTTTGAATAGGGGCAGCTGTTGCACCCTAAAATTTGACCAACATTTCTTTACTTAGCTTATGTTTCATTTCATTCACATTAGCATTATCATTTGCATTTCATTGACATGTGCGCAGGAGATCAAGAGGTATGACTACCAATCAAGAGCTATGAAGCTAGCTAAGAAGGTTATTCAAGTGTTCAAGGGTTGATATCCTTGTCAGAGAAGTGAAAAGATCCTCAGAGAGATTGGTTGAAACCAAGGTTGTGTGCCTCCTAACTTGAGAGTTGTGGGAAGCTCATCAGATGATTCTGAAGCCAAGAATGTGGACTTGAAGCCTTGAGAGAGCTTATGAGATGTCTTGAAAGCCATCATGAAGCCTAGAGAGGTCATGGGTGCTAGTTTAAGAAGACTCAGCCATGAGTGGTGTAATTAGGGTTTGACTGGGTCAACCCTAGGTCAACTGATGATTTGGAGAAGGTTGAGACCTAACTCAAAGAGCCATGTGATAATGGAGTGACACATTGAGATGTTATAAGGATGATTCCAAGGTCAACTCATCATGATTGAAGAGTTTGAGAAGTTTCAGGCTAGGGTTTCTAAGGCTTGACAGTGTAAAATACCCTAGTTTGACCCCTATCTTCAAGGCAGTTTAGCTCAAGATGTGATTATCATCTCATCTTTCCCCCAACATGAATGTTGTAGAGCTTGTTCTTAGATTTAAATTGAGTACTAGAAGTCCTTGATAGTATTTGTATAGCTCAAGTTATGACTTTGACAAGTTACAGGTCATCTGAGGTATGTGAATCTGGGGCCTTGAAAGTCACCCAACTTGCATCAAACTTTTGCCCAAGAAGGATGATTCCTATGAACTTTTGGTCAACATGAATGTTGTTCCTTATCTTCCTAGCTTTCTAGAGAGTACTAGAAGTCCTTGATAGGATTTGTAGAACTCAAGTTATGGCTTTGACAAGTCAAGGGCATTTTGGTCATTTGGAGATTATAGGTCATTTCAAGCATAAGGCCATAACTCCTATTTCCAAGCTTCAAATGGAAAACTCTTCAACATCAAGCTTTCTTAAAATGATGTTTTAAGGCTAGTAAGGAGGTCATGAGATGTTGAAAAGGCTTGTAGCTCAAAGTGGTAAAAATGACCTAAAATGAAGGCATAAGTTAAATAAGTCAAAGTTGGAAATTGAAATTTTCAAGCTACACATCCAAACCATGGCATGTAATATATCATTTTGACTCTAGAAAACATTTTAAAGACAATGGTTTAGCCACATTTTTGATTTGAGGTCTAAATCATGGACTTGCTTTGGAAAATGGTTACTTGCATATTAAGCATCATTTGCAAAACTTAGAATTGAGGCATGGGCAAGGAACTTGGCAAGCTAAACCCTTCCAAAATGTCACTAGGGGAGAAATTGAAGGAGATTGAGATGAATTGCAAGCTGCAAACAGAATTGAGCATGGCATGATAAGTGATCCAAAATCTCATGACATGAGATGTGTAAAATCTCATTGGAAGGATCTAGAGGGTTCTAGATCATCCAAACTCCATCTATATATTGAGTAGAATGAATCCATGGCAGAGGTTGGTGATCATTGAAGGTTTGAGCATAGTTTGGAATTGAGTTTTCATAGATTGCAATTGAAATCGGTTTCATCAATTTCCTCCATTTCCTTCCATTTTCTTGATTGATTCTTCTTCCCTGAGTATCAAGGATTGATTCCGGATCATTTCCAAGAAGAATTGGTGGCTAGATTGTGTGGGAGCAAGGGGTTTTCAGCACCTGCAACTCAGCATCGTGTTTCAAGATTGAAGCACTTTCCATTGAATCTTTTGCATACAGAAGCAAGGAGGAGGTTCAGTGATCGTGTCCAGAAGATTTGAGAGCTTGAAGTGAAGATTTCGTGCATCTGTTATTCAAGAATTTCCAGGTTTGTAACCTTCTTCCCCTAGCTTGATTTTGGTAGAATTAGGTTGAATTAGGGTGTTAGATTAGTTTTAGAATGGCCTAGGATGGTTTTCAGATGGTTAATTGTTGAATTAGAGACAAAATAGGAAGATCACCATTTTCGGTAGAGATTGGGAGATGATGATTCTTGGGGTTTCAGAAGAAACTAATGGCATGATTAAGTTCGTGGCAAGATTTGGAGTGTGTTTCATGTTTTGACCATTTGCATTGGAGGCTCCTAGAGTGAACTAGGGTTGGGGAAGACGACCGGAGCTCCACCGGTGGTGGCCGGAGCTGGGCGCGAAGCTCAGATGTTTGAAAGGTTGAAGATGACCCTGATACCATTGGATCTTGTTTTGACTTGGACTTTGAGGCTCATCCAACGGCCACGTTTTGAAGTTGAATTGTGAAGGAGTCTGAAGCATGAAACGCACCGTTTCATTTATTCAAGCGTTTGGGCTTAGTAATCTGAGTGTTATCCACACCCCCCAGCAAGCCCAACCCATGTTTTGAACTGGAAATGTTTACTTCCTGCACCGCGCGCTTCTTTATTTTATTTGATTTTCATTTTAATTTCCATTTAATTCATGATTCTTGGAAAATTCATAACTAATTGAATATTAATCCAATTCAGCCCATTATTTTTGCATATTACTCATGATTGAGTCTATTATTTTTTAGAAAAAAATATTTTCATTTCATTTAATTTCTGATTTAATTTGAATTTTGTATTTTAATTGATATTAAAATGTTTATGTTTGATGCATATTTTTGTAGAATTTTGTGTGATCTCATAGTGATGATTCTTGGCCTAATTTTTTGTGTGTGATTAGGTTAGACATGTATGATCCCATAGAATTTTTCTCACATTTTTGTGATGAAAATAGGTTTGCTTTCTATATTGATATTTAGAGACTTCCTTTTTAGGGTTTTAGGTTGATACCTTAGAATGTAGATTTTAGTTCTAGGTCCAATTTGATGATTTGATCTTTGAAACTAATGTGATAGAGTCATGATTGGCCTAGGTTCCCATAGTAATTTTTGTAGGATTTTACAATTGATTCTAGTATTTTAGTTAGGACTACCTTTAGTGCTAGGTTTTAGGTGATCCTAATTTACTAATTCAACTAGTTTAACTCATTTAGTTCCCTTAGATTAGGGTTTGTGCTTGGTTTGCCTTTGATTGAGATTGAAGACAAGTTGAAGACAAGGTGAGGATGCTTGAAGTGGCTTGAAGTTGCTGGGAGCTTTGGATTTGTTGGTGCCTGAAGGTGTCTGATGAAGATTAGGAGATAGGACATAGGGAGAGCCTTGTAGTTATAATGATTTCTTTCACAAACATGGAAAGTATCTTGTGCTTCCATTCCTCCCAAGGACTACAAGTCCTTCTCAGATATTCACATCCTTCCTTTGGAAGGATGAGTGGCTTTATCTGGGGAGTAGAACTTTGAGGGAACCAGTCTCTCATAATGATGAGCCCTTACAGGCTTCCTTTGGTTGTCAGTAAGTTGTTTATCATTTCCTCTCATCCTGTTAAATCAATTATCTTCTGGTTTGAGTATTTTGAAAGATGTTGGACTTATGTTTGAAGATGAGGACTTTATTGAAGAGTGGGGAAGAGGGTGATACCTTGAGCATTGCCATTGCAGCTGAGGCTTGGAAAGCAAGAAGAACAGGTTGATACTTGAAGATCCAATTGAGATTGAGTGAAGAATGAGGAGTTCCTTGCTTGAAGAATATTGAAGGATGAAGTTGACACTTCTAAGTGATTGAAGACTACTCTGAGAAGCTGAAGCTTGTAGGAAGAGAAGACCAAGTTGAGACTGGTAAAGTAAGAGAGATGAAGCTTGAAGACTGAGTTGAGACTTATAAAGAGGATTCAGTTGAGATTGAGAGTGGAGCTGAGGCTTGAGGACTAAAGGAAGTTGATACTTACATTGAATCTTTGAGAGCCTGAATGAATCAAGTTGATACTTGCAGTTAGGAGTGAAGCCTGAAGATGGAATTAAATAAGAAAGATGAAGCTTGAAGAAGAAGATTAAGTTGAAACTTATGTTGAAGGGTTGAAACCTGGGGAAGCAAATTGGTATTTGCCAGTGAAGATGATATCCTTGAAGGGTGATTGAAGTCTGAAGACTGAATTGCTGTTAGAAGAGCTGAAGCTTGGAATTGAGAGAGAGTTGTTGATCTGCTGCTTTCTTGTCTGTTTTCTTTTCTATAGTGCTAATGTGCCTTGTTTGACTTGCTTGATGCATTAGAATAAGTCCATGACTAGACTGACTTTAATCTAGGAGCATGATTGCACTAGAGGTTGAGTTGCTCCCTCTGCTTGTATTGTTATTGTATGGCTTTGCTTGCGGGTATTCGGTAGAGCCCTGCTCCCTTGCCCAGGTGGTTTATTTTGCTTGATAGCATTCCATTTTATTTCATTTCTTCTGTATGATTGCAGTTTACTGTATTTTGCTTGATAGCATGTTGTTATTTCCTCAGTATGATTACTGTTATTCATTCTGGCTTGAGGTTGAGATGAGCTTGTGGAGGCTGATACCCCACACACATTTCCTCCCTCACTTGCATTGCATGCATTTTACAGTCGTTTACTGTTTACTGTTTAAGCTGATGCTTTAGCTGTTTCTGTTTATCATTGACATGATCCCTTAGGACTCTCATTTCCTTTGATAAGGAAGTGATGATAGAACTTCAGGTTGAAACCTATGCATGATAACTTCTAGGAGTTCCCTGTTTCAAACTTCAACTATAGGATGAATCCTTGGCATGACAACAGTAGGACTTGATAGTCTCCCCTTAGTTGAGCCTGTTCTCTTCTCATCTCAAAATAGCTTAAGATACAGTAATCATGAATGATTTCTTTCGTACGTTACGAGCCTTAAGCTATCTGAGAAAGGATTATTGGAGAGCCTCTTTCCAACAGTCTGGATGTTTAGTATGGCACCCTTTGGGTGACATGCGATGCATTCACTCTCAGGTCATAGTCTCTAGTGTGATTGAAATTGGGAACACAATAAAAAACACTTCTTTCGTAAAAGACAGAAAACAAACTTCAAACCTTTTTGCCCCGTGGGCCCGTAATTCAAAGGAAAGCTTTTCTGAAGAAAAGAGTGTCGTTAAACTTCAGCGCCAACACAAACAGGCTTTGTCCCTAACTGCTTGAACTGCTGTTTAACCCTACTCGATAAAACAGATGAATCTGAACTCACGTAATCCGTATTATCCCGAACTACGTAAGCTCTGATCTCTCAAGCCTGTTGAGAGTACGTAGGCACAATACTGACGTTTTGGCGAGCCACCTCCCCCGTAACCAGTAGTTAGGCGAACTACGTTGACTCTGATTTCTCGTTCTCTGATGGGAATACGTAGGCATAAAGCGCGACGCTTTGCCAAGTCATTTTCTTTTCTGTTTAAGCCAGCCTTGATAGGTAGATAGATAAACCAACTCGTCCAGTAAACACAACAAGCATGGATCCCATCGAGTACGATGGACGTGAGGGGTGCTAATACCTTCCCCTTGCGTAACCGACTCCCGAACCCAGACAACGGTTGCGACGACCTTGTCTTATACCTTTTTCCTCAGGTTTTTCCGATCATTTCCTTTCCCGCTTCGAGGGATAAATAACGAAAGGTGGCGACTCTTCTGTTTTGCCGGCACCTTATTTTCGTGGAAGCGACAGCTGGCGACTCTGCTGGGGACTTGATAGTTTCCTGGGATCCAACGTCCCGTATGCGAGTCAGTTTGGGGATCCGATGTCCCCTGCGAGAGTCAATCCTAGCGCTTGTATGATTACTTGTTGGGTTGTGTTTATTTATCACATTTTATTTCCCGCACTTTATTTTCAGTATGATATGATTATCTGTGCTGTTATGGGAGGGGCATTCTGATGAGTGAGAAGCCAGACCCAAGCTTGAGTGAACATAGCATTAGTTGTGGAAATTAGTGGGCGCGTGCTTGCTTGGCAGGCACTAGTGTCTCATGAAATCCACGCTCAGACGAGGTTCTCCCGGTTGACTTCTTTTTCAACCCTTTGGGTTGAGGGGGTTGTTGGTTTGGAGGATTGTCGACTCTGGGGACCGATCATTTGTGATTCAGCCGAGTGAGGCCGCTTCATGAGCTGGTGATGCCACACCTTCTGGGTATCGTATCACCCCTCTTGAATGTCTGTGACACTGATGAACACATAGGATGCCGAACTTGAGTCAGTTTAGGTCCATACCTGTGAGCAGGGTTGGGTTTATTGCAGGAAACTTTGACCTTCAGACTACCTGGTTTTCTTGACAGTGAATCAGTTTTTGGGATCAGAGGATCTCATTACCAGATGTTTATTCTTGACAGAGCAGGTTTATGATTGGGATCTGAGGATCTCATCTGCAGATGTATGTTTGTTCTTGACAGAGCAGAGTTTTGGTCCTGTATCAGAGGTCCTTTATCAGATTTGTGTTCTTGACAGAGAAGAGTTTTGGTCCTGTATCAGAGGTCCTTTATCAGATTTGTGTTCTTGACAGAGCAGAGTTTTGGTCCTGTATCAGAGGTCCTTATTGTCAGATGTTTGTTCTTGACAGAGCAAATTTACGGTCCTATGTATGTGTGTTCTCGACAGAGCAGATTTGTGGTCTGATACCAGGGTTTTCTTCTTATCAGATATATTGGTTGTTCTTGACAGAGCAGTATCGTGGTTTTGTTGATATAGAATCTCCACAGCACAGTTGCCTTGATCTCCTGCTGCATGATTGCATTTTACATTGCTTTGCATATTCATTTTCATTTCATTAACGTGTGTCTGTGCTGCAGGTACTGTTTACCCCGATTCAGGATTTCTTGCCTCTTATTGTATTGTTATGGGTTCTCTGAGGAAGACCGTCGCCTACAGGCTCCCGGCCCCTGATGTGGTTCAGCTGACTGGTTTGATTGCTTTAGCAGATGATTCTGTGAGAGATGAGTTCAGAAAGTCTTACGACAAATTGCTCAGTTTGGTTCGTAAACCTTCTGCATTTGAGTTGAACGGGTTGCACGCTCTGCTGCAGTTCTACGATCCTCCGTTGAGATGCTTTACTTTCCAGGATTTTGTTCTCGCGCCCACGCTAGAGGAATATGCTGATTTGTTAGGTGTGCCTATCAAGAGGCAGATGCCTTTTGTACATATGGATGTTGAGCCTGATCTGGCTAGTCTAGCTCCTGCACTTCATCTGGATGCCTCCGAGTTGGTATTGTCTAATTGGAACAAGGTTCCCGGCTTCTCCTTGCAGTTCTTAGTGGGAAAGACTCGCAGATACGCCGCCGAAGGCCAGCTCAACAGGGCTCTCGCTAACTTGAAGGAGCGCAAACTGACGTTTGAATCCAAGAAGCAGAAGTTAGAAGATTGTTTCGGCGAAGGAGCATGGGAAGATTCGGTCGAAGGTCTTCAATACACCATTGTGCAGAGGGAGTTACTCGTCGAAGGGTTACTCACTCGTCCTGATCATCCAGAAACGAAGGAGTTGTTAGAAGAGTTTCGCGCCTGTGGCCGTACTTGACTATGTTTGTAATCCTTTTGTTTCGATCATTATTGTATGCTGACCATCACCAGGCTTGTTGGTTGAGGTCATGCTATTCGTTCTGCTTGTACTCACTGATGTCGTGTACTGCCTGGATGGGCTTCTTTCTTTATATATGAGATTGTTATTTCCATGACTGGACTCGGACTTCTTATTATCATCACTGGCACTCAGGCACTAGGATCGGGGGAGATCTCCCTAACACACAGACACACGTTTGCATTTGCATGAAGCATTTGCATAACGAGCACTTTGTCGCTTTTTCCTAACCCTTTTGTGTTTCCAGGTTGTTTCAGGTGGTTCCAGGATTGATCAGAGACCTATTCACCGCTATCCGACCAGAGCTAATCAAACCAGAATCATGGAGCAAGTGCAAACTGATGTTCAGGAACTCCGCGAAAGAATGGATCGCTTCATGGAGCTCATGCAAGCGGTCGCCAATGGCCAGGATCAGCTCAGAACCTTGGTTCAGCCCCTGATTTCAAGGGTCGATAGTAATGGCGTGCTTCATGGGGGGACTGTTCCTACTCCTCCACCAGTTGAAACTCCACAGAATGGCGTCCCCGTGACCGGGAGGAATGACAGTGCCAACGGCAACGTGATAGCTAATATGGGACTTAATGGCAATACGACGGGCGTCGGTAATGGGAGTCTGGAAGCTAATGTCAATGTTGGGCTGGGCAACGGCAATGCAGGTGTTGGGAATATGTTTGGGCCTCAGCCATGGCTAGAGGATCGTCAGGACGATGTGTTCTCTCAGAGAGGTGCTGAAGGGGAGCTGAATGCTGAAGCACGTCTAAGGTTCAAGGCACTTGAGGATAAGATGAGAAACATCGAGAACCAGAACACCCTAGGCGTTGATATGTCTAAGTTGGGATTGATTGCTGATTTCAAGGTGCCTCCCAAGTTCAAGGTACCTGACTTTGAAAGTATAAGGGCACCACTTGCCCTCGCGTCCACCTGAGATCGTATTACAGGAAAATGTCCGCCCATTCTGAGGACGAGAAGTTGCTGATGCACTTTCAAGACAGTCTTTCCGGGCCATCCCTCGAGTGGCACATGAGTTTGGAGCCTACCAGTGTGCGCACGTGGAAGGACCTTGCTGAAGCATTTGTGCACCACTACCAATACAATAGCGACTTGGCCCCGAACTGAGTCCAACTGCAGAATCTGTCGCAGAGGAACAATGAAGGGTTTAAGGAATACGCCCAGCGGTGGCGTGAATTGGCAGCCAGGGTTCAGTCGCCGATGGTTGAACGCGAGCTTGTGCAGATGTTTGTAGCCACCCTCCCAGGGGTTTACTACGAGAAGTTGGTCAGCGGTATGTCTGGAACATTCTCAGATCTCATTATCACGGGTGAGCACATCGAAAATGGGATCAAACTCGGGAAAATTCAAGGTGAGTCATCCTCAGCTGGAGGAGGCGGAAAGAAACCTTATAGTGGCAAAAGACGGGAAGGAGAAGCGAGCGCTGTGACCAACGCTCGAAGGAAGGGTAAAGGCTCTCACCAACAGGTGGCCAGTATAACTGATGGGCTAAAGACGTGTCTACTTATGCGTCTAGCGGTATCTTACTGCAAGTGCACAGCCTATCGAAGTAATATTTAAGATTATCGATCCACAGGGATTCTATGGTTACTTAGTGCTAGATGAACTTCTAGTTTAGCTAAGGCGAATGGTTGTCACGATTTTTTGTTGGTTTTTAAGACTATTAAAGGCGGAATTAAATTTAAGTTTTAATAAAATAATATTAAGGCGGTCGGTATGTAATTATACTAACTTAGGTGGGTCAATCTAACCTAGGCTTATAAAGGTGTTCACTTAATCTATTCGGTAGATATTACCAGTTTAAATACCCTCAACTCACACTCTCGTGGTCTTATATCAGATCTTATCCCTAAAGCCCTATGCCTGCTCTCGCTAGCCCATAAGTGTTTAGAGGTAATTTTTTGAAACTAAGTAATTCTAATTTATCTTAAAGCGCTCTCGCTGTGTTTAATTTAAATGCCTAACTTTAGCTATCTGGTTAAAATCTCACACTCTCGTGGTCTTGACCTAACCTAATACTCTTTTCTTACTCTCGTAACGAAAAGGTCTATTTCAATTAAAAAGTATCAGCCAGAATGTTAAGTGATTAATTATTTTTAGCCTATGGTTATATTTTACCGATTAAGTTTGTTATAACTACATACCGCCCTAAGGTGTTTAGCTACTCATCGATGTTGAACCAGACAGAGATAGAAAATTTAATAATAACGTACTCATGGCAGAAAAATAAATAAACATTATAATTAAATTAAATTGCAATATAATGAAAAACCTGGTTAACAAATATTCGAGCAGACTCCTTCTTCCACAGACCGGAAAGCTTGGAGTTAGCGGAAATTGAAAATAAACGAATGCTGAAGGTTTAGAAACAAATAAATGTATAACAATTTCCTGATGTTGGAAATTGTTATATGGCGGGTTTGGATAGAATAAAAAGAACGAACCAGAAAACTAAAAATAATGCAGGAATAGAAAGGCTGGTTCGTAATACAGTTCGGCAGAGCTTCCGCAGGAATTTGAATAAAGATGCTCTCCCCCCTTGTTCATAGAACTTGTACTATTTATAGAATCCTTAATGGGCTGGATTTTTGGACCTTTGTTACATGGTCCTTGCTGAATTTGTGGAAGGAATGCAGGAACGTGGCAACAAAATAGGAGAAGTGGTCTTCACGTAATAACAAAATAGGAGAAATGGTCTTCACGTAATGCCTTGACGTAGTCTGAGTCAAAAACCTAATTTTACCCTTGTCACGGTCGTGACAAGGTCTTCACGTTCGTAACTTGTGGTTTTTTAGTGTCACGGTCGTGACCACTCTCTTACGGTCGTGATGGCTCAAATTGGGGTGTCACGGTCGTGACACCCTTGTGACGACCGTGGCTGCAACAAATTATGCAGTATTTTGCAGGCTTCTTCATTTCTTCATCTCTTTATGGTTTCTTTTGTTCCTTTTGCTCTTAATTCATGATTTAGCTCCATATAATGATGTACCTGCAAAATGTTAAGAAAAACTCGAGAAATCGAGTGTTAAAACGGTGAATATGCGATAAAACGTTAATGAAACCTAGCAATATAATCGATGCGTTTTCTCGTTATCAAACTTCCCCAAACTTAAACCTTTGCTTGTCCTCAAGCAAATAGTCGGTTGAAAATCGGCGGACAAGATTTTATTCCCGCATACTCATAACAAACCGTACGAGGGATCGTTTTGTCGGATAACCCGGTACTTTGATAGAACACTACCGATACACTAATGACACAAGCAACAAGCTATGTCGTCGACTTCCCGTTAAACGAAACAATCGGCAATTACATTACGATTTCACCTGGAGTTTTTCGATCTTATTTCGCCCGGTTTCATTCTAGCGCAATCACATTAAGCCCTTTGCCTTAGCACGCACGTAGTGGAGTAGCCGGTTAGCGACTTTGATCCTTTTTTTTTGAGCACGGGGTCTGGTACACGAGTGTGGTAACCCTACATATTTTATCCGATTTGGAGGTTGTGGGGGATCGAGCCGTAGCACGCCCTACCGAGTTCAGAACCAGTACCTCTGAACCAACTTGCATCGGACTCCTTCTCATATTTCTCGTTTCTTATATGCGACCGTGTACTTTGGTGCAATTTCTTTTCATTTTGCATCGAGATATGAAGGATCATTATTGATTAGGCATCAAACGCTTATATTCATCGGCTCCCCACGTGGTTTGTGTTCAGGCGGTGCTGACTGCTAGTATAAACTACTAGGGGTTACTTTTGGACTGAAACTAAAAGTGTACTCGTAATGGTAATCGGGATGGAATTGCTTAAGTAGGGAGTCAAAGATGTCAAGATTGTATTGGTCTTGTTTAACCGTTCTCGGCTTCCTAATTACGATTCCGTAGGTAAGTCGGGTAATGCGAATAATTAAAGATTTTTTCTGGTATAGCTAAATAATCGGGGAAAGTTCGAAATTAAAGAAAATAGCACAAAGATTTGCTCATTTCATTAATCTTGCGAAAAGAAATACAACGGGATTGAAAATACAACGAAATGGAAAAGTGCGAAAAAGGGAAAATGCGGAAATGAAAGGTACCTCTCCCACACTATATCAGACATTGTCCTCAATGTTGTGATATAAATGCGGTAAAAGTACAGTACAACGACAAAAACGAAAAACAAACATAAGCAAACCAAAACTATGGCTGCTGAGGACCGCGGGCTCGGCCTCTGGTGCGGGAGCGGCGTCTGGAAGGAGTCGCTTCAGGATCAGAACCGGTGCCGGAGGCAGCAGTGATGCTAATGCGGAGGGCTTCTAGCTCGCTGAAAATTTCTCCAAACTTCTCATTAGTAGCTTCCTGGTTTGCTGCAATAGTGCTGAGTAAAGCATCATACTGCTCCTTCTGCCTTCGCTCCAGTGCGGCGTTCATCTGGTTCTGCTGATAAATCGCACGGAGGACCTCCTCAAGTGTGATTTCGGGAACAGGGGGCTGTCGGGTAGATGCCTCTGGTATATCCTGGACAGGCTCAGCTGCATCCATAGCGTCCTGCATCTCATCCGCTGGAGGGTCTGCCTGATCATCATGAATAGGGACGTGATCGGCAGCAGCAGGTAAAGCAAAGAGCCAGTTGGCTCGGCTGGATGGATTGATGCGGTCGCGGGACGGCAGAATGATATGATGGAAAATGGTGCCATGGACAACAGGGCTATACCTGCCATCCTCTCGCTGCGCAATCAGGTGAGCGGACCTGCAATAACTCTTGGTGAGGAATTCTGCGGCTAGGTGAGGCTGATTAACGAGCAAGTCACCAAGCCCCAACTGAATGGCGAGGGCGGTGACAATGCCGCCTATGAAGAACAGGGTGGAGCCTCTGTGTGCAATGGCCTGGATATGATAAAGCATGAAAGGGGCAGCGTTGATCGGCTCGTCATTAAGAGTGCAGTGTAAGAATAGAAGCTCCTTGGAGTTGAGCTTATGGTTGCTTTCTCGAGCGAAGATGGTGTTGCATATGACACGGTGGAAATAGCGGATTGCCGGGTTGTGAATGTGCGTAGCGTTGAGGCTTTGGAAGGCTGATGCACGGGTGTTGGTTAAGTCGTGCCATAGAGTGAAAGCTTGTTCACTAAAATTATCGGGCACGCGACGGTGAGCTTCAGTTCCGTGATCGAAGCCTAACAACTCGGCTATCCTGGTTTGCGAAATGTTGAACTCTTGGCCATGCAATCTGAATTTGGCGACACCGGTGAGCTGACTCTGAGAACCGGTACCGGTGATGTAACTGAATGAGCTTAAGAACTCTAGTGTCAGAAGCTCGAATGTGGGCTGAGGTTGACTGCAAAGATCCCACAAACCGACCTTTTGAAGCAGGCTTGTAACACTGTCAAGCATTCCGAGTTCCCTCAAACAGACAGTGTCAATGTAACGTGTAGGTCACACACCGCGGTCTTGGAATCGGAGAAAACGTTCTCTCTGAGTTTCTCCAGCATCACCTTCTCTAAAAGTGATAGAATCCATTGCATGCAAGAGCTTAGAGTGAAGAATGAAGATTTTTGATGTTTTGTGAAAAAATGGTAAAATGAAAGAAATAGTGATTCGGGATAAATAATGGAGAGTGAGAATGTGATAGGTTATGATAATGGGGGGTTAATGTTGGTAATGGGGAGGTTACGGGGGTTATGGAGAAAATGGGTAGTTTTGAGGAAGTTATGGAGGAAGAAGAAGAAGAGGCACGAAGAGAAACAGTTCCGTTTCTCACGATTCCTGTAATGGGGGTTGTCACGGTCGTGACAGGGGTGTGACGGTCGTGACACGCTATTTAAGCACGTCACGATCGTGAGATGGGCACGACGACCGTGAGGGCACGCTTCGTTGAATAATTTCCAGAAAAGCATTTTCTCACTTAATTCACATATTTTATAAAATGTATTTTCTTCACTAACACTCATATTAAATCATAAACACCATATAGTATATAATTTCAACACAGTACTATAAGAACTTGCATGGCATGAGAGATTGTATATAATATGAAATAATGCAAGCATAACAGTACATAGAATGAAAAATATATAAATTGCTAAAAATGGAGAAATTTTGGAATTAAAGGTGCATTGCATAAAGTAATTGAAAATGAAGTTACATAAACGGAAATTACGGTATGAAATTGTTGCGAAAAATAAATCTAATTAGAAACGAAAACAATGAGAAAAATAAACTAAATCACTTATAGCATTTTCAAAAGCGTTTCTTCAAGTCTTCGATGGCGGAGTCCAAGTGATAGAATTGTTTGCAGGTTATGTCAGTCAATCCTATAATGTCCAATCGCATGCTCTTAATGTCTTCTTTAATTAGATTAATATCAGTTTGGTAAGCATTGAGAGTGTTCATGATGTTTTGTAAGTTGTTAGCATAATCTCCTTGATTCACTTCAGGGGTTTCATGTACTTCTTCAGTGTGGTCAATGTCATGGTAACCAGGAGGTGTCTCAGGGTCAGTTTCGACAGCGGTCATTATATCATCTTTTATCTAGTAAGACTGAGGTGTTTCAGGAGTAGCTGGATAATCAGGTGGGTTTAACTCATAAAGCCAGTTATCCTTATTGTGAACACTTACTCTAGCATGGTTAGGCAATGTGAACAGGGTTACTACTTCGTTCCGGATTAGGTACTCAAAAGGTGGATGTCCTAAATTCCTTATGATATGTCTATTGAAGCAGAAATTAAGATTCATAGGGCGGATTGTTCCTAGACGGTTGCACCTGTCCAGTTGGTACCTAAGTCCTATGGCATCAGCAATCATGGTTACAAGACCTCCTACTAATATAGGTAATTCAGGTTCTTCTTGGATACGGGTGAAGGTTTGCATCATGAAAGGTACACCATTAACAGGCTGTCCATTAGTGAAACATGACATAATAAATATTTCATCTTTAGAAACTCCGGTAATGTTTTCTTCTTCTCCAAAGAAGGTGTGGGCAAGGAATTTATAGAAGTAACAGAGAGCAGGATTATGGATCTCATCATTATTCATGTTATTTGGTTCAGGGTGGTAGTTTCCGGTTAAAGTTCCCCAAAAGAAATCTAGCTCCATATCCATCAATTCTACTTGTGTGGTAGTAAAAGCAAATGGTCCACTAGGGAATCCTAACAAGTCAGCTAGTTCTTTATGGTTAAAGTCATATTCTATTCCAAATAGGCGGAAACTAATAAATCCTTTCCTAAATCCAAAACCGCGCTCAGGTAGGTAGATTAAGGAGCTAAGGAACTCAAGGGTGAGCTCGCGGTAAGTCACAAACTTATGTTGGATCAATGCATTCTCCCATCCGATTCGGTTTAACAAGTACATGACACTATCATGTATACCTAGGGTTTCCATAGTCTTATCATCCGGGTACAGGGTCAAATCCATTTGCCTCTGTGATAACTCTTCAAACTTCATTCTTTGGTTCCTACCTCTAAATTTGGTTTCCATATGGTTAATTGGTTGGTTAGCCATGGTCAGTGCAAATATGGGGGAAACAAATCAGTGGAAAAGACTTTAGAAAATCTGTAAAAAGTGATTTAAGATAAAAATAAGAAAATGAAATGCATAATGTAATGGCAACAATAGTAATATAAAATAAAACTATAAAATGACAAAACAATTGAACAAATAGTAAAACGATAAATAACAATATGCTAAAAGAAAAGAATAGTTTAAATAATTAAATAAGTAAATGGGTTGCCTCCCACTAAGCGTTGTTTTTATCGTCAAAAGCCTGACGTAGTGCTTAGGTTTAGATTAATCAGGGGAATTAGTGGACAATTCTAAAAGCTTTAGATTATTCGCATAATCTTTATTTTCAACTTTATTGTAATGTTTTAAACGTTTTCCGTTTACTATGAATGGTTCACTATTCCTACCCTTAATTTCTATTGCTCCACTCGGGAATACTTTAGTTATTTCAAAGGGTCCTGACCATCTAGATTTTAATTTTCTAGGAAAGAGCCTAAGTCTTGAATTAAAGAGGAGTACAACGTCTCCCACACTAAATTCTTTCCTAGATAGGCGTTTATCATGCCATCGTTTAGTTCTTTCTTTATATATCTTAGCATTCTCATATGCATCTAACCTCAATTCTTCTAATTCGTTAATGTCTAGGATTCGCTTTTCTCCTACAGCATTATAGTTTATATTGAGAGTTCTGATCGCCCAATAAGCTTTGTGTTCTAGTTCTACTGGGAGGTGACAAGATTTTCCATAAACTAGTTTGAAAGGTGTAGTACCTATGGGTGTCTTGTAAGCGGTCCTATAAGCCCATAAAGCTTCATTAAGTTTAGATGACCAATCTTTCCGAGATATGGCGACAGTCTTTTCTAAGATTTGTTTAATTTCTCTGTTTGAGACTTCGACTTGTCCACTTGTTTGTGGGTGATATGGTGTAGCCACACGGTGTCTTACTCCATATTTAGATAGTAATTTGTCAAAGATTTTTGAAATGAAGTGCGAGCCACCGTCACTTATGACGAGTCTAGGCACACCAAATCTGGGAAAGATTATATTTTTGAAAAGCTTTATTACTACTCGTGTATCGTTTGTAGGAGAAGCTATGGCTTCAATCCATTTCGAAACATAATCAACAGCTACGAGTATGTAATTATTACCAAAAGATGATGGGAATGGTCCCATGAAATCTATTCCCCAGACGTCAAAGATTTCTACTTCTAAAATTCCTTTTTGAGGCATTTCATCTCTTCTTGAAATATTGCCAGTGCGTTGACACCGATCGCAATTTATAACAGCGATGTGGACATCTTTCCATAGATTAGGCCAGAATAAGCCGGCTTGCAAGATTTTTGCACAAGTCTTGGAAGTGATTGCATGTCCACCATAAGGAGATGAATGGCATTGAGCAATGACATCTTCTATTTCTTCTTCGGGAATACATCGGCGAAAGATTCCATCTGGTCCTCTTTTGAACAATAATGGTTCATCCCAATAGTAATGTTTCAGATTATGAAAGAATTTCTTTTTCTGCTGATAGGTTAGATCGGGTGGAAGAGCTCCTGCGGCTAGGTAGTTTACAATGTCGGCGTACCATGGCAGTCCTACAGTTGTCTGGATTGTTTCCACGGATTCTGGTTCATTTATATCTAACTGAGCCAGGTCGCTTCCTATTTGTGCTATCAGCTGTTCATACGGAAAATCATCGTTAATCGGCACTTGTTCGGGTTTAATACCTTCTATTCTAGATAAATGGTCCGCTACGACGTTCTCAGTACCTTTCTTGTCTTTTATTTCTAGATCAAACTCTTGTAAGAGTAAAATCCATCTTAAGAGTCTTGGTTTAGCATCTTTCTTAGTTAATAGATATCGGATAGCAGCATGGTCTGTGTAAATGATTATTTTCGCTCCAACTAGGTAAGAACGGAATTTGTCAAGCGCAAAGACAACTGCTAATAATTCTTTTTCTGTAGTAGCGTAGTTCATCTGGGCAGAATCTAAGCTTCTACTGGCATAGTAAATCGCATGAAGTTTCTTTTCCTTTCTCTGGCCTAGAACTGCGCCTACAGCATAGTCACTCGCATCGCACATGATTTCAAAAGGTAGTCTCCAGTCAGGGGGTTGCATGATTGGTGCGGTGATGAGGGCTGTTTTTAGAGTTTCGAATGCTTTAAGACAATCTTCATTGAATATGAACTCAGCGTCTTTCATTAATAAACCAGTAAGAGGTTTAGTGATTTTCGAGAAATCTTTGATGAATCGTCGGTAAAAACCGGCGTGTCCTAAAAAGCTTCGTATTTCTCGAACGGTTTTAGGGGGTTGAAGATCTTTTATTACTTCAATCTTAGCTTTATCAACTTCAATTCCCTTGTCGGATATTACATGACCTAATACTATTCCTTCGTTGACCATAAAATGACATTTCTCCCAGTTAAGCACGAGATTTACTTTTACACATCTTTCTAACACCATTTCTAAGTTCGATAAGCATCCTTCAAAACTTTGCCCGCATACAGAGAAGTCGTCCATGAACACTTCCATGATGTTGTCTATAAAATCTGCGAAGATTGACATCATACATCTTTGAAAGGTTGCAGGAGCGTTGCATAGTCCAAAGGGCATTCGCCTATAAGCGAACGTTCCATAAGGACATGTGAATGTAGTCTTCTCTTGATCATCAGGATGGATAGGGATTTGGAAAAATCCTGAGTAGCCATCAAGATAACAGAAGTAAGAATGCTTGGCTAATCGTTCTAACATTTGATCTATGAAAGGTAGTGGGAAATGATCTTTTCGAGTGGCTTTGTTTAGTTTACGATAATCTATGCACACTCTATATCCCGTCACTACTCTTTGCGATATCGATTCGCCTTGAGCGTTTTTCACAACAGTGATACCTCCTTTCTTTGGCACTACATGTATTGGACTAACCCATTCACTATCAGAGATTGGATATATTATCCCGGCATCTAATAATTTCTTAACTTCTTCTTTTACTACAGTGCTAAGGGTTGGGTTAATTCTTCTTTGAGATTCTCTGGAGGTTCTGCAATCTTCTTCTAGCAGAATACGATGCATACAAACTGAAGGACATATTCCTTTGAGATCAGATATGTTATATCCTAATGCAGTTGGATATTTCTTCAAGACATCTAAAAGTTTCTTTGTTTCTATAGTTCCTAAACTGGAATTCACTATAACTGGTCTTTTACATTCAACGTTTAAGAATTCGTACCTTAGGTTATGAGGTAAAGTTTTTAATCCTAATGTAGGTTTATCTTTACTTGGCATGGGATCCGGTGTAAGTGCTAAACTTTCGCTTAGACTATCATCCTGATACGGTTTTCGCCAATTATCATCTTCGAAAATCGGAGGGGTTTGAATTTTCATTATTTCAGAATAAGTGGTCTCTTTCAGTTCCATTTCTCTTACACATTCGTCAATTACGTCCAATAGATAGCATGTATCCTCTATAGCTGGTGATTGTAAGAATTGTGTTAAAACAAATTCAACTTTCTCTTCACCTACTTCAAAGGTTAGCTTTCCTCTTTTTACGTCTATTATAGCTCCGGCGATAGCTAAGAATGGTCTTCCTAGTATGATAGGTGTAGTGGAGTCTTCAGAGATGTCCATGATTATAAAATCAGTAGGGATGTAGAATTTTCCTATACGTACTGGGACGTTTTCTAGTATGCCTACCGAATATTTAACAGAGTGATCGGCTAGTTGAACAGACATTTTAGTTGGTCTTAGGTCTCCCATGTCTAGGCTTTTGCAAATCGTTAAGGGCATAACACTGATACTGGCTCCTAAATCGCATAGAGCTTTGTCAATGACGAATTTTCCTATTACACAGGGTATAGAGAAACTTCCTGGGTCTTTTAGCTTAGGAGGCATTTTATTCTGAATTATGGCGCTACACTCGGCAGTAAGTGTAACTGTTCCGTTATCCTCTATCTTTTTCTTATTGGATAAGATTTCTTTTAAAAACTTAGCATACGAGGGTATTTGGGTAATTGCTTCTGTAAACGGAATAGTAATATTCAACTGTTTCAGAAGTTCGACAAATTTCTTAAATTGACCCGTCGTCTTGGAATTTATTAATCTTTGAGGGTACGGAATTGGTGGTTTATAGGGTGGTGGAGGCACATAAGGTTGTTCTTTCTCCACTACCTCTCGATTGTCATCTTCCTTTTCTTCTGGATCATTCACCACTTCAGTCGGTTTATCCGGTTTTTGGTACATGGCTGGATTGTCAAGTCTTAGATCGGTAGGTCCGTCAAGTTCCTTGCCACTTCTTAATATTACAGCGTTAGCATGTCCTTTCGGATTAGGTTGAGGTTGTCCAGGGAATACTCCAGCTAGTGCAGCAGTAGGTGCTTGTTGTTGAGCTACTTGTGAAATCTGAGTTTCAAGCATTTTGTTATGTGTAGCTAATGCATCTACTTTGCTCACTAATTGTTTAATCTGCTCACTAGTGTGAATGTTTTGGTTTAAGAAGTCCTTGTTTGTTTGAGATTGGTTAGCTATAAAGTTCTCCATCATCAATTCAAGGTTCGATTTTCTAGGGATATTAGGAGCAGTCTTTTGATATCCTGGTGATGTAGCTGGTGCTTGACCTGGTGCGTAATAAGCATTATTATTCTTATAGGAGAAGTTCAGATGATTCTTCCAACCTGGGTTGTATGTGTTCGAGTAAGGGTTTCCTTGAGCATAATTCACTTGATCAGTGGGAGTTCCTGCCAATAGTTGACAATCAGAAACTTCGTGTCCTGGGACTCCACATAACTCACAGTTAGGTGTTACTGCAGCCACAGTGGCTGTAGGTGTTATGGCCAAGTTATCGATCTTTTGGCTTAGTTGGTCAAACTTCGCATTGACTTGGTCCATACTACTTACTTCGTACATACCTCCCTTTGTTGGTTTCTCAGTTGCGACTCTCTCGCTTCCCCATAGGTAATGATTTTGAGCCATACTTTCGATAAGTGCATAGGCATTATTATATTCTTTGTCCATCAATGCACCACCCGCGGCAGCGTCAATTGTCATTCTTGTATTGTACAAGAGTCCATTATAGAAGGTATGGATGACCATCCATTCTACTAATCCATGATGTGTACAAAGTCTCAGTAGATCCTTATAGCATTCCCAAGCTTCGAATAATGATTCACTTTCTCTTTGCTTAAATCCGTTGATCTGAGCTCTCAGCATAGCTGTCTTGCTAGGTGGAAAATACCTATTCAAGAAAACTCTCTTAAGTTCTTCCCACGTAGTTACTGAGTTCGAAGGCAGAGATTGAAGCCAAGCTCTTGCTCTATCTCGAAGCGAAAAAGGAAATAAACGTAGTCTAATAGCTTCTTGGGTAACTCCATTGGCTTTTACGGTATCTGCATATTGCACAAAGATCGAAAGATGAAGATTCAGATCCTCGGTAGGATTTCCGGCGAATTGATTTTGTTGCACGGCTGATATCAACGAAGGTTTTAGTTCGAAATCATTTCGGTTGATAGCCGGCGCTGCAATGCTTGAATGCGGTTCAGCTTGCGAAGGATTAGCATAATACTTGAGTGGATGAGTCTGTTCTTCAGCCATCTCTGCGTCCTTTGATTTTACGACTGGTTTAGGCGGATCTAATTGAAGATCTGGAATATTGTAATTATTTTCGAAGTCGAATATACGTCTTCTTACGTGTAAGAAGCGTTCCGATTCAGGGATTAGAGGTTGCAAGTCTTCGCTTTTAGAGCGAGTACTTGGCATACACTCGGAGATTAGATTAAATTAAATAGTTGATACCTTAGTCTAGACAATGCTACCTAAATGCACTAGTAACTAAATTAAGGAATCCCCGACAACGGCGCCAAAAACTTGATGGGCTAAAGACGTGTCTACTTATGCGTCTAGCGGTATCTTACTGCAAGTGCACAGCCTATCGAAGTAATATTTAAGATTATCGATCCACAGGGATTCTATGGTTACTTAGTGCTAGATGAACTTCTAGTTTAGCTAAGGCGAATGGTTGTCACGATTTTTTGTTGGTTTTTAAGACTATTAAAGGCGGAATTAAATTTAAGTTTTAATAAAATAATATTAAGGCGGTCGGTATGTAATTATACTAACTTAGGTGGGTCAATCTAACCTAGGCTTATAAAGGTGTTCACTTAATCTATTCGGTAGATATTACCAGTTTAAATACCCTCAACTCACACTCTCGTGGTCTTATATCAGATCTTATCCCTAAAGCCCTATGCCTGCTCTCGCTAGCCCATAAGTGTTTAGAGGTAATTTTTGGAAACTAAGTAATTCTAATTTATCTTAAAGCGCTCTCGCTGTGTTTAATTTAAATGCCTAACTTTAGCTATCTGGTTAAAATCTCACACTCTCGTGGTCTTGACCTAACCTAATACTCTTTTCTTACTCTCGTAACGAAAAGGTCTATTTCAATTAAAAAGTATCATCCAGAATGTTAAGTGATTAATTATTTTTAGCCTATGGTTATATTTTACCGGTTAAGTTTGTTATAACTACATACCGCCCTAAGGTGTTTAGCTACTCATCGATGTTGAACCAGACAGAGATAGAAAATTTAATAATAACGTACTCATGGCAGAAAAATAAATAAACATTATAATTAAATTAAATTGCAATATAATGAAAAACCTGGTTAACAAATATTCGAGCAGACTCCTTCTTCCACAGACCGGAAAGCTTGGAGTTAGCGGAAATTGAAAATAAACGAATGTTGAAGGTTTAGAAACAAATAAATGTATAACAATTTCCTGATGTTGGAAATTGTTATATGGCGGGTTTGGATACAATAAAAAGAACGAACCAGAAAACTAAAAATAATGCAGGAATAGAAAGGCTGGTTCGTAATACAGTTCGGCAGAGCTTCCGCAGGAATTTGAATAAAGATGCTCTCCCCCCTTGTTCATAGAACTTGTACTATTTATAGAATCCTTAATGGGCTGGATTTTTGGACCTTTGTTGCATGGGCCTTGCTGAATTTGTGGAAGGAATGCAGGAACGTGGCAACAAAATAGGAGAAGTGGTCTTCACGTAATAACAAAATAGGAGAAATGGTCTTCACGTAATGCCTTGACGTAGTCTGAGTCAAAAACCTAATTTTACCCTTGTCACGGTCGTGACAAGGTCTTCACGTTCGTAACTTGTGGTTTTTTAGTGTCACGGTCGTGACCACTCTCTTACGGTCGTGATGGCTCAAATTGGGGTGTCACGGTCGTGACACCCTTGTGACGATCGTGGCTGCAACAAATTATGCAGTATTTTGCAGGCTTCTTCATTTCTTCATCTCTTTATGGTTTCTTTTGTTCCTTTTGCTCTTAATTCATGATTTAGCTCCATATAATGATGTACCTGCAAAATGTTAAGAAAAACTCGAGAAATCGAGTGTTAAAACGGTGAATATGCGATAAAACGTTAATGAAACCTAGCAATATAATCGATGCGTTTTCTCGTTATCAATAACTATCCTGGCGGTTCAACAGCCACAGTAGCAGCAACAGCAGCAACAAGGGTACAGAAAGTATCAGAATAGGGCACCTCTGTCGAGACGTCACCTCGAGACACCGCCCATGTCGTACGCGCAACTATTGCAGACTTTGCTTCAACTACAGTTGATCCAGAAGAGAACGCTGGCTCCTTTGACAGGGGCACCACCGCCAGGTTATGACGCGAATGCAACTTGTGAATTTCACTCAGGGGCACCAGGCCACACAATATAGAATTGCAAAGCCTTCAAGCACAAGGTGCAGGACATGGTGGATGCCAAGATCATCAACTTCTCGGATAATGTGCCAAATGTCATGAAGAACCCTATGCCGAATCATAGGGGAGGTGGAGTGAACGCCATTATCGAAGACGAGAGTTCGAATTTGTTGACTGACGTCAGAGATCTGAAGATGCCGCTTAGCTTCGTTAAAGCTAAGTTGATGAAAAGGGGTTTCTTTCCAGGTTGCGGAGAGCTATGTATGGGCTGTGCGACACGTTCTGATGGATGTGAACAGTTGGTAGAAGGAATTCAAAGTCTGATGACTGAAGGTATTTTATAGTTTAGCCGGAGGGCCGAATATGGATCAGGGGAGGTAGTGCTGAAGCAAGATGATGAGGTCGCCACCATCACCATCCCTCGCCAGACGATAATTATTTTTGCGCCCAGGCCGCCCATAATTACTATCACCAAAGCTGGGCCGATACCCTTCGAGAGCACTAATGTTGTCCCGTGGCATTATGGGGCTGAAGTCTACTGCAACGAAAAGAAGTTGGAGCTAGAACCGTTTGGGTCGACTGTGGAGAACCTTGTGGGAATCAGTGGTATTACTCGCAGCAGAAGAGTGTTTGCACCACCAGAGGTCATGGCGGATAGAGCAGTCAGAGCTGATGCGGCTGATAAAGGTAAAAGTAAAGTCGTTGAAGAGATCCCTCGTGGGGTAGAAAAAGACTGACTTGTTAAAGACGCCGAGGAGTTTATGCGGTTGATTAAAAAGAGTGACTACAAGATTGTAGATCATCTCCATCAGACACCCTCGAAGATTTCCATCCTGAACTTATTGTTGTGTTCTGAAGCACACCGCAACGTGCTGCTGAAGGTGTTGAACGCCGCATATGTACTGCAGGAAATATCGGTAAATCAGCTAGAAGAGGTCGTAGCCCATGTAAATGCTGGAAATGGGTTAGGTTTCACTGACCTGGAGCTGACGCCGAAAGGGAGGAACCACAATAGCGCCCTGAACATCTCGATAGAGTGTAGGGCAACGATTATGTCGCACGTGTTGGTGGACACGGGTTCGTCGCTTATTGTTCTTCCGAAGAAGGCATTAATGAAGTTGGATACTCATGGAGTGATTTGCACACCCAGTGATCTGGTTGTGAAGGCGTTCGATGGGACTAAACGCCATGTTTTCGGGGAGGTGACCCTGCCAATCCAAGTCGGGCCAGAAACGTTCGACGCGGTCTTTTATATTATGGACATCATGCCTGCCTACAGCTGTCTCTTGGGCCGGCCGTGGATCCATGCTGCTGGTGCCATGACCTCCACGTTGCACCAGAAACTCAAATATGCTGTCGGGGGTAGCATCGTAACTGTTTGTGGCGAGGAAGACATAATGGTGAGCCATTTGTCGTCCTTTAAGTATGTTGAGATGGATGGAGAAATCCATGAGACTCTATGCCAAGCGTTCGAAGCTGTCAAAGTGAAGGACGTAGCTCCTGTAGTCACTGAAAAGCCAGAGATGACTCTCTCCTCATTCAAGGAAGCTCGGGCCGTTGTCCAAGCCGGATCTACCCCAGGCTGGGGGCGAATTTTGGAGATACCTAACAAGCAAGATAAGTTTGGGTTGGGATATTCTCCTGGAGCTGAAGCTTCTTCTTCTAGCAGTGAGTCGCGAGGTAAAGGGCCGATCCAGTTTACCAGTGGCGAGGTGATATTTGAAAGCGTCAACGCGGTGTCTGAAGACAGCGGAGATAGCAACTGTGACCTCGACTCTTGGATCCAGCCAAGCAAGCCAGGCGAGGGCCTCACCAACTGGTCCGTCAAGGATATCATCCAGATGACAAGCGAAGAGTAATGATTTACTTTTTCCAATCATTGTACAACCCTATGTCCTACCCGGGGCATAGTGGTTTTATTGTCAGGGCCTTGTTGGATTATGTACATGCATTTTGTTAATAAATCAAAGGCGTTTTCTTCGTATTCAAATATTGTGATCTCTGTTATTCCTGTTTTATATTTGTTTTGAAAAATAACAAAATGGCAATGGGGTTTGTGCTAACCTGCATATCCTTGTCTTAAGCTTAACCCTTGTTATTGCAGGATCCACATCACAGATGACATCGACTCTGGACCTTCTACGACTCACTTCGACTTCGATTGCCCGATCTATCAAGCTGAAGAAGAGATTGATGAAGACGAAGACCTTCCTGAAGAGTTGTCCCGCTTGTCGAAACAAGAGGAGAAAATTATTCTGCCTCATGAAGAGGAGATTGAGATCGTGAATCTGGGTTCTGAAGAACTCGTCAGAAACGTCAGGATAGGGGCTGCATTGCAGAATGATGTCAAGCAGAGATTGGTCGAGATGCTAAGAGAGTATAGTGACGTCTTTGCTTGGTCATACGAAGATATGCCTGGACTTGACACTGACATCGTGGTCCACCACTTGCCGTTGCGAGAAGATTGTCCACCCGTTAAGCAGAAGCTTAGGAGGACACGACCGGATATGGCCGTTAAGATCAAAGAAGAAGTGCAGAAGCAGCTTGATGTTGGCTTCTTAGCGGTCACTACTTACCCTTCGTGGGTCGCCAACATAGTGCCTGTACCGAAGAAGGACGGTAAGGTACGAATGTGCGTCGATTATCGGGATTTGAATAGGGCGAGCCCTAAAGATGATTTCCCGCTGCCTCATATTGATGTGTTAGTCGATAATACAGCCCAGTTCTCCGTGTTTTCGTTCATGGATGGCTTCTCCGGTTACAATCAGATCAAGATGGCGCCGGAGGACATGGAGAAAACGACGTTTATCACTCCCTGGGGAACATTTTGTTACAAGGTAATGCCTTTCGGTCTAAAGAACGCAGGGGCCACTTACCAACGAGCAATGGTTACTTTGTTTCATGATATGATTCATCATGAGATTGAAGTCTATGTTGATGACATGATTGCGAAGTCCCAAACGGAGGAGGGGCATCTGGTCAATTTCCTGAAGCTTTTTGAGAGGCTTAGGAAGTTCAGGTTGAGGATGAATCCTAACAAGTGTACTTTCGGAGTACGGTACGGAAAGTTACTGGGGTTTATCGTGAGTGAAAGAGGCATCGAGGTTGATCCTGCGAAGATAAAAGCGATACAAGAAATGCCAGTGCCAAAAACAGAAAAAGAAGTTCGTGGTTTCTGGGTCGAATAAACTACATTGCAAGGTTTATTTCGCAGCTCACAGCCACGTGTGAACCGATGTTCAAACTGTTAAAGAAAGATCAGACGATTATCTGGAACGAGGATTGCCAAAAGGCATTTGACAAGATAAAACAGTATCTACAGGAACCTCCAATCTTGATACCCCTAGTGGCTGGACGGCCACTAATCATGTACTTGACAGTTCTTGAGAATAGTATGGGGTGTGTTCTCGGTCAACACGACGAGACAGGCAGAAAAGAGCATGCCATTTACTACTTAAGTAAAAAGTTCACTGACTGTGAATCTCGCTACTCAATGTTGGAGAAAACGTGTTGTGCACTAGCTTGGGCTACCAAACGTTTATGACAGTACATGCTCAACCACACCACCATGCTAATTTCGAAGATGGATCCGATCAAGTACGTCTTCGAGAAGCAAGCGCTTTCGGGCAGGATTGCCAGATGGCAAATGGTGTTGACGGAATATGACATTCAGTATGTTTCCCAGAAGGCCATCAAGGGAAGTGTATTGTCTGATTACCTTGCCGAACAGCCGATCGAGGATTACCAGCCGATGAAATTTGAATTCCCTGATGAGGATATCATGTTTCTTAAAGCAAAAGATTGCGATGAACCGTTGCCCGACGAGGGGCCAGATAGGAAATCCCAGTGGAAATTGATATTTGACGGGGCGGTTAATTCTTATGGAAGTGGCATTGGGGCGATCATCACGACTCCCCACGGATCCCACATCCTGTTTACTGCGAGACTGACGTTTCCAGTCACCAATAATGAAGCGGAGTACGAAGCATGCATCATGGGTCTAGAAGAAGCAATTGATTTGAGAATCAAGAACCTAGACGTATATGGTGACTCGGCGCTTGTGATCAACCAGATTAAAGGGGAGTGGGAGACTCGTCAATCGAATTTGGTGTCGTACATGAACTATGTCAGAAGGCTGCTTCCGTTCTTTGATCGAGTGGAACTCCATCATGTGCCCAGGGCCGAGAACCAGATGGCTGATGCCTTAGCCACGTTGGCTTCGATGTATAAAGTCAATTTTTGGAATGAGGCTCCAAGAATTGTCCTTTCCCGTCTTGATAGACCTGCATTCGTCTTTGCGATCGAGGAAGCCTCCGACGGCAAGCCATGGTTCCACGACATCCAGACCTTCCTTATGACTAAGAAATATCCTGCGGGAGCGTCAACCCAGGATAAGAAGACTCTGAGGAGGCTGTCTGGAAATTTTTATCTCAATCCTGATGGAGTTTTGTATAAGAGAAACCACGATCTCGTGCTACTCAGATGTGTAGATGAGAAAGAGGCGAGTATGCTCATGGAAGAAGTCCATGAGGGCACATTTGGTACGCACGCCGGCGGGCATGCCATGACAAGAAAGATCCTGAGAGCAGGATATTACTGGCTAACGATGGAGTCGGATTGCTTTAAATTCGCGAAGAGATGTCATAAATGCCAGATTTATGCTGATAAAGTTCATGTGCCGCCGCGCCCATTAAATATCATGTCCTCCCCGTGGCCGTTCTCCATGTGGGGCATCGACATGATAGGCAAGATCGAGCCTACTGCATCTAACGGTCATCGCTTCATTCTAGTAGCTATCGACTACTTCACCAAGTGGGTGGAGGCCGCCTCGTATGCTAATGTGACCAAGCAGGTGGTGGCCAAATTCATAAAGAGGGATATCATCTTTCGTTACAGAATTCCCGAGCGGATCATTACTGATAATGGTTCGAATCTGAATAACAAGATGATGGAGGAGCTGTGCCAGAGTTTCAAGATTGAACACCACAACTCATCTCCTTACCGGCCGAAGATGAATGGCGTCGTTGAAGCGGCCAATAAGAACATCAAGAAGATTGTTCAGAAGATGGTTGTGACCTACAAAGATTGGCACGAGATGTTGCCATTCGCACTGCACGGTTATTGTACAACGGTAAGTACATCAATCGGGGCAACTCCTTTCTCCTTGGTGTACGATATGGAAGTTGTCCTAACATTAGAAGTGGAGATCCCTTCTTTGCGAGTTTTGGTTGACGTGAAGCTCGACGAGGCAGAATGTATTAAGAACCGACTGAACCAACCCATCCTGATGGACGAGAAGAGGTTAGCGTCGATTGCGCATGGTCGTCTGTACCAAAGCCGAATGAAGAAAGCTTATGATAAGAAGGTGCGCCCTAGAAGCTTTCAGACGGGTGATCTCGTCCTGAAGAAGATTCTTCCTCCACACTCCGATCATCGGGGCAAGTGGACTCCCAATTACGAAGGTCCGTACGTCGTCAGCAAGGTCTTTTCGGGAGGAGCTTTGTTGTTATCCACGATGGATGGTGAAGATTTTGCATCACCGGTGAACGCGGACGCAGTTAAAAAATACTTTGCTTGAAAGCGACCCGCTGGACAGTAAAAAGAGAGTCAAGGCAAAAATGGGGCATCCCGGCGAACCATAAAAAAGAAAAAAGGTTCGGGCAAAAATTAGGGATATAAATTGAAAAAATGTACACCCGCAAAGTCGAAAACCCGGATGGGCGACTTTGGCAAAAAAGGGTATCCCGGTGAACTGAAAACCCGCAAAGGGCGGTTCACGCAAAAGTTAGGGATTTGGAAAAAAGCAAATGACTGCGTTCCGCGTGTGGACTATATTTGTTTAGTGGTTTGGAAGACCTGAGGGCCGTTTATCTGAATCAATCTCTTCTGAAGCTGAAGCGTCGGAGAAGTATCGAAGTCGAGTGGGTCATAGAGGGATCAACTCATGGTGTTCGTCTACGCCTCGTTGCCGACATTTGTATATACTGATGTATATTTATATTTATTTTTGCGCGGCTTCCTCATTCCAGGAGCTTGCATCTGTTGTAAAACATTTTTACCCATTCAGGGGTTCGTTATCAATGAAATATATACTATTCAGCAATTCTGTTTGTCTGTTTAGCATTTATCTGTTTTGTTTGCGAAAAAGAACGCCGATGTTTTTGACAAAATGCGCATACATAAACTTACTGGCCTAGGCCGCTGATTGTTGAAACAATGAATTACTTAAACATTGTCACAAGATGATAACCTTGATAGGTCCCTTTGAGAAGGGCATCTTGTCTGTCTGTTTGTGTTGTTGCAGGTGTAGCATGTACCAGACAGTACGCCGTATGCATTCCCCAAGCAGGATGATTCCTCCTTCTCCAGCAAAGTTCAGCAGTCCCTCCCCGCAGAGTCTGAACGTGAGATCGTAAGCATTGATATGTTTCCCCGAGCAGAGAAGATTCTCTCCCCAATCAAGTACATCCTGAAGGAATGGCATCTCCCCAACTGAGTCTTTCACTGAAGTGTGCAGCACTCGATAGTTCAAGACTGAAGTCTCCAGCGGAATCGAGATTCTCCACAGAGTCGTACTCTCCCTAGCAAGCAGGATGATTCCTTCTTCCCCAGCCGAGTTTGCAGATCCCCAAGGGAGCCGAGGCCTTGGAAGCAGTTGGGACCATGATTGGTTTTCCCCAGTAGAGTGGTGAATAGCTGACGTTGTGTTCCCCCCCCCCCCCCCCCCCCGCGCCGGAGCCGTTATCTCCAGGGAAGTAGCTGCGAATGCCGTGCAGTTTATTTCTGCGGTTGACATCGCTCTCCTCAGCAGGTCCAGGTTCTCGTAGAGCTTCGTTCCCCTACAGCAATCAACTGAAGTTCGCTTCCCCACAGAGTCCGATTGAGATTGGCGTGACCTTTTTTTTCCTCAGCAGGATGATTCCTTCCCCTATCAGAGTGGTTCTTTCTCCTTGACAGGAGGATTCTCCTTTCAGCATTTATTTTGCCGACGGGATCGCAGCATTTTTGCATGACATTTTGCATGAGTGCATAGCATTTCCACCGCGTGGAACATTACGCCATTGTCGATCATATGCATACTAGACATGAGCTAGGTCGTTACCGTTCTTGTTTTGCAGGTGTTCCTCCACAGAGTCGTTTGATCGAGATGATTCTTGAATTCTCCCCCGGCGGAGTCGTTTGCTTAAGATGATTCTTAAAATCCCCGGCGCAGTCGCCAGAGTTGCCTGCTCAAGTTGATGCTTAGAGTCCCAGGCAGAGCGTCTGCTCAGGATGATTCCTGAAATCTCCAGCAGAGTTATCGGTTCAAGATGATTCTTGAAGTCCCCGTGGAATTATTTGTCCAAGATGATTCTTGATGTCCTCAGTAGAGTTGAATCACCCAGAATGATTTCTGTATCCCCGAAGCAGAGTTACTTGATAGTTCTCCGGAATCCCCAGCGGAGATGCGTCATCCCCAGCAGGTTCCTGAACAACGAAGTTGAAACTTCCCTCAAAGACTTGATGATTGAAGTCCAACCGTGTTAATGAAGCTGTTCTCTCGGCTGATGCGGAGTGCCTGATGGCAGAAGTTCGGATATCCCCAACTGGTTCATGATTGACCGAGAATTCTATTCCAGACTTACTGATGAAGTCCGACTGATGCCCGAAAGTTCTCTTTGAATGCCCGGTGGCATGATTAACTTGATTGTTGACCTGACGAGTCCCGAGGAATCTTGATGCCTGACGGTATGATCGACCATGTATCACCGGTTACCGTGTGACCAATTCTCCAGCTAGTTGTCGTGCAGCTAATATTTCAGTTTTCGAAGATTTGTTCCCGTCAGAGTATCGTGTACTCGTGCAGCTGGCAAATTTTCGGGTTTGTCGGTATTCAACCGTCTCACACCTTGATTGGTTGAGAGCCGTTCGCTTCTCACCCAGTCAGGTTCAAGCCGTTTGAATAGGGGCAGCTGTTGCACCCTAAAATTTGACCAACATTTCTTTACTTAGCTTATGTTTCATTTCATTCACATTAGCATTATCATTTGCATTTCATTGACATGTGCGCAGGAGATCAAGAGGTATGACTACCAATCAAGAGCTATGAAGCTAGCTAAGAAGGTTATTCAAGTGTTCAAGGGTTGATATCCTTGTCAGAGAAGTGAAAAGATCCTCAGAGAGATTGGTTGAAACCAAGGTTGTGTGCCTCCTAACTTGAGAGTTGTGGGAAGCTCATCAGATGATTCTGAAGCCAAGAATGTGGACTTGAAGCCTTGAGAGAGCTTATGAGATGTCTTGAAAGCCATCATGAAGCCTAGAGAGGTCATGGGTGCTAGTTTAAGAAGACTCAACCATGAGTGGTGTAATTAGGGTTTGACTGGGTCAACCCTAGGTCAACTGATGATTTGGAGAAGGTTGAGACCTAACTCAAAGAGCCATGTGATCATGGAGTGACACATTGAGATGTTATAAGGATGATTCCAAGGTCAACTCATCATGATTGAAGAGTTTGAGAAGTTTCAGGCTAGGGTTTCTAAGGCTTGACAGTGTAAAATACCCTAGTTTGACCCCTATCTTCAAGGCAGTTTAGCTCAAGATGTGATTATCATCTCATCTTTCCCCCAACATGAATGTTGTAGAGCTTGTTCTTAGATTTAAATTGAGTACTAGAAGTCCTTGATAGTATTTGTATAGCTCAAGTTATGACTTTGACATGTTACAGGTCATCTGAGGTATGTGAATCTGGGGCCTTGAAAGTCACCCAACTTGCATCAAACTTTTGCCCAAGAAGGATGATTCCTATGAACTTTTGGTCAACATGAATGTTGTTCCTTATCTTCTTAGATTTCTAGAGAGTACTAGAAGTCCTTGATAGGATTTGTAGAACTCAAGTTATGGCTTTGACAAGTCAAGGGCATTTTGGTCATTTGGAGATTATAGGTCATTTCAAGCATAAGGCCATAACTCCTATTTCCAAGCTTCAAATGGAAAAATCTTCAACATCAAGCTTTCTTAAAATGATGTTTTAAGGCTATTAAGGAGGTCATGAGATGTTGAAAAGGCTTGTAGCTCAAAGTGGTAAAAATGACCTAAAATGAAGGCATAAGTTAAATAAGTCAAAGTTGGAAATTGAAATTTTCAAGCTACACATCCAAACCATGGCATGTAATATATCATTTTGACTCTAGAAAACATTTTAAAGACAATGGTTTAGCCACATTTTTTATTTGAGGTCATGGACTTGCTTTGGAAAATGGTTACTTGCATATTAAGCAACATTTGCAAAACTTAGAATTGAGCCATGGGCAAGGAACTTGGCAAGCTAAACCCTTCCAAAATGTCACTAGGGGAGAAATTGAAGGAGATTGAGATGAATTTCAAGCTGCAAACAGAATTTAGCATGGCATGATAAGTGATCCAAAATCTCATGACATGAGATGTGTAAAATCTCATTGGAAGGATCTAGAGGGTTCTAGATCATCCAAACTCCATCTATATATTGAGTAGAATGAATCCATGGCAGAGGTTGGTGATCATTGAAGGTTTGAGCATAGTTTGGAATTGAGTTTTCATAGATTGCAATTGAAATCGGTTTCATCAACTTCCTCCATTTCCTTCCATTTTCTTGATTGATTCTTCTTCCCTGAGTATCAAGGATTGATTCCGGATCATTTCCAAGAAGAATTGGTGGCTAGATCGTATGGGAGCAAGGGGTTTTCAGCACCTGCAACTCAGCATCGTGTTTCAAGATTGAAGCACTTTCCATTGAATCTTTTGCATACAGAAGCAAGGAGGAGGTTCAGTGATCGTGTCCAGAAGATTTGAGAGCTTGAAGTGAAGATTTCGTGCATTTGTTATTCAAGAATTTCCAGGTTTATAACCTTCTTCCCCTAGCTTGATTTAGGTAGAATTAGGTTGAATTAGGGTGTTAGATTAGTTGTAGAATGGCCTAGGATTGTTTTCAGATGGTTAATTGTTGAATTAGAGACAAAATAGGAAGTTCACCATTTTCGGTTGAGATTGGGAGATGATGATTCTTGGGGTTTCAGAAGAAATTAATGGCATGATTGAGTTCGTGGCAAGATTTGGAGTGTGTTTCATGTTTTGACCATTTGCATTGGAGGCTCCTAGAGTGAACTAGGGTTGGGGAAGACGACCGGAGCTCCACCGGTGGTGGCCGGAGCTGGGCGCGAAGCTCAGATGTTTGAAAGGTTGAAGATGACCCTGATACCATTGGATCTTGTTTTGACTTGGACTTTGAGGCTCATCCAACGGCCACATTTTGAAGTTGAATTGTGAAGGAGTCTGAAGCATGAAACGCACCGTTTCATTTATTCAAGCGTTTGGGCTTAGTAATCTGAGTGTTATCCACACCCCCCAGCAAGCCCAACCCATGTTTTGAATTGGAAATGTTCACTTCCTGCACCGCGCGCTTCTTTATTTTATTTGATTTTCATTTTAATTTCCATTTAATTCATGATTCTTGGAAAATTCATAACTAATTGAATATTAATCCAATTCAGCCCATTCTTTTTGCATATTACTCATGATTGAGTCTATTATGTTTTAGAAAAAAAAATATTTTCATTTCATTTAATTTCTGATTTAATTGGAATTTTGTATTTTAATTGATATTAAAATGTTTATGTTTGATGCATATTTTTGTAGAATTTTGTGTGATCTCATAGTGATGATTCTTGGCCTAATTTTTTGTGTGTGATTAGGTTAGACATGTATGATCCCATAGAATTTTCTCACATTTTTGTGATGAAAATAGGTTTGCTTTCTAGATTGATATTTAGAGACTTCTTTTTTAGGGTTTTAGGTTGATACCTTAGAATGTAGATTTTAGTTCTAGGTCCAATTTGATGATTTGATCTTTGAAACTAATGTGATAGAGTCATGATTGACCTAGGTTCCCATAGTAATTTTTGTAGGATTTTACAATTGATTCTAGTATTTTAGTTAGGACTACCTTTAGTGCTAGGTTTTAGGTGATCCTAATTTACTAATTCAACTAGTTTAACTCATTTAGTTCCCTTAGATTAGGGTTTGTGCTTGGTTTGCCTTTGATTGAGATTGAAGACAAGTTGAAGACAAGGTGAGGATGCTTGAAGTGGCTTGAAGTTGCTTGGAGCTTTGGATTTGTTGGTGCCTGAAGGTGTCTGATGAAGATTAGGAGATAGGACATAGGGAGAACCTTGTAGTTAAAATGATTTCTTTCACAAACATGGAAAGCATCTTGTGCTTCCATTCCTCCCAAGGACTACAAGTCCTTCTCAAATATTCACATCCTTACTTTGGAAGGATGAGTGGCTTTATCTGGGGAGTAGAACTTTGAGGGAACCAGTCTCTCATAATGATGAACCCTTACAGGCTTCCTTTGGTTGTCAGTAAGCTGTTTATCATTTCCTCTCATCCTGTTAAATCAATTATCTTCTGGTTTGAGTATTTTGAAAGATGTTGGACTTAAGTTTGAAGATGAGGACTTTATTGAAGAGTGGGGAAGAGGGTGATACCTTGAGCTTTGCCATTGCAGCTGAGGCTTGGAAAGCAAGAAGAACAGGTTGATACTTGAAGATCCAATTGAGATTGAGTGAAGAATGAAGAGTTCCTTGCTTGAAGAAGATTGAAGGATGAAGTTGACACTTCTAAGTGATTGAAGACTACTCTGAGAAGCTGAAGCTTGTAGGAAGAGAAGACCAAGTTGAGACTGGTAAAGTAAGAGAGCTGAAGCTTGAAGACTGAGTTGATACTTATGAAGAGGATTCAGTTGAGATTGAGAGTGGAGCTGAGGCTTGAGGACTAAAGGAAGTTGATACTTACATTGAAGCTTTGACAGCCTGAATGAATCAAGTTGATACTTGCAGTTAGGAGTGAAGCCTGAAGATGGAATTAAATAAGAAAGCTGAAGCTTGAAGAAGAAGATTAAGTTGAAACTTATGTTGAAGGGTTGAAACCTGGGGAAGCAAATTGGTATTTGCCAGTGAAGATGATATCCTTGAAGGGTGATTGAAGTCTGAAGACTGAATTGTTGTTAGAAGAGCTGAAGCTTGGAATTGAGAGAGATTTATTGATCTGCTGCTTTCTTGTCTGTTTTCTTTTCTGTAGTGCTAATGTGCCTTGTTTGACTTGCTTGATGCATTAGAATAAGTCCATGACTAGACTGACTTTAATCTAGGAGCATGATTGCACTAGAGGTTGAGTTGCTCCCTCTGCTTGTATTGTTACCGTATGGCTTTGCTTGCGGGTATTCGATAGAGCCCTGCTCCCTTGCCCAGATGGTTTATTTTGCTTGATAGCATTCCATTTTATTTCATTTCTTCTGTATGATTGCAGTTTACTGTATTTTGCTTGATAGCATGTTGTTATTTCCTCAGTATGATTACTGTTATTCATTCTGGCTTGAGGTTGAGATGATCTTGTGGAGGCTGATACCCCACACACATTTCCTCCCTCACTTGCATTGCATGCATTTTACAGTCGTTTACTGTTTACTGTTTAAGCTGATGCTTTAGCTGTTTCTGTTTATCATTGACATGATCCCTTAGGACTCTCATTTCCTTTGATAAGGAAGTGATGATAGAACTTCAGGTTGAAACCTATGCATGATAACTTCTAGGAGTTCCCTGTTTCAAACTTCAACTATAGGATGAATCCTTGGCATGACAACAGTTGGACTTGATAGTCTCCCCTTAGTTGAGCCTATTCTCTTCTCATCTCAAAACAGCTTAAGATACAGTAATCATGAATGATTTCTTTCGTACGTTACGAGCCTTAAGTTATCTGAGAAAGGATTGTTAGAGAGCCTCTTTCCAACAGTCTGGATGTTTAGTATGGCACCCTTTGGGTGACATACGGCGCATTCACTCTCAGGTCATAGTCTCTAGTGTGATTGAAATTGCAAACACAATAAAAAACACTTCTTTTGTAAAAGACAGAAAACAAACTTCAAAACTTTTTGCCCCGTGGGCCCGTAATTCAAAGGAAAGCTTTTCTGAAGAAAAGAGTGTCGTTAAACTTCAGCGCCAACGCAAACAGGCTTTGTCCCTAACTGCTGGAACTGCTGTTTAACCCTACTCGATAAAACAGATGAATCTGAACTCCCGTAATCCGTATTATCCCGAACTACGTAAGCTCTGATCTCTCAATCCTGTCGAGAGTACGTAGGCACAATACTGACGTATTGGCGAGCCACCTCCCCCGTAACCAGTAGTTAGGCGAACTACGTTGACTCTGATTTCTCGTTCTCTGATGGGAATACGTAGGCATAAAGCGCGACGCTTTGCCGAGTCATTTTCTTTTCTGTTTAAGCCAACCTTGATAGGTAGATAGATAAACCAACTCGTCCAGTAAACACAACAAGCGTGGATCCCATCGAGTACGATGGACGTGAGGGGTGCTAATACCTTCTCCTTGCGTAACCGACTCCCGAACCCAGACAACGGTTGCGACGACCTTGTCTTATACCTTTTTCGTCAGGTTTTTCCGATTGTTTCCTTTCCCGCTCCGAGGGATAAATAACGAAAGGTGGCGACTCTTCTGTTTTGCCGGCACCTTATTTTCACGGAAGCGACAGATAGTCTCCCCTTAGTTGAGCTTGTTCTCTCTTCTCATCTCAAACAACAGTAAAAAACATAATAAAGGCAAGTTAGTATAAGCGCGTTACGAGCCTTAAGCTACTTGGGTAATGATAATTGAGCGGCCTCCTCTCAATCGTCTAGAATTTTTAGTATACGTCCTTTGGACGATATGCGACGCATTCGTCCCCAGGTCATAGTCTCTAGTGCTGTACGAACTACAAACACCCATAAAAAACAGTTCTTCCGTAAAAGACAGAAAACAAACTTCAAACCTTTTTCCCCCGTGGGCCCATAATTCAAAGGAAGCTTTTCTGAAGAAAAGAGTGTCGTTAACTCCTAGTTCTACCGTAAACGGTAACGCCTAAGTCTCCAAAGGTCGAGCTGCGTACACCAAAATGTTGGAACTGTTTGTTAACCCTACTCGATAAAACAGATGAATCTGAATCCCCGTAATCCGTATTATCCCGAACTATGTAAGCTCTGATCTCTCAAGCCTGTTGAGAGTACGTAGGCACAATACTGACGTATTGGCGAGCCACCTTCCCCGTAACCCGTAGTTAATCGAACTACGTTGACTCTGATTTCTCATTCTCTGATGAGAATACGTAGGCATAAAGTGCGACGCTTTGCCGAGTCATTTTCTTTTCTTTTCAGACCAGCCTTGATAGGTAGATAGTAAAACCAACCCGTCAGATAAACACAACAAGCGTGGATCCCATCGAGTACGATGGACGTGAGGGGTGCTAATACCTTCCTCTTGCGTAACCGACTCCCGAACCCAGACAATGGTTGCGATGACCTTGTCTTATACCTTTTCGTCAGGTTTTTCCGATCGTTTCCTTTCCCGTTCTGAAGGATAAATAACGAAAAGTGGCAACTCTTCTGTTTTTCCGACACCTTATTTTCGCGGTAGCGACACTGACCACCAAATTTGAAGGGCTGAAAATGAAGGAAGAGGAGACCATTCATGAGTTTTACATGAATGTTCTTGAACTTGCAAACACCTCAGGATCTCTGGGAGAAAAGATGATTGAAGAGAAACTTGTAAGAAAGATTCTAAGGTCACTACCTAAAAGGTTTGCCATGAAGGTAACAGCCATTGAAGAAGTTCAAGACATATGCCACATGAAAGTGGATGAACTCATTGGATCTCTTCAAACCTTTGAGATGGGGATGTGTGATCAGGCTGTGGAGAAAAAGAGCAAAAGTATAGCTCTTGTCTCAAACTCTGCAGAGGCTTCAGATCATGAAAAAGAGGAAGATCTATCAAAGGCAATAACCATGCTTGGAAGACAGTTCAACAAACTGGCCAAAAGGATAGATGTTAAGTATAAACCTTATTTCAAAAGCTTTCCTGCTGACAAAGAAAAAACTGAAGATAAATCCAACCAAAGCAGAGGAGTACAGTGCCATGAGTGTGAGGGATACGAACATGTTAGAAAGGAATGTCCCACATACCTCAAAAAGAAGGGAAAAGGTCTAACAATCACTTGGTCTGATGAAGATTCTGACAGTGGATCAGAAGGAGAATCATCCAACCATTTTACTGTTCTGAACAGTGTGTGTATCTGATGGTGACTCAAGTGAAGAGGAGCTAACTTATGATGAACTAGCTGAATCATATAAGAAGTTGTCCATCAGAAGCATAGAGTTGTACCAGCAAGGAGAGCATCAGAAGAAGCTCATCAAAGAGCTAGAAGCTGAAAAGAGAGAGCATCTAGTTACTATAAACTCACTCCAAGGAGAGGTAAAGGAGTTGAAAGTAGAAAAGGAGAAAATGACAAAATCCATAAGGATGCTCAACTCTGGAACTGACACCCTAGAGGAGATTCTTCAGAGTAGTCAGACTGCAGGAAATAGGTCTGGTCTAGGATTTGTTGAAAATCAAAATCCTGTCTTGAAACTCAAGAGGTTGCAGCCTGAGATTCAAAAGTTACAAAGGATGTCACAGTCAAAGTTACAACATCCTCCACACAGAAATTGGAATCAAGTCAAAAGACAATTCCAAAGGCATAGATGCTACCACTGTGGAAAACTTTGGCATATCCAAGTTGTGTGCTTCTAGTTGCATGGTTTTCCTGGCCAAAGCAAGACCAAACAAAGAAAGCGTGGAAAAATGAAGCATCATGCCACACCTGGAAAAAGACAGCATCATGCCTAGCCTGGCATGTGGCAGCATCAGGCTAAGAAAGAAGTGCATAACAAACAAAATCAATGGATTGCCAAGACTGTTGCTCTAGCAGTACACACTTCTCCAAGGATGCCTACCAATAAAGATTGGTACTTTGACAGTGGTTGCTCCAGGCATATGACTGGGATTGAGGATCTGTTGATCAAACTCAAACCTCACTCATCTAGTCATGTAACCTTTGGTGATGGTGCTAGAGGAGAAATCATAGGGGCTGGACAACTTGACAGCCCTAAAGCTCTAGAATTGAAGGATGTCCTATTAGTTAAAGGACTAACTGTTAACCTAATAAGCATAAGTCAACTATGTGATCAAGGTTTAAAAGTCCACTTTTCCAAAGACAAGTGTGTGGTGATCAATGAAGAGGGTAAGGAAGAAATGAGAGGATCTAGATCCAAGAATAACTGTTACCTATGGGAGCCCAGAAGTAACATAAATGGATTGGTTAATGAGGAAAAGAAGGACCACCTAGGGCTGGAGAAAAGAACCAGGTCCAAAGCATCATCAAAAGGATACTCAAAGTATGCTTCAGAAAGAAGAACAGGTTGTAAGAAAAGTCAGGTGGGAAGGCTAGACAGGACAGGATACACAAAGATTGGGCATCAGGTAAAACTAGATAGACTATTTTGGAACCTGATGGAGTCCATGGAGGATACCCTGCAGAAAATAAGCAATGTCATTCCTAATGTCATGACTTTGTTCTGTGACATTAAGGGCACCATTCTAACAAGCTCTGCTGAGTTCAAGGGAGACAGGTTTAGGGGTAACGTGTGGAAAGGGCAAAAAGTGTGTGCAAAACCTAGTGGCTATGTCTTAAATATTGCTGACAAGGATTCAAGAAGCATCAAGGAACCTCAATTTAAAAAATTAAGTTCCTCTAGTGTTGATGAGTTATAGCAATTAAAGGAAATGGGGAATTACATTTTGATACTAAATCATTTAATGATAAGTCAAAACGGTATGTTCCCTCCTAGTGGGCAAACATACCTCACTCCCACGTATATAACACACTCTCTCTACTCTTGGTCTCTTCACAAACACTCCAGCTTCCATACCGTCTCAAATAAGCACAGAAAAGTTCCCTCATCTCAATCAACGCCAACAACTATGGTGCAACCAACCTCTAGGATGAACACCAGCAACGCTGAAGCAAACCTTAATGAGGCTCTAGAGATTTCTCCACTTCGTATGATGACTCCTGAAGGATTGCTGGTAAAGAAACCTAAAAGGATGCATGCAAGACAACCAAAAACCTTTGGCTCAGGTCAAGCTCCTCCTACGACTACATCTGATGACCTAAATACAAAGGAAGCTAGACGAACGCACCTTGAAATTACTGCGATGGTTGCTAGTGCTCTCAACATTCCCACATCATCTACCATTAAGGGGACTGAGCTTAATCAAGGTGATCAAGGTGATGTCCCACACAATGTTAAAGCATTGGGAAACAACTCTCTAGAAGGGAAGAATAAGGATGAAAGGTCTGATAAAGGGAATGATGATTTGCATGAAGCCAAAGATGCTGAGGTAGTAAACCTAGAAGAGTACTCTGACAATGATCTCATAGCAACGATCAATCCAGGCATAGCCAAAAGATTGATGAAAAGAAAAGGGAAAAAGGTGGCTGACCAAAGATCACCCAAGAAAAGGGATGTTGAGAAGACTACTGAGTAAGAAGATACCACCAAGAAGGTTGGAACTAAGAGGACTCAGGTTGGACCCTCCAAAGGGTGAAGCAAGGTAACCATCAAGAAAAGAAAGATTGAATCAAGACCAGAACAAGAAACAGATTCTGATGTTGCTATGAATGTCACTAACACCCAATCAAAGAGGAAACCTGCTTCCAGTAAGCTGGCTGAAAATGTTCCTGAGGTGCCTATTGATAATATATCCTTCCATTATCCATCATGTGTTAATAGATGTAAATATGTGTATCAAAAGAGGCTGGCCTTGGAAAGAGAGTTAGCTCAAACTGATCTTGACTGCAAAATGATTCTTGACCTTATTCATAAGGCTGGTTTGATGAAGACTGTCACCCACTTTCCACCATGTTATGAGATTCTTGTGAAAGAATTCATAGTGAACCTGTCAGAAGCATGTGCTGATAGGAAGTCTAACGAGTTTGGTAAAGTATATGTAAGGGGAGAGTGTATAAATTTCTCAGACTCTATCATCAATAAGTATTTGGGAAGACCACATGCAGGAAAGTCTGAACTTACTGTATCTGGCCATCAAGTGTGCCAAGAGATAACTGCCAAACAGGTCAAGAACTGGCCTTCCAAAGGGAAGCTAGTGGCTAGCAAACTCAGTATGAAATATTCTATGCTTCAAAAAATTGGTGCAGCCAATTGGGTACCTACCAATCATAAAACGACTGTTGCTACTATTCTGGGAAGATTTTTGTATGTTGTATGGACAAAAGCTGACCTCAACTATGGGACCTACATTCTTAATCAAACAATGAAGAATGATGGGAGCTACAGTGTCAAGGGACCTATTGCCTTTCCATCACTTATATGTGGAATCATCTGTGAGCAGCATCCCAACATCATCAAAAAGGGTGATATAGTGTGTAGGAGAGAAACTCCTTTAACATTCAATTCCAAGTTATTTAAAGGAAGGCATGTTCCTGACATGGATTTAACTTCAGCTGAGACATCCAATAAAGGTCCCAAAACCAAAAAGGCTGAAGTCATGGCAACCATTAGAGAAACATGCAACGAACTGGAGGCAAGGAAGAAAACACTTGAAAAGCTGCTACAATCTCTTGAACAAGATGAGGATACATACAGTTCAGAAGATGCTACCAAGGAAGATGGTGATACTAGGGAAGATGGCACTTAAGAAGCTGGTTCAGAAGATACTGATGACTGCTCAGGGGAAGGAAGTGACTCTACTGCAGACAACACTGGAGAAACTGGTGGGGACGAGTCCAGCCCAGCTGCAGAAGAGGAATGATGACTTGCAACACACTCCACTGATGGCTGAGGGGGTGCACAGAGGAGTACTGTTGGTTGATAGTTTAGAATCATGTGAATCCTGTGTAAACCTTTGAATTGTTTGCTCTGCTTGAGTTATCCTTTTGTAATATAACCCTTAACAGTTATCTGTTTCTACAACTTTTGACCTATGCTAAGTATTTAGTTGGATCTTAATTTGTGGCTAAAAAGGGGGAAAGAGTGTTAGATAAAAGCATGAACAAGTACAACAGATGGAAGAATTGGTTGATAACCAATGTGTACCACAGGTTATGTGGCAGTAACAGCAGGTGGAAGAACAAGACATGTATCATAGGTTATATGGTAGTGGTAGTAACAGTAGGTGGAAGAACAAGACAGCCATGAGCTGTGCTTGAGCATATGCACCATGGTGCTTATGATATTAGGATGTACAGGGGTAAGTGCAGGTGCTGCTAATGAGATGTGTGTGTGTGTGATAACAACTATTTGGGCTGTTGCTGATATGATATTTATGCCATGTATGCTAGAACTAGGAACTATGTGCAGGAGCAGAATAAAAGCATAGTGCCTCACTTCAGGGGGAGTAGCACAACTGTGTGACTTCAGAGTGTTATCCTGAAGGTCATAACATCCAGAGCAGGCTGGATTCATATGTGTAACTGCATGCTGTTTGCAGGCGAAGTGTTCAACTGATGTGCATCAGTTGAGGGGGAGTAACTCTGTGTTTTACTCACTCAACAAAGAATGACACTTGTAGTGATAACTAACAGGCGGCTAACAAAGTGAGTGTTAACAAGGCTGAAAGCCAACTGTGAGAATCCTGAGGGCTTGAGCAGCTAGTGATTTTCCTGCATGACAGGACCTATGTTAAGTCTTCTGCCGTGTGTAAATCTCTGGTGTAAGTGCAGAGTGTTTTAGCCAAAAATTTGCCAAAGGGGGAGTTTGTAAGTGCTCTTGATTGGCTGAATTTTGTGGCAAAATATGAGTGTATGTATGAATGTCATGTAGGATGTTGATACATTCATAATAAGGACTGTGCAGGGTAAGTTAACTAAGCTAACTATAAGTTAAGCTGGATGTCATACACAATGTTATGACATAGGTCGTATGACATCAAGCGGAGGTTTGTTATTCTGGTAGCTAGAACTCAGGAAACAAATCAGAAGCTCAAGCTGGAATGCAGGAGACATTTTAGAAGCCCTAGGGGAACTAATATGTACCTGATTAATGTGGCAAGCGTGCAGAATACTGAAGAAAGGTTTTATTATGAATAAAACCTAATTTATGCGCCCAGGCCCAATGACTGATCTGCGGCTATAAATAACAGGAGAAGTAATCCTAGAAGGTAGCTGTTGAAGATAGAGGAACAGAGAAATCACCATAGTGGTTTAGAAGTGAAGAGGTTGTTCTTCACGATTGTGTCTTAGGAACACTTGTAATCCAAGCAACTGTTGATTGCATTGGTTAGGTAGTTTCTAGGGTGTGTACCACTCAAAGCTGTTAAGCAAGAGTGAGTGTCACTTGATCAAAGCTTTGAAGCAAGATCAAGGTGTATGTAGTTGAAGTCTTTCTTCATACTACTGTTTAATCTGTAAGTGTGTTTGGCTATCACTATTGTGTGATTGTAGAGAGTGAGTAGGTATACTCAGGTCTAGAGTGTCTCTAGGTTAAATTGTCATTGGATAGGTCTTAAGTGAGGAGTGCAAACTGGAGGTTTGACTCTGAATTAATTCTACTGATAGTGAAATTTCTCCCTGGCTTGGTAGCCCCCAGATGTAAGTGTGATACACTGAACTGGGTCAACAACCAACTTTGTTATTTACTGCTTTATAATTACTGCATAATAGTAGGTCTGTAGTGAATGTCACAGTGGATGTTATAACTTCTGTTAGAACATCCATCGTGGGCTGGCCAGAATTCTCAAGATCTAAGACAAATAATCAACTATACTTAGGATTTCAAACATAGGTTTGAGCCACAAGTGATCATTATTCGATTACGGGACAATTTAGCATTATGTTAAGCAATCATAATCAAGTTTTTGTAGAAACCACGACTATTTGAGGCAGGCCAATGACAATGTTAGTGTTGATGCATGCTAGAGAAATGATAAGTAGATCACTCTCCAAAAGGAATGCCTCACGAAAAGAAAAGAAGGTAGCGATCTCATCTTAATCCAGATTTTTATCAATTAATCAAAGGTAATCTATCACTATTCCAAAGTACGGAGAATTATCCTAATGATAATTCATCCATAGATTTGAAATAATGAAGATTAAAACATCTTTGACAACCAACAATCCATGATCCATAGATTTTATAGATCAAAAGAAAAAGAAGAAGATGAAAGTGGTCAAGATGAAAAGAACCAACAATTTGAATCTCAAATCGATTAAATTATCATCAATATCAATCACCTCTCTTGGTGGATAAAATCAACACCCAAAGTCCATTGATATTGAGAAATATTATCAAGATTCAAGATCAAAAAAAAAAACAATTAATCAAAAATGAATAAGAAAACACAATCAAATAAAAATATTTCCCAATAAATTTCCAAAAGATTTTAAAACAAAAAATTCAAGTAAACCAAAAATCATGGAAAAGTAAAAGAAAATTAAGACCTAAAAAATAAATTAATAAGAAATTATTTAAAATAAAAAGAGTTAGAAGAGAATTTAAAAATAAAATAAAATAAAAAATAATAAAATAGAGAGGGAGGTTTGTAGAGTAATATAAAGGTGGTGATAGTGAATCCAAGGATTAATGGGCTTACAAAGCCCAAATCATCAACAACGTAACTTTAAAAAAACTCAGAATGAAAAAGAAAAAGAAACTAATCCTCTTCTTCTTCTCTGCAATGGTTGCTACTCCCTCTCTCCCCTCGGTTTTCATCACGCCATCAAACCTCAACCGCCGGCCAGAACGATAATCAATCGTCGGGCCGTCACTTTTCATGCTCGCTCTGAATTCTCCATCAATTTCAACTGAATCTCTTCCACACTCTTGAATGGAAAACAAGAAAAAACCACCTCAACGATTCGAATTGCACAGCGGCGGGAAACTCAGGTAATAAATCTCTTCACAACATTCTTGTTCTCATTCTTATTCTTCTGCGTCCAAAATGGTTATTGTAGTTGGATTCAATGCGAAAATTATTGCAAACGGTTGAGATTGGGAGATTTACGGCGAGAATTTATTGTTGATGAAGCTTTTTTAATTTGCAGTGGTTCAGATTTGATGGATTGGAATTGAAGCTTGTGGTTTATTCAAGGTGATGGAGAATTGTTAAAAAAAAGGTAAGGATTGAATTCGCTTTTTGTGGTTGAATCTGTTAAATATAATTCATTGTGATTTGATATGATTAGATTTGATATCATATGATTAGATTTGATATCATATGATTAATTTGATATGATATGATTAGATATCATATGATTAGATATCATATGATTAGATTTGATATCATATGATTAGATTTGATATCATATGATTAGATTTGATTTAGAATATTTTGGGCCTTTTATGTTTTGGGCTAGTGTAAACCTAAAACTATAAATAGGGTGCCTTGCTTTGTATTCTACATCAACAGAACAGATTTCACAGTTGCAGTTAGCAAGTGAAAGTTCAATAAGAAATCCCACAGTTGTGGGTAACACATTCTCTCCAAATACTTCTTCTCTCATTCTTCTCTTTCTTGTTTGTTATTCTTCTTCTCTTTTGTTGTTCTTGATAATTACTTGTTATTACCATCATTATCATATTGTGGGTTTGTTCATCAATCTTGAGATCAAGATTGAAGGGAATTCTTCATAGGGTGTGAGGTGAATTTCCAACAGAATCAAGGTTGATGAATTTGGATAGTGTCTTGAAGTTTTATTTGGAAGCTTTGAAGAATTGGTTTCTGTTAAATTTTTAACAGGGTGTTTTTGGCTGCAAGCTTGAATTTGAAGGTAAGGAAGGCTCTTATTTATAGAAGAAATGAGGTGAGTTTTCTATTTGAAATTTGAAAAATCAGTTGTCGTTTTCCGTTGCTTATCGGTCGTTTTGTGCAGGATTTTCTTGCATTTTGGTTCTTGTGAACTATGTGTGTTTGCGTTTTGGTTGTTACGTATTTTGTTTTGGTTGATGGGATTGTTTTAAGCCATTGTGGTACTTCCAGTTTGGAGTGTAGCTTGATATTATATGGCTCAAATTTGTGTTGAGTTATTGTTTGGCATGTAGAAGGTTTGTTGGAAGTAGCTTCACAAAGTGGACTTGGAAGTGGCTTGGACCGTGTGGCCTCATGAATTTTCATTAATCATTTTTTTTGTTGACAGTTGCTATCATGGATTTTTGTAATGGGCCTCTTGGGTTTTTTTTTAATAATTTTTTTGTGATATAATAGATTTGGGATTAGAATTAGATAAAAAAAAATGGATTTTGAAATAGAAATAGATTGGATATGGATAATTGGATATTAATGTTTTGGATAATAAATGGAAAATTTAGATAAGAAAATGAACGGGTAAAGTGAAAAATAGAGATAAAATGGATATTGAATTGGATAATGAAATATGGATAATGAATTTGGAATGTGGATATAAATGGAAATGGAAAAAATAGATAAAAATGAAGTGGATAATTGGAATATAATGGATAAAAATGAATAGAAACCTTGACTTTAACTCAAAACCATTCTTGAACTCTACCCACAACCCTTTGATTAAAATGAATGAAGCTACTCTTGAACCACTGAATAACTTGCACCTGAAGCAATAAACATCTGAATCTAATCTTGATTTTGACTAAAAGTGAACCAAACTTGCAATAAATCTTGAATCTGGATGAAATTGGACCAAGCTTGAAATAAATCTTGAATAGATGACTTGAAATATATACCAAAATTCCCTAACTTTTGAATATCTTGCAACTTGTCTTCATCAGATGAATTTGATTTTGCACAAACCCTGATCTTGGTCATTTGATGATTTGAAAATCCATGACACAGATAATTTGAGAATGAAACCATCTTGACTTGTTTGACCAAGATCAGGCCAAACTCTTCTGGAATCCCAATCATTGAAAAATAATCACACATGACCAGATAGCCCTGATTAAATCCTCTGGCACACACCCTGACTAAATATCATCCAAGATTCACTTGTTCAGACAAATCTCTAATAATAAATGAAATAAGTTCCGATTCACTTTAAATTTGTCTGAGACAATCTCTGGAAAAATAAATCCACAGATGAATACAATTTGGACTGATGAACTCTTGATCATGATTTCAAACCAGACTTCTCATAGAACAACTGCTTGAGAAACTAATGGATTTTAACACAAGACAACTTGACCTTGAACATACATTGCCCGAGAAATAGCTACTGATGCAGATAACTTGCAATTGAAGCAAGCTCCTGATGGTTTGACTAAGATAATATCCAACTTCCATCTGATCTTAACCATAACTGAATAGCCACACTTGACTTCAAGATATACCCTTGCTTTCAATCTCCTTGCAAAACCCTAAACACATAAAGAAGAAAACAAACAATTTGCAACCGATTTTTAGTACTTTGGTCAGAAGTTAGTAAACATAGACAAACATAAAGCAAGTAAGAAACACACAGATGCTTGGTGATCTCCCTCAGAAACAAACCCACAAAGAAGGGCAAGAGAACCAAAGATTGTGATCTTGTTTGTGGAATGAGATGCAAATGAAATGTGGGATCTTAGGGGTAAAAAATTAGGATTTTTCCAACCCGAATCAAGGCTACCTCAAGACTCTCAATCAGGGGAAAATTCTTAAACAACTCAATCAGGGGCAAGCCATCTCAAGGCGCATCAAAGCTCAACTTCCAAAGAACAGACTATGTCAGAACGAGTTAATTAGGGGCAGACCATTACCATGTTCTGGCCAGGGCAAGACTTATTGCAGAAGGCAGATCCTCTCTGTATCTTCAAGTCAATCAAATAGATCTTGCCAGATGATAGCAATCACCCAGTTCATGGAAAAAACATAACTTTCATGAGTCGATCATGTCGCTATGCTTATTTTTCAGATCATCATGATCATCAAGCATAGAGTTGCGGTTCTCTCAGAGCAAGTTCACAAATCATAGTCAACTGATCAAACTTGGGGCATCAAGAGAATTTTCTTCTACTTCAATCTTGGCATCTTTAACGAATTAAGTGTCGAGGTAATCAAACCCTCCCACCACCCAAAGTCTAATCCGCATTGGCAACTACCAAAATTCCATCATGCTGGCACCTTTAAAACATATCCAATCATCTGTCTGCAATCATGCACATCATATGCATCGCATTCGACATCATAAGCATCATATGCATCATATGCATACAAAAACCAATCATACTTCCCCAGCACTTGCATCTCCGCGCGTTAGCATTTGCATTGCACTTCCATTCGACACGGGACATCATTACAAAATCAAGCATTCATATATGCACAAGTCAAGATCCAGGATCAATCTCAAGATTTCAAGGCGATCTTCAGCCCAATCATGGGCATTTTCTTCAAATTTGTGGTTGTTCATCACGAAGTTGTATCAACCTTTTGTTGATCTCAACTTTAAGCAATCTTCAGCCCAGCCAGAGGCATATTCTTCAAAATTCGTGGGCGTTCCTCATGGAGTTACTTCAATCTTTTGTTGACGAAGTAGTGACCTCCAAGCAAGTCAGTGGGCGTTCCTCATTGAGTTGTTATCATCAACCAGTTATTGATGAAGTTGACATCCCCAACTCAATCAGCAACACTTCTCCAAGTCAGTGGGTGTTCCTCATTGAGTTAGTTATCTTCAACTTTTTGTTGACATAGTGGTTTTTCTCCAAGAAAAATTCAACCTTCCTCTTGGGTGTTCCCAAGTGAGTTGGCTCCTTTCAACCTTTTATTGATAAGGTTGGAGTTCCCCAGTGACCTTTTGTGCTTTAACCTTTTGTTGATATCCTCAAATAAGCATCAATCATCATATATCCAGCAAACTTGACCTTTTGTCAATTGCCTCTCTATCATCCTTTTGGTAATAGATAAATCCTATCAATTCAACCTAACCTTCACCCTTTGTGTGTTGGTAGTTCCCAAAATTGGGAAGTACTTATCGTCCTTTTGGTGGTAGCAACTTGTGTTATTTAATCTTACCGCCGTCTTTTTTGTGTCGGTGATCTATGAAATGTTGGTCTGTGTGTCATCCTTTTGGTGAACGACAACCTTTGACATTATTTTTCTTACTATTATCCTTTTGGTAATAGCGAGTTTCTACCTCACTCTCATCCTTTTGGTGAAGGGTCGTTGCGTGTGTCCACTATCATCCTTTTGGTGATAGATTTGTCATCCTTTTGGTGTCGGAGCCATGTGAGTTCACTATTATCCTTTTGATGATAGGTTTGTCATCCTTTTGGTGCCAGATATTATGTATGCTCTATCATCCTTTTGGAGTCGGAACCGTGTGAGTTCACTATCATCCTTTTGGTGATAGCTCTGTCATCCTTTTGGTGCCAGATATTGTGTGTGCTCTATCATTCTTTTGGTGATAGATCCATCATCCTTTTGGTGTCAGAGCCGTGTGAGTTCACTATCATCCTTTTGGTGATAGGTATGTCGTCCTTTTGGTTCCAGATATTGTGTGTACTCTATCATCCTTTTGGTGATAGACCCATCATCCTTTTAGTTATAGACCCATCATCCTTTTGGTGTCTGAGTTTTGTGTTTTCTCTATATCCTTTTGGTGATAGATCTGTCATCCTTTTGATGTCGGAAATCATTTTGTGCTTACTATTATCCTTTTGGTAATAGCGATTTTTGACCTCATTTTCATCCTTTTGGAGAAGAGTCTGTGTGTGAGTTTTCTATTATCCTTTTGGTGATAGACCCATCATCTTTTTGGTTTCGGGATTCTGTGTTTACTTACTATTATCCTTTTGGTAATAGCGAGTTTCGACCTCACTTTCATCCTTTTCGTGAAGGGTCATTGTGTGTGTTCACTATCATCCTTTTGGTTCCAAATTTAGGTGTGCATTCTCTATCATCCTTTTGGGGATAGACCTGTCATCCTTTTGGTGTTGAGAGTATATGTATGCTTACTATTATCCTTTTGGTAATAGCAAGTTTCGACCTCATTTTCATCCATTTGGCAAAGAGCTGTTGTGGGTGTTTACTATCATCCTTTTGGTGATAGATTCGTCATCCTTTTGGTGTCGAAATTGTGTTTACTATCATCCTTTTGGTGATAGGTCTGTCATCCTTTTGGTGCCAAATGTCGTTGTGTGTGTATATTATCATCCTTTTGGTGATAGATCTATCATCCTTTTGGTGTTGGAGCTATGTGAGTTTACTATCATCCTTTTGGTGATAGACTCGTCATCCTCTTGGTGTCGGGAACCCAGTGTATACTTACTATTATCCTTCTGGTAATAGCGAGTTTCGGCCTCACTTTCATCCTTTTGGTGAAGGGTCGTTGTGCATGTTCTCTATCATTCTTATGGTGATAGATCCGCCATCCTTTTGGTGTCAGAAATCCATGTATGTGTACTATTATCCTTTTAGTAATAGCAAGTTTTGACTTCACTTTCATCCTTTTGGTGAAGGGTCATTGTGCATATGTCTACTATCATCCTTTTGGTGATAGGCTTGTCATCCTTTTAAATTTAGATTGCTTATGTTATCATCCTTTTGGTGATAACGACCTTTGCAAGTTATTCAGTATCCACTCAAGGGTTGACATTGATTTATTTTTCCATTCCCCAAGCAGTTTCTTTCTTTTCAAAAAAATTTGAAGTCTTCTTCATATCGAACTGACTTATACCTTAAAAGAATGAACACCGCAGTCGTTCATCTCACCAAGTTTAAGCCAATTAGATAGGGGCATCTGTTATACCCCAAACTTGTCCTACCCGTATATAGCTTTCATCTATACATCCATCCACTAACTGTTATTCAGAAAATCCAAAAATATGTTGCTCTTACTTATTGTCCAAGTTTAGGGTTGTGCAAGATTGAAGTCAAAGTGTATCAAGTCAGGTGTTTATTGAAGTTTAGTGGTTTTGACCTAATTCATTGGTCAGACAAGATTTAGTTTCCTGATAGAGACCAAGGTGTGCTTCATTCAAGTGGTGTGGGTCAGAGCTTTAAGTTATGTTTTTCGGCCAATTCAGGCTATCAGTGTATGAATTATATTCTCAGCCTAAACCAAGGCAGGTCTTATGATTAAAAATCATCAGAGATTGGGGCACTTTCAAATTAGGGTTTGATGTATTTCAATTCATTCTTCAAGTCATAGTTCTCTGTTTTTTAAGGCATGTATATTTGGCCCATTTTGAAGATATTGGTCCACCAAGGATTTCTGCTTTAGTTTATTTCTCAAGACTTGTTTAGGATTTCATTTCAGTTGAGAATTAAAAAAAAAGGAAATGGAACTTTGGTTCTTGGATCAACAGGAGAAAGTACCAATTTTAATTGTAAAGGTTCGAGAATTGCAAGTTTTGTTCAAGTTCAAGGCTTTTTCATAACCAATATTTTTAGGTAAAAATGTGTGGAAGGCAAACTACATTACCAAATGAAGGGTGCAAAGAGTAATTTCAATGTCCATTACCAATGACCAAAATTGCAAGAAATTTGTTACAACAAAAAAAATACCAAAGTTAAGTGGAGGCCCATTACAAAAGCCCATACAAGAGTTCTACAAAAAAGTTCTACAAAATAAAGGCTATGAAATTGCACAAAAAAATCATCATAAAACAAGCCACTTGAAGCCCAGCCCACCATTACAACCAACATTGCAAAATATTTTACAGCATGAATCACCTCACACCAATCAACAACATAGCCCTTACAACAAATTTCCCAAAGACATCAGCCTAAAATCACAACCTGTATCCACAGACCCCACTATTTTCCCAATCCACACACGCAGTGCTTTTTTCAGAATTACTTGTTCAGCATGGAATTATCATAAGTTCAGAGGCTAATTTGTCTAAAATCTAGAGAGACGAGCTTGAAGCTATGTATGAAAGATTCTGATGTTAGATTTATGCACAGTTATGCCTTGTAATTTTTAGAGACTTTGTATTAAGTTATCTTATCATTAATTCAAAGTTTATTCATATTGTTGTTCAGTTAACTGTTGATTATATTTATTTATGGTTGTTCAAAAGAATCAAAAGTAATGGAAGTAAGAACTTAATGTTTGCAACTTTTATCATTAATAAGATGGAAGGTATTATAAATTATTTAGACATTCTAGTTTGTTGGATTGGGCATGATATAATCCCTAGGATCATCTGACATGTCTAGATTATCAAGTAATCTTGCCATTCTTCCTTGGTAAATTCCAAAGCCTCCTTTCTCAATTGATTTCTGTGTCTAGATCCAGAAGATTTTCTTCTTATGTGTGTCTTCACAAAGGATGTTGAAGAGGTGAGAGCTTCTGAAGTCATTTGCTTGCTAGTAGATCCTTCAACTGCTGCTTTACTTTCACTTGTCTGAGTTGCTGCATTTAGTATGGGTGTCTTTCTGAAATCTCTCTTTGGAACTCATATTTGCTTCTGTTTGTACATCTTGGTGTTTTGAGGATTAAGTGATTATGAAAGTAAGCATGTTGTGAGTTCTTATATAGACATATTACATACATTGTTTCAAGTATCTGTTGTTTTAATATTGATCAAGTTTTATCAAAATCTTAAATGATATATCTTTAAAATGTTACCTAACAATATAACCTTAAATATTCTTTAACAGCTATGAGTGTTGTATTTGACTAGTTTAACTGTTGTTTCTAGTGTCATTTTTACTTCATTAATGTCTTTCAGTAAATCTAAAGGAAGTTATTGAGAGCATTTGCATTCAATAAATAAAATTTGGTCAAAAAGATACTTTTTCATTAATTGAAGCAGAGGATTACAAAACATTGACTCACAAGGAACTGTTAATTCTTAGTATATGTCCCTATCTAAGTTATCCTGAACCTTATGATAATAACAGTTGTCATAGCCAATGTCTAGCTCATCTTCATCAATATCTTCATCTTCTGCCTCTAGGATTGGACGATAAAACAACTTGTTGGACCATCTTCTCTTCTTTGATCTCTTAATTATCTTTATTTTCGGCTCCATCAAAGCTTCTGATGAACCTACTCATGTAGGTTTTGTTGGAGCTGTTGACGTTGCTTCTTCATAAGTGAGTATTGTAGAGGGCACATACCCAGTGGTTGATGATTCAGAAATAGCTCATTTCTGAATGTTTTGGACATCTTGTCTTGTAGAGCTCTGGGAGATTTTTGTTACTACAGAAGTCTTATGACTCTCAACTGATGCCTCCATGACTCTGGTGGATGTTGATGAAAATGGACTAGGTTTGGACTGCTTTTATAATGACTTCTTAGCAACTCAAACGTATGATTTAATCCTGCTTGATTCTTGGAACAATAACGACCACCAAAAATTTAAGGCATGCACTATACAATCCTTAATGACCCCATGTTACTTGATAGTTTTTCAATTCCTTGGAAATTGATCTTATAATGATGATTTGTGATGCATGTATGATTGTAATTCTTTTCTTCTTCTCTTTTTATTTTCTTTTTGATGTGACAAAAGGGGGAGAAATAATGGTAAGTGTTTAATTAGAAACTAAACCCACTAAGTACCTATTCAGTTGTACATATTGGTCATTTATAATTTTGTTATTTATATTTATGTTTTTATGGTTATCTTGCCAAGGTGACACATTTTAACTTTCTTGTACATAGAACTAAGAAGTAGTTTACAAACCTCAGCCTTAGCCTATCAGACTCAAAAGGAGTTTCAAAACCTCATAATCTGATGTTGCCAAAGGAAGTTAAAATATTCTTTTTGGTTTCCTTAAATATGAAACTAAGGGGGAGCTTACAAACCTCAACGTTGGAATTGTTTGACTCAGGGGGAGCTTACAAACCTCAGACTCTGGTGTTACTAAGAAAACTAAATTACTTTTTCTTGAGAGTAATACCTAGTATTATTTCTACAGAACTCTACTTTGGACTATTATTTCTACAAACCTCATACCATGATGTTGCAAAGAAAATTATAACTGCCCAACATTGTCCTTTAAATACCTGTGTTTGTCAACATTAAAAAGGGGGAGATTATTAGAACAAGATTTATTCATGACATATTTTCCTTGGATTTTGATGATAATAGTATTGAAAGAACAATGGTTTATCTGATGTGTGTTACATGTGTGCAAGTTCTTATACTTATAAATATTATTGTCAAAAGTTGTTCTACATTAAGCACACTTCCAGAGTTGCTGCATTGCTAACTTGTGGTGGCAGAATCTGAAGAATACTTGCTAAGTGATGTTTAGAAAATACTCTGAAGCTAAAGGTCTCAGCATCAGAAGAAGAAACATTATTATCTCTACACTTAGTGAATGCAAATTAGCTTTTGGTACCATTCAGAGTTGGTGATAAAGTTGAAGTTGTCTGTACTGTAGAAAGAAAGCTATATTGTCAATTCAGTTTGTCAGCTAGAGTCTATAGATATCAAGGCTCAAGAAAATCTAAGATGCTTTATGGATATATACTCTCAACATCTCTAATACTACAGAATCTCTTGAAGACTCAAAGGTTAAACATGTTACACATCGAATTAAAATCTTTTGATCTATTTGTCTTCAACGACTCTTGTACTATGGAGTAACAACAAAGACTCTTGATCATGTTACCTCCTCAACGACTATTTTCTAAAAAGGATATAAATATGGTTGAAAGTTCAAACTGAATCTTTAATAAGGATAAACCAAAAGAATGAGTAACAAAATCAGCAATTATCAACTCAATGTATATGCAAAAAATTTTGAAGTAGGTTGTAATTTTAAAAGCCTTAAGATTTCTTACACATTAAATATCTTAGAAATCTTAAGAGCTTTAGATCTTTGTTATGGTGATTTCTCATACCTCTGATACTTGTATCATGTACACCTTACTCTCTATTCTACCGAGCTTGTTCAGCAGTTTAGATAAAATTCTTGTGTCATTGGGATACAAGCAAGGAAGTCTCGAGCCAAGATGCTTGAGTCACATAAGTATCTTGCTATGTGCTTGAGCAATGGAAGTCTTGATCAAGTAGATTGATTAAGCAGGAAAGTCTTATGCCTGTGTGGCTTGAGCAGAATAGCTCGGTTCATGAAATTTATAGAAGTAAGTCTTGACTTGGAAGGTGCAAGCGGAGGCTCATGGAACTTGGAGCAGAAGTATTGGGCCTAAGAGGCTTGAGTAGGAATTCTCATTACAAGGAATTGGAGTAGTAAGTCTTGACCTAAGGGGTGCAAGCAAAGAGGCTCGTTTCATGGGACTTGGAGCTGAAGCCTTGGGTTCGTGGAACATGAGAAGGAAGTGTCGAGTGAGGAGCTTGAGCATAAGTTTTGGACCTTGGGCCTGAGCAAGTATAAAAGCCTTATACATAATGCATAAGCAATTGTAATCATGATTTGATTATAGTGAAAATCTCTTTTGAAGAAAGGGGGCGGAACTACTCTTAGTTAGGGGAGGAACCAGTATAAATCTTTGTGTCTTGTGCTATTATTTATTTGCTTCTGTTAACATTTTTCTCTTAAGAATTAACCAGAATCTAAACACCAGTTTATATTTTGAACTCTGATCAGATACAAACTAAGAAAACGGAAAACACAATTCAACCCCCCTTCTTGTGTACTTTTTCACCTTCACGGTTGATCTCTTGGCATATTCCTCTCCTCAAGAAAAACTTCTTGAGTTCCACTAATAATATCTTTTGAGCTTTTACCAAGTGGAGCTTTTCGTTAGCTAAGTATACGAATGAAGAACGAGATTTTGAGCGGATGATCTCCGAAAGCAAATAAAGCTTTTACGGGGATAACCTCAACAACCAAACAAGAGAAACTTCAAGAGAATCAAACTCTTGATAAAATAGCTTAAAACCACTACAACTAAAAACCTCACAAATGTATTTCACTTACTAAGGCATTAAGACAAATTTTGGTGAAAGAAAAAATAAGAGAGAGAGAGAGAGAGAGAGAGAGAGAGAGAGAGAGAGAGAGAGAGAGAGAGAGAGAGAGAGAGAGAGAGAGAAGAGAAGAGATAGAGAGTGTGATAGAAGTTTAAATGAGAAGAGAATGATTAGAAATTGAATTTCCATGATTAAAATAGTGAGGAGGTGCCCTCCTTATATAGGAGAAAATAAAGCTCAAAAATAAAAATGATAATGGCCTTTTTAATGCTAATTATTTATTATTCCATAAATATAACCGATTATATATTGTAAAAATGGATAATTTTAAAATTGCATCATTACTAATTGATTACCAATGATGTTAATCGATTATGATGTGTTATAGATGAGATAATCAACTACCCCTAATACGTAATTGGTTATGCAGTGTAATTTTCACTCATGAGGGAATACTTGGGTTACTAATCAACTAACTACTTGAGAAAAACATTTTATGGTGATTTTATAAAAAAGAAGAGGGTCCTCAAAAGAATTTGGTGAGTGTGTAAGAGTTGCATTAATAACTTATGAGTCACTCTAACACTTTAAAAATACTTTGGTAACTCAGACACTGCATTAAGCGCGTGACCAACAAAGTGAGCTTTCACACTTCCTCTCTTTCATAACTTTAAAGCTTCAAGTTCTTTGCTACTGTTGCACCCCAAAATTGTCCTACCTTTACATGGTTTCTAGTGCCACTTTATTTTGAATGAAAAAAATGGCACAATTGGCAAGAGACCGTGTGTGAGGAGTTGTGAGTGTGAGAGGTCGAGAGTTCAAATCCCACCTTCTGCACTTTTTGTTTTTCTTTTATTTTCATTCTAACTTTTCTATTTTCCTAAAAAAAATAACAAAAATAGTTTTTTTTATTATTTAATTATTATTTTCGTATTTTATTTAAATTATTTTTAAAAAAAATTATTTTTTCACTTTTTTCCATATTTTTCATAAAAACATCCAAAAATCATAAAATTAAAAAATATTAGAAAATATTTTATTCTTTTAAGTTTGTTTTAATTTGTTTTAGTTTTGACTAATTCTTTAAAGTGGGCATTAGGTTAGAGTTAACCCTAATTTCTTACCTATATAAACATGAGTTGCATTTGAGAAAGGGGGGAGAGCACACAAAAGGAAAAAATGGCGGCCGTTCTCACGACTTATCAGAAGAGGAAAGCGTCAGCAAATCCACCAAACGGCGCAAAACCACCGCGAACTGCTTCGAACCCCGAACGAGGTGAGCAGTTCTTTTTATCAATAACAAAGTTTTTATGTTGTTTTCAGGTGGAACAAACCGAAGAAGAAGGAGAGAAATCATTTCCGGTCATGCAAGAATGGAGCAAAGCTCAAAGGAGCTGCAACAACGCTGCCACCGTGATGAAGAAGAAGATGGGGTTTCTAAAAACCTAAAGATTGAAATGCTTCCGCGTGAACCCTACTTTTTCCCTTTTATTTTTTTATATTTTTTATTTTTCCTTTTTTTTTATTTTTCTTATTATTATTATTATTATTATTATTATTATTATTATTATTATTATTATTATTATTATTATTATTATTATTATTATTATTATTATTATTATTATTCTGATTTTCTTTAAATTGTAATTATGTCATAATAAATGGTTAGTTTAATTAAAAAATATTTGCTAGTTAAACCTTGTTTTAAAACTCTGTTCTTATAATAAATAAAAAATAAAAACTGTTTTTTATTATAACTAAAACTTCTTTTTTTTTTAAAAATTTAAATTGAATCCTTTTTTAAAAAATTAAAACTAAAACATTTTTATTAAAAACCATTGTTTCAAAATTAAGATTAAATTTCTTTTTTCAGAAATTAAAAATAAAGTTTTTCAAAATTAATAAAATAATAAATTTTCCAATTGCATTTTCTTTCTTTCATTATTAATTGCTTTATTATTTGTCATTGATTTCCGCCTAATTTTTTTTTCACTAACGTTCTCTATTTGTTTTCCGCGAGGTTTTAGTCGGTCTCCGATTATTATTAATTAAATATTTCGTTATCATATTTGTAATTTGTTCCATGGATGTAATTTACGCGAGGCCATGGTCGCGGTTTATTTTATTTTGCATTTTTTGGGGATTTGTAATTTACGCGAGTGATCGTCGCGACGCTTTCTTTACTTTCTGCACTTTATTTCTGCCATATAATATTTTGCCATGTTTTGCATGATTTAGCGTTATGTTCCTTCCGAAGGATTAGGTCTAGCTGTTTGACCGCCGAGTCAATAACCCTAACGTTTGACCATTTCAAAACCCTAATTGCCTAGGTGTCCCGCCGTGGACGAAAATACCCTTTACCCTAGCATTAGGTCAAAGAGTCGCTGTACTCTGTTTTAGGGTTTCCCGTCATGGAATATTTAATTTAACCCTAATTTCAATTAACAATTTCAACGTAGAAATAGGAGTTTCAAGACTCCACATAGGCGCTTCCCTATGAACGCTTACTCCCTAATGAAACCTTGACCACAGTCAAGACGTTTCTAACCTCCCTTTCGAGGGGAACTACAATTACTCTGATTTCATTCCCGTCAGGATATGTAGGCACAAGATGCGACGTCTTGCCGAGTAAACTTAGGACTAACCCTTAGGTCTTTAGGTCACTCTATCCCTTAGCTCAATATATATTAAAACAGATAATAAAATATAAAAAAAGCATACAATAAACAAAAGGTTCCTGTAGAGTACTACAGAAGTTTAGGGTGCTAGCACCTTCCCTGAGCTTAACCAACCCCTTACCTAGATCTCTCCCCGTATTGTCTTTACGATGCAAAATTAGGTTTTCCTCATTTGACCTTTTCCTTCGAATAAATCAAAGAGCGGTTGTGAACTAAAGATGTGATTCAAATTAATTAATAATTTGATATCATATTCTAACCGCAACAGAAAATGGCGACTTCACTGGGAACCCTCCTAATTTTTAAGGGTTACCCCTATTTTGTTTATTGTATGATATTTTATTAATTATTTTTATATATCATTGTACCTTGTGGGGATACCTGTTATTATGAGATAAGTCCTAACCCGAACTTGAGTGACCTTATTATAGGAAGGTGAGATATTCGACGAGGCTTGCCGGGAGTGAGTCCCGACCAAGTCAACTCGAGAATCACCGCTCAGTTGAGACCCTTTTGAAAATGGTTCGGTTGATCGAGTGCAGTCATGAAAACTTTTACTATTTTCAATTGGAGTCTGTGATACTGGGGACCATAGTACCTTAACACCACCTTGGCCTTATATAGGACGTAGTACGGGAACTATGTGGGAGTAGTCCTACAATAGTTGCTACGCGATACTACACTCAAATAAGGTTCTCTTGAGAATATTATCGACCCCCGAGTCAGTCGGAAAGTTGATAATATCCGAAAGATGGATTGATGACTTTGGGCACCGCTTTAGAACCTTGTTCTGCAGGTACAATTAACCTATAGTACTTACCTTTTGGGAAGGGTAGACCTTAACTCCATTCGTTGTCCTCTAGCCTAGGACCTTTGTGTGTGTATTTGTGCTTTGCATCCATAAAGCATCATATCATTTCCAGTTTCAAGGAATTCAACAGTCCTTTGCAAATTCAAAAAGGTCCTACATTTTAGAGTCAAAAAAAAAAATTTCTTTCCAACTTTCCTAAAAGGGAATATTTGCAATCGACCGTTGAAATTCTTGGAACCATTACATGGCATTAGCATCACATTTTTGCATTGCATTTTTCCCCCGGTTTCTCATTCTCAGTTCTCCCGTCTTCCAGTGTACCTTTGAGTCGTCAAGTTGATTCCTCGACACAGATATCAGACCAGGGCTAACTATGACATAAGATGTCAGAGCAAGAGACATACAATGCAGAGATCCGAATGGAAATCGATGAGTTGAAGTCAGACATGACTAAGCTCACTGAAATGCTTCAAATACTGATTGCCAAAGGACAGCCAGCTCAGACTGCTCAACGCCCAGTTATCAGACAAAACCAGAAATGGAACAGAAGCCACTTTGATCCTATTCCCATGACTTACACCGAGCTATATCTTGACTTGGTTTGACGAGGACTGATCACCATAAAGGCTTCGCCACCTCCTCCTAATCCCCCTCCGGTTGGGTTCAGGACCGATCTCCATTGTGCGTTTCATGAGGGTGCCCCAGGCCACGACTTGGAACATTGTTTTGAGCTGAAGGCTAGAGTGCGTGAATTGGTTAGAACCGGAATACTTGATTTTACAGACGGTCATCCGAATGTTCAGAAGGATCCTTTGCCAGTGCATCAGAAATGAAGTTTTATCACTAGGCCTTTTATTCCTTGTTGTTTGCAATTTCCTTATTTTGTATTAGTTGTTTGCTTTCAAATTATGTTTGTACTTTTACATTAATGAAATGAGCATTGCGACTTTTGATTCAATTCATTTTGCCTACTATTTACATCTTTATGCTTTATTTTCAAATATTTACTTTTTGTCCAAATTTTTGGTATGCTAAGATTGGAGGGAGGATGATGATAATGTTATATCCATAATTGTTATCAGTATGCTTTCAATCAAACCTTGTTGACGATGTAAGGCATTATTTCAATTCCCAAACACTGGAGAAATAAGGAAGTTAATCCCTTGTCAACCCCTTCGAGCCTAGAAGTTGGAGTTCCTTTCTTTACAAAAAAAAAAACCCCGCAATTTTAACCTGGGGATGGGTAGTTCTCAGTTAACTCGGTTATGTGTTCATGCAATATACCTTTCATATAAAGGTCGCACTTACAATTTTCCTTCACACACAACAAACAAGTGTCGAAGATTATTTTTAAGTAAAAAACACCGATAGTGGTTCACCGTAATCATTAAACCAGGCAGTCATATTTCAAAAAAAAATCAAAAGAAAAAGCCCGCTAAGTCAAAACCTATGAAGGAGACTTAGGCAAAACTGGGGCATCCCGCTGACTGTAAAACAGTTCAGGAAAAATTTAGGGATAATACAAAGAGGAGTTTTAAATATTTACCCTGAAAATACTCAATGTCAAAATGACCAAATATCATAAGGAAGTAGTGGCTGCTTTTCATAGGTCCATTGACTTCTGAACCATCATTGCTACCATCAGTGCAATTCCTAACCTATAGGAACCTGAATGCATAATAGGAGTTAACTGAGCGTAGGACTGGAGATCATCATATAGATTGGGTGGGTATAAATAAATTTTGAGCATTTATCCTTTGTTTCATAAACTGTGAACCAGGTCACGTTACAACCCTCAAAAGACCTAATTGAAGCAAGGTTATTTTGAAAGTATACTACAACAAGGTTGCGTAACCTGACTCAAAAAGATCTTTGTGAATCATTTATTTTGGCAATACACTTTTGTTTTAAATTTTGAGCGTCTTGAACCACCGTGTTCTGACCAACGGCTTATTTTTCATTTTTCAAAAATAATTTTGATTTCAAAGGTCGCATGAACTTTGCATTACCATGTTTGTATGAATATTTTTGTTTGTAAAATGGCTTTCCTCTAAGGAATTTTCAAACAATGAGAAACTTGGTCAAGTGATCCTATCAGGGGAAAGTTCCGCTTACATCCTATCTGTCGCGGTGAAATTTGGATACCAAACTATTGATTAGTTTGAATCTTATATTCATTTTGCAACCGAACTTTGATTTGTCCAAAGGAAGGGATAAAGATCGAAATTCCCACAATGCAATGCAAATGCAAGCTAGATTGTTTTAGGTACGGGGTTTGGTTAAACTTAGGGAAGGTACTAGCATCCTAAGTTTCTGTAGTACTCTACAGGAACCTCTTGTTTTATGTTTGTTTACTGCTAAGTGTTTACTTGCTTGAGGGTTGAAAGACCCTAGGGGTTTATATCTAAGTATACTCGATAAGATGTCGCATCTTATGCCTACATATCCTTACGGGAGTGGAATCAGAGTATTTTGTAGTTCACCCTAAAGGGTTAGAGGAGTCCTTTGACTGTGGTCAAAGTTCCTACGGGTTTAGGGTAGTTGATTGATTGAGTTTAGGAGAAGAGATGAGTCTTCATGTTAAGGGAGATATAACCGCCACAAATGTAAAAAGGGGGTTGTAGGAAATGGTCTTTGCATCGTCTTAAGAAAAGGTCTTACATACTCGGATGGTCGCCAAGTATGCCTTTATCGCTCTTAAGGCAAAGTCCCTATGTGTTTGATTGTATTGTTGTGGGGGTGGAGATTATATCTCACTTAAGATGATTAACATCTATTCTCTAAATGTGTTTGAAAAAGTTGTATTGTGTTGATTGTTTTGTCTAAGTTGTAAAGATAAAGACAAGGTCCTTCCTATGGGGTAGGTCCTAAACTTAAGTGATCAACTTGAAGAATCAAGGATCGAGGGGAATATGATGCATATGATGTGCACTACACACAAGTGTTGACTTATATGTAGGGTTTTCCTTTGGACGAAATGCGATGTATGAATAGATAAATATGATAATGTGAATGCAATAGAATAAATTGCAGAAGAGTAAATTGCAGAAAGATAAACCATACACGAACGCATGAAAGCGCTAAGTGAGTGTGTGTGCATTGTGAATAAGATAAAGCAGATAAAGATAACTAGAAAATACGCATGAAAGCGCTAAGATGTATGTGAGTAGATGTGTCGTGAAGTGGTTGTGCACGATTTGATTAAATTGAGTTAGGAGAAGTTGAACTGATTTTAGTCGTTTGATGTGATTTTAAAAGATGTTAACTTGATTTTATTGGCAAGAGGTTAAAAAAGATTATAGTAAAGTTATTATAATTTATTTAGAAGTTGTATTTGATTTTTTTTAATAAAAGTTAATCTATTATTTATTTATTTATTTGTAAAAAGTTGCATAAATTACTTGAGTTTGTAAGAAAATGTACTCTTGATGAATTTGATTTTATATGAAAAAGTTAAATTAATTATATTAATTTTAGATGCAAGATTTTATTATTAATTAGACAAAATTGTAGATGTAACTTAATTATAAAAGATTAAATATTATTTGATTAAAAGTTATTAAGTTGATTTGAAAAAGGCTAAATAAAATTTAATTAACAAAATGAGCTAGTTTTATTAAAATGAAGTATAGACTTTTATTAAGAAAATGAGTGAGTTATAAAAAAGGTTATCAAAGGGTTACTAATTATTTTAATTTAAAAAAAAAACTGATTGTATTAAAGACTAAAAATTATTTAATTAACGTTAAAAAAAAAAGATTAAGGTTGATTAGGGTTATGTGTGTGTAAGTGGGTGTGATTGTAGTGATAACAAGATTAAAGAAATAATAGACAACAAAGAAACATATGAACCCTAGCCCCCCAATTCGTTTTTCCTCCTAATCCTCTTCTCCGATCGCTCTTTCCGGTTTCGATTCACCATCTTTCATCCATCTTCTTCCCAGTCTTAACCTGCATCAACAAATCAAACAATCAAATGGTTCAGAATCTCAACATGAGTGAGAGTTTTACCAAAAATCGGGCGGCTTTCGAGATGGCGGTTAGGGATTCTTTGATGACTTCGATTTTGCGGCGGCCTGGGGATCCAAAGATAAAGACGGAGGGTTTTGACGGCGGCGGTGGCTCGCGAATAAGCTTTTGACGGCAATGAAGATAAGTGCCTCTTCTAGGTTTACGAGCATATCCCCCTTTTTTTTTATGATGATTTCGATCCCTCTTATATAGACTCCAATTATGAATTAGGTTAATCATCAAATTAAATGTAGATTTGGACCTTCTGTTTTGGTTTTGACAATTATTTGAAATCTTTCCTTTCCTGTCTGATTGTATGATATATGTTATGAAAATCTCAATTTGGATCAATCATGTTTAATGCTCTTGTCTTGTCCAGGTTCATTATTCTGAGAATCTGCTAATTGTCTGAATCGAATATTCCCTCCAACCCGGTATATCCCCTAATGGGCCTCTGATTTTGTGGATTATTGTTGGCAGGTGTGGATAGCAGCGATCTTGGGCCATGGAAGAATTTAGAAGCCCATAATAGTAAACTTGCATCTGATACATTTTACAATGAACTCAACCAACACGATCTGTGGTGAACTGCAAACACTCCTGATACTCTTTGGTGAGGGATCCCGCAAAAAAATGTTGGTGGTGATGAGTAACAATTCTGAATATCTCCCTTGTGAGTAAACTGAATGCAAGATATGTTGTCTTATGAAATAAGGGTGTTAGCAGCTACAATCACGCGAGCGAGGAAGAGCAAGGTTGTTGTTCTTCTCTCTCAATTCCAATCTCTACTCTTATTCTCAGGCCAAACTGAATGCGTATCTAACATTGCTTTCTATTTTTTCATGTACTGGATGATGGTGTATGGGGATAATTGGTGGTTTAGAGCTTCGAGTCAGTTAGCCCAAGGGGTGTTCCTGCGGTATCTGCTAATTCTTCTATTGTGGAATTTAACCGTAACCGAAAACTGTTGCAGGTTTGGTATGATATGCACGACGGGCAAGGAATACGGTGGAAGGTTCATCACGGAACAGTTTTGAATGTCGGTTTCTTGCGCTAATTGCTGAGTTTGCTTGCAGGTCATCGAGGGGACGGTTGCATAAGTAGCTCTCGTTAGCACCAGGATCTCAATCGTAGGTAGGTTGCTATTTGTGTAACTAGGTTTGATAAAGTTTATGGCAAATTGTTGACCCTGCACTTGGCTAGCTGTTATTTAATTGATGCGCTCTAAACCATTGCAGGTGATATTACAGAAAGCTTCAATCCGACACCAAAAGTTGTGAGTATAAGACGGACCGTGGCAAAAGTTGAGGATTGTACTGCTATTAGCCGCTTCAGATTTCAAGACTTCTCACCGGCATGGCTCACGTTATTAACAATTGGGTAATCACTTACTGAGTTTTCAATTTGTGGTGCCTTCTTTGGATTAAAGAGGCGTGAGCCTTAGGTTTTAATTGAATACTTTCAATGTTGTACGGTTAAGGCGAATCTTCTTCAAAAACTTTGATCTTGACTTTAATTGAGGAATTAAAATGGTTGACGTGTCTTCTGTACATTTTCTTCTTGCTTACTAATTTCTTATGTATGTGAAATTAGGTGTGTTCATATCCTGGGATCATGAATACTATGGTGTTCTGATATAAAGCTTCGGTGAACTTCTGCCTCTGTACACGAGTCGTCACGGCCCTTACAGGTATTTCCCCTAGACCCCCTTTCTTATTCAGAATCTTCAAGGTTGTGTCGGACATATCCTAAATTTGAAGTTCATAAACATCTGTTATTTTAATATGGCCATATTTCATGCCAAAATGGTGTATCCCTCGATCATTGTCTTGGATTTTCGAAATGCACTTTCGTCGTAGAAAATTGTATTACCGCATCATTAACCCCATCAAATTCTGTTGGCAGGTTGGTCTCGTAAGATCTGGATCATGGTTATGCATGTGGACCTTCATGTCCGTGTCTTTGAAGTTGTATACACTTCTGATACGAGGACTTTCGAAATCCTTGAGTCAGTCTCTTTAACAAGCAAAAGCGAAAGGTTCAAACTCCAAGCAGTAAGGACTCTTTGGCGTTATCAGAATATTGCATCTCCCAATCTAATTCCCACTGGTGGCGGAAGACCAATAGCACGGTGCCGCTTTCTAGTTCGCGAGGCTGCGTATCTTGCATTAGGAGCTTCTTGAATGATGGTTCACTAAACATTCTTTTGCACAGCGTAACTTGGTGTACCTATAATGTCACAATTTAAGAAAACGGCTTGGCATGATAATGATTGTAGGCATTTTCTCTTGTATATGTAAATGGATTTGTGATAATTTGTAGGCATTTAGTTAAATGGAGATTTGTAATAGACATTGGCTCACGGTTCCAGGACAGCGAACAAGTTATGTACCAAACTCAATTAACACTTCTTGATCTTAAAAACATCTTCTCCTAAATGATTCTACGTCACCGCTTCGAGTTTTTGCATTGTTAAACCTTGAACACGTAAATTTATTCAGGCATGATATGTTAAGTTGGCGACTAGTATTCCATAAAAGGTGCGTCATGGGCCTCGTAATATAGGGGCCTTCAAACTGGTGGTTGTACCATAAATATTGTTTTGAATTCTTTAACAGCAATGACAATCAGCAGGTGGGCCAAGGCGTGATGTATTGTACAACTTGAATACGTCCTCAAGAGTGGATTAATGGCGTGGAAAGCTCAAAGTGATTCTTGAGTCTGAGGTCCAATTTGAACTTCGTGAGACTATAACTCGAGTTGCAAACTTTCAAATCTGAATCACCACTTGCATCACATGACAACCTGACCTTGACCAATCTCAAATGTTGCTTGTGAACCCTAAGTTAAAACTCGCTCCTTAATCCCTTCGCACATATAAGAAGACCCGAAGCATACTTGGAGGAACCTCAACCTCGAATTATAACTTGCGTCATAGCAACAAATACTTGATGGCGCAAAAAATCTTAATCACTATGATTCGTGTCTTGTCCATGGGATGCTTGATCATAAGAGTTTACATGAAAATATCGCACCTGCGCAAATTGATTAGCGGTAGAAAACGCATAAAAGTATAGAGACAGAATATAAAAATAGAAAAGAGATGACATCTTATGGTCAAAAATTAGGGTGCAACAGATGCCCCTATTTAAGTTACTCCTATTCGGAGACATGGAGATTGAAATCTCCGTCTCGACGATATAGGAGGGACTTAAATACAAACATTGCACGAATTTTTGGCCCTAAGAGGCCACCGAATGCAAATGATATGCAATGATATAAGAATGCAAGATGGACAAATCTGGACACGACATGCCAGACAGAAGAGCAACAGATCCAACAAGGCGGGACCCTACGAGGATAAGAACAATCACCCATGGGAAATCTCCAAACGTGTAACGGTAACTCATGCATCAAGGATGCGGTGATTTTGACGATTTGTGATCGAAAGATACTTTTACTACCAAGGTGGTGGTCAATAGTAACTCACAATGGATCTTTTTGCTTGGGGGCGCAACGCATTCTTCGCTATTTTTTATTATTTTACATTTTGTAACTCAGCTGAAACGGTAAAATGTATAACTTCCCCTAGCATCATGGTACGGGGACCATGAGCTGGTCTCGGTCTTTGATGTCATTGTAGTTGTAGATGTTGTTGTATTTGTTGTAGTGGTAGAGCTTCCCCGAGCATCATGATATGGGAATCATGAGCTGGTCTCGGTCTCTAACGTCGAACTTCCCCTTGCACCATGGTATGGGAACCATGAGCTGGTCTCGGTTTCTGATGTCGGACCTCCCCTTGCACCATGGTATGGGAACCATGAGCTGGTCTCGGTTCCTGATGTCGGACTTCCCCTTGCACCATGGTATGGGAACCATGAGCTGGTCTCGGTTCCTTCCCGAAATGATGGAAACTCGTGAGAGCACCTTCATAGGGGGTTGTAATTTGTTGATTGTAGATGTAACTGTAGTTGTAAATTGTAATGTTGATGTAGATGTTCGGCTGTGAGCCATAATGTCATTGTAGATTGTATGTTGTAAATTGTAACACTGTAGAATTGTTGATGTAAATGTTGTCGACGTAATCTGTAATTGTAGAATTTTGTAGATGTGATCTTGTACTTGTAGTTGTAAATTGTAGATGCAGTTTGTATTGTATTGGCAATTTGTAGCATGTGCACCGGGGATCTTCAGAGGAGCCGTAAGCCGGTTGATTTATGGAGTGTCCTCTTGTAAGGAGATATATCGTTGTTTGTACTCATAATGAACCCTCTGGGGAAGATCATTTTTGAGGAGTATCTTTGTTGTAATTGTAAAAAAATGTGAAATTGTAGTAGCAGAAATCCTCAAATGGGGAAGTATCTGTAATGTCCTCTGTTTTGTCTTGATAATCTTGAAATAATCCACTGGGGAAGGACAGATTGTCTTGAGGAAATTGTTGTTTGTTGTTTTGAATATAAGTCAGCCCAAGACGAGTTGCTCAAATAAAGAGATCTTTTGTCATTCAGCTGTAAGTTGTCGAGTAGATCTTGTAATGTTGTTGAAGAAACGGTGTGTCTTCAAATGGTGATCCTCATAATGTCAAAGTGCAAAACAAATGCACTCTTGATCCATATTCAAAGCATGATTGCCAAAGACCGAAGTTCAATTCGGGAAATAACCGAAGAGAAACTGTCAAGCAAGACTCGACCATAGAGGCATAAACTCCAATGGCAATGTACTGAAACAACTGTCTTCCACGAGGATCGAACTTCGTGGGGAGATAGAAATATTGAGTTTTTTCTGCTTAGGGCTGACAACTCTATTTGGAAGGAATAAGACACGCCCAAACACCCAAGGGTAACCGCAATCGAAGAGATAGAGTAAAAACATACAAAGGATGCACAAATGCAAATGTTATGCTATCTACTTATGTGATATGTGTATGCTTATGCTGACAAGACGGACGAGCAACGACCGAATACGGGATAAACATCTCGGAACGAACATCCGACCAATCTTCAAAGATAGAAGTATCACTGGGGATATACGGAGAACTAAATATAGGATCCCAATCCTGCTTCAAAACTTCAAAATTTCTCTTGAGGAAAAGTGATCAATCCATTTGGGGATGTATCATCTTGATAAGTTTGGCATGTTGTATGAAATTGTAGACGGAGGTACCCAAACCGAAGTTTCATAGGGGATAAAATAAATATCCTGGGTCGTCGTAGTTGCTGAACACGTTGGGGTTGAGCTTCCTGAGGATGAAATATACATCTTTTGCTCCAATCATCAAATGCCCCAAGTCACATAGTTTAAGAGAAAAAATGTCTCGAGAGGATTTTATAGAAAACATGATGTCCATATGCCTCACTGTTTTCAAACTCTCGGAGAGATTCGCCGAATATCGACGTAACTGCCCCTGATTGGCGGTAAGTGAGTCCTTGAATTTCTTCTAGTTGAACCCAAGACTTGCGCGAATGAAATTTTCTTGGGAAGAATGACTTGCCCCAAGTCAGCAAAGTCTTCAAATATCATCATCAATGTCTGTATGTGGTCTTTCTAAGATGTCAAGCGTATTTAGCACATTTGAAATATCCATTTTGAAATGGTTAATGCAACACGCGTTTGTCTTGAAGTTTTGAAAAGGGGTATCGCAATAACTTGTGATCGAAACCACTAGTTAGGATACAAATTGAATCATTATTTATAAAGCCGATTTAAATTTGAGCATAGCTCAAGGAGTCAGGAAACAATATCTCATCGAGTATGCTTTCGAATTAAACCTTACTTCAATCAAGACTTTGAAGGTTGTATATGGGCTTAATTTGTGACTTGTAGAATGGAGGGAGAAAGGGTTAGTATATTTGTGCCCACCCAATTTTTGAAAGATGTTCATCATTTTTGATATTACCCTGCCCCAGGTTAAGAAAATGATGTTTCGGTTTGGGAGAAAAAACAGATCTTTTCTCAAGGCTTAAAAGAAAGGGTTGACTATGTTGGCGTTCAGGAGGTTTAAAATAATGCCTTACATCATCAGTAGGGTTTTTATTCGAAGCATACAACAAGAGATCATGTGTTTTACTTCATCATCCTCCTTCCAATTCTCTGTCAGAGCAAGAGATCGGGTAAAAGTCAGCATTATAAATAATTTTGGAAAACTATTTGAGTGAAAACGAATGGATTTCTTCAAGACAAACAGTTATTGCATTACTTATTCAAAATAGAAAGTTCTTACATGCCAAAAATACTCTTAACCAAAGAAATAAACACGCAAACAAACGAAAGAAATAGAAAGTTCTTTTGGAGTTTTCACTTATATCAGCGTAATGGTATTCCATTCATGATCGGTCTTTCTCCTTTGAAGGTTAGCACTTCATTATCGATCATTTCTTGAACTTTTCCTTGAAAAACTTTGCAATCTTCGATCGAATGCCCCAACACTCCATCATGAAATTCACAGCTGGTGTTCGGGTTGAACCACGGCGGGTGAGAGTTCATGGTTCTAGTCTTTCTAGGTGTCATTACCGAGTTTTGGATGAAATAAAACCATAATTGACGGTAGGTCAATGGGATAAGATCAAACAAATGGGTCTCTTCTTTCAGAGTGTTCAGAGGTACTTTCTTATTCGGAAACTGTCTTTGATCATGTCGATGCTGGTCTGGAAATGTCATCTTTCGCTTAGGAGGTAATTGTTGTTCGCGCTGAGCGGGCATTGCATACTCATGTTGAGGGCGGGATACCGAAGCTGTGGATTCTCTGGGAGATCCTTTATCACCTGTTTTTTTTATCGGGAACTATTCCCAAACTGTAATTGTACTGCTCTACAAAAGCAACAGCTAAGTCTTCCCAAGACTGGATATGATTCACTTGTAGCTTCATATACCATGTTAACGGGGCTCCACCCAAACTTTCTTGAAAGCAGTGAATCATTAGTTCGTCGTTCCCAAGGTAAGCGATCATCTTCTGACAAAACATCATCAAATGATACCTTGGACAAATTGTACCTTTGTACACTTCGAAGGCGGGCATTTGGAATCCCGGGGGGACAACTAGGTTTGGAACTAGGCGCAGGTCACGAGCACGAAAATCAGGCGCACGGTTCCTCTTCATCATTTTCCATCGTTCCTTGAAGTCACGAAACTCATTCTCGAATGCTATAAGCCCAGGGTCGTCCACTTCCTTCTTAGCATGAATATTCCGCAAGTCAGCAAACGGGTTTTCTTGCATAGGTAGTGGCGCAGGAACAAAGTCGTTGGAGGGGCGGCGAAATGTCGGCTTAGACCTTACTCTGAAGCTAGTCATGCGATCCATGTCTTTGTTCTCCTCACTATCCTTTAATGATACTTCCGGCTTGGTCAGATGGTCGAGACGGCGACTGACAGCAAAAGATGGAAAACCGAAATGAGCCACAACAAAGGAAGGACACATGCACAAATGTAAAATGCCATGCTAAATGCAGAATGTTAATGCATAATGCAGATGTAGGGGGAGACTTCAAGAAACTCAAAGTGTTTTTCAGTATCATAATATAGGATAATTGAAAAACTTTTTATTTTTGAGAAACAATGAAAACAAAGTACTCTTTCGAGAGTTTATTACAACGAAAGCAAGAGAAAACTTAGAACTCTATCCCACAGTCTTCTCTTTTGTACGGAGCTCCTCGGTCAACTGGTCAATGCGACCCTGTAACGCCGCTTTCTCGATGATGAGTCGTTCCACACACTCCTTCCAAGCCATGGTAGTTGAGGGGAGATCATCATTGGTGACAGCACTTGAAGAGGCATGAGGAGAAAATAAATATCCTTGTGCCTTTCTCTTTCTGGCAACTTCTAATTCTGGTGTCTTCTGAAGTCTTTCCTTCTCTACTTTGAGGGTGAAGAACTTATTCTTCCAAGCAGTCCTCAATTTACGGGCTTCATCTAATGCAATCCTTACTTGTTCAATTTCATCCATATCGAACCAGTCGGGGTCATGAGGAGACAATACCATAGGTTCGTGAAACGGAAAAGGCATCTTGAGATCGAGAGCCCTTTCTCGCACCCAATGCAGATAATCCTCGGAAACAGCACAGTTAGGGTATCCTGAAGCAGCTGTTCCTTCCCTATCAATATATTTCCATGCATAAATGATGACAGTCCTGAGATCTAGGTCCTCTTCTCCTTTGAAATAGATCTCTTCCAACGAAACTGGGTCAGGCACTTGGATCATAGGGTGTCCAAACTGTCTACGGGTGATGGGCTAAAGACGTGTCTACTTATGCGTCTAGCGGTATCTTACTGCAAGTGCACAGCCTATCAAAGTAATATTTAAGATTATCGATCCACAGGGATTCTATTGTTACTTAGTGCTAGATGAACTTCTAGTTTAGCTAAGGCGAATGGTTGTCACGATTGTTGTTGGTTTTTAAGAATATTAAAGGCGGAATTAGATTTAAGTTTATAATAAAGTGATACTAAGGCGGTCGGTATGTAATTATACTAACTTAGGTGGGTCGATCTAACCTAGGTTTATAGAGATGTTCACTTAATCTATTCGGTAGAGATTACTAGTTTAAATACCTTCAACTCACACTCTCGTGGTCTTATATCAGATCTTATCCCTAAAGCCCTATGCCTGCTCTCGCTAGCCCATAAGTGTTTAGAGGTAATTTTTGGAAACTAAATAATTCTAATTTATCTTAAAGCGCTCTCGCTGTGTTTAATTTAAATGCCTAACTTTAGCTATCTGGTTAAAATCTCACACTCTCGTGGTCTTGACCCAACCTAATACCCTTTTCTTACTCTTGTAACGAAAAGGTCTATTTCAATTAAAAAGTATCAGCCAGAATGTTAAGTGATTAATTATTTTCAGCCTATGGTTATATTTACCGGTTAAGTTTGTTATAACTACATACCGTCCTAAGGTGTTTAGCTACTCATCGAGGTTGAACCAGACATAGAATTAAATAATAACTTACTCATGGCAGAAAAATAAATAGACATTATAATTAAATTAAATTGCAATAAATTGAAAAACCTGATTAACAAATATTTGAGCAGACTCCTTCTTCCACAGACCGGAAAGCTCGGAGTAGGCGGAAATTAAAAATGAACGAATGCTGAAGGTTTGGAAACAAATAAATGTATAACAATTCCCTAATGTTGAAAATTGTTATACGGTTGGTTTGGATACAAATAAAACGAGACAGAAAATAAAATAATGCTGAAAGGGGGATGCTGGTTCGTAAGGTAGTTCGGCAGAGCTTCCGCAGGAATTTTGGATAATGAAGTCTGTCCTTGAGTTCCCAGAGCTTGTACTATTTATAGAGTCTTTAATGGGCTGGATTCTTGGTCCCTTGTTGCATGGGCCTTGCTGAAGTTGTTGAGGAAATGCTGGAACGTGGCAACAAAAATGGGAGAAGTGGTCTTCACGTGCTGCCTTGAGGAGAAATAAGAGGAGAAGTGGTCTTCAAGTGGTGCCTTGACGTAGTCTGAGTCAAAACCAAGTTTTATCCTTGTCACGGGCGTGACAAGGTCTTCACGTTCGTAATTTGAGGATTTTAAGTGTCACGGTCGTGACCACTCCCTTACGGTCGTGATGGCCCAAATTGGGGTGTCACGGTCGTGACACCCTTGTAACGATCGTGGCTGCAACAAATTATGCAGTCTTTTTGCAGGCTTCTGCCTTTCTTCATCTCCTTGTGGTCTCTTTTGTTCCTTTTCTCTTAATTCATGATTTGGCTTCACATAACGATGTACCTGCAAAATAGTAAGAAAAACTCGAGAAATCGAGTGTTAAAACGGTGAATGCGCGATAAAACGTCAATGAAATCTAGCGATATAATCGATGCGTTTTCTTGTTATCAAACTTCCCCAAACTTAAACCTTTGCTTGTCCTCAAGCAAATAGTCGGTTGAAAATCGGCGGACACGAATTTACTCACGCATACTCATAACAAACCGTACGGTGGATCGTTTTGTCGGATACTCCGGTACTTTGATAGAACACTACCGATACACTAATGACACAAGCAACAAGCTATGTCGTCGACTTCCCGTTAAACGAAACAATCGGCAATCACATTACGATTTCACCTAGAGTTTTTCGATCTTATTTCGCCCGGTTTCGTTCTAGCGCAGTCACATTAAGCCCTTTGCCTTAGCACGCACGTAGTGGAGTAGCCGGTTAGCGATTTTGATCCTTTTTTAGCACGGGGTCTGGTACACGAGTGTGGTAACCCTTCATGTTTTATCCGATTCGGAGGTTGTGGGGGATCGAGCCGTAGCACGCCCTACCGAGTTCAGAACCAGTACCTCTGAACCAACTCGAAACGGATTCCTTCTCATATTTCTCGTTTCTTATCTGCGACCGTGTACTTTGGTGCAATTTCTTTTCATTTTGCATCGAGATATGAAGGATCATTATTGATTAGGCATCAAACGCTTATATTCATCGGCTCCCCACGTGGTTTGTGTTCAGACGGTGCTGACTGCTAGTATAAACTACTGGGGGTTACTTTTGGACTGAAACTAAAGGTGTACTCGCAATGGTGATCGGGATGGAATTGCTTAAGCAGGGAGTCAAAGATGTCAGGATTGTATTGGTCTTGTTTAATCGTTCTTGGCTTCCTAGTTACGATTCCGTAGGTAAGTCGGGTAATGTGAATAATTAGAGATTTTATTTTTCTGGTACAGCTAAATAATCGGGGAAAGTTCGAGATTAAAGAAAATAGCGCACAGATTTGCTCATTTCATTAATTTGCTAAAAGAAATACAACGGAATTGAAAGTACAACGAAATGGAAAAGTGCTGAAATGAAAGGTACCTCTCCCACACTATATCAGACATTGTCCTCAATGTTGTGATATAAATGCGGTACAAATACAATACAAGACTAAAACGAAAAACAAACAGAAAAGTAAACTACGGCTGCTGAGGACCGCGGGCTCGGCCTCTGGTGCGAGAGCGGCGTCTGGAGGGAGTCGCGTCGGGATCAGAACCGGTGCCGGAGGTAGCAGTAATGCTAATGCGGAGCGCTTCTAGCTCGCTGAAAAGTTCTCCAAACCGCTCATTAGTGGCCTCCTGGTTTGCAGCAATAGTGCCGAGTAAAGCATCATATTGCGCCTTCTGCCTTCGCTCCAGTGCGGCGTTCATCTGGTTCTGCTGATGAATCGCAAGGAGGACTTCCTCAAGTGTAACTGCGGGAGCAGGGGGCTGTCGGGTAGATGTCTCTGGGATATCCTGGACAGGCTCAGCTGCGTCCATAGCGTCCTGCATCTCGTCCACTGGAGCGTCTGCCTAATCATCATGAACCGGGACGTGATCGGCAGCAGCAGGTAAAATAAAGAGCCAGTTGGCTCGGTTGGATGGATCGATGCGGGTGCGGGACGGCAGAGTGATGTGGTGGAAAATGGTGCCATTGACAACAGGGCTATACCTGCCATCCTCTCGCTGCGCGATCAGGTGGGCGGACCTGCAGTAGCTCTTGGTCAGGAATTCGGCGGCTAGGTGAGGCTGATTAACAAGCGCGTCACCAAGCCCCAACTGAATGGCGAGGGCGGTGACAATGCCGCCTATGAAGAACGGGGAGGAGCCTCGCTGTGCAATGGCCTGGATGTGATGAAGCATGAAAGGGGCAGCGTTGATCTGCTCGTCATGAAGAGCGCAGTATAAGAACAGAAGCTCCTTGGAGTTGAGCTTGTGGTTGCTTTCTCTAGCGAAGATTGTGTTGCAGATGACCCGGTGAAAATAGCGGATTGCCGGGTTGTGGATGTGTGTAGCGTTGAGGCTCTGGAAGGTGGATGCACGGGTGTTGGTTAGGTCGTGCCATAGAGTGAAAGCTTGTTCACTGAAATTATCGGGCACGCAACGGTGGGCTTCGGTTTCGTGATCGAAGCCTAACAGCTCGGCTATCCTGGTTTGCGGGAGGTTGAACTCTTGGTCGTGCAATCGGAATGTTGCGATGCCGGTGAGCTGACTCTGAGAACCGGGAGGGGTGATGTAACTGTAAGAGCTTAAGAACTCCAGCGTCAGAAGTTCGAAAGTGGGCTGAGGTTGACGGCAGAGATCCCACAGACCGACCTTTTGCAGTAGGCTTTGAACGCTGACCAACATTCTGAGTTCCCGCAGACAGTCAGTGGCAATGTAGCGGGTAGGTTGCACACCGCGGTTTTGGAATCGGATGAAACGGTCTCTCTGGGTTACTCCAGCTTCACCTTCTCTAAAAGTGATGGAATCCATAGCATGCAAGAGTGAAGAGTGAGGGAAGAAGGTTTTTGTGAGGTTTTGTGAGAAAAATGGTAGAATGAGGGAGATAGAGGTTCGGGTTAAATAAGGGAGATTGTTAATGAGATGGTTGATGATAATGGGGGGGTTAATGGGGGTAATGGGGAGGTTACGGCGGTTATGGAAGGAATGGGTAGTTTTTGGGTAGGTTATGGAGGAAGAAGAAGAGGAGACACGATGAGAAACAGTTTTGTTTCTCACGATTCCTGTAATAGGGGTCGTCACGGTCGTGACAGGGGCGTGACGGGCGTGACACGCTAAATGAGCACGTCACGATCATAAGATAGGTGTGACGACCGTGAGGGCATGCTTTGCTGAATAATTCCCAGAAAGAAACATTTTCTCACGTGATTCATAAATTAATAATAATTTATTTTCTTTATTGACACTTATATTAAATAAACACTATATTGTATATAATTTGCAACACAGTATTATACGAACTTGCATGAAAAATTGTATACATGAAATAATGCAGGCATAACAGTATATAGAAAAATATATAAGTTGCTAAAAATGGAGAATTAATTGAAATTAAAGGTGCATTGCATAAAGTAATTGAAAATGAAATTACAAAAACGGAAATTGCGGTATGAAATTGTTGCGAAAGATAAATCTAACTAGAAACGAAAATAATGAGAAAAAATAAACTAAATCACTTATAGCCGTTTCAAAGGTGTTTCTTCAGGTCTTCGATGGCGGAGTCCAAATGATAGAATTGTTCGCAGGCCATGTCAATCAATCCTATAATGTCCAATCGCATGCTCTTAATGTCTTCTTTGAATAGATTAATGTCAGTTTGGTAGGCATTGAGAGTGTTCATGATGTTTTGTAAGTTGTTAGCATACTCTCCTTGATTCACTCCAGGGGTTTCATGTACTTTGTCAGTTGGGTCAATGTCATGGTAACCAGGAGGTGTCTCAGGATCAGTTTCAACAGCGGTCATTATATCATCTGTTATCCTGTGAGACTGAGGTGTTTCAGGAGTAGCTGGATAATCAGGTGGGTTTAACTCATACAGCCAGTTATCCTTATTGTGAACACTTACTCTAGCATGGTTGGGCAATGTGAACAGGGTTACTACTTCGTTCCGGATTAGGTACTCAAAAGGTGGGCGTCCTAAATTCCTTATGATATGTCTATTGAAGCAGAATTTAAGATTCATAGGGCGGATTGTTCCTAGACGGTTGCACCTGTCCAGTTGGTACCTAAGTCCTATGGCATCAGCAATCATGGTTACAAGACCTCCTACTAATATAGGTAATTCAGGTTCTTCTTGGATGCGAGTGAAGGTTTGCATCATGAAAGGTACACCATTAACAGACTGTCCATTAGTGAAACATGACATAATAAATACTTCATCTTTAGAAACTCCGGTAATGTTTTCTTCTTTTCCAAAGAAGGTGTGGGCAAGGAATTTGTGGAAGTAACGGAGAGCAGGATTATGGATCTCATCATTATTCATGTGATTTGGTTCAGGGTGGTAGTTTCCGGTTAGAGATCCCCAAAAGAAGTCTAGCTCCACATCCATCAATTCTACCTGTGTGGTAGTGAAAGCGAATGGTCCGCTAGGGAATCCTAACAAGTCAGCTAGTTCTTTATGGTTAAAGTCGTATTCTATCCCAAATAGGCGGAAGCTAATAAATCCTTTCCTAAATCCAAACCTCGCTCAGGTAGGTAAAGTAAGGAGCTAAGGAACTCAAGGGTAAGCTCGCGGTAAGTCGCAAAATTATGTTGGATCAATGCATTCTCCCATCCGAGTCGGTTGAACAAGTACATGACACTATCATGTATACCTAGGGTTTCCATAGTCTTATCATCTGGGTACAGGGTCAAATCCATTTGCCTTTGTGATAACTCTTCAAACTTCATTCTTTGGTTCCTACCTCTAAATTTGGTTTCCATATAGTTAATTGGTTGGTTAGCCATGGTCAGTGCAAATATGGGGAAAACAAATCAGTGGAAAAGACTTTAGAAAATCTGTAAAAAGTGATTTAAGATAAAAATAAGAAAATGAAATGCATAATGTATGGCGATAATAGTATTACCTCTAAATTTGAAGTTCATAAACATCTGTTATTTTAATATGGCCATATTTCATGCCAAAATGGTGTATCCCTCGATCATTGTCTTGGATTTTCAAAATGCACTTTCGTCGTAGAAAATTGTATTACCGCATCATTAACCCCATCAAATTCTGTTGGCAGGTTGGTCTCGTAAGATTTGGATCTTGGTTATGCATGTGGACCTTCATGTCCGTGTCTTTGAAGTTGTATACACTTCTGATACGAGGACTTTCGAAATCCTTGAGTCGGTCTCTTTAACAAGCAAAAGCGAAAGGTTCAAACTCCAAGCAGTAAGGACTCTTTGGCGTTATCAGAATATTGAATCTCCCAATCTAATTTCCACTGGTGGCGGAAGACCAATAGCACGGTGCCGCTTTCTAGTTCGCGAGGCTGCGTATCTTGCATTAGGAGCTTCTTGAATGATGGTTCACTAAACATTCTTTTGCACAGCGTAACTTGGTGTACCTATGATGTCACAATTTAAGAAAACGGCTTGGCATGATAATGATTGCAGGCATTTTCTCTTGTATATGTAAATGGATTTGTGATAATTTGTAGGCATTTAGTTAAATGGAGATTTGTAATAGACATTGGCTCACGGTTCCAGGACAGCGAACAAGTTATGTACCAAACTCAATTAACACTTCTTGATCTTAAAAACATCTTCTCCTAAATGATTCTACGTCACCGCTTCGAGTTTTTGCATTGTTAAACCTTGAACACGTAAATTTATTCAAGCATGATATGTTAAGTTGGCGACTAGTATTCCATAAAAGGTGCGTCATGGGCCTCGTAATATAGGGGCCTTCAAACTGGTGGTTGTACCGTAAATATTGTTTTGAATTCTTTAACAGCAATGACAATCAGCAGGTGGGCCAAGGCGTGATGTATTGTACAACTTGAATACGTCCTCAAGAGTGGATTAATGGCGTGGAAAGCTCAAAGTGATTCTTGAGTCTGAGGTCCAATTTGAACTTCGTGAGACTATAACTCGAGTTGCAAACTTTCAAATCTGAATCACCACTTGCATCACACGACAACCTGACCTTGACCAATCTCAAATGTTGCTTGTGAACCCTAAGTTAAAATTCGCTCCTTAATCCCTTCGCACATATAAGAAGACCCGAAGCATACTTGGAGGAACCTCAACCTCGAATTATAACTTGCGTCATAGCAACAAATACTTGATGGCGCAAAAAATCTTAATCACTATGATTCGTGTCTTGTCCATGGGATGCTTGATCATAAGAGTTTACATGAAAATATCACACCTGCGCAAATTGATTAGCGGTAGAAAACGCATAAAAGTATAGAGACAAAATATAAAAATAGAAAAGAGATGGCATCTTATGGTCAAAAATTAGGGTGCAACACTATCTAAGAATCAGTTCAAGATTGGTTCAAGGCAAGATCTTCTCAAATTTGGTTTATCCAGAAAATTTTCAAGACTCATACTGGGGTAAGCCTTCCGAGGATACAGTAAAACAGTCCTATTCACGAATCAGGTAAGCTGAAGCAATTATCAGTTTGTCTAATCTAGGGCAATGTACTTGAAAAATCCCCAAGCAGCTCTTCATCCTTCCTACAAGGACTATCAACTTGATACAGTTTAATAGAATGACAATGATGTATGGGTTGAGGAATCAGTCTTCCAGTTTTGTCATCTCACCAATAGAGTCGAGCCTTGTCATCGACATCTGCATTTGCATGTGATTATATATCATAGCATAATTCTTATACATGTGCATATCATGGTTGTTTTATCCCCATTTGCTTTTTCTCCCGAGTTCGTGTTTTACTCGCGTCTTACCTCGTGGAAGAAGTCCAATTTACCTGGCATCATGGGTGTTTTATCCCCCATTTTCTTTTTCTCCCGAGGTCGTGTTTTACTCGCGTCTTACCTCGTGGGCGAAGTCCAATTTACTTGGCATCATGGGTGTTTTATCCCCATTTTCTTTTTCTCCCGAGGTCGTGTTTTACTCGTGTCTTACCTCGTGGACGAAGTCCAATTTACCTGGCATCATGGGTGTTTTATCCCCATTTGCTTTTTTCTCCCGAGGTCGTGTTTTACCCGCGTCTTACCTCGTGGACGAAGTCCAATTTACCTGGCATCATGGGTGTTTTATCCCCATTTGCTTTTTTCTCCCGAGGTCGTGTTTTACCCGCGTCTTACCTTGTGGACAAAGTTCAATTTACCTGGAATCATGGGTGTTTTATCCCCATTTGCATTCTTCTCCCGAGTTTATCCCAGTATTTGTTTTCCGATGATTCCTGAAGATCCCGCTTGATCTCTTCGTTTAAAGGAACGTCCCGAAAACTCTAGCGTCTATCGTTTACCTGGTCCTACCGCCGTATGGATCCTATGTTACCTTGTCACTACCGCGAGTCTTCTTCCTCAGTGCATTTCCTCGTTGTGCCGTCCCATGTGACGTTGTTTCGTCTGCATCCGTGCATTTGTTCATTTTCATCATACGCATCATATTAGATTCATGGCATTGTCAGCATTATAGTTCGTGTTATTTTGTCCATATCATTGCATATCATTGCATCTAGGGGCCAAATTTTCGGTTATCTATATTTAAATCCCTTTCGCCGCGATTTCTCGAGTCTCCGCTGCTCAAATCATCCGGTGAAGCTATTTAAATAGGGGCATCTGTTGCACCCCAAATTTGTCCTATCTTTACATGGATTCTAGTGCCACTTTAATTTGAATGAACAAAATGGCACAATTGGCAAGAGACCGTGTGTGAGGAGTTGTGAGTGTGAGAGGTCGAGAGTTCGAATCCCACCTTCTTCACTTTTTGTTTTTCTTTTATTTTCATTCTAACTTTTCTATTTTCCTAAAAAAAATAACAAAAATAGTTTTTTTTATTATTTAATTATTATTTTCGTATTTTATTTAAATTATTTAAAAAAAAAATAGTTTTTCACTTTTTTCCATATTTTTCATAAAAACATCCAAAAATCATAAAATTAAAAAATATTAGAAAATATTTTATTCTTTTAAGTTTGTTTTAATTTGTTTTAGTTTTGACTAATTCTTTAAGTTGGGCTTTAAAGTGGGCATTAGGTTAGAGTTAACCCTAATTTGTTACCTATATAAACATGAGTTGCATTTGAGAAAGGGGGGAGAGCACACAAAAGGAAAAAACGGCGGCCGTTCTCACGACTTATCAGAAGAGGAAAGCGTCAGCAAATCCACCAAACGGCGCAAAACCACCGCGAACTGCTTCGAACCCCGAACGAGGTGAGCAGTTCTTTTTGTCAAATAACAAAGTTTTTCTGTTGTTTTCAGGTGGAACAAACCGAAGAAGAAGGAGAGAAATTGTTTCCGGCCATGCAAGAATGGAGCAAAGCTCAAAGGAGCTGCAACAACGCCGCCACCGTGATGAAGAAGAAGATGGGGTTTCTAAAAACCTAAAGATTGAAATGTTTCCGCGTGAAGCCTACTTTTCCCCTTTTATTTTTTTATTTTTTTTATTTTTCCCTTTTTTTTATTTTTCTTATTATTATTATTATTATTATTCTGATTTTCTTTAAATTGTAATTATGTCATAATAAATGGTTAGTTTAATTAAAAAATATTTGCTAGTTAAACCTTGTTTTAAAACTCTGTTCTTATAATAAAAAAAAATTAAAACTGTTTTTTATTAAAACTAAAACTTCTTTTTTTTTAAAAAAAATTAAATTGAATCCTTTTAAAAAAAATTAAAACTAAAACATTTTTATTAAAAATCATTGTTTCAAAATTAAGATTAAATTTCTTTTTTCAGAAATTAAAAATAAAGTTTTTCAAAATTAATAAAATAATAAATTTTCCAATTGCATTTTCTTTCTTTCATTATTAATTGCTTTATTATTTGTCATTGATTTCCACCTAACTTTTTTTTTCACTAACGTTCTCTATTTGTTTTCCGCTATGTTTTAGTAGGTCTCCGATTATTATTAATTAAATATTTCGTTATCATATTTGTAATTTGTTCCATGGATGTAATTTACGTGAGGCCATGGTCGCGGTTTATTTTATTTTGCATTTTTTGGGAATTTGTAATTTACGCGAGTGATCGTCGCGAGGCTTTATTTACTTTCCGCACTTTATTTCTGCCATATAATATTTTGCCATGTTTTGCATGATTTAGCGTTATGTTCCTTCCGAAGGATTAGGTCTAGCTGTTTGACCGCCGAGTCAATTACCCTAACGTTTGACCATTTCAAAACCCTAATCGCCTAGGTGTCCCGCCGTGGACGAAAATACCATTTACCCTAGCATTAGGTCAAAGAGTCGTCGTACTCTGTTTTAGGGTTTCCCGCCGTGGAATATTTAATTTAACCCTAATTTTAATTAACAATTTCAACATAGAAATAGGAGTTTCAAGACTCCACGTAGGCCCTTCCCTATGAACGCTTACTCCCCAATGAAACCTTGACCACAGTCAAGACGTTTCTAACCTCCCTTTCGAGGGGAACTACAATTACTCTGATTCCATTCCCGTCAGGATATGTAGGCACAAGATGCGACGTCTTGCCGAGTAAACTTAGGACTAACCCTTAGGTCTTTAGGTCACTCTATCCCTTAGCTCAATATATATTAAAACAGATAATAAAATATAAAAAAAGCATACAATAAACAAAAGGTTCCTGTAGAGTACTACAGAAGTTTAGGGTGCTATTACCTTCCCTAAGCTTAACTAACCCCTTACCTAGATCTCTCCCCGCATTGTCTTTATGATGCAAAATTAGGTTTTCCTCTTTTGACCTTTTCCTTCGGATAAATCAAAGAGCGGTTGTGAACTAAAGATGCGATTCAAATTAATTAATAATTTGATATCATATTCTAACCGCAACAGCTACATTATATTTGACTTTAGAATTTTTCTATAACCTTGAGTATTATCACTAATGAAGCTTAAGATAACTTCGTGATGAGAAATATCACCAGAAATAGTTGGAAAGATATCAATGGGGATCAATATGATAAAGCAAAGGATCAACCATCATGATTCCACTAAACATCAAAGTCATTATCAAAACCACTATGATCATTCGATGGATGAAAGTATCATCAATTTAAGTACCTGCAATCACATAGATCCACATATCATTTATATAGTCATTATACAAACTCCAACTATCCTTTACTAGGATTTAACATCAACTTTTAACGAGTTTTCACTCTGCCGCCGCTCCATTAGGCTTACATTGAGGCTTTCCAATATTTGTTTATGTACCTTGGAATGAATCTTGTACTTCTAGTTTATGCACCATGTTTAATCTATAGTGGGATTTTTTCAACGGTCGACAAGATTTAGTTTCATTTGGCCTAATCACCAAGGTCTTTAAATAACTACCCATTATGCCAATTAATTTTAGGTGGAAGTATATCATTATCGCACATCTTATTGCAGCTTCTCATGATATAGTTTGTGTTGAGGGAACTTCATGTCAATAACATTTCCATTGTCAATAGTTTTGAGGCCATTTTAAAGATGATCAAGAAAAAATTTGTTTCAAGCACGATGTGTTGACTAAGTAACTTCAAACAACAGAAAGGGGGTAAATTGTCATATTTTTTTTCAATGTTACAAAAAAATGATTTAAGGTTGATTTAAGGAAGATGGGAAAGAGATGAAGAAAAAAGAATTTATCCTATGAATGTATGGATAAGGCTCCAACTTGTTTTAATTGCCCTAACAATAAAAATTAGGAAGATTTTGTCCAAGTCCAAAGTAAAAGCCAAACAATGGTCAAGTTTTACAAACCAATCAACCTAAAGCTAATGGAAGTGTGTTTTCTCTTAATAATTCAGAAGCCTCAAGGTATGAAAATTTGATTCAAGGTATGTGTTTCATAGATGGAACTCCCTTAGTAACCGTAATTGATACTGGTGTAACTCATTCCTTCATATCACATACTTATGTAAAATGATTAAGTTTGAGTTTCTCGTATGAAATTCAATATGGTAATTGAAACCCCAATAAGTGTTTATGTTGTAAGTTCTGAAGGTGAGGAAAATACACAAGAAAGGGGGTTGAATTGTGTTTTCAAAAAATGTTTTTGTACTTCTGAACTGAGTTTAGATTCCAATGAATGATTCAGAACCTGATAATAGATGTAGCGGATAACAATAGAAGTAAATAAATAAATGAATAAATAAATATTAAATAAATAACACAACATAATTATCCAGGTTCCTCCCAAACTGGGAGTAATCCAGTCCCTTTGCAACGCATGAGATTTCCACTATAATCAATCTTTATTACAATTGCTTATACACTTAAGTATAAGACTTTTCTTTGCTCAAACCCTCAGCCCGAGACTTCCTGCTTAAACCCCTCAGGTCCAAGACTTCTACTTAGGTTCCATGATCCCAAGACTTCCTTGCTTAAGCCCCTCAGACTCAATACTTCTTCTCAGACCCTCATCCAAGACTTCCCTGATCATATTCCATGAATCCAAGACTTCTGCTCAAGCCCCACAGCTCTAAGACTTCCTTGCTTAAATTCCACAAACTCAAAACTTCCTTGCTCAGGTTCCACGAACCCAAGACTTCTGCTCAGGTTCCATGAACTCAAGACTTTCTTTCTTAAACCTTCAGTCTATGACTTTTTGCTCAAACAGCAACTGACCAAGACTTTCAATGCTCTAGCACATAGCAGGAAACTTACATGGCTTAAGCTTTTCAGTAAGAGACTTTGGTGCTCAAGCACATAGCAAGAGACTTTATCTAAACTACTAAAGAGTCATGTTTAGCATAATAGAGAACAAGGTGTACTTGATACAAAATTAGAGGCACATAGTAATCACCTGAACAAAGACCTCTAAGCACTTAAGATTTCTAAGATATTCAATGTTTAAGAAATCTTAAGGCTTATTACAATTTACAACATATAATAGAAAATCTGCATACTCGATTGTCTTGCTTATTGTATGATCTTGTTATCCTTCCATCCAGCCAAAAGTGTAGAACACTTCTATCCTTCTTGGATTTCCTTCTATATTTTACCTTTTGATTGCTCCTTGTTGAAGACTTCAGTTTGAATCTTCAGTAGCTTATATAGCAGTTGTAGAAGACTAGTCGTTGGAAGAGACAACTTGAACAAGTGTCTTTGTTTCTCCATAGTACGAGAGGCGTTGAAGAGAGATACACCAAAAGTTCTTAATCCATTGTGTAACATGTTTCACCATTGCTTCTTCCATGTAATCTTGTACTATAGAGTCGTTGAGAGTAGATATTTGTAAAGCATGTCAACTCTTCTTGAGCCTTATGAAAAAGAGACTCTAGCTGACAAGCTGATTTGACAATGCAGCTTGGTTTCTGCAGTACTGTTAACTCAAGCTTTATTACTAATTTTGAATGTTCACCAGAAGCTGATGCAATAAATTAATGTAGAGACAATATGTTTCTCTTCGGGTTCTGATCCATCAAAAACTAGTAACTCATCTCCTCTCAAATGCATTCGTATGTCAAATTTTGAATGCCTTCTTTTCAAGCCTTAGTACCTGCATACTTGGAACGCACATTATATAACACCATTGTTCTTTTAATACTTTGTTATCATCAAAACCCAAGAGATATATGTCATGAACAAATCTTGTTCTAACAAGTTCAGTTGTTTGTTTTAATTTCCTTGTGCCAGTCTATGATAAAGATTTTGTAGTTAACTTAATTTGTATACCTCTAAGTCAACTAGATGACATTCTTGGCATGAACTAGTTATCACTAACCATGTTTACTTGAATTGCATTTATAAAACTGTAATCTTTTGTGAACATATGGAAAATAAGGTTTCAATATTTGTTACTGCCAACCAATTATACATATCCTTGAAATAGGATGCCCAAGTATACATGATGCTAGCTTCCCTAGAAGTAGAAAACAAATTTGTAATTAGAATATGCCTATGGTGTGTCCTTTTCTGGAAGTATTCCCAGAGGACATCTATAGTTTTCCACCTAAGTGTGAGATTGAATTCTTGATAGACTTGGTATCTGGTACCAAACCCATATCTATAGCTCCTTAAAGGATGTGTGTGTGTGTGTGTGTGTGTGTGTGTGTGTGTGTGTGTGTGTGTGTGAAAATTAGGATAGCTTAATAAACAACTAAAGGTTCTACTAGAACGTGCGTGTGTTACTAGTTAAAAATAAGTATGAGACTATGATACTATGGGTGGACTATCCTCAATTGAATAAGTTTACAATTAAGAAAAGATACCCCATTCCTAGAATTGATGACCTTATGGACCTGTTAGTGGGAGTCAGTGTGTTTAGTAAGATATATTTGAGGTGAGGTTACCATCAAATTCAGTTAAAGTTAGAAGATAACCCAAAGATTGCTTTTAGAAACCTATATGGTCGCTTTGAGTATTTGGTCATGCCTTTTGGTTTGATCAATTCATCAGGAGGGCTCATGGTTTAAATGAACAAAAAATCGTATCCTTACCTAGATAAATTCATTGTGGTGTTTATAGATGATATCTTGTATACTCTAAATCAGAAGAAGAACATCCAAAGCATTTGAGGATATTATTTAAAATTCTCGAGGATTAGAAATTGTATGCAAATTTTTCGAAGTATGATTTTCGGTTAAGTGAGTTTAGTTTCCTATGACATGTGATCTCTAGAGAAGGAATAATTGTGTACCCATCTAAGGTAGAAGTCGTGTTACAATGGAAAACACCTAAGTTAGTGGCATGTATTAGATTTTTTTTTGTTTAAAATTTTATTATAGGAGGTTTATAAAGGGTTTCTCTAAGTTAGAAATTCCTTTGAAAAAATTGAATCTTAAAGGTCAAGCTTTTGTGTGGGACTCTAATGTAAAACAAGCTTTCAGGATCCTAAAAGAAGGTCAACATCAACACCCATTTTAGTTCTACCATCCTGTGAGAACCTTTTCAAGTATATTTCTATGCATAAAAGGTAGGGCCTAGGTGATGTACTTATGCATAAAGTAAAAAATCCATGGGTGAAATTGAATTTCTAATCGATTGACATCTTGCTCCAATCCATTCAGAGCACTTAAAATAATCAATTACCAAAGTTTAAAAGGAAATAAAGAATATAGAGTTGTTACAAGTCATTAATATGTTTCCGTAATCATTTGGCTAATAGTTTAGGCCTTGTCTAATCAATTGGCTTAATGCTCCAATTGATTGGCTAGTTAAAATAGTTTTTCAAATCGAATGGAAAAAGTCCCCAATCGATTGGGTAGTTCAAACACCTTTAAAAAGATAAGGGAAAGTTTTTTAATCACTTTGCTCATTCTTGAAAACATTTTTACGATAAAAAAGGTTAGAAAAATACCTTTTAAGTGTGTGTGTGAGTTTCCTTATAACTTAAGAGCTACTTACTTACTCTTACAAAACTCTGATCATTTCATCTCTTTCATTACTCTGGGACTTCAAGATTCATTACCAAATACATCTATTATATAAGCACTTCAATCTTGAAAGTTATTCCCATCGACTTCAACATCAACAATTATTGTCGTCATCAAAACTTTAAAGAGGATCTTTTGAGGGATTATCAAATTTATACCCACAAGCACATAGGTCCAGATTATCTCCCTTTTTTATGATGAAAACACATCTCTTAACGTGATGGTAAAAGAGATCTAGATAAATATATATGATTAGAGTAGTTAAACTCCTTCTCAATTAGGAAAATATTATACTCTACTCCCCCTGAGAGTATACTTATCCCTCTTTGCCATAATCAAAAAGGAAAAAAAAAGCATATAGATCATATGGCATCATGAATAAGAAATATATGCATTATGCATGATTTGTTTAATAATCCTAGCCCAATTCTTATAAAAAATAAGTTTTCTTTACGAAGAAGTTTAGTAAAAATATTTGTAAGTTGAATGGATGATATTACAAATTCAGGTAGGCACTCCCCTTTTTCAACGTGATCCCTAGTAAAGTGGTGCCTAACTTCAATGTATTTAGCTCGAGAGTGAAGAATCAGGATTTCATGAGGTTTATGGCGCTAGTGTTGTCATATCATATTGGGATAACTTAAATATTAACACCATAATCATTGAGTTTTTGTTTCATCCAAATAATTTGAGCACAACAACTACCTGCAGTAACGTATTATGCATCAGTTGTGGATAATGTGACACTTTCTTGTTTCTACCTATGCCAAGAGACAAGTGAGTTCCCAAGTAAGTGCCATGTATTACTGGTACTTTTTATATCTTAGTTGTGTTAGAACAAGATTTATTCTTGACATTTTCACTTTTAGTTTTGATGATAACAAAAGTATTAAAAGAACAATGGTTTATTTGATGTGTGTTTTATTTATGTCGGTTCTTGTTCTTGTACATAAATAATCATAATCTGTTTTACTTAGACACACTTGGAAGTGCTTCATTGCTAGCTTATGGTGGCAGAGTCTGAAGAACAATTGCTAGTGTGGTTTGATGCAGACTCTGAACTAAAGGCCTCGGCATTCAGACGAATTCTATATTTAGTAATTGTATATCAGTATCTAGTACCATTATGACTTGGTGATAAAGTTGTGGATTATCCATACTATTGAAAGTAAGATGTATTGTCTTATCATCCTGTCATCTCAAGTCTACAAGATTGTAAGGCTCAAGAAAATTTGGTACATTCTATGGATGTTTGCTCCTAATGGCTATATCAGTACAAAACCTCTTGAAGAATTAAAGGTTAAACATATTACTCACTGGATTCAGAATCTACTGTGCATCCATCTTCAACGTCTCTTGTACTATGGAGTAAAAACAAAGACACTTGATCAAGTCACTTCCTCAACGACTAGTTTCTGGAAAGGCTATATATATGGCTAAAGATTTAATTTTGAATCTTAATAACGATTCTTCTAATGAAGGAGTAGCAAGATCAAGCAATTATCAACCCGATCTAATATGCAGATTTCTATTTTAGGTTGTAATTTTAAAAGCCTTAATATTTCTTACCTCTGTATATATTATAAATTTTAAGTGCTTTAGGTCTTTGTTATGGTGATTTCACGTACCTCTGATGCTTGCATCATGTACAACTTGTTCTCTATTTTGCTGAGCCTTCAATAGTTTAGATTAAGTCTCCTTTTATGTGCTTGAGCAAAATGTTTTGTCTCATTGGGATTCAAGCAACAAGTCTTGAGCCAAGATGTTTAAGACACATAAGTCTCATTGCTTAAGTACTTGAGCTATGAAAGTCTTATTCAGCTAGTCTGATTGAGCAAGTGGGGAAGTCTCTGTCTGTGGGCCAGAGCAAGAAGTCTCGAGTGAAGCTTGAGTTAGGGAAGTCTAAGTCTGGATGGCCAGAAAGAGAGGTGACAAGGCCAGAGGATGTGAGCAAAGGGAAGTATTAGACATGTACTCTAAGCAAAGGGAAGTCTCAACCAGAAGATAGATGAGCAAGTGGCTTAGACAGATGATGTGAGTAAAGGTTAAGTCTTAGACATGTGCTCTAAGCAAGGGAAGTCTCAGACAGTTGGTCTGAGCAGTTGTAAAAGTATTATGCAAAAGCATAAGCGATTGTAATCATGATGTGATTATAATGAAAAGCTCGTGTGAGACAAGGGGACTGGACTACTCTGAGTTAGGGGAGGAACAATTATAAATGTTTTGTGTCTTCTGCTGTTATTTTATTTATTTTTGTTGTATCTGCTGCCAAATGAACTAACTCAGAATTTGAACATCAGTTATGATTCTGAAACTCTAATCAGAAGCTAAATTAAAAGAAAATATGAAACACAATTCAACCCCCCCTTCTTGTGTACTTTTCACACCTTCAATTGGTATCAAAGCAGGGTTTATGCTTAACACTTAACAGTGGTGAAGATAATGATTCAACTAATTTTTCAAATCTGGATGCAAGAAGAAACACTATCAAAACCTAATATCAGTTGCTCTAAAGTGTTTAACATTTTGAAGCTAATATTAGTGCAGGATGCAGATGAAAAGAAGCATATGTGTTCTGAAATAAAAAAGTAAATATTGAAAATCAAGAGATGTTGTTAAAGTTATCTTGTTTCAAAATATTTGATTGCATGGAGTTTGTTCTTTAAGGTGATATCTTAAGAAACTTCATTGCTTCTTGTTTGAGGACCATCATGGAAGTTTTTTTAAAATACATTTCTATGAGAAACCTTCAACTTCTCATTGAGTTCTGTCAGCCATACTAAGACGGTACGCTGATATGCCTGATGTCAATTTCTGATAGCTAACACCATTTGGTTCTGAGCTTGTCAATGATTTAAAAGTCAAAAGATTTAATCCAAGATAATGAGTAATTGACATTGTTTTGGAACAAGATTTTGTTCCTATCATATCTCAATCTAGACTCATACTCTGGAGTGACTTATGGTCTGCTGTTAGATTGAGATGTAAAGCAAAGAAGAGTCTGTTTGTACTTACATGTATGGTCTTATAGAAATATAAATATCATTATGTATCTGCTATAGATATCAAAGAAAGAAGTAGAGGCATATTCCATAAGGTTGTTTACAACATTTATTGGAAGAAGAGACAATAGCCCAAATTCAAGTACTAGTGGTACTAAATTTGGTGAGAGTAGTGGAATCAATGGTTAGATAACCATTGAATTAGAATCCATTCAAATTTGTGTTCAGACTCTATTAGTCAAGTCTGAATACTGAATCAAGTATGGCAAAAAAAATGTTATGCTTATTCTTTTCTGGTTTATCTTTTGATTCAATGAAACGTTTGTATAGATATAAATACAAAGTTTCTGTTAGACTTCTAGAGAGGTTCTTTTGTAAAGTAGAAGTTCAGAAATCTTTAAGAGGAAACTCTATTATGTTTGTCTATACTGAATGTCGTATTAAGCCAGATGATATTTATGAAAATAGTTTTCTCACTTTTGTGTTAATATTGTTGCTTGTTAGCTATCTAAAGAAGACAATTTAATATTCATCTATCACTCATGACTCTTGTTTCAAGATAAAGTTATAATTCTAAATAGAACCTTAGAGACTTGTGACTGACAGATGATATCTCAATCTAAGTCTAGACTTACTAGACGCTGATGGTTGATAGCTTCTAAAAATTGTCAATTTCTGAGATTGAAAAGAAGATTCTTTTTTACTGTCATAGCAATTTAAGTAAAAAGTTTTTTAAAAGCTTTTATAATACTTAAACTTTCATAAAGGTTAAACTCATCTAGTGAAATTGAAATATCTTCTAGATAAAGAACCTTTGGGTAATCATGTTTTCTCTTTTAGTACTTGTTGTTACTATTCTCTGTCCTGTGAAACATCATTGTGTCCTTTTTCTAGCAAGATTCTTATTCTTGTAAGATTCTGGTTCATTTCAGTTTATTCCCTTTTGAATCAGCTAGTTGTCATCAATGAAAAGTTTGTGGATTTTGATAGTTGCTTAAGATTGGTTTTAACTTCTGGAAGACTGTGTCTAAACAAAGGTGGAATGGCTACTTTGAGATGCTTTGTGGTTTCACTTATCTAATTCTTGTCAAAGAGTTTTGGATCAATGCCTCAATTATTGAGCTGAATTATAAGTATGTTATTCTGTCTAGAGTAATTGGTGCTTCTATTACATTAACCTCTAAAGTAATTGCAAATTGATCAATTGTGAGGAGATTGGAGAAATCGCAGGAACTCTTATTTGGGAACACTATATTTCTACTTAGCGTATTGATCGAAAAAATAGCAAGTGTACTATTTTTGCCAATTCTAGTTAAAATAGGGGTTTTATCCCAAGTATCGATCTAGAGGACTATGTAGAAATATAATTTCTTATCGTAATTCAATTAAACAATAAGGACTTGGGTTTTGAGGATTGTTTTGTAAAGTTATAAGGGAAAAACAAGAAAATAAAGTAATTAATAATAAAAGGGAGTTTTAACAGATATGAGAAGCATGATAGGGTACAATGTATGAATTGGCTTGCAACAACCTTAATCCTTATTCACGAGACATGGCTTAAAACAAACCTTTACCAATTCTCAAGTATATTTTTCCCTAAGGCCTTAGGAAAAAAACCTTTGATATTCATTCCAAACCCTAAGTCCTTAAAGATTTAGGAGGAAATCAAGCATTATATTTTATCAAGAATGTTACGGTTACTATAGAGTATCCCTAGTCCTAGGTGATATCTACTATAGTATTATTACATAAAAAGAATTAACAGTTGTTTGTCCGACCTAAGGTTAACTGTAAATAAATTTCCATTTATCCGATAGAAAAGCATTAAACACATTGTACAATAAAATGGATTATGAAAAAAGCACTTATGTCATAGAATAAAGAAAGTCAGGTTCATTACAAAAGCAATTAAGGGACACCCCCTAGCATTAGGGGGTTTAGCTACTCATAAGGTTCAGAGACAATACAGAATAAAAATTAGACATTACAAGATAATAGGATTCCTTTGATCTTCAATTTCTTTCGCTCATGAAAAACTTCAGTTCTCCAATCTCCTTGATCTCTCCAATCTTGATCGTAAGCCTCTTCTCCCTTCCAAAAAGTCTGTTTTTCCTTCTCAAAACGTGTCTTAAATACTCCCAGGTCCAACACAGTAGTCAGGAAATACCCAAAATACCCCCATGAATCACAAAGGTCACAAAAACAAGAAAATAGGAAGCTAACACGACCAAGCCAACACGGGCAGTGTCAACTGACACGGGAGGCCGTGTTGGCCCCTTGGATATCAGATAAAAATTCTTCATGCCCTAGACTTACTGACGTGGGTCGTGTCAGGTGACACAGGCACCCATGTCAGCCCACTGCCTCTCTACAAATATTCATTTTCTTGGTATCCTCTTGACACGACCCATGTCAAATGACACGGGTGGCCATGTCAAGCCATTGTTTCCCTTCCAAAAACTCTTCCGAATTCCTGCAATTTTTCCTGGTTTTTGCTCTGATTCTTCTTGATTGCTTACCTGAACCTAAAAACATTGAAAAGATACAACCAAAGCACAAAATGCGGTAAACAAAAATAAAATTCAACTAATCATATAAGAAGATTAAATAAAACTAATGGTAAAATAACGCATAAAAACCACCGATCAAATTCCCCCAAACTTAAACCATTGTTTGACCTCAAGCAACAAGCTTGCATAGAGATTTTTCAGATTAAATGGTATACATCAAATGAAATACTTGTGAAGGTAAGGTGTGTCGATACTCATACGTGAGCATTTGTTTCAATCGACTAAAACTAGTTCTCTTGGTAATCATTCTTTTACGAAGATATTACACAAACACATATCGCGGTAAAACCACAAACCTAAATCACCCTTTCGGTTATCTCTCCAATTATGCTTTGGACTTAAGTCTTTTCTTCAATTTTCTATCCGTTTCATTTGGATAATCAGATTAAGGCACTTTTGATCGTTTTCTCTCACATGTACAGGATTTGATCGAGACTTTTTCGAGGTACCTTTATTCCTTTTTTCTCGTGTGTTAGCGTTTATTAGTCCACCTTGGAATGACTATTGAGACTCAACCGTTGTTAGGTTAAGTAACCGGGTGAGGGTTACCTAACTTTACTAGGACCAGTTGTCTTTACCGCCATTATTCATCATTTTTTGGTGCCATAAGCCATTCTCTTAATCAACCTTATACATGTAATTCCTTTTAATTATGTCAGGCTATCACTAAGACTAATCGGGGAATACTTCTCAAATCCAAGTATTATGGCACAAATCTACACGTTAGATTCATTTCCTTACTCTGGGGGATCTAGGGTGTTCAGGTTATACCTCAATTTCCAAACTTTCCCAAAGTATCTAGTTCTAACTCATCTTCCCTTTAACTCTATATACTTTCTTGACTACTTCACACATCACATTATTCACAAGAAAAAATTTTACGATCCTCATTCGGGGAGAATTCAAAGCGGTTTTTAAACAACAGAACACAAAACACAAATAAAAAGTACTTAAAACAAAAAATCAAAACAGTAAATCCTCCCTCATACTTGAACAAAACATTGGCCTCAATGTTGTAGAACAAGAGAGAGAGAGAGAGAGAGAGAGAGAGAGAGAGAGAGAGAGATGTAACTCACAGAGATCCTTACTGAGGAGTCGGAGAGTAATGCAACACCAATTGCTACATCATAGATTGCACATGTAAGGTCTCGTTTATTACCTACAAATGAAACAAAATAACAACAAAAATAAACACATAAATCATTAAAAATGTGGGTTACCTCCCACGCAACGCTTCGTTTAATGTCACATGGCTCGACGGTTCACTTCCCATTGTTTTGGGGGTATTTCAGCTTCCACACTTTGTTGCTTAACCTTTTCGTAACAGAGGACCGATTAGGTTCAAAGATAAGAGAAACTTTGTGTATCAAATCCCATCTAACATCCATGTTCTTCCTTTTTCTCAGCTTGACTCCTCGAATGAATTTTGGAGTCTCGCTATGTTCCCTAAACAACTGAGATATTGCAACCTGATAGATTACACCAGAGACTTTTTCAGGAAGTGGTTTTAAACTTTTGCCCTTTCCCACTATTTGGATCACTCCAACTGTAGAGTGATTGTCTTCCTCTTTACCTTGCTTCTTTATGTCCAACACTTTTAAAGTTATTTCCTCCTCAAACGATTTCAAGGTTAGAATACTTCAATGTTAAAATTGTACCGACTAGTAAGCAAGAATGGTCGACCAGGTATGACGGGAGTCTCTTTATCTTCCAGAATATCGATGATCTCAAAACTAACTAGGAAGGTAAAGTTATCAATTATCACCAGTACATCCTCTGCTAGCCCATATGACCTCTTAGTCGTATGGTCGGTAAACTTCAAGTTTGTTCCTATATTGCTCACTTTTCCAATACCAAGATTTTTAAAAATAGATAAAGGCATGAGACTCACACTAGCACCTGAATCAATAAGGACCTTCTTGAAAGTTTTATCTTTTATAGTACAAGGAATTGCTACCGATCCAGGATCTTTCCATTTAATGAGGATTCTCCTACCTTGTGATATTTCACTACAGTGCTCAGATGGAATTTTCTGCTCCTCACTCATTGGTCTCTTTTCCCCATTACCGCTTTCATGAATTTCTTGTACAAAGGCATTTGCTCGAGTGCTTCAAAGAATGGCATATTTATCTCTATCATTTTGAACATTATGCTGAACTTTTCAAATTCTTTCTCTTTTTGTTCCTTCTTTATAACTCGCAGAGGGTAAGGTAGCTTGATTTTTGGTTTAACCTCATCTTTCTTTTTCTATTCAGTTGGCTTCACAAGTGGTAAAGCTCTTTCCAGTTCTTTCCTGTTTTCTCTTACTTCCAGCTCCACGTTTATACATTGATAATCATTTATTTCTCTTTCTTCCTCTTCTTCCACGATTCTATGACTTCTTGTTGTGACAGCATTAACATTCTCATAATTTTTTGGATTCGGTACTATCGCGCTCAGGAAGGTTCCTTGAGGTTTCATGGAGAGTTGTTGTGCTATTTGTCCCATCTAAACCTCAAGAATTTTTATAGAAGTTGTGGTGTTCATCTGATTATTTCATGTCTCTTCTTGGAATTGAATATTATGAGCTTCCATCTTTTCAATAGCTATTTCCCATTCTACTTTCTGAGGAGTTTGTTGTTGATGTTGATATTGAGGTTGATCTAATCTTTCTAGGAGAAGTTAGGATGATTCTTCCATCTTGAATTATAAGTCTGAGAATAGGGATTATTCTGCTTCCGAAAATTTATCTCTTCAATTTGTTTAGCAGTCGCAACATAATGTGCAGTAAAATAGGGTCCACTATAAATTTCACAACTCACAGCTTGGACAGGTTGAACTTGAGCAACAGTCTAAGTACTTACATTCATTGCTTTAAGCCTTCTTTCCACTTCAGCTGTGACTTGATCTTCCATTTTCACAACTTGATTAGCCAACTTCAAGTTAATTGTTCCTTCAGGTTTACTCACACTACGGTCATATAATTCCAAATGCTCATTTGCAGCAATGACTTCAATGATTTTCTTAATATCGGTGGTTGTTGTAGAGTTTGGTGAGCCGCCGGCTTCCGTATCAATGAGTTGCTTAGTCTTCATCTTGAGGCCGTTCATAAATGTTTGCATCTGTTTAGTTTGATCCATGTTATGAGTAGGGCATGCAACCAACAACCGTTTGAACCTTTTATAAGCATCGCCCAACGATTCTTCCTTCTTTTGTTTAAAATTCATGATATCATATCTTTTACGAATATACAAAGAGGTAGGAAAATACTCATTAAGAAAGACCTTCTCCATCTCGTCCAAGTAGCAATACTCCTGGCAGGTAGTGAGTAGAACCACTCTTCAGCATCTTCAAAAAGAGTGAATAGGAACATTCTTAATTTTTTTGCTTCATCAGTGTGCCCGTCAATCTTGAGAGTAGTTCTTATAGTCAGAAATATTTACAGATGTTTGTTGGCATCTTTATTAACCTTTCCGGTGAAAGGTCTCCTCTCAAGTTGGGTGGTGGTGCTCGGATGCAACTGGAAATTTACCACATTCACCGGTTGGTTTACAATTGTTAACCTACCAGCCGGTGCATTAGCTCCACCGTAATCACCAAGGAGTTTCTCCACTGATGGAACTTCACCCATAGTCACAATATCTCTATCTGAGTCTGAACCTGAATCAAAATGCTCTGAATAAACAGAGACTCATTCTTCTTCTAGTGCTGACGGTGAAGGCTCTGTTTCTGAAGCTGCCAGTCTGGATTGTCTACGACTTGCGTGCAAAGTTCTTTCGATTTCTGCGTCAAAAGGAAAATTAGTTGAGGGTTCTCCTCACATAAAAACGTTAGACGCAGATTAGTAGTAATGGAACAAAAATAATAATAAAAAAACTGAAAATAAAATTATGGTCGCAGAGCAACAAAATTTCAATTGAATTAAAATTAAACTTATATTTTTGTAGTTCCCGGCAACGGCGCCAAAAACGTGATCGAAAAAATAGCAAGTGTACTATTTTTTTCCAATTGTAGTTAAAATAAGGGGTTTATCCTCAGTATCGATCTCAATGACTACGTATGAATATAAGTTCTTATCATAATTCAATTAAACAATAAGGACTTGGGTTTTAAGGATTGTTTTGTAAAGTTATAAGGGAAAAATAAGAAAATAAAGCAATTAATAATAAAAGGGAGTTTTAGCAGATATGAGAAGCATGCTAGAGTACAGTGTATGAATTTCCTTGCAATAATCTTAATCATGAGATACGGCTTAAAATAAACCTTTACTAATTCTCAAGCATATTTGTCCCTAAGGCCTTAGAAGGAAAAACCATTGATATTCATCTTAAACCCTAAGTCCTTAGAAATTTATGATGAAATCAAGCATTATACTTTATCTAGAATGTTATGGTTACTAAAGGGAATCCCTGATCCTAAGTGATATCTAATATAATATTATTGCACAAAAAGCATTAACAGTGGTTTGTCCAACCTAAGGTTAACCATAAATCAACTTCCATTTGTCCGATAGAAAAAGCACTAAACACATTGTACAATAAAATGGATTATGAAAAAAAGCACTTATGTCATAAAATAAAGAAAATCAGGTTTATTGCAAAAGGAATTCAGGGACGCCCCCTAGCATTGGGGGGTTTAGCTAATCATAAGGTTCAGATAAAATACATAATAAAAATTAGACATTACAAGATAATAGGATTCCTTTGATCTTCAATTACTTCCGCTCATGAAAACCTTCAGTTCTCTAATCTCCTTGATATCTCCAATCTTGATCGTAAGCTTCTTCTCCCCTCCAAAAATCTATTTTTCCTTCTCAAAACGCATCTTAAATACTCCCAGGACCAACACAGCAGTTAGGAAATACCCAAAATATCCTCATGAATCACAAAGGTCACAGAAACAAGAAAATAGGAAGCTGACACGACCAAGCCAACACGGGCCGTGTTAGGTGACACGGGGGACCGTTTTGGCCCCCTGGGTATCAGATAAAAATTCTTCATGCCCCAGACTTGCTGACACGGGCCGCGTCAGGTGACACGGGCACCCGAATCATCCCACTGCCTCTCTACAAATATTCATTCTCTTGGTATCCTCCTGACACGGGTGGTCATGTTAGGCCACCGTTTCCCTTCCAAAAACTCTTCTGAATTCCTGCAATTTTTCCTGGTTTTTGCTCCGATTCTTCCTGATTGCTTACCTGAACCTAAAAACATTGAAAAGAGACAACTAAAGCATAAAATGCGAAAAACGGAAATAAAATGCAACTAATCATATAAGAAGATTAACTAAAACTAAGGGTAAAATAATGCATAAAAACCACTAATCACGTATCTTTGTAGATCCACCTAATATATCAGTGGTTTCAAATCTTCTTTCTGATGCTGTTGTTTGGAGCCAGATTTTGAATTCAAACTTACATCCTAAGCATAAAGATTTAGACCAAGTGGACCCTATTGAAAAATATTTGCTTCTACTTCTTAATTCAGATTTGAAGATTGATCTTCCTCAAGTTATGTTTGACCATATGAAAAGGTCTCTTTATTCTTTCCAAAAGGGAAAGATCTTCTTCATTCCTTATGGACGAGTTATTTGTGAAATACTTGTTCATCAAGGGGTTAACATAAGTTCTAAGGCTAGTTCTTCCAAGATTTGGAGAAACAAGTTGGAAGTTATCTATGAAAGATTCTGATGTTAGATTTCTGCATATTTATGCTTTGCATTGTTGTTAAAATCTTTGTATTAAGCATCTTATTAATAAATTTAGAGTTTGTTCATGCTTGTGTTCAGTTTTAATTGATTAATATTTATTCTTGTTGTTCACTGAGAATCTGAAATGGATAAAAGAACTCATTGCAACTCATTTTATTAATAAAAAAGGAAGCATTACAAGACAATTAGTTTTTTCTAGTCAAATGGATGTGTCCTACGGAACTCCTTAGGATCATTTGACATGTCTAGATTGTCTAAGAAATCTTTCCATTCTTCCTTAGCAAACTCCAAAGCCTCCTTTCTCAGTTTCTTTCTACGTCTGGATCTAGAAGATCTTCTTCTTCTATGTGTCTTCATAAAGGATGCTAAAGAGGGGAGCACTTCTAAAGCTGTCTGCTTGCTTGCATGTTCTTCAGTTGTTGCCTTGCTTTGATTTGTTTGAGTTGATGTATTCAGTAGTGTTGCCTTCCTTAAATCTCTCTTTGGAACCCATATTTGCTTTTTCTTATACATTTTGGTATTTTAGGGATTAAGTGATAATGGAAGAAATCTTACTAGAGTCCTTTTATAGGTGAGTTACATTAATTGTCTTGAGTTTAATATTATTTAAGTACTGATTAAATTTTATTATTATTTTAATAATGACTCTTGGAAATGTGATCTAGCAGTCTAACCTATTAAGATTCTCTAAATAACTATGATTTTATGTTTGATTTGTTATAACTGTCATTTTTGTATCTGTTTCACTTTGATAGTGAACCTTCAGAAAATCTAAAGAAATTTCTGGAATGCAAATGCACGCTAAAGTAGTATTGGTCAGAAAAACTTTTTCATTAACTAAACTGATGGATTACATTTTTTAACAAAAAAAGGATACAAATTATTTCTAGAATTGATCCATAGCCATTGCATCTCGTGCCGAACAGCATCCATTGTTGTTATAGTCTACCTCCTTATCTTCTGAATCAATCACTTCTTCGTCTTCTATGTCTGGAAGAGAGCGGTAGAACTTCTTGTTGACCCTCTTTTTTTTCCTTGACCTCTTCATGCTTTTTCCCCGAGGCTTCAAGGCAGTTACTGCTGAACTTCCTTCTGAAGGTCGTTTAGGCGCTGCTGAAGTAGCCTCTTCAGAAGCAAGTTGTGTTGAGGGAAGAGGTATAGTTGTAGAAGACTCAGAAGCATCTTGCCTCCGAGGGGATTGGATTTCCAAGCTTGTAGAGCTCCTGGTTGCTTCTGTTACGAAGAATGCATTATCACTCTCAGTTGCTGATTCGATATCCTTAAGTTGGTGATTGATGAAAATGACTTAGGAGTTGGATGTTTTTTTTAATGACTTATGTGGATAACAAGAGTCTAAAATTAATTCTTATTTAACTCTTGGAATAGTAACAACGACTAAGACTTCAAAGCGTGCACTTTACAAACCTTAATGACTCTTATTACTTGATTATTCTTCATCTTTGGCAACTGATCCTGTAATGATGATCTGAGTTACATTTATTAGTGATATTTTTCTCTTTCCTTCTTTTCCTTCTATTCTTTTTTATGTGACAAAAGGGGGAGAAATAGTAGTAAGTATTTAAGTGGAAACTTAACCCATTGAATACATGTTTTGTACATATTGATCATTTATTTTTTGCTTTTATGGTTACTTTGCCCAGGGCGTATTTTTAACTTTCTTGTACATAGGTCTAAGGAAGAGCTTACAAACCTCAGACTTAGCTTATCAGGCCTAGAAGGAGCTTACAAACTTCATATTCTAGTGTTGCTAAGGAAAGTTAAAAGGGGAAACATATTTTAACTCTCGTGTACATAGTGTTAAGAAAGAGCTTACAAACCTCTGACTTAGCCTATGAGACTCAGAAGGAGCTTACAAACCTCGTATTCTGGTATTGCCAAAAGGAGTTAAAATGTTGCTATTTTGGAGTTCTTAAATATGGAACTAATGGGGAACTTACAAACCCCAACCTTGAAACTGTTTGACTCAGGGGGAGCTTGCAAACCTCAGACCCTGATGTTACTAAGAATACTAATTTATTTATTTTGAAAAATAGTTCTTAATGTTACAGTAAGTTAAATTTGACTGTAAACTATCAGACTCAGGGGGAGCTTACAAATCTCATACCCTGTTGTTGCATAGAAAATTAAATGCCCAACATTATCCTTTAAATACTTGTGTTTGTCATCATGACAAAAGGGGAGATTGTTAGAACAAGATTTTTTCTTGATATTTTCTCTTTTAGTTTTGATGATAACAAAAGTATTAAAAGAACAATGGTTTATTTGATGTGTGTTTTATTTATGCAGGTTATTGTTATTTTACATAAATATATCAGAATCTGTTTTACTTAGACACACTTGGAGTTGCTTCATTACTAGATTTTGGTAGAAGAGTCTGAAGAACAACTGCTAGTGTGATTTGACGCAGATTCTGAACTGATGAAGGCCTCAGCATTCATACGAGTTTCTAAACTTTGTAATTGTATATCAGAATCTGCTACCATTCAAAGTTGGTGATAAAGTTGTGGATTATCCGTACTAATGAAAGCAAGATGTATTGTCTTATCAGCCTGTCAGCTCGAGTCTACAAGATTGCAAGACTCAAGAAAAGTTGGTACATTCCATGGATGTCTGCTCCCAACGGCTATATCAGTACAAAACCTCTTGAATACTCAAAGGTTAAACGTGTTACACACTGGATTCAGAATCTGTTGTGCATCCATCTTCGTATCTTGTACTATGGAGTAAAAGCAAAGACACTTGATCAAGTCACTTCCTCAAAGGCTAGTTTCTGGAAAGGCTATATATATATATATATATATATATATATATATATATATATATATATATATATATATATATATATATATATATATATATATATATATATATATATATATATATATATATATATATATATATATATATATATATATATATATATATATATATATATATATATATATATATATATATATATATATATATATATATATATATATATATATATATATATATATATATATATATATATATATATATATATATATATATATATATATATATATATATATATATATATATATATATATATATATATATATATATATATATATATATATATATATATATATATATATATATATATATATATATATATATATATATATATATATATATATATATATATATATATATATATATATATATATATATATATATATATATATATATATGGCTGAAGATTTAAGTTTGAATCTTAACAAGGATTCTTCTAAAGAAGGAGTAGCAAGATCAAGCATTTATCAACTCTAGGTAATATGCAGATTTTCTACTTTGGGTTGTAATTGTAAAAGTCTTAAGATTTCTAACCTCTATATATATTAGAAATATTCAGTGCTTTGGGTCTTTATTATGGTGATTTCCCGTACCTCTAAGGCTTGCATCATGTACACCTTGTTCTCTATTTTCCTGAGCCTTCAGTAGTTTAGATTAAGTCTCATGCTATGTGCTTAAGCAAAAATTCTTGTCTCATTAGGATTCAAGCAATAAGTCTTGAGCCAAGATGTTTAAGCCACATAAGTCTCATTGCTTAAGTGCTTGAGCTGTGAAAATCTTATTCATCTAGTCTAATTGAGATAGTGGGGAAGTCTCCATCTGAGGGGTGAGAGCAAGAAGTCTCGAGTGCAGCTTGAGCAAGGGAAGTCTCATTCTGGATGGCCAGAAGAGCAGGTAGCTCGGCCAGAGGATGTGAGTAAAGGGAAGTCTTACACATGTGCTCTAAGCAAAGGGAAGTCCCAAATAGAAGACAGATGAGCAGGTGGTTCAAATAGATGTTGTAAGTTAAGGTTAAGTCTTAGACATGTGGTTTAAGCAAGGGAAGTCTTAGACAATTGGTCTGAGCGGTTGTAATAGTCTTATGCAAAAGCACAAGCGATTGTAATCATGAAGTGATTATAATGAAAAGCTCTTGTGAGGCAAGGGTATTGGAATACTCTCAGTTATGGGAGGAACTAGTATAAATCTTTTGTGTCTTTTGCTATTATTTTATTTACTTTTGTTGTATCCACTGCCAAATGAACTAACTCCGAATCTGAACATCAGTTCTGACTTTGAAACTCTGATCAGAAGCTAAATTAAAAGAACCCAACTAAATCATAATCCCCTCCCTTGTGATTATTAGAACGAGACTTGTTCATGTCCTTAAAAGGTTTTCATGATAACAGAGTATTTAAAGAACAATAGAGTTTACTAATGGTTGTTTAAGTGTCCAGGATTAAAAGACATTAACCTTTATATTAATCAAGTTAATCACATAGAAGAACCATTAAAGAGAAGAAAAGTTGGTATGAATATGAAGGATCATAACCAAGCTTTCAGACTCTGAAGAGTTAACTCAAGTCTTTCAAATTTTGAACCTAAGCTTACTTGGAATACAAAGATCAACAAAACTCTGAAGGTTGGAATCATTTGAAGCAAGCAGATTCTGATATAAGGAATGACACTGCATCTTTTGAAAAAGCTTCATCAACAGTTATGAAGATACTGCTTCAAAAGAATTTTTTTACATTAAGTCATCAACTATGAAAGTCATCAATCCAGATTCCTTTTTATCTAGACTCTGGTGAAGGCAAGACTCAGAACTTGTGAACTCAAGACTCTGAAGACGTACTTTAGCTTCTGGTCATACTTTAACTAATTCTATAAAAAGCCTCTGGTTCAAGAAATCTAAGTATAAGGATAATAATAACTTCGAGTAAGCTTCAACAAATGTCTACAATAAGACTCCAGTCATAAGTTATCCATAGAAGGTCTCGTGACAACAGTAAAATACTTTATGTCTAATCAGCATAGTAAGGTTTTCAGGATCTTCTCTCTCCAATTGTTCTAAACTTTGCTCGGCTACTCTCAATGTCTTTATGCTAGCTGAGTTTTTAGCTCACTCTAATGTCCACCAGCTAAAGACCTTCAATGATTATTTGTACCATGGTAGTCTCAATCTTCAACAGATCTATTCTTACTATATATTTAAGGAAGAAGATTGAAAATACTCACAAGCTCTTGTCCTATAGAGAAACTCTTGTTGAACCTCTACCTCTCAAGAGAATGAAAATAAGTTGAAGATTTTGTGAATATGTTCATATGGATGTGATACGAGTTCACTAAAATTAATTTAGAGAATCTTTGTTTTATAGAACACAAATGAGAAAAACACACTTCAAAAGAAAACATAACCAGACGGGTTAAGTGTATTAGAGTAGAGTGAGACATGTTCACATATATTTTGAAGAAACAATATGTGAATATGATCAAGAATAGAAAGGCACAACAAGATGAAAATATGTGCAGGGAGAGAAGAAGAATGAAGATATCATTCTTCTACACTCAGGAGCAAACAACTTATATTTGCTCAAGAGTGTAAACTTTTGTATCTTCTTATCCAAGAAGCATATATATGAACACAAGGTTATAACCAAGTTCCTTTGTAAAAAAATATTAAGACTCTAGCCTCTATGCTCGGAGTAAGTCTCCTTATGGATAGAATTGAGCATAAATTCTTGAACTAGACGTTTAGGCATTAAAGTCTCATGCTTGCGGGTGCAGCAAGAAGTCCTGAACTGGATGTTTAGGCATTGAAGTCTCGTGCTTATGAGCAAAGCAGGAAATTCTGAACTAGATATTTAGGCATTGAAATATCATTATTTCAGGAAGAGCAGGAAGTTTTGAACAGGTAGGTTAGGCAAGGAAGTCTCATGCTTGAGGGCGTGAGCATAATTCTATTTCTATGTGATTGAGCAAGAAGACTTGAGTTGTTAGCTTATGTAATTGTAATTAGTCTGATTATATTTAAAAGCTCTTGTGGTTCAAGGGGACTGAACTACTCTCAATTGAGAGGAACTGGGATATATTTTGATTCTCTTTATTTACTTACGCATTTATATTTTGTTGTGTAACAAACTCTAAATTCAGAATCTGATCTGAATCAGACTCTTACTTGTATCAGAATCTGAGCTTGAAACCTTAGGCTCTAAAAAAAGGTTAAGAAAAGGAAGTAAAATTTTCACTGCTGATACTCACTTTGTTATCAGACTCTGAACATGATTAAGAATCTTATGTATCAAAATTCAAAGTGAAAAGAGAATTTGATATTTGTTCATACATAATTCAAACCCCCTTTATTATTTATTTTTCTCACCTTCAGTTGACATTAGAGTCCGGCTGTGCTTTCTCACTTAACAGTGAAACAAAAAAGATCCGACGAGAAAAAATACTCAGTCAAGAGCTCTAACTTGGATGAAGTGAAGATAAGTTGAAGAAGGTCATGCTAGTGTTGAGCTTACTACCTAAAGATAAGCACGTGACCTTGAAGGAACTCATGTATAACCAAAGAAGGAGTTTTTTCAAATTTCTTTGGATAAAGAAACTTGTTTCTACTTTAAGTCACTTGTTTTGTGAGTATGAAAGGATTTTTAATCTTTAAGACTAACTCGTGGGACAAGTGTACTTGTTGAAGAAATCAAGAAATCATTTCTTCCTTAAGACATTCGCTTTGTGAGTATGAAAGGATTCTTTAATCCTTAAGACTGAATCGTAAGTAAAATGTGCTTGTTGCAACAAAAAAACATGGTTTAATCTTAATCTTCTTAAAAGAAAGATGTTGAAGGTTATTGCTACTCGAAAAATGCAACGACGTCGAGGCGAAAAGGAAAACAGATGAGTTGTCATCGAACTTTATTTATCCCAAAAGGGGAAGGGAAAAAATTGAGAAAACCCAAGAAGGAAAGGATAAGATGGTCTCACAACCAAGAGATGGGTTCGGGAGCCGGTTATGCGAAAAGAAGGTATTAACACCCTCCATATCCATCGTACTCGATGGGAACCGTTTGCTTGTCTCATGTGTAAGGATGTCTACTAAAGGATTTCTAAGAATAGTGTTCTGAGAGGGAGAGAGAGAGTGGTTAGGAACAAAGATAAAGAAAAGAATAAGGGAAAAAGGAATAGAAAAGGGTGGAAACAAGAAGGATACTTGATAGGACTTCGCGGTCCTATGCCTACGTATTCCCTCGTGCAATGGGAAAGTCGGAGTCAACGTAGTTCAGAGGACTACGGGTGAAGAAAATAGAAGGGTTCTCACCAAGGATTGGGGCCCTTGCGCCTACATATCTTCACTTAAAAGAAGTGAAGAATCAAAGCATCCGTAGTTCAGACTACAGTTTGTTGGTGTTTTTTTATGGACGATGCCAACATACGCATTCTAGCAGTTAGGTGTTTTGCAGCTCGCTCATGGAGTCTTAGGAATTACCTGTTTGCGGTAGAACGGACGTAACATGCCCTTTTCTGAAAAGGATTAGTTTTCGCCATCAAGGCAAGATGTCACATTTGATTTATGAAGTTTGATTTTAGGGGTGAGATAAGTCCTCGGATAGTAACCCCCTGCAGGTAGTACCCAATTCTTTATCTCAAAAGATTTATTTTGAAAATGGTGTGACAAATATAGTCACGTCTTCATATTGAAAGAAGAGTATCGAGACCACACACTCTAAAGTGAGTATCCTAATACTCAGAGAGGAAGAAGTCTTCACCCAATCCTCTCTCTTTAGTTCAATACAAAGAGAACCTTACTTTCTTAATAAAGGTGTTTTATTTAAATGGTAAGTGCTTTATGAAAGTGAACCCTAAAGGTAGTGTCAAGCACTCGGCATAGGACAAGACCTTCGCCTAACCATTCCACAACCGTCCAAGTTTATTCAAAAAGAATTTTGAAAATGCACTTGGTACAAGACCAAGGTTTTTAGAATCAAGGAGACAAAAGAAAAAGAGAAAAGGTCTTGAAAGAATGGGTGGTGAATAGAGAAATTCTTCAGAAGGCTTGAACGAAGATCAAGTGTTGACTGGTGCGTCTTTATCTACCAGAATCAATTCTCCACAATGAGAAGTTCTTGGTCCAATCTTTTTTGATGAGTTAAACCAACAATAACTTCTAGTTAATTCGTTTTTTGTCTTTTGCTTCAGCGTCCTTAGCTTTGCCTTCTGAGTCTTTATCTCCAGAATCTTTACCCTTGGATTTTGAGAAAGTGATCTTCATATGTGAAAATTTCTCAACTAGCTTTGACTTTTCAGGGTCAATATTATCATTGAATCGAACATGAATTGACTCCTCAAAAATTCTAATCTTGCAAATGTTGTTCTTCCTCTTTCCATTAAAAAGGACTGTTTCATCTTTCTGACTGACAATCTTACAGGACTTTTAATTAAAAATGATATCATAACCATTGTCACTAAGCTGACTGATAGAAAATAAGTCATGCATCAAACCATTTACCAAAAGAACATTAGTAATTGAAGGGATTTTACCATTACCAACAGTTTCAGAGCCAACGATCTTCCCTTTCTGGTTTCCTTCGAAACTGACGAAGCCTCCAGGCTTAAGTTTCAAATCATGGAACATATGCCTTCTGCCCGTCATGTGTCGCGAGCATCCATTGTCTAAGTACCAACGTTGGTGTCTCAAATGAGCTACTAAGGATGTATCTAACATAAATGATCTTATCCTTAGGTACCCGCTTTCTGGGTCCTCTTTTATTAGTTCTCCTAGAGTTTCTTACAACCTTCTGTTTCTGTGTAGCAGAACAATCGTGCAGCAGGATAATAAAGGGGAATTTGTGCATGATATTTAGGATTCAGAACTAAATTCTCCTTCTATGTCTGTGTAGGTTTTTGTGTCTATGCAAAACAGTCAAGCTCAGTGCCAGCAGGCATAAAATGTTCATAGAGAGGTTTCAATTTTACCTCCTAACTTTCATCAGGTTTTCCAGTTTTTGTACAACCTAGACCTTTCTTGCCATTTTTGTTAACCTCATAGATCATGGAAGCCATTTTGTTTCTGTCTATGCATTTAGCCAAAAATTACTGGAATGATTTGTCATATCTGATGACACAATCAGTACCAGAAGCTTCTAAGACTATTTCTTCTTCCAATTTTAAAATTTTTCTTTTCAAAGTAGATTTTTTACTTTCTAAAGAAAAAAATTCTTTAGGGAAGAAATATTCTTCTCAAGCCCACTACGAGTTTCAGAAGTAATTACTTGGACTTGTTTAAGTTCCTTATATTTACTCTAAATACTTTGGTACTTTTCCAGCATTTCCGAGAGAGATGACTCTAAATCAGAACGAGATAGTTTAGAAAATACCTCTTTAGAACCGGAGTTTGATTCTGATTCTAAAAACACCTTGTGTGTTGGTTCTTCAGAACCTTCAAGATCAGCTATAGTTGCCATCAACGCAACATTGTTTTGTTCCTCTTCAGAATCTTCTTTTGATTCTGATTCTGAGTCATCCCATGTAGCCATAAGGCCCTTATTTCCTTTAGAAAACTTTTTCTTAGGCCTTTTGTCCTTCTTCAGCTTAGGACACTCATTCTTATAGTGCTCTGGCTCCTTACACTCATAATAGATAACCTCTTCACTAAAACCTTGCTTCTTTGTTCCAAACAAAGAATCATAATGGCCAGGAGTTTTCCTAGATTCTCTATACTTTCCTTGTCTATTCTTCCTGTTCCTCCAGAGTTTGTTGACCCTCTTGGAAATCAAGGATAGCTCATCATCATCTTCCGAGTCTTCATCAAAATCTTATGATTCTTCCTCATCTTGATAAGCCCTTGTCTTCTCAGGCCTAAACTTCAAAGCAACAAATTTACCTCGCTTTTGAGGTTCATCTTCCTCGAGTTCTATCTCATAGCGTCTTAAAGAACTAATAAGTTCTTCAAGACTAATATTGTTAAGGTCTTTTGACAACTTCAAGGAAGTTACCATAGGCCTCCATTTTCTAGGGATACTTCTGATGATTTTCTTAACATGGTCAGTCATAGAATACCCTTTGTCCAGAACCTTGAGTCCTACGACAAGCATATGAAATCTTGAGAACATAGTTTCAACAGTTTCATCGTCTTCCATTCTAAATGTCTTATATTTCTGGATTAAGGCTAAAGCATTTGTCTCCTTAACTTGAGCATTCCCTTCATGAGTCATCCTTATAAAATCAAAGATAGACTTAGTATAATCTATGTTTGTTGTCTTCTCATACTCAGTATAAGAGATAGCATTAAACAATATCATTTTAGCCTTATGATGATTCGTGTAATCCTTCTTTTGTTGATGTTGTTAGAACACAGATTGGTTCTTAATATATCTATATGTTTTGATGATAACATTAATGAAATTTTGTATGAAGTAAATATATAATCTAATCGTATTCAAGTGCGTTTGTTTCAGATATTAAAATTAATATTCCTCTGGAAGCAAAAACTCCTCTGAAAGTTAAGAATTAGAAGACTCTGAACGCTGCCTGAAAGAGACTTTGAGCGAAGCTGAAAGAGACTCTGAGCGAAGCTGCAGAAGACTCTAAGCGAAAAAGCGTATGTAAAGAACCAGAAGACTCTGGAAGTACTTAACGCTGCAAGTACAGAGGCTCTGATATTCAAGTCTACTCTGATAAATATCATTCACGCTAAAGCACATAGCTGCAAATACTCTGAATAGAGTAACTCTGATCTGAAGAACAAGTAACATCATCAGAGGATCTGATGCAAGACTATTTTAGATTTGTTGAAGAAGATATTGTTCAAATATAAATGCGTTTGCATATTCCTTTTCCTTATCCAAACGGCTCTTTCCTCATTCGTGTATGACACAAGAATTCATACAAAAAGGATTTTTCTGAACATTCCTCTTCATGGAAAGAAAAGTCAAAGAAGACAGAATGCCAACTGCACGCCCTTTAAGAAATGAAAGTGAAGTTCTATTTAAACAAGACTTCTACATCATTTCTAGTAATGACGAATTGACGAATCATTGAACAATCAAAGAACAATATCCAAACATCTCTCAACTTCATTCTAGATTTAATTTGTTCTTCATTTGTGTAAAATCACAGTTATGATATAGCTTTTTGGAAGCAACTCGTAAACACACATTGTATTTTACTTGTTTGTAAAAGATTCCTTAAGAGACCAAGTGTGGTCAGATTTCTTGAGAAGACTAAGATTGTTTGTCTTAGTGGTTAACACTGTAATCAGTTTGATTTAGTGGATTAAGTCCTTGTTGAGAAAGGCAAATCACCCTAGTAGGATAGACTGGAGTAGTTTGAGTTCAAACGAACCAGGATAAAAATACCTTGTTATTTTTACTATTGTCATAGTTGTTATTTGAAACCCTTATTCAACCCCCCCCCCCCTTCTAAGTGTTTTTCCTACCTTCAGTTGGTATTAGAGCTCCGGCTCTGTAGTGATATCACTTAACAGTGAAAGAGAAAGATCCAGTTGGGAAAAACTCTTTATTTATTATTCTTGATTTATCATGGCTGAAACTTCAACTTCAAACAACAACAAATATGATGATAGAGATAGATTCAGCACCAAACCTCCCATGTTTGATGGAGAGAAATTTGACTATTGGAAAGATAGAATAGAAAGTGTCTTTCTAGGCTATGATGCTGATCTATGGGATTTGGTCACTGATTGTTACATTCACCCCACTGATGGTGAGGGCAAAAAGGTTGATAGAAAGTCAATGACTGACCAACAGAAAAAGGATTTCAGAAATCATCATAAAGCTAGAACCATTATGTTAAATGCTATATCTCATACGGAGTATGACAAAATTACAAATAGAGAAACAGCATTTGACATGTTTGAGTCATTGAAGATGACACACGAAGGAAACTCTCAAGTAAAGGAGACATAGGCCTTGGCGCTTATCCAGAAGTACGAAGCTTTTAAAATGGAGGAGTTTGAATCTGTGGAAACTATGTTCTCACAATTCTAGATCCTAATTGCTGGTTTGAAGGTTCTAGATAAAGGTTACTCCACTTCTGACCATGTCAAGAAAATAATCAGAAGCTTACCATCAAGGTGGAGACCAATGGTTACAGCGCTGAAGTTGTCAAAGGATCTGAATAAGATCACTCTGGAGGAACTTATTAGTTCCTTAAGAAGTCACGAGATTGAGCTGGAAGAAGACGAGCCTCATAAGAAAGGTAAGTCTGTTGCGTTAAAATCTAACAAATCTGCTAAAGCTTTGCAGGTAATTGAAGAAAGCTCTGAAGAATCCTCCTCAGAAGAAGATGAACTGTCTTTGCTGTCCAGAAGGATAAATCAACTCTGGAAGCATAAACTAAAGAAGTTCAGAAACTTCAAGTGATTTGATCAACGTGGAGAATCTTCTGGACACAAAAGATCTGGCAAGAAAGAAGTTGTATGCTATGAGTGCAAGGAGCGAGGTCATTACAAAAATGAATGTCCCAAACTTCAGAAGGACAAACCCAGAAAGAAGTTTGAAAAGAAGAAGAAGGTTTTGATGGCCACGTGGGATGACTCGGATGCTTCTGAATCCTCATCAGAGTCAGAGGAAGAATGTGCAAATATGGCACTGATGGCTGACGTGGAGAACCATGAAGAAACATCTGAATCTGGATCAGAATCAGATTCAAAAGAGGTATTTTCTGAACTTACCAGAGCTGAACTTATTGAAAGTCTATCTGAAATGCTGGAAAACTATAGTAAGATGAAACTCAAATACAAGAAGCTTCATAGCTATCTTGCATCTGAGACTAATCAGCTGAGATCAGAAGTTGCGGAGCTAAAAGCAAATAATCTTAAAATAAAAACTAATTTAGAAAAAGCTCAACAAATGTCTGACTCAGATACTAGGTCATGCTCTAAAAAAATTTTAGAAGAGTATGATTATAGTTTTCAGAGGTTTATGTCCAGAGGCCTAGATAGAAGCAAAATGGCTTCCATGATCTATGGCGTAAGCAGAAACAATAGAAAAGGAATTGGATATGAATCACCCTCTGGGAAGGATTTAAATCCAAAACCTGCTGATAAGCTGGTCATCAAGTATTCTCCTCTGTACACCCATTTTAAATATGGTCACCTGAATGATATAAATCACACACGTACAGATCAGAACACTAAAGCTTTTGTTAAACCAAAATTTCGTCAGAACAAAGATGCTTTTAAGGGAAAGAAATTTAGATGGAATTTCAAACTAACTAACCCCAGAGGACCCAAGAAAATATGGGTACCTAAAGATAAAATAATCTTTGTTGCGGATGTCCTTAGCAGCAAAGTTAAGACACCAGTCATGGTACCTGGACTCTGGCTGCTCACGACATATGACGGGAAGAAATTTTATGTTCCAAAGCCTGGAACTTAGATCTGGAGGTGATGTGAAGTTTGGAGGGAACCAGAAGGGCAAAATCATTGGCTCTGGAACTATTGGTAATGGTAACCTTCCTTCTATCTCTAATGTCTTGCTTGTTGAAGGATTAACACATAATCTATTGTCCATAAGTCAATTAAGTGACAATGGTTATGATATAATCTTCAATCAAAAATGTTGTAAAGCTGTGAGTCAAAAAGATGGTTCAATCCTCTTTAATGGAAAAAGAAAGAACAACATTTACAAAATTAATCTTTCAGAACTAAAAGTTCAAAATGTAAAATGCCTTATGTCTATTAACGATGAGCAATGGGTCTGGCATAGAAGATTGGGTCATATTAGTATGAGACGCATATCTCTGATTAATAAGCTCAATCTGGTCAGAGGACTTCCTCTGTTGAAGTTCAAATCAGATGCTCTTTGTGAAGCATGTCAGAAAGGAAAATTTTCAAAATCTACTTTCAAAGCTAAAAATGTTGTCTCTACCTCTAGACCATTAGAGCTACTTCATATTGATCTGTTTGGACCAGTGAAAACTGCATCCATCAGAGGCAAGAAGTATGGATTAGTCATAGTTGATGACTACAGCAGATGGACATGGGTAAAATTCCTGAAACACAAGGATGAGTCACATTCTGTATTCTTTGACTTCTGCAAACAAGTCCAAAACGAAAAAGAATTTAAAATTGTTAAAGTCAGAAGTGATCATGGTGGAGAGTTTGAAAATAAATATTTTGAAAAATATTTTAAAGAAAATGGCATTGCACATGATTTTTCTTGTCCTAGAACTCCTCAACAGAATGGAGTTGTAGAAAGGAAAAATAGAATATTGCAAGAAATGGCCAGAACCATGATCAACGAAACAAACATGGCAAAACATTTTTGGGCAGAAGCAATTAATACAGCATGTTATATTCAGAACAGAGTGTCTGTAAGACCTCTTCTGGAGAAGACTCCTTATGAATTGTGGAGGAATAGAAAGCCCAACATTTCTTATTTCCATCCTTTTGGATGTGTTTGTTTTATTTTGAATACTAAAGACTATCTGAACAAGTTTGATTCTAAAGCACAGAAGTGTTTCATGCTTGGATATTCTGAACGCTCTAAAGGCTACAGAGTATACAATACTGAGACACGGATTGTAGATGAATCAATTCATGTTAGATTTTATGATAAGATTGGCAATCAAAAGCCAAAGTAGCTTGAAATTTCTGCAGATAGAGAAGTGCTTCTCACAGACTCTGAAGATTCAGAGGCAGACAAAGCTCAAGTAAGAGAAACAGAAGCAACGTCAGATGCTACTCCTTTGACTGCTCAGATGGACAAGTTGACCATTTCTGAAGAAGCCCCTCTGAAAGGATCCTCCAGAATCAAAGCCTCTCATCCAGAGGAAATGATAATTGGAAAGAAGGATGACCCTATTAGAACAAGATCCTTTCTCAGATCATCTGGAACGTCATTGTTTGGTTTGGTATCAATCATTGAACCTACCTCTGTGGATGAAGCTCTGCAAGATAATGATTGGATACTTGATATGCAAGAGGAGCTTAACCAATTCACAAGGAATGATGTTTAGGATCTGGTTCCAAGACCAAAAGGATTTAATATTATTGGAACTAAGTGGGTTTACAAAAACAATTTGAATAAGCAAGGAGAAGTTGTCAGAAACAAAGCAAGACTGGTTGCTCAAGGCTATAGTCATCAAGAAGGAATTGATTACACAGAGACATATGCTCATGTGGCAAGGTTAGAATCTATTCGTTTATTAATTTCTTTTGCTGCACAGAATAACATCACTCTGTATCAGATGGATGTTAAAAGTGCTTTCTTAAATGGTTTAATTGAAGAAGAAGTTTATGTTCATCAACCTCCTGGTTTTCAAAATGAAAAATTTCTAGAATATGTTTTTAAACTAAAGAAATCACTCTATGGTCTAAAACAAGCTCCCAGAGCTTGGTATGAGAGGCTGAGTAATTTCCTTCTAGAAAACAATTTTATCAGAGCAAAGGTGGTTACAACTCTATTTCATAAATCAATTAAGAAAGACATTTTAATCTGTCAGATTTATGTAGATGATATTATTTTTGGTACAACAAATATTACGCTTGGAAAGGAGTTTGCTCAATCTATGCAGGCAGAATTTAAAATGAGCATGATGGGAGAACTCATATTCTTTCTGGGAATTCAAGTCAATTAAACTCCAGAAGGCACCTACATACATCAGACAAAGTATGTGAAGGAGCTTATGAAGAAATTCAACATGACAGAAAGTAAGCTTGCTAAAACTCCAATGCATCCAACAAGCACTCTAGGAAAAGAAGAGGTAAGTAAGAAGGTAGATCAAAAGCTCTACAGATGTATGATTGGATCTCTTCTGTATTTGACTTCTTCTAGACCTGATATTCTTTTCAGTGTTTGTCTGTGTGCTAGATTCAAATCAGGTCCTAGAGAATCTCACTTAACAACTGTTAAGGGGATTCTGAGGTATCTGAAAGGTACTACTAACGTGGGTTTGTGTTACGGAAGATATGATGAATACAAACTAGTAGGATTCTGTGATGCTGATTATGCTGGAGACAGAGTAGAACATAAAAGTAAACCCACAATAGCACTTTCAGTTTCTGGGAAGTCATCTGATCCCATGGTTCAGCAAGAAGCAACCCACAATAGCACTCTCAACAACAGAAGCAGAATATATTGCTGCTGGTGGTTCTAGTACACAGATGCTCTGGATGAAGAGTCAGCTAGAAGATTATCAGATATATGAAAGTAACATTTCTATTTTCTGTGATAATACTTCTGCTATTTGCCTATCTAAAAACCCTATTTTACATTCTAAGGCAAAGCATATAGAAATTAAACATCATTTCATCAGAGACTATGTTCAGAAGGGTATTATAAGTTTAAATTTTATTGATACAGACCATCAATGGGCTGACATTTTTACAAAACCCCTTGCTAAAGATAGGTTTAAATTTATTCTGAAGAATATTAGTATGGATTTTTGTCTAGAATAACATTATTATTCAGAAGCAAATTTACTCAGATGAAAATTGATTAATGTCTATACTCTGGAGTGTTTTCATCTGTATTTCATTTGTTACCTTATTTCTTTTGAAACTCTAAACTAACAACCTTCAGAGGATCTGAATGCTGCTAACGTTTCATTTCCTTAAGAAGTTTCAGAGACACCCAAACATTAAACACATGTCACACAGAATCTGAAAAGGTGGAGTGTAAACATTGAGATGCCGTTTAGAGGTATTGTTTGAGCAATTAATTTTCTCGTTTTCCTCCCCACGCTTGTCAGAATCATTAAATGTTTTTTAATCATTATTCTTTTTGATGTGATTTAATGTTTTAATTAATTGTGAGTAATTGCTGAGTGTGAATTTGTGAAATTTTGCCCCTATATATTCCACAACACAACACTTTTCACACTTTTCACTCTTCTTCACAACCTTTATGCATTTTTGCTTGCTTCATTGTCTTCATCTCTGCAAACCCAAATCCTCAAGAAGATCAAGTTATCTCTCTAGTTCTTCAATGGCAACCCCATCATCATCAACTCAAAAGCTTGCATCTACAATGGTTGGATCTACATCTACAAAGAACCTGAAAGAACCCTTCTCACTCCTGTTGAAGATTTGGAAGTTCTTTGCAAATTCATGGTTGATTTTGACTGCATTGCAAAGAATGGGTTTAATTTGCGACCAATTGTTTCTGCACAAGGATGGACTAAGTACTTTGATAGACTGTTTGGTCTAGTCTTCCCTCTTTTGGTGAAAGAATTCTGGATTCATGCAAAGGTATACCCAAAATTCATTATTTCGTATGTGTTGGGTAAAGAGATAATCATAACTGAAGACTTGATTCGCAAATTAATTAAATATGAAGAAGTAGATGGTGTTCACAATCTCTATGTTGAACGTATAGACATGGATGATGTCTACAGAGAACTTTTTACATCTGGGCTGGCCTCAAGCAAAATCAAAGATCTGAAAGTGCACTACAAGATATAGGCGAAGATCTTTCTGGGATGTATTCACCATAGGAAATCAACCAACTCTCCAGATTACATCAACGCAGAACAACTGTACTTTCTGTACTGCTTGGGAAATAACATCAAGGTGGATCTGCCACACTTGTTATTTGCTCATCTGTGGAGCCATGTAACACGGTCCAGAGAGGAAATCAGAAAAAAGCATCAGAAGATCAAAAACTAGATCCCAATGGGCAGATTGATTTCAGATATTCTGACAGAAAATGGTTTAGTTGCTCATCTGACAGAGGCAGGTCAGACAGAAGAATTGGTTCCAATTCTGGGAAAGCCTCTGAATGGGAAAAGTATGTTGAGGATGAGACTTGTAGAGGAACTTCAATCAGAGCCAGTCAAGATGGACTCTGCTACTGTACACAGAAGAAGAATTCATGTGGATGATTTTCCTCTCTTCACTGCTGAAGAACCAAGGGAAGTTCTTCTGAACTACATTGATGCATGCATAGCAGATGGAACCTCCATGCCACCAGACTTGATAAAAAGAGGAAATGAACCTGGACCAGATTACTTTGAGGAGAACAAGAGAAAGAGAAGAAAGGTCTCAGAGGAAGGATCTACAAAGATTAAGAGGAAAGCTTCTGGAGAAGCATCTTCTGTAAAGCCCAAACTCTTAAAGAATAAAGGTAACCCTTCTGTAAATTTATCTACTATTTTGGAACAAGTAACAGAACCACAAACATCTGAACCTCCTCCTCCTTATGACCCAATTCCCACTCCTTCTCCTCCTCACACCTCTGAATACATTTCTTCTAAACCTAAACCTCAAAATTCATCTGAACCAAACCCTTCTATAAACCAACCATCTGAACATCTATCATCTGAACCACAAAAATATCAACCACTACCCTTTGAACCTCAACAACATCAACCTTCTGAACCACAACAACCACAATCATCTGAACACACTACATTTGTACCATCCACACCTTCCTTCAACATCCATCAGCAAACAACTTCTGCTAAAACCCCATCCTCTATTCCACAACCAGATGAACCAAACCCCTCTGAACCAGACTATTCAAAACCTCACCCCTCTGACCCTGAACCAAAGATTCTGGACATTCAACCTCTGATGACCGTACACCCTATATCATCTGGATAACTTAGCTCATCGGATTCCTCAGACTCATCTGACTCTGGCTCATCAGAAGCTACCTTACCACTTCATAACTCCACAATCCATTCTTCTGATATCCCTGAAACAACCCAACCAGATATTCCCTCTGAACCTAAGGTTGTTTCTACCTCATCTATCTGTATTCCATCTTCACCATATCCCTCTGTAATCATTATTCCTACTTTTTCTATACCATCAACCTATGCTCCCATTAAAACATCACCTTTAGAAGCCTACCTGAAACCCAAACCTAGGCTAGATGTTGGTACACTATTTTTTGGTTTTGAAAAAGAGATGAATATATGGTTGTCTTCTGTTAAGAAGGAGTGCCTCACAAGCATAAATCCTGCTGATTCTGAAGCCATCTGGACAAGATTCAAAACTAGATTCAACTCTGTGGCTTCAAATCTTCAAGATATTTGCTCTGATGATGCAAAGGTGGGATTTGTTGAAGCTGTCAGACTCACTCTTCTAAGAGTTAGCAGAACTCCAACCCTACTTCTAGAAAATACACCTCCAGAGGTTGTGTGTTCTTCTTCTGAAGAAGCTGTTACACTTTAGATGACTGAGGATTCTCAGATTGAGAAAGTTATCACAGAAGCTTCCATTTTTGAAGACGTTTCTGCATCTGCTCAACCTTCTCCTATGGAAATAGAGAATTAATCTGCAATGATTATTGACAATGCATCTGCTTCTGTGAGTGTTCCAGACTCTTCTAAGTTGAAGACAGAAGAAGTTGTAGATCTGAAGATTAAGGTTGAAAAGCAAAAAGCTGAAAGCGCTGAGTTCAAGACATGGATGATCAAACAAGAGAAAACAACAAATGAAATAAAAGACTGAATGGCTAAGCAAGAGGAATCAACATCTGAGATCAAGACTTGGATGGCGAAGCAAGAAGAGTCAACCTCTGAGATAACGAATCTTCTGAAGATTCTGGCTTCTCGTTCTTTTTCTTAGTTGTTTTTTTATTTGTGCACTTGTGTGTTGTTTTGCTTATCTTGTTTATCTTCTAAGATTCTTATCAATGCATCTGTAACTGTTTGGTTTTTCCATCTGATTATATGATATGCTTTATGTTTTTCCTCTGTTAGTTTCATGTCTTCAAAAAAATTTCTTTTTGATATGACAAAAAGGGGGAGAAAATGGAAATTCTAATTGTTCACATAAACAGTTACTAAAATGGAACTCAAACATGTTTAAATTTAACTAACTTTGAATTCAGTATTTCATAGCTCAAATTTTTCATCAGATAAATTTCATAGAGTAACTCTGAACAAACTCTGAGAGTCTCCAAAGTTTGCTCTGACTCTGGAAAGAATACCTGTGCTGAAAGGGAAGTACTTATTTTTTCTATCAGTATTCAATTCAGGGGGAGACTCATAATCTCAGGGGGAGATATATATATATTTTTCTTTGTTTTGAACAAAATTTCCTATTGTTTTTGTCATCATCAAAAAGGGAGAGATTGTTAGAACACAGATTGGTTCTTAATATATCTCTATGTTTTGATGATAACATTAATGAAATTTTGTATGAAGTAAATATATACTCTAATCGTATTCAAGTGTTTTTGTTTCAGATATTAAAATTAATATTCCTCTGGAAACAAAAACTCCTCTGAAAGTTAAGAATCAGAAGACTCTGAACGCTGCCTGAAAGAGACTCTGAGCGAAGCTGAAAGAGACTCTGAGCGAAGCTGCAGAAGACTCTAAGCGGAAAAGCGTATGTAAAGAATCAGAAGACTCTGGAAGTACTTAACGCTGCAAGTACAGAGGCTCTGATATTCAAGTCTACTCTGATAAAGATCATTCACGCTAAAGCACATGGCTGCAAATACTCTGAATAGAGTAACTCTGATATGAAGAATAAGGAACATCATCAGAGGATTTGATGCAAGACTGTTCCAGATTTGTTGAAGAAGATATTGTTCAAATATAAATGCGTTGGCATATTCCTTGTCCTTATCCAAACAGCTCTTTCCTCATTCGTGAATGACACAAGAATTCAGACAAAAAGGATTTGTCTGAACATTCCTCTTTTGGGAAAGAAAAGTCAAAGAAGACAAAATACCAGATGCACGCCCTTTAAGAAATGAAAGTGAAGTTCTATTTAAACAAGACTTCTACATCATTTCTAGTAACGACGAATTGACGAATCATTAAACAATCAAAGAACAATATCCAAACATCTCTCAACTTTATTCTAGATTTAACTCGTTCTTCATTTATGTAAAATCACAGTTGTGATATAGCTTTTTAGAAGCAACTCTTAAACACACATTTTATTTTACTTGTTTGTAAAAGATTCCTTAAGAGACCAAGTATGGTCAGATTTCTTGAGAAGACTAAGACTGTTTGTCTTAGTGGTTAACACTATAATCAGTTTGATTTAGTGGATAGTCCTTGTTGAGAAAGGCAAATCACCTTGGTAGGGTGGACTGGAGTAGTTTGAGTTCAAACGAACCAGGATAAAAATACCTTGTTATTTTTACTATGGTCATAGTTGTTATTTGAAACCCTTATTCAACCCCCCCTTCTAAGTGTTTTTCCTACCTTCAGTTGGTATCAGAGCTCCAGCTCTGTAGTGCTATCACTTAACAGTGAAAGAGAAAGATCCAGTTGGGAAAAACTCTTAATTATTATTCTTGATTTGTCATGGCTGAAACTTCAACTTCAAACAACCACAAATATGATGATAGATTTACCTCGCTTTTGAGGTTCATCTTCCTCGAGTTCTATCTCATAGCTTCTTAAAGAACTAACAAGGTCTTCAAGACTAATATTGTTAAGGTCTTTTGACAACTTCAAGGAAGTTACCATAGGCCTCCATTTTTTAGGGATACTTCTGATGATTTTCTTAACATGGTCATCCGTAGAATACACTTTGTCCAGAACCTTGAGTCCTACGACAAGCATATGAAATCTTGAGAACATAGTTTTAACGGTTTCATCGTCTTCCATTCTAAATGCCTTATATTTCTTGATTAAGGCTAAAGCATTTGTCTCCTTAACTTGAGCATTCCCTTCATGAGTCATCCTTAGAAAATCAAAGATAGACTTAGTAGAATCTATGTTTGTTATCTTCTCATACTCAGTATAAGAGATAGCATTAAACAATATCGTTTTATCCTTATGATGATTCGTGTAATCCTTCTTTTGTTGATGTGTCATAGCTCTTCTTGCTACTTTGTTTCCTTCAGCATCTACTTGGTGAACATAGCCATCAACTACAAGATCTTAAAGATCAACATCATATCCTAGAAAGAAACTTTCAATTCTGAATTTCCAGTAATCAAACCTTTCACCATCAATGACTAGTGGTTTAATGTTGTAGTGATCTCTCTCGTTGTTGTTAACAGCGTTGTTAGTAGCGGCCACTATTTCTCACACACAAACTGGATCGATACTAAAAATGGTGAAATGTTGACAAAACTTTATCACAATCAGAACCGGAGCTCTGGTACCAATTGAAGATGTGAAAAACATAAGAAATGGGGGGGTTGAATTTGGTTTTAAAAAACAAAAGCTTTTTACCAACTCAAAATCTCAACACAATAAAAACATTAGAGAGAGAGAGACACACACACACACACAAAGATTTTTATCATGGTTCACTTGAAATCAAAGCTAATCTAGTCTATCGCCAAGGTAATTTCTCCTTATACACATGAACTTAATCCACTATAACCAAACATATTATAGAAATCACAAAGAACAACTTTCTTTGTCTTCTCAAGGATCAAACTATAACTTAGTCTCCTTAAGGAATCACAAACAAACATGTTTGAATAAAGGTTTTATGTTACAAGTTGCTTCTACACGGGCAAATTTTACACAAATGAATTACAAAAACTCAGAGAAAAGTATGCACAAAGTAGATATTTTTTTCACATAGAAACAGTCTTGTGAAATGTTGCAACTTTATTCAAGTCTCCAAGTCTTACTTATATAGCATAAGAAAGGGACCGTTAAGGGGAAAATCATGGATACCAAAAAGTTGTTGTCCACTAGCGGATTAGTGACAGGTGTGATGAATAGTATTGTCCTTCATCCACAGTTTCAGGTAGTGGAGGAATGTTTCGATTTGTACCATACACTGTTTGATCACGTATCCATTTTGATCTTATCTTCAAATTCATTAGCTTCTGATAAAGAGTTTATAAAGCATGAAAAGAAGAAACACAGGCTAAAATCAGAATCTTCAGTCAAAACCTTGACAGTGTCAACGTCTTGCTTGAGATCTTAAGAATATTTAGCTAAGTAAAAAAACTTCAAAAGCTTAATGATCAAAGTCACATCCAGAAGCAGAAGCGGAGAGAATATTGCAGCAACAACATAACATCTTTCCAGAACTTCTCAGGAGTGAATCAGCGCATAAGCGAATTTTCGTAACAAATGTTCAAAAATTGATGATGTTGCATGCCATAAACTCAAAATCAGAACTGGCTGTTAATTCTACACAATAATAAACTGTTAGGGTACCAAAAATTTTCTCACACAAATACTACATTGTTATCACCAAAACTCAAAGGCATATATGCAGAACTAAATCATGTTCTAACATATGTTTGCTCACATCATTAGTTGTGATGATAAGCTATGGGACACTATTGAAGACAACATTGCCTGGAAGATCTATGGTGTTGGCTTGGTAACAGATCTTGAGGAATTTTCCTGCAAGATACAACTTCGAGATTACAATTATTCAAGAGGCTAAAGATATGAATGCTCTAGCTTTTAAAAGTTGACATGTAGCTATCAAATCCTTGAAATGGAACTGAATGGTGATGAACCTGTGTTGAAACATAGATCTCTTGTTTTGATATATATTGCTAAAAGATCTGGTGATAGAAAATTTCAAGTCCTCAATTGTCAAATAAAACCAGAAGAAGCTTTTGATGGAGAAGATTCCAATGGAGACTCTAATGATGAGGAAATGAATTTTATCATCAAGAGGTTTCAACAATTGACCAAAAAAATTAGGATTTTATTTTTGTAGAAATTCTAACTTCAAAGGTTTCAGTTTTAGAAATATTTGTCTTGATCTACAAAAGGACATATTCAGGTAGAGAAGCTGAAGAAGTCAATCGTGTGCCTTTGGCTGACACACTCTCTGATTCTGAATTATAGCCAGGTTTTGACTTAGAATCTGATGAGGTTGTTAAGAAATAGCTTGATATTTCTTTAAAATGAATTTAAATCTTCTAAAAAAAACTATTAAGCCATTGGAAAGAAATCTAATTGCTCAAGCTAAAAGGGATTCTAAGGAACCTTTAATTAAGCAAGTTATGATTCTCAAAGATTTTTTGACAATGAGTCTTAACAAAAATTTGCTTGCTTTAATGATCTAAGGAGTAATCAAAAGAGAAGGTCTAGGTCTTCTTAAAAATGTTTTGATTCCAAAATCCTGACATGAAAGAAACCCAAAGAATCATCGTTTTAGCTATTTAATAAAAGGGTTAAAGACCTTGGTGTATCTGCTGCTGAGTCTAGCAAGATTCTGAATACACCAAAATCAATGACAGAGAAGTCAAAGTTTTTAATTAAAATTGAACCTAAAACTTCAAAGTTACTAGTTTCTGAAAATTTCAGACATTATATCCTTAGGTTAGAAGGTTGCAAGGTAACCTAAATTAAAGACCTATAGATCCGAGTTTCTAAATGATTCAGAAACTAAGCTAAAAGGTGAAGCTTTTTCTCTAGAGTCTTAATGATGGACATCTACAACTGTAACTAGAGAAAAGCATGTATCTCAGATCATAACTCTTTGGATAGGATGGAAAAGAAGGTTATGGTCTTCAGTTTTCTAATTTCATGTTCCTGCTGAACATGAATCTGCTTCAACAGACAATCATGAAGACTGATTCTTTTCAGAAAGAATCTGTAAAGGTATTTCAATCATCCTCTTTCTTTAGATAGCTTATGTGCATGATAATTTATTTTAAACTGGTCTATGTATATGATATGTTTGTGCATAACCAGTTTGGACAAATTACTCTTATGAGGATTTTCAAGCATACGAAAAGAATATTTGTTCACTTTGGATAAATATTGTGGCTATTTGAGTATATCTTTATTCCTGACCTCTATTCATAATCAAGTATTGCGAGCTCAAATTTTTTTTATCAAAAAGTGTTATTATTCAAGTTAATTCATTATTGAGTTGTGTTGCTTTTTTTACCCCCTGTCTTTTAAAGACTTAATTATTTTATAAAGAAAGGGTTTCTGATCTTATTAAAAATCTTGATTTAAAGAGTATCAAAGACTAATTCTGATCAAAAGTAGCCTCATTTAAAATTGGAATAGTCTCTGATGATGTGTAGCTTCTGAAAAAGTATCAAACTCTGAAACTCAGCTAAGGAATAATAAATTTCAAACAGAATTTAAGTGAAAATTCTTCTGACAAATGTCTCACTTAAATATTCACAGGTTTGAAAATCTATCGTGCATACTCTACAACTGTATGCGCAGAACTTATATAGTAGTGATGCTTTATCCTCTAGATATTATGTGTTCTCTCTCTCTCTCTCTCTCTCTCTCTCTCTCTCTCTCTCTCTCTCTCTCTCTCTCTCTCTCTCTCTCTCTCTCTCTCTCTCTCTCTCTCTTTCTGTGTGTGTGTGTGTGTGTGTGTGTGTGTGTGCATGTGTGTATGTGTGTGTGTATATTATCATGTCTTACCTTTTCAATTGTACTTTTTTTTATTTGTCTTCTAAAGATTAAATTTGAATGGTCCTAAAGCAAAGACCGTTGTCTTGAATCTTTATGACAAATCACTTTCTACATCTTTAGAAACATCTTTCTGGTTGTTTATACCTTTTCTTTTTGCATTTTTCCTGATCTGAGATGGCTTCTTATTCTAACTTGGTATGGAAAGCCAGTTAGCTATTATCATTGAAGGATAAGTTGATTTTGAAGAAAAGATGGTTTGTGGCTTTGAACTTCAAAGTACTCTCTCCTATAATGGTTGGGATGATTTCTTTGACTTGATTTATGGTCCTTCTTACCCTAACCTGATCAAAGAGTTTTAGGTAAATGCTATTATCCAAGATCTGCATCTTTAGTATGTCATTCTTTTTATGGTATTTGGTGTTCCTATCACCGTCACCTTCACAACTATTGCTAATATGATAAATTATGAAGAGGAAGGTGTGGTTATGGATATGCTCTTCTGGGATTATTATTTACCTTCTCATCTCATCTTTGAAGATCTTTCTGACCTATGCAAAGTCTCAAATCTCAATCCCAAGGAATTAGTCTGGTATTACCTATTGATCTCCAACTTCTTGCCAAAGAATAAGGATTTTACATCCTTGGATATTGATGAAAAAGCTTTTTTGTTCCTTCTTAACTCAGATCTGAAGGTTATCCCTCGGGTTATGTTTGAATATCTTAAAATGACTCTCACTTCCTTTAAATAAGGAAAGTCAAGCTTCATTCCTTATTGAAGGGTTCTTTCTGAACTCTTCACGTAATAGGGGGTTGGGATAATAATGGTCGAGGTTAAAAAAATAAGTATGGGGAGACAAGCTGAAGCTTATAGAAGCTTTGAAAGCTTATGACCCTTTTAAGGTCAAGGTGGTCTTTGTGGATGGATCTTCTTCTTCTTAGTTGTTTTTATGTGTTGTTTATTTTGTTTTGTGTTTTATCTTTGTAACTCGTTTTTTGTTTTTAATAAAATGTTTCTTTTGTGCATCTGTTATCCTGCTTTGCTTATCTTACTAATTTATTCATAAGCTAAACCTTATTTGAAGGGTTTAAAAAAACTAATTAAGAGAAAGAAAAACTTTATTCATCATTGAGATTACAAAATCTGCTCTTAAACACTTTTACATGGGTTTTCAGTCCTGATGTTCTTGATTTTCTGATCCCTTGTAAGTCTCCAAAAAATTCTTGTGCACTTTATCCCTCTGAGAATCTCTATAATCTTTCCAATCTGCATCTCACTCTTTATCTTCTGCTAGAACCTTGCTATTCTCAGCAACTTCAGTAGATGCTCATTCATCTTGTGTTTTTGTGGTCTGCATCTTTTCCTATGTCTTTTTTGTCTTCTTCTTCTCCTCTCTAGCCTCCTTCCTCCATTATTGTAATTATCTCTTACTATGTATTTTGATATGATCTTCATATATTTTTATAGATTCTGGATAGAACCTCCTTTATCTTGAATATTGTGCTATTTGAGTCTTGTGCCTTTGAACTTACTATTTTCTGGAATCCATGTAGTCATACTATCTTTGACCATCAGGAAAATTGTAGTTGGTACAATTTTTTGTTTGTCATCATTCTGTGCATTTAAACTGTTTCAATTTTTTCCTTCAATTTTATTGTTTTTTTTCTCTTTCTTTTAAAATATTTTTGATAATGACAAACGGGGAGAAAATACATAGTGTTTAAGAAGAGATTAATGCATCAGAACCTGGACAAAGTGGTTTCTACATTAATAGCTTCTGAGTTATAAGCTTTAAGTTTATTATTTGCAATCATTTATATTTTGTGTAATTTTTTTAATGGCCTTAAATGATAAACTTAACTAACAAAGGTAGGAATTAGGGAAAGCTTACAAATATTACCTTAATGAACTGTCAGACAAAAGGAAGAGCTTACAAACCTCGACTTAAGGTCTGTCAAACTCAGGGGGAGCGTACAAACCTCAGATCCTGATGTTAAAATTTGTTGATTAAAGTTACAAGATTTAATTAATATAGATAAGGAGTTAATGGGAGCTTACAAAACTCATATTAATGGACTATCAAACTTAAAGGGAGCTTACAAACCTCACCTTAAAGGATTGTCTAACTTAGGGGGAGCTTACAAACCTCAGACTCTGATGTTAGATTGTGTTAATTAAATCATTAACCATTATTCTTAAATACATTTGTTTGTCATCATAAAAAAAATGGGAGATTGTTAGAACAAGATATTTCCATTCCCATAAAAGGTTTTGATGATAACAAAGTATTTAAAGAACAATAGAGTTTACTAATGGTTATTAAAATGTTCATTATTAAAGGATATTAACCTTGATATTAATCAAGTTAATCACTTAGAAGAACTATTAAAGAGAACCAAATCTGCTATGAATTTGAAGGATCAAAACTTAGCTTTCAGACTCTGAAGAATTAACATAAGTCTTTCGGATGTTGAACCTAAGCATACTTGGAATACAAAGATCAGCAAAGCTCTGAAGACGAGAATCATTTTAAGCAAGTAGATTTTGTTACAAGGAACAAATCTACACCTTCTAAATAAGCTTCATCAGCAAGTCTGAAGATACTGCTTCAAAGGAATTTGTCTACATCAAGTCATTAACTCTTAAAATGATCAATTCAGACTATTTCTAATCAAGACTCTAACGAAGGCAAGACTCAGAACTTGTGAACTGAACTCAAGACTTTGAAGTTTCATTCCAACCAAACTCTAAAGACATACTTTAGCTTCTAATCATGCTTTAACTAATTCTATAAAAAGTATCTGATTTAGAAAAGCTAAGTATAAGGATAATAATGACTTTGAGAAAGCTTTAACAAACGTCTACACGAAGAATCCATTCAGAAGTTATCTATAGAAGATCGTGTGACAATGGTACAATACTTTATGTCTAATCAGCATAAAGTAAGGTTATCAGGACCTTATCTCTCCAACTGTTATAAAATATGCTTTGCTACTCTAAATGCCTCTATGCCACCTGAGTTTTTAGCTCACTCTATTGCCCACCAGCTAAAGACCTTCAACGGCTAGCTGTACTATGGTAGTCTCAATCTCCAACATATTTATTCTTTGTATCTATTTAAGTAAGAACATTGAAAACATTCACAAGTTCTCGTCCTGTAGAGAAACTCTTGTTGAACCTCTGCCTCTCAAGAGAATGAATGTGAGTTGAATATTTAGTGACTATTTTCACATGGATGGGAAACCAGTTCACTGAAATGAGTTGAGAGGATACGTGTTTTACAGAAAACACAGATGAGAGAAACACACTTCAAAAGAAAACATAATCAGAAGGGTTGAGAATGTTAAAGTAGAGTGAGACATGTTCAGATATATTTTGAAGAAAGAATGTGTGAATATGATCAATAATAGAAAGGCACGACAAGATGAAATTTTGTGCAAGGAGAGACGAATAATGAGGATATCATTCTTCTACACTCATAAGCAAACAACTCATATTCACTCAAGAGTGTAAACCTTTGTGTATTTACTTATCCAAGAAGCACATATATGAACACAAGGTTGAAACAATATTACTATATAAGAGAATTTTAAGAATTAAGCCTTTGTGCTTACAGTAAGTCTCATTCTGGATAGAATTAAGCAGAAAGTCCTGAACTGAATGTTTAGGCATTGAAGTCTCATGCTTGCGGGCAGAGCGGGAAGTCCTGAATTGGATGTTTAGGCATTGAAGTCTCGTGCTTGCGGGAAGAGCATGAATTCTTGAACTGGATGTTTAGGAAATTAAGTATCATGCTTGCGAGCAGAGCAGGAAGTCCTGAACGGGTAGTTTAGGCAAGGAAATATCATGCTTGAGGGCTTGAGCAGAAGTGTCTTTCTAGGTGATTAAGCCGGAAGTCTTGAGTTGCTGGCTTATGCAATTGTAATTAGTCTTGTTATAGTTAAAATCTCTTGTTTTACAAGAGGATTGGACCATAATCAATTGAGAGGAACCAAGATATATCGTGCGTCTCTTTATTTACTTCTGCATTTATATTCCACTGTTCAACAAACTCTGAAGTCAAAGTCTGATCTGATTCAGACTCTTACTTGTATCAGACTCTGAAATCTTAGGTTCTGAAACAAGGTTAAGAAAAGGAAGTAAAATTTTCACTACTGATACTCACTCTGTTATCAGACTCTGAACATGATTCAGAATCTGATATATCAGAATTCTAAGTGAAAAGAGATTTAATATTTGGGCTTACACAATTCAGTCCCCCCTCTTCTTGTGTATTTTTCTCACCTTCAATGATACCATAAACCCATTTGTTGTGTGCCAGAGAGATATCTCATGATGCATTTGACTGCATTGAGATGTGATTCTTTTAGGGATGCCTGAAAGCATACACACATATAGACAACAAACATTATATTAGGATGAGATGCTTATTGACTTGTTGTCAAGAATATCCGTAAGTACTTGAGAAAGAACTAAGGAATGATTCTTGATATATATGGAGGTCATGAAGAGCTTGTTGTAATTAGATACACCAATGCTAGCTTCCAGACAGATAAGGATGATTTTTTTATCGTAATCTTGTTATGTGTTTTTCTTAAATGGTGGCGCTGTGAGCCGGAAAAAATCAAAGCATATGTGCATCAAGAAGTTGTTTGGATTAAGAAGTTCATTAGTGAACTTGGCATAGTCCCTAGCATTATGGATCCCATTGATCTCTATTGTGATAACAATGGTGTTATCAAGTTAAGGAGCCTAGATCTCACCAACGATTCAAACACATACTTAGGCGATATCACCTCATTCGAGAGATAATAGATACAAGAGATGTGAAGATATGCAGAGTACCAACACTTGAAAATGTCACAAACCCATTAATAAAGCCTCTTGCGTAGAAGAAACATGATGGTCATACTAGATCTATTGGTATTAGGGGTATGCTTAATTGGCTCTAGTGGTAGTGGGAGATTTTTGGTGTAATCCCTAAAGGCCAATATTTTTACTAGAACTTGGTACTTGTATCAAATTATTTATTAATAAGTAAAAGAAATTTATTTATTATGCTTGATTTTCTAAAATAATAAAGACCTTAGAATAGTTAGTTCGTTTAATGGAACATTAAGTGTGACTTAATCATGAGATCCAATTAAACATAAGGATGTTATTCTTAAAGTATTTGTAGTCGAGCTTTATTGTGAAGTGGTATAACATTAAAACATTAAGTCTATTATGTGGATAGACTGACGATCATAAATAAAGAGTTATTAAGTCTTCACATAGGTATGAATATTAGGAGTAATATTTATATTGAATTGTCCCGTTACGAGAATACTACATAAAATGTTATGCAAAGTGTCATAAGTTATTCTCATGGTGATAGTGGTGTACACCACCCTTCTACCTGAAACCACTATGGACCCTAGATGTGGAGTTGAGTACTTTATTATTGATCAAGCATTGTCCCTAACTAGATGACCATAAAGACCATTGATGGGTACTCAATAAATCATGCTGAGGGACATGAGTGATCTAGATGGAATTTTCTCATCCTGCATAACAAGATAAATGTCTAAGGGTCCAATATTAAACTGGACATGGGTGATTCGATCCATGTCTTGTATTCAATATAAACATGAGGTAAAAAAAAGGTAATTGTACACACAAACATTATCGAGGAAATGTTTTTTAAGATCACATGACATTTTTCGTAACTTGGATAATAGTGATGTATTGCTAGATACCGTTTATTTTTTATTATATTAAATGTGTGATTTAATATAATTACTAGCATCACGAGAATCTAAAGGGTCACACACATGAGAACAAATTTATGGGATATAGAATAAATGAGGAACACCATAAGGTATGATGTACTTAATAGAATTACAAAACATCGTAAGGTACAGTGCACTTAAGTGCAATACAAAATATTGTAAGGTAATATTGGCTTAAGTGTAATACAGTACACCAAAAGGTGCGATCCACTTAAGTGGGCTTTTTCAGCTTGTAACCCACACAAGTGGTTCTATAAATAGAACCCCTGTGCAAAAGCTTTTACACTTGATAAAATTATATTTATGAAACCCTGACCATAATTTTTATCTTTCTCTCTCACTGAAAGTCTTCATTCATAGAAGCTAGCACTGAGATTCAAGTCACTATGTCTGTGTGGGTTGAGTAGAGGTGTTGTTCTTCATTCAATACTGTTGTACCCCAAAATTTGCCCAACCTGTTCTTACCTGGTTTATGTTTCATTGCATTATCATTTGCATAGTTATATCATTTGCATATCATGGTATCATTCATATAGCAGGGGATCAAGTGTGATTCTTATCAAGAGAAGCCTAGCAAAAGGTCTCATTCAAGATTGAGAAGTTGTCAAAGTCATCAGAAGGTGATTTGAGTGCCTAAGGGTTTAGATGTTTGAGTATGAATCTTCTCCTAACTTGAGGATCAACTGAAGACTATCAGAGGGTTGTGAAGTTTTGAATGTGAAAAGAGGATGTGTATGAAGCTCATAGAATGCCTAGAGGGCCATGGGAGAGTTTAATCAAGTCATTGTGTCAAATGCAAGAGTCACAGTTGAGGTGCAAGCAATTAGGGTTTCATTTGGGTCAATCCTAGGTCAGTTGTGCAATTGAAGAGTATCAAAGCCTACTTTTAGGTCATGGAATTCATGAGATGATATGATGAGACATTTGTGGTGTTGTGCCAAGATCAAATCAAGAAGAATCAAGAGTGTGGGAAGTTGCTAAATTAGGGTTTTAGTGCAAAATTCCCTGTTTAGTGCCTAACTTCACGACCACATAAGTCAAGATACAAGTTTCAAATGGATCTTTGGACAACATGAAACTTTTAGAGCATCTCAATACCTTTAATTTGAGTACTAGAAGTCCTCAAGGGGATTTATAGAACTCAAGTTATGACCCAGACAAGTTACAAGTCCTCAGATGCATCTGAAATTTGTCTGTGAAAATCATCTGACTTCAAAGCTATTTTTGACCTAGAAGGAGGTTTCACCTGAACTTTTAGCCAACATGAAAGTTGTTCCTCAGGATCTTAGATTTCTAAATTGTACTAGAATTCTTCCATCTGATTTGTAGAATTCAAGTTATGAGGTTTACAAGTCAGGGGTATTTTGGGAAAGTGAGATTATAGGTCATTTTCAATCATAGGTCAAAATCTCCAACTTGCATTTGTCAAATGGATTTCTGTTCAACATGAAAGTTGTTCAAAATGTGGTTTTTAGGCTAGCCAAGAGGTCATGATGGATTGATTGGGCTCATAGCAAGACTTGGTTTGAAATGGTTTGAATAAAGATTTTCAAAGGATTAAAAGGGGGAAAATTCAAATAATTGGTTAAATGACCAAAGCATGTCAAATAAGTGATCATTCTGATTGTGAAGGTCATTTTATACACATTGATATTGGTAGATTTTGGAGCATAGGTCAATTTTCATGAGTTATCATATGGTTGCTTCAAATGCAAGTTACATAACCAAACACCTTACTAATACATTTCAGGTCATTCTATTGTTTCAATTTTGCTCACAAGGTAATTTGCAGTTGATTGGAACATTCTAGAGCAAGTTTCACAGCCTGAACTCATGACTGTTACATTGGATTTCAAGAGAAAAACAGAAAATGCAATTGGCTGGATTGGGCCTCAAATTGAATTCAAAAGCCCATGGAAAGGTTCTATATATTCATTGGAGTAATTCCAGAGCAAGTTTGGAGTCATTTTCGTGCCAGAAGCTGAAATTGCAGTTGAACATTCAAGAGGAGCAAGTGAAATCGAGTTTTCAGTTTGGAGCAATATCAAAGCAAATTGAAGGTTGAAGCATCATCCTCTTGCATCAGTGAACGTATCTGGAGAGTTTTGGAGGGAGAATCAAGCTCCAAGTGCATCTGTTACTAGATCTACAACAGGTTAGTAACTTTCAAAATTCCACATGATTTAGCATGAGATAGTTAGATTTGAACTTGTGGTTAGGATCTAGGCAAGATGTAGATCATTTTAGGATCAATTTGGAAACATTTGGTGATAGTTGATCATGACATAGCAATTCTGTTTGGATTCGAATCTCTTGATTCATGAGGAGTTAGAGCAAATTGATTAGATCAGGATGATCAGTGTAGCATAAGGATGATTTCTATGGTTTTAATTTGGCAATTGATGATGTTTGATCTGGATGCTATTTTTGAACATTGCTTCGTGTTTTAAAAGCCATTGAGAGTTGGATAATTTGAGTTGGAGATTTGAAATCCTCGTGAGAAACTGAGTAGAATTGGTATAGACTTTGTGATTTTTGGTTGACTGTAACTTGACCTTCGTCGGAGAAGACGACCGGAGTCTTCTCCGGCCACCGTCCCTGCTCTCTATCCAGCCAGCCTGATATTTGGAGAAGATGATCTTTGAACCATTGGATCTTGCTCTGACCAAAGACTTTCCCCTTTATCCAACGGCCATGTTATAATCTGAGTTGGAATTTTGAATCCAAAACACAGTCGTTCCACTAATTGACGTGGCTTCATCTCATGCGCTCAGATCCTTGACTTGTCAACCAATCCCATGGCCATGGATTTATTTCAGAGTTTGATTTATTTTATTTCATTTTTGATTATTTTAAATGCATTATTGATTCTAAAAATCACAATAAATTCAATTTTGATCCAAAAATTATTTTAAAAATATCTCCATGATCTTGAGAGAATTTGTGATTTTCTGAAATCAATAAAATGCATTTTCATGCATTTTTCATTTTAATTTGATTTTTCTTATTTTTTTTAATTCTTTAATATTTGCATATTTGATCATCTGTCTTGTTGAATTTTGTTCTTCCATTTGGTGTTGAATCTGGCTTTGATTTTTTAGTATGTTTTAGGGTACATATTCATGTTCCCTTAGAATTTTTGTTAGAATTTTAGAACAACTTTAGGTTCTACTTTAGGTGTTGAGATTAGAGCCTTCCCAAACTTATGGATCACCTTGACACCCTTCAACTTAGAAATTATTTAGGTGACTTAGAAGTTGAATTAGGCTTTAATATTTTAATCCTAGGTTGTTAAAACATGTATGTTCCCCTAGGAATTTCATTAGAATTTTACAACTTTGTTTTCTATTTTAGTTGTATTTTGCAAGTTGCTTGTGCTTGTGGTGTTCTATCTCTAGTGCTCTTGTTTGTTTGGTCTTGTTGGTAACTTTGGAGCTGGATTTGCTTGGATTCCTTCTTGGGAGGTCTTCTAGATTTGGTGTAGCTGCTGTGGCTTGAAGATTGGAGCTTGGAGTTGAAGCTTTCTTCTCTTCTAGGAGCTTTTTAGGAGCTTAGGAAATTAGGGTTTTAGGAAGAGCCATTAGGACTAGTTTTGATTCTTTCATCAAACATAGAATGCATTGTGTGCTTCTATTCTATCCAATGATGTAAAGTCCTCCTAGGGAAACTCCATCTCTCCTTTGGAGGGATGTGTGGTATGCCCATAGTTGAGTAGAACTTTGAGGATGCCTTTCCATTTCAATGTTGGTACTTGATGATTTCCTTTGGTTTTCATTTGGTTCTCAACATTGCAACCTTGATCTTAGTGATTAATCCTCTGCTTGGAGTGTGCTTGCTAGAGCTTGAAGATGAAGTTTGATGAAGCTTGAAGATAGAAGCTAGCTTGAAGATGAAGCCATTTTGCTGTCAACTTTGCTGTCAAGAGGATTTGCTGTTTAGAGCTGATGCTGTTGAGTATTGAAGTTGTTGTCTGCTGAAGATTGTTGCTATGCTTGGGCTGCTTTCTCTGTTTCTTTTCTTTTGTTGTATTGTCTGTTTGCTTGTGTTGATTACCTCTAGGTTTGAGGTGGAGCTTGTCTCCTCTTGCCTGTTGTTTTCTTAGGTTTGAGGTTGAGCCGGACTCCCTTGCCTCGCTTGTACTGTTGCATAGCATGCATTCTACTGTTTACTGTTTACTGCTTGCTTTCTTTTGTTGTTTCCCCTAGGATCTCTGATTTCCTCTGTGAAAGAGGGAATTATGACAGACATTAGGTTTTGACCCATGCATGATAACTGTAGGTAGATTCCCTGTCAACCATAGTTTTAGGGTGTCTTTCTCTTCTCCTCTCAAAACAATTCAAAAACACAGTAATAAGGTTAATTGATGTTGTGCGTTACGAGCCTTAAGCTATTTGGGAAAAGGTTGGTGGAGGGTCTCTCTCCAGTAATCTGAATGTTAGTGTGGTACCCTTTGGGTGACATACAAAGTGTTCACTCCTGGGTCATAGTCTCTAGTGCGATTGAGATTGCAAACATCCTAAAAAACAGTTCTTTCGTAAAAGATTCAAACCAACATTCAAACTCTGTTTTTGTCCTCTTGGACCCTTAATCTGGAAAACCCTTTCATAAGGAGATAAAAAACTGTCAGACAAGCTTGTGTCTTCCGTAGCCCGAAATACGTTTGCTCTGATCTTTCATGCCGTATGAAATTATGTAGGCACGGGATGCGACATCTCGGCGAGCAACTTTCCCCCTTAACCCGTAGTTAGGCGAACTACGTTGACTCTGATTTCTCGTTCCAGACGGGAATACGTAGGCATAAAGTGCGATACTTTGCCGAGTCATTTTCTTTTTTATTTTAGACCAGACCTTTAGAGTAGATAGATAAACACACCCTTAGACAGAAAACAAGCGTGGATCCCGTCGAGTACGACGGACGTGAGGGGTGCTAATACCTTCCCCTTGCGTAACCGACTCCCAAATCCAGGATTTGGTTGCGATGACCATTCCTTTCCCTCTTTGCGTTAGGTTTACTCTGAGCGTTTCCTTTCCCTCTTGTGGGATAAATAACGCACGGTGGCGACTCTTCTATCATAGTCGGCGCCGATTTTCGCAGTAGCGACAGCTGGCGACTCTGCTGGCGACTCCAACGGTTCCCTATGCGAGTCAATCCTAGAGCTTGTTTTCCCGTCTGGGGTTTTGTATGTATTTATCTTTTTGTCTTTACTTTCAGTACTATATATTATTGTTGTTGTGGTGTGGGTAGAGGGTTAGTTTGAGAGATAAGCCGGACCTGGGCTTGAGTGCACATAGACTTAGAAGTAGAGAGTAGTGGTTAGCCTGCTTGCTTTGCTCGCACCAGCTAGCTACGAAATTTACACTCAGAAGAGATTCTCTTTGATGGCATCTTACCTGGCCCTTTGGGCTCGACAGGTTGTTGGATTTGAGGGTTGTCGACTCTGGGGACCTATCATTTGGGATTCGGCTAAGTGAGGCCTCTTCAAGGGACGATGATGCCACACCTTCTGGGTATCGTATCATCGCTCTTGAAAGTCTGTGACGCTGATGACTTCATAGGATGTCGTACCTCGTCTGCGAGTTAAGTACATACCTGTGATGGGTAGGTGGGTCTTTTCGCACGAAAACTTTGGCCTCAGAACACCTGGTTTGTCTCTGTCAGTGAGAATTGGTTATGAGGGTTCTTTTGTGGTTGGTTTGGTTTGAGGAGAAGATCTGATGGTTCTCAAGCTGCAGTACAGCACAACACAGTTCTTCATCATTGCACTTGATCCCCTGTTTGCGTATGCATCTGCATTTCCATGTTTGCATTTCATTAACGTGTATTTATGTTGCAGGTGTGTCTTTCCCCTCAGATTCTAGTGTTTTTCTTGCCAGACATAGAGTCCATGAAGAGAACAGTTGCTTACAGGTTACCTTCTCCAAATATCAGTTCCCTGTTGCAGTTGGTTGCTCTAGCAGATCATAAAGTGAGGGCTGAGTTTAGAGAGTCTTATGGGAAACTGCTCAGTTTGTTGTACAGACCGTCTGTGTTTGAGATGACTGGATTGTACCACGCTTACTAGCCGGAAGGAGCGTGAAGATGAGTTGAAGCTGCAGATTTCCCAGTTAGAGGAACAACTCAGCGCTAAGGATGCGAAGATTGCTGAAGAGGCATCTCTTAGACATGACGTTGAGTTTAGAGTGAGCAACATGGTCAAAGAAACTAGGGGTTGTGAATTGAAGGTTGACTTCAAGAGATGCAGGCTTGATGAGTGTTTTGGCAGGGGAGCCTGTGTAGAGGACGCTAGAAAGTTGAGATCCACTGTTAGGCGACATGCATTATTGATACAGGAACTAATCTCCAGACCAGGTCATCCGGAGATGTTGAGGCTATTGGAAGATGTCCGGACGCGCCATCCGTCCTGATTTATCTTTGCTTTTCTCTTGTTATTCGTACTTGTATTTTGACCATCGCCAGGCTTGTTGGCCGAGGTCTTTTCAGTTGTATTCAGTTGTAGCTTTGTACTCTGCCTCTTGGCATTTGTTTATGTATGAGGTTTCTGATTCTGCATTTGCCTACTTGGGACTCCATTGTCGTTATGGCTTCTTCTCCGGAACTAGAATCGAGGGGGGAAATTAACCTGTTGCATATTCACACGTGTGCATTTGCATATTCATATTGCATGGCATGCATTTTTTTGAGCTCGAATCTTATCTCCTGCATCTTACAGGTTGTTTCAAGATTGACGAACAGAGAACTCACCGGTACGCTACAAGAAGCAACAGTAAGAAGATCATGGATCAAGTACAGTCTGAGATGCAGGAGATCTGGGATAGGTTGGCCCAATTCATGCAGACTATGGAAGTTGTGGCCAAGGGCCAGGAACATCTTCAAACTCTGGTGCAACCGCTGCTGGCGCGAGCGGCTGGTAATACTGAATACAACTCTGTTCATGTTGAGACTCCTCGCAGAGAGGAAGTGATACCAAATGCTGGTGAGAATGGTACTGGCAACGGCAATGGCAGCGCTGGTAACAGAAATGCTGATAATGTTAATGGGAACATGGAAACCAACAGGAATGTTGGTATCAATACAGGTTTTGGTGACAACAATCAAGGTCTGGGCTTTGGCAATCGGGATGGCAATGATGGCTTTAATAATCAGGGCCTCGGCAACGGAGGGTTCAGCGATAATAATCAAGGTAATGGCTACGGCAATGCTGGGTTTGGCAATGTGAATACCAATGGTGCTGGGATGGGTCCTTTCAATACTGGTTTTGGGACAGTGGCTGCTAATCAAGAGCTTGGCAATCTGAGGTATGACCCCAGGTTCTTCCAAAGTGGTCATGGTCATGGTCGTAATGTTGCATATGACGGATATGGTAATGAGGGTCCGTACTGGAATAGAGATCGTCAGGAAGATGCCTTTTCTGGGCAAGGCATGGGCTTTGAGGGTCCCACTGATAATGATCGGAGGATTAAAATGCTGGAAGAGCAGATAAGAGGTATAGCCAATCAAAATTCTGCAGGTTTGGACATGGCTACCATGGGGCTAGTTCCTGGGCTGAGGGTGCCATTGAAGTTCAAAGCTCCCACTTTCGATAAATATAAAGGGGATACATGCCCACGGGTTCATGTGCGTTCATATTACCGGAGGATATCGGCTTACTCTGATGATGAGAAGATGCTTATGCATTTTTTCCAAGATAGTTTGTCAGGACCATCGCTGGAATGGTACATGGGACTAAAGCCTGCACAGATCGGAAGTTGGAAAGAATTGGTTGATGCTTTCGTCAAACACTACCAATACAATAGTGACCTTGCACCAAATAGGGTTCAGCTTCAGAGTCTTTCACAGAAGAACGGGGAAAGTTTTAAGGAGTATGCTCAACGTTGGTGGGATTTGGCGGCAAGAGTCCACCCACCTATGGTTGAAAGGGAATTGATTGATATTTTTGTTGGGACATTCTCGGGGATGTACTATGATAAATTGCTCAATTGCTCGATGGGTAGTTTCTCTGACATGATACTCATGGGAGAATGAATTGAAAACAACATCAAAATTGGTAAGATTCAAGTCGGTGAATCGACCTCAGCTGGAGGTGCAAAAAAGGTCTTTGGTGGTAAGAGACAAGGAGACGCCAGCGCAGTGTATGGTGGTCGAGGACGAGGTAGAGGTAGGAATCAGTATATTTAACAACATGTTGCTAGTGTGACGATCCTTATACCACAACAACGACAACAACCACAACAGCAGCAACAACAAAAGCAGAATCCTGCTCAGAGAAGGATCCAGAATGGGAAGCCAAAGAGGGTATTTGATACACCTCCATCAACGTATGTAGAACTGCTTCAGACGCTGTCAAGTTTGAATCTGGTTGAGAAGAGAACATTGGACCCACCCACAGGAGCGCTTCCTTACGGGTATGATACTAGTAAGCAGTGTGAATTTCATTCTGGGGCACCCGGACATGATATCGAGAGTTGTCATGCTTTTAAACACAAAGTCCAAGATTTGATTGATAGCAAAGTCATTAACTTCAGTAATGATGGTCCCAATATTGTACAGAAACCAATGCCGAATCATGGAGCGAATGTTGTTTTGACAGAAGAGGATTTGGATTTGGTCATGAACGTAAATGATCTGAAGACGCCTTTAAGCTATGTTAAAAGCAGATTGTTGAAAGGAGGGGTCTTCCCCGGATGTGATGAGTACTGTTTGGATTGTTGGACCCGACCAGAGGGCTGTATTGATTTGAAGAGAGGTATTCAGGCCATGATTGATGAGGGAACTTTGTAGTTTGACCGCACTGCTGTTGAGAAACCTGGTGAGGTAACATGTGAAAAGCAGGGTGAGGTCGCAACAATTACAATTCCACGAAAGACTATTACAATATCAGCACCCGCCAAGCGGCCAAATATCACGATAACGAAAGCAGGACCCATTCCTTATGAAAGTACGAAAGCCATTCCATGGAATTATGGGTTGGAAGCTTTTTGCAACGGGGAAAAGATTAATGTGGATAGCCAGCCAGCAGGGGCAGTGGGCAATCTTGTTGGAGCGGGAGGCATGACCCGCAGTGGTAGAATCTTCACTTCACCTGAAATCGAGGCTGAAAGGATTGCTAGAGGCAAAGCCAAAGTGAATGAAGGAGGACCTTCCCAGTCAAAACAGAAAGAAACGTTGATCAAAGATGTAGAAGAGTTTATGAGGTTGATTCGCAAAAGTGACTATAAGATTGTGGAGCACTTGCAGCAGACGCCCTCCAAAAATTCAATACTATCATTGTTGCTTTGTTCCGAGGCCCATCGGAATGCCTTATTAAAAATCTTGGACACGTCTTTTGTACCTCAGGAAGTAACTGTTAATCAGCTTGAGGGGGTACTGGCGCATGTGAATGCCGGACACAGCCTGGGATTTACTGATTTTGATTTGACGCCTAGAGGTCGGAACCATAATATGGCTTTGCACATTTCAGTAGAATGTCGGGGCACTGTCATGTCGCATGTTCTTGTAGACACCGGATCATCTTTGAATGTGTTGCCGAAGAAGGCTATGATGAAGCCAGATGTTCGAGGAATCATATGCACGCCAAGTGATTTGGTTGTGAGGGCTTTTGATGGGACCAGGAGGTCGGTGTTTGGATCCATAACGTTGTCGCTCCAAGTCGGACCGGAAGTATTTGACATTGTGTTCTACATCATGGATATACATCCAGCTTACAGCTGTTTACTTGGGCGACCATGGATACATTCTGCAGGGGCTGTGACATCCACGCTACATCAGAAGCTTAAATACATGGTCGGTGACAGTGTTGTTACTATTTGCGGAGAGGAGGACATTCTGGTTAGTCATCTTTCGTCATTTAAGTACGTCGAAGTGGATGGGGAAATCCATGAGACGCCATGCCAAGCCTTCGAGGGGATGCAGATCAAGGACAAGTCTCATGTTCCTAGCAAAGGGCCAGAGGTGGCTATGTCTTCGTACAAAGACGCTCAGGCTGTGGTTCAGGCTGGAGAAACCAAAAGATGGGGCCAAGTCTTAGAAATTCCTGTCAAGATGGACAAGTTTGGGTTGGGGTATCGCCCGATGTCGTCACCTTCCACATCAGGTGTGCCAAAGCTCAAAGGACCAGTGGTGATCACTCTAGGTGGGGTCTGTTATGAAACAATCAATGTTGTTTCCGATGCTGAAGACGGAGATAGTGACTGTGATATGGACGCGTGGATCAAGCCCGGTGTGCCAGGACAGAATCTGTGCAACTGGTCTATCCAGGAACTTGTCCCAGTGACTACAAAACAGTAATGATTTGTTATCTCAATTATTGTATAATCCTGTGTCCTACCCGGGGCATAGTGATTCTGTTTTTTAGGGCTACCTGCTTATGTGTGTACTTTGTTTAATCATTAATAAAGGCGTTTTTCTCATGCAAATTTTGTGATCCTTGTTTTTCCTGTTTTTGCTTTAACAATAAAATGGCAACGTGGTTATATGCTTTGTTTGCATTATTTGAAACATTTAACCATTCTCATTGCAGGATTCACATTTCAGACGGCACCGATCACGAACTTCCTATGACTCGCTTCGACTTCGAGCACACGATATTTCAAGCAGAAGAAGAGATTGTTGAGGATAATGACTTATCAGAAGAGCTGACTCGACTTTTGAAACAAGAAGAGAGAATCATTCTGCCTCATCAGGAGGAAATTGAAATTATCAATGTGGGGCCCGAAGAGGTTGTCAGGAATATTCGGATAGGGGCTGCATTGCAAGGTGATATCAAGCGAAGTTTGATCGAGATGCTTCGGGAGTACAGTGATATCTTCGTTTGGTCTTACGAAGACATGCCTGGGTTGGATACTGATATGGTGGTTCACCGTTTGCCATTGCGTGAGGAATGTCCGCCGGTTAAGCAAAAACTCAGAAGAACTCGACCAGATATGGCTGTGAAAATTAAAGAGGAAGTTCAGAAACAGTGGGACGCTGGTTTTCTGGCTGTTACGACTTATCCCTCATGGGTCGCCAATATAGTACTTGTACCAAAGAAAGATGGTAAGGTGCGGATGTGCATGGACTATCGAGATTTGAATAAGGCGAGCCCAAAAGACGACTTTCCGCTTCCTCATATTGATGTGATGGTCAACAACACCGCTCAATTCTCCGTGTTTTCCTTCATGGACGGTTTTTCGGGCTATAATCAGATAAAGATGGCGCCGGATGATATGGAGAAAACAACTTTTATCACCCCGTGGGGAACGTTTTGCTACAAAGTGATGCCCTTTGGTTTGAAGAACGTTGGGGCAACATATCAGCGAGCTATGACAACACTCTTTCATGACATGATGCATAAAGAGATCGAAGTCTATGTTGACGATATGATTTCCAAATCCAGATGGAGGAAGAGCATCTGGTCAATCTTCTGGAATTGTTCAAAAGGCTTAGGAAATTCAGGCTGAGGCTGAATCCTAACAAGTGCACCTTCAGGGTGAGATCTGGTAAGCTATTGGGGTTTATTGTGAGCAAAAAAGGAATTGAGATTGATCATGCTAAGATAAAAGCAATACAAGAAATGCCAACGCCGAAAACAGAAAAAGAGGTTCGTGGTTTTTTAGGGAGGTTGAACTACATAGCTCGGTTCATATCTCATCTAACGGCCACGTGCGAGCCATTATTCAAGTTGTTGAAAAAAGATCAGGTTGTGACCTGGAATGAAGATTGTCAAAGGGCGTTTGAAAAGATAAAAGAGTATTTGCAGGAACCTCCAATATTGATACCCCCAGTAGCCGGGAGACCATTGATTATGTATTTGACGGTTCTTGAGAAAAGTATGGGTTGTGTTCTCGGTCAACATGACGAGACTGAACGTAAAGAGCATGCGATTTACTACTTGAGTAAAAAGTTCAAAGACTGTGAGTCCCGTTACTCAATGCTCGAAAAAACGTGTTGTGCGCTAGCCTGGGCTGCCAAACGTTTGGGGCAATACATGTTAAATCATACAACCATGCTAATTTCAAAGATAGATCCAATCAAATACGTGTTTGAAAAGCAAGTACTTTCCGGAAGGATTTCCCGATGGCAGATGGTATTGACAGAATACGATATTCAGTATGTTTCTCAAAAGGCTATTAAAGGTAGTGTTATGTCAGAATACCTAGCTGAGCAGCCAATTGATGATTACCAGCCGATGAGGTTTGATTTTCCTGACGAGGATATCATGTACTTAAAAATGAAGGACTGTGAGGAGCCGTTGTCGGATGAAAGTCCAGAGCTGGGTTCCAAATGGCAATTGATATTTGACGGTGCCATCAATTCATATGGAAGTGGAATAGGGGCAATCATTACTACTCCCCATGGGTCGCACATCCCATTAACTGCTAGATTGACCTTTCCAGTTACCAACAATGAGGCCGAATATGAAGCATGCATTATGGGGCTCGAGGAAGCTATTGATCTGAGAATTAAAAATCTTGATGTGTACGGAGACTCTGCTCTAATTGTGAACCAAATCAAGGGAGAGTGGGAGACTCGTCAGCCCAATCTGATACCTTATATGAATTATGCAAGGAGGTTGTTACCTTTCTTTGACAAGGTGGAATTGCACCATGTACCACGAGCAGAAAATCAGATGGCAGACGCTCTCGCGACCTTGTCCTCAATGTATAAAGTTAACTTCTGGAATGAGGCTCCCAGGATAGTTATCTCTCGCCTGGATAGGCCCACTTTCATATTCGCCATTGAAGAAGCTTCCGATGGTAAACTGTGGTATTATGATATCCAGAATTTCCTGAAGAACCAAGAGTATCCGGCTGGGGCATCCAGTCGTGATCAGAATACTCTTAGGAGATTGGCTGGCAATTTCTATCTGAATCCGGGTGGTGTTTTGTACAAGAGAAACCACGACTTGGTGTTGTTGCGGTGTGTGGATGAGAAAGAAGCTAAGTTGCTCATGGAAGAAATCCACGAAGGTACGTTTGGCACGCATGCTGGCGGACATGCAATGACGAGAAAGTTATTAAGAGCAGGGTACTACTGGATGACAATGGAAACAGATTGTTTCAAGTTTTCAAAGAGGTGTCATAAATGCCAGATTTATGCGGACAAGATTCATGTGCCTCCGAGCCCTCTGAACGTTATGTCATCACCTTGGCCTTTTTCCATGTGGGGAATTGATGTGATTGGAAAAATTGAGCCCACGGCATCCAACGAACATCGTTTTATCTTGGTAGCTATTGATTACTTCACCAAATGGGTTGAAGCGGCATCGTATGCTAAAGTTACTAAGCAGGTGGTGGCCAGATTTATCAAGAAAGATATTATCTGCAGATATGGAATCCCGGAGCGGATTATCATTGACAACGGTTCAAATTTAAATAATAAGATGATGAAGGAATTGTGCCAGAATTTCAAGATTGAACATCACAACTCTTCTCCTTATCGGCCCAAGATGAATGGCGCTGTTGAAGCGGCCAATAAAAAGATAAAGAAGATCGTTCAGAAGATGGTTGTGACCTACAAGGACTGGCATGAGATGTTGCCTTTTGCTTTGCACGGTTATCGTACGACGGTACGCACATCAACCGGGGTAACTCCTTTTTCACTGGTATATGGTATGGAGGTTGTCCTACCATTGGAGGTTGAGATTCCTTCTCTGAGGGTTTTGCGTGATGTCCAACTTGATGAGGCAGAATGGGTGAAAGATAGACTGAATCAACTCAGTTTAATGGACGAGAAGAGACTGGCTTCTCTAGCATATGGTCGGCTGTATCAGAGTCGGATGAAGAAAGCTTATGATAAGAAGGTGTGTCCTCGAAGCTTTCAGACGGGCGATCTTGTGCTGAAAAAGATTCTCCCACCACAATCAGATCACAAGGGCAAATGGACTCCCAACTATGAAGGTCCATATGTCGTTAGAAAGGTTTTCTCTAGAGGAGCCTTACTGTTGTCCACCATGGATGGTGAGGATTTTACATCCCCTGTGAACTCGGACGCAGTAAAAAAATACTTTGCTTAAATAGACCCGCTGGACAAAAAAAAAGAGAGTCCATGCAAAAATGGGGCATCCCGGCGAACCCTAAAAAAGGGAATAAACGGTTCGGGCAAAAGTTAGGGATAAAATTGAAAAAAGATGTACACCCGCGAAGTTGAAAACCTGAAAAGGGCAACCTTGGAAAAAAAGGGTATCCCGGTGAATTGAAAACCCGCAAAGGGCGGTTCACACAAAAGTAAGGGATTTGAAAAAGCAAAAGACTGCGGTCCGAGTTTGATACTGCGTTGCTTAGTGGTTTGGGAGTACTTGAGGGTCGTATATCCAAAACAATCTCTTCTGAAGGTCGAGTATCGGGAAAGCGTCAGAGTTAGGCGAGTCATAGGAGGATCAACTCACGGTGTTCGTCTGTACCACGTTGCCGACATGTATACAAATTTTCATTGTGCTTCTATAATATTTGTATTTTACTTGTGCGTAACTTCCTCTTTTCAGGAGTTGCATCCAGTGTACAAAATTTTGCCTATTTACAGGCCCGTTATCAATAAAATATATTATTCAGTATTTGATGCTTGTTCTTTACTGTTTTGTTTATGAAAAGCGCTGATGTTTTTGATGAACTTGCATGTGCATAAACTTGCTGGCCCTTGCCAATAATTGCTAAAACTTTTAATTGACTGAACGAATGTCACGAATACTAACCGAGATAGATCTTGTTGTGTAGATTTGTTCTGTCTCATTTGTGTTTTGCAGGGTTCTCACCTTTGAAGCAAACAGGCAGGGAATTTGTGTTTACCCAGCCGGAGTCCTGTGACATAGTGATGGTATCACTCCTTAGCGGATGGAAGTCACATCTTATCCCAGAGGTAGTTGAGATGGTAAACATCCCTATTGGATGTGGGTGGTCCTCCCCAGAAGAATATTCCCCAGGAAAGTTGCCAAGAGAGTATCTTCAATGGATTTTGATGTCCCCAACAGAAAGTGCATTCCCAACAGTGAGTATGTACACACTCAATACCCAGCATGGGTAGCTCCCGTAGAATATAACCAAGTCGTCTTTGGTTCAGAAGGATTATCCCCGCGCAGGATTGTTTCTTCTTCTCCCCAGCAGGTTGTTTTTCCTCCGACAGGATGAACATCCCCAACAGAGTTCGTAGTTTCAAGCTTGTGAGTCATCCTCCAACAGGATGGTTATCCCCAACAGATTTGGTTTCACCTGTCCAGCATTTATTTTGATGGAATGTCTATGATACCTGGTTATCCCCAGTGGATTGGGTCTTGTCTTCGGCATTTATTTTGCTGAAGCGCCTCTTGGCATCTTTGCATTTTGCATATATCATCATATTTGCATCTACTTAAAGGCGTAGCATTTCCATGCTGTATGGAGCATTACGCCATTGTCAAACATACGCATTTTGAAACATAAGCCAGGTTGGTTACCTCTTTGGTTTCAGGTGTTGTTCCCTATAGAGGAGTGGGATTCTTGCTCAGAAGGATTTCTAGACATTCAAATTCTCGGCGTGAGATAGGTGATGATAACGTTCGTCCCCTAACAGAGTTGCTTGGTTAAGTTTCTCTTCGTCCCCAGCGGGATTCTTCTCAGGTTGCTGTTACGTCAGCATTAAAAGATTTCATGGCTTAAACTTTTGGAGTTATCACTAGTGATTTCCCCGATGAAATTGTTCCCCACAGAGTGTTTGGTTAAGTTTCCCATATTCCCCAACAAAGCATTCTTCAAACGTATCCGTGTTGACGGGATTGTTACCTGTGAAGGACAGAGATTGTTACATGTGATGGGCAGAGATTGCGCCTGTGTTGACAGAGATTGTTACCTGTGATGGACAGAGATTGTTACCTGTGATGGGTAGAGATTGCGCCTGTGTTGACAGTGATTATTATCCGTGTTGACGGAATCGTGCTTGTGTTGACAGTGATTGTTATCCGTGTTGACGGAATCATACCTGTGTTGACAGTGATTGTTATCCTTGTTGACGGAATTGTACCTGTGTTGACAGTGATTGTTATCCGTGTTGACGGAATGGTACCCGTGCTGACGGTGATTGTTATCCGTGTTGACGGAATCGTACCTGTGTTGACAGTGGTTGTTATCCATGCTGATGATAATCGTTACCCGTGATTGACGGAGTTGTCCCCAGTGAAGTTGCCAATGATTAGTACCTGTGTTGACAGAGATCGTTACCTGTGATTGACAGAGATTGTTATTCGTGTTGACGAATTTAGTCCAGTGGTGGATGGAATTGTACCCATGGTGATGGAGTCTCTCCTAGTGTTGACGAAGTTTAGTTCAGTTGTGGACGGATGTGTTTCCTGCAAAGTTAACTCGATGCCTGTGGCGTCACACAGGGGGTTGATGTTGAAGTCCAAAGTTTTGTCAGATGATTGATCAGTTGTTGCCGTAATAACTGGGTTCAGCGCAACGGATGTTGTTCCCCAAGCAGTTTTCGCGGTGTATTTCTGCGGTTGGAAAATTTCTGGGTTTCTTGGTATTCAACCGTCTTCTACCTCGATTGTTTGAAGGCCGTTCGCTCTTCACCCAGTCGGGTCCAAGCCGTTTGAATAGGGGCAGTTGTTGTACCCCAAAATTTGCCCAACCTGTTCTTACCTGGTTTATGTTTCATTGCATTATCATTTGCATAATTATATCATTTGCATATCATGGTATCATTCATATAGCAGGGGATCAAGTGTGATTCTTATCAAGAGAAGCCTAGCAAGAGGTCTCATTCAAGATTGAGAAGTTGTCAAAGTCATCAGAAGGTGATTTGAGTGCCTAAGGGTTTAGATGTTTGAGTGTGAATCTTCTCCTAACTTGAGGATCAACTGAAGACTATCAGAGGGTTGTGAAGCTTTAAATGTGAAAAGAGGATGTGTATGAAGCTCATAGAATTCATAGAGGTCCATGGGAGAGTTTAATCAAGTCATTGTGTCAAATGCAAGAGTCACAGTTTAGGTGCAAGCAATTAGGGTTTCATCTGGGTCAATCCTAGGTCAGCTGTGCAATTGAAGAGTATCAAAGCCTACTTTTAGGTCATGGAATTCATGATATGATATGATGCGACATTTGTGGTGTTGTTCCAAGATCAAATCAAGAAGAATCAAGAGTGTGGGAAGTTGCTAAATTAGGGTTTCGGTGCAAAATTCTCTGTTTAGTGCCTAACTTCAAGACCACATAAGTCAAGATACAAGTTTCAAATGGATCTTTGGCAAACATAAAACTTGTAGAGAATCTCAATACCTTTAAATTGAGTACTAGAAGTCCTCAAGGGGATTTATAGAACTCAAGGTATGACCCAGACAAGTTACAAGTCCTCAGATGCATCTGAAATTTGTCTGTGAAAATCATCTGACTTCAAAGCTATTTTTGACCTAGAAGGAGGTTTCACCTGAACTTTTAGCCAACATGAAAGTTGTTCCTCAGGATCTTAGATTTCTAAATTGTACTAGAATTCTTCCATCTGATTTGTAGAACTCAAGTTATGAGGTTTACAAGTCAGGGGTATTTTGGGAAAGTGAGATTATAGGTCATTTTCAATCATAGGTCAAAATCTCCAACTTGCATTTGTCAAATGGATTTCTGTTCAACATGAAAGTTGTTCAAAATGTGGTTTTTAGGCTAGCCAAGAGGTCATGATGGATTGATTGGGCTCATAGCAAGACTTGGTTTGAAATGGTTTGAATAAGGAAGATTTTCAAAGGATTAAAAGGGGGAAAATTCAAATAATTGGTTAAATGACCAAAGCATGTCAAATAAGTGATCATTCTGATTGTGAAGGTCATTTTATACACATTGATATTGGTAGATTTTGGAGCATAGGTCAATTTTCATGAGTTATCATATGGTTGCTTCAAATGCAAGTTACATAACCAAACACCTTACCAATACATTTCAGGCCATTCTATTGTTTCAATTTTGCTCACAAGGTAATTTGCAGTTGATTGGAACATTCTAGAGCAAGTTTCACAGCCTGAACTCATGACTGTTACATTGGATTTCAAGAGAAAAACAGAAAATGCAATTGGCTGGATTGGGCCTCAAATTGAATTCAAAAGCCCATGGAAAGGTTCTATATATTCATTGGAGTAATTCCAGAGCAAGTTTGGAGTCATTTTCGTGCCAGAAGCTGAAATTGCAGTTGAACATTCAAGAGGAGCAAGTGAAATCGAGTTTTCAGTTTGGAGCAATATCAAAGCAAATTGAAGGTTGAAGCATCATCCTCTTGCATCAGTGAACGTATCTGGAGAGTTTTGGAGGGAGAATCAAGCTCCAAGTGCATCTGTTACTAGATCTACAACAGGTTAGTAACTTTCAAAAATCCACATGATTTAGCATGAGATAGTTAGATTTGAACTTGTGGTTAGGATCTAGGCAAGATGTAGATCGTTTTAGGATCAATTTAGAAACATTTGGTGATAGTTGATCATGACATAGCAATTCTGTTTGGATTCGAATCTCTTGATTCGTGAGGAGTTAGAACAAATTGATTAGATCAGGATGATCAGTGTAGCATAAGGATGATTTCTATGGTTTTAATTTGGAAATTGATGATGTTTGATCTGGATGCTATTTCTGAACATTGCTTTGTGTTTTAAAATCCATTGAGAGTTGGATAATTTGAGTTGGAGATTTGAAATCCTCGTGAGAAACTGACTAGAATTGGTATAGACTTTGTGATTTTTGGTTGACTGTAACTTGACCTTCGCCGGAGAAGACGACCGGAGTCTTCTCCAGCCACCGTCCCTGCTCTCTATCCAGCCAGCCTGATATTTGGAGAAGATGATCTTTGAACCATTGGATCTTGCTCTGACCAAAGACTTTCCCCTTCATCCAACGGCCATGTTATAATCTGAGTTGGAATTTTGAATCCAAAACGCAGCCGTTCCACTAATTGACGTGGCTTCATCTCATGCGCTCAGATCCTTGACTTGTCAACCAATCCTACGGCCATGGATTTATTTCAGAGTTTGATTTATTTTATTTCATTTTTGATTATTTTAAATGCATTATTGATTTTAAAAATCACAATAAATTCAATTTTGATCCAAAAATTATTTTAAAAATATCTCCATGATCTTGAGAGAATTTGTGATTTTCTGAAATCAATAAAATGCATTTTCATGCATTTTTCATTTTAATTTGATTTTTCTTATTTTGTTTAATTCTTTAATATTTGCATATTTGATCATCTGTCATGTTGAATTTTGTTCTTCCATTTGGTGTTGAATCTGGCTTTGATTTTTTAGTATGTTTTAGGGTAGATATTCATGTTCCCTTAGAACCTTGTTAGAATTTTAGAACAACTTTAGGTTCTGTTTTAGGTGTTGAGATTAGAGTCTTCCCAAACTTGTGGATCACCTTGACACCCTTCAAATTAGAAATTATTTAGGTGACTTAGAAGTTGAATTAGGCTTTAATATTTTAATCCTAGGTTGTCAAAACATGTATGTTCCCCTAGGAATTTCATTAGAATTTTACAAATTTTTTTTCTATTTTATTTGTATTTTTCAAGTTGCTTGTGCTTGTGGTGTTCTATCTTTAGTGCTCTTGTTTGTTTGGTCTTGTTGGTGACTTTGGAGCTGGATTTGCTTGGATTCCTTCTTGGGAGGTCTTCTAGATTTGGTGTAGCTGTTGTGGCTTGAAGATTGGAGCTTGGAGTTGAAGCTTTCTTCTCTTCTAGGAGCTTTTTAGGAGCTTAGGAAATTAGGGTTTTAGGAAGAGCCATTAGGACTAGTTTTGATTCTTTCATCAAACATAGAATGCATTGTGTGCTTCTATTCTATCCAATGATATAAAGTCCTCCTAGGGAAACTTCATCTCTCCTTTGGAGGGATGTGTGGTATGCCCATAGTTGAGTAGAACTTTGAGGATGCCTTTCCATTTCAATGTTGGTACTTGATGATTTCCTTTGGTTTTCATTTGGTTCTCAACATTGCAACCTTGATCTTAGTGATTAATCCTCTGCTTGGAGTGTGCTTGCTAGAGCTTGAAGATGAAGTTTGATGAAGCTTGAAGATAGAAGCTAGCTTGAAGATGAAGCCATTTTGCTGTCAACTTTGCTGTCAAGAGGATTTGCTGTTTAGAGCTGATGCTGTTGAGTATTGAAGTTGTTGTTTGCTGAAGATTGTTGCTGCTGCTTGGGCTGCTTTCTCTGTTTCTTTTCTTTTGTTTTATTGTCTGTTTGCTTGTGTTGATTACCTCTAGGTTTAAGGTGGAGCTTGTCTCCTCTTGCCTGTTGTTTTCTTAGGTTTGAGGTTGAGCCGGACTCCCTTGCCTCACTTGTACTGTTGCATAGCATGCATTCTACTGTTTACTGTTTACTGCTTGCTTTCTTTTGCTGTTTCCCCTAGGAACTCTGATTTCCTCTGTGCAAGAGGGAATTATGACAGACATTAGGTTTTGACCCATGCATGATAACTGTAGGTAGATTCCCTGTCAACCATAGTTTTAGGGTGTCTTTCTCTTCTCCTCTCAAAACAATTCAAAAACACAGTAATAAGGTTAATTGAAGTTGTGCGTTATGAGCCTTAAGCTATCTGGGAAAAGGTTGGTGGAGGGTCTCTCTCCAGTAATCTGAATGTTAGTGTGGTACCCTTTGGGTGATATACAAAGTGTTCACTCCTGGGTCATAGTCTCTAGTGCGACTGAGATTGCAAACATCCTAAAAAATAGTTCTTTCGTGAAAGATTCAAACCAACATTCAAACTCTGTTTTTGTCCTGTTGGACCCTTAATCTGGAAAACCCTTTCATAAGGAGATAAAAAACTGTCAGACAAGCTTGTGTCTTCCGTAGCCCGAACTACGTTTGCTCTGATATTTCATGCCGTATGAAATTATGTAGGCACGAGATGCGAAATCTTGGCGAGCAACTTTCCCCCCTTAACCCGTAGTTAGGCGAACTACGTTGACTCTGATTTCTCGTTCCAGACGGGAATACGTAGGCATAAAGTGCGATACTTTGCTGAGTCATTTTCTTTTTTCTTTTAGACTAGACCTTTAGAGTAGATAGATAAACACACCCTTAGACAGAAAACAAGCGTGGATCTCGTCGAGTACGACGGACTTGAGGGGTGCTAATACCTTCCCCTTGCGTAACCGACTCCCGAATCCAGGATTTGGTTGCGATGACCATTCCTTTCCCTCTTTGCGTTAGGTTTACTCTGAGCGTTTCCTTTCCCTCTTGTGGGATAAATAACGCACGGTGGCGACTCTTCTGTCATAGTCGGCGCCGATTTTCGCAGTAGCGACAAATACTTGTGATCATTCCTCCGATTCTGCATCAGAGGTGTTAATAGCTATAAGAGGTAATACTGAAGGTGAGGAAAATACACAAGAAAGGGGGTTGAATTGTGTTCACCAAAAACATGTCTTCTTCTGAACAGAGTTCGGATTCTAAACGTTGGTTCAGAATCTGATCATAAGTGCAGCAGAACAATATATCAAAAGTAGAGTAAAAAGAACAATGAACACATCAGATTTATCCTAGTTCCTCTCCTAACTGAGAGTACTTCAGTCCCCTTGCCTCACAAGAGATTTTCCACTATAACCAACTCATGATTACAACTGCTTATACACTCAAGCATAAGATTTTCACTGCTCAGACCTACAGTCTAAGACTTCCCTACTTAATCAGCACCTGATCAAGACTTCCTACTTAGATCCTCAGATCATAAGACTTTCCTTAGTTAAACCCTCCTGGTTCAAAGCTTTCATGCTCAGACACTCTGCCTATACCTTCCCTTGCTCAGATCCTCGACCCAAGACTTTCTTACTTAGACGCACCATCTAAGACTTCTCTGCTTAAACCTTATGTCTAACACTTCTTTTGCTCAGATTCACAATCCAAGACTTTGCTGCTTAATCAAAACAAATCAAAACTTTCAATGCTCAAGTACACAACAAGAGACTTACTTGGCTCAAGCTTTTCAACTGGAGACTTTGATGCTCAAACACATAACATGAGACTTTTGATCTTAACTTCTGAACGGCATGTTCAACAGAAAAGAGAATAAGGTGTACTTAATCCTGAATCAGAGGTACAAGGTAATAACCTTAACAAAGACCTTAAGCACTCGAGATTTTCATAATATTCAATGTTTAGGAAACCTTAAGGCTATTTACAATTTACAACAACTAATAGAAGATTATGCATATTCAGTAGTGTTGTTCATTGTTGATCTTGTTATTTCTTCATTCAGATAGTGACGTTGAACACCTTTATCCTCTTTGTAATTCCTTCTTCTTCTTATTCCTTGTTAAAGATTCAAGTAGAACCTTCAGCTACTTATATAGCAGGTTTCAGAAAACTAGCTCTTGGAAGAGATAACTTGATCAAATGTCTTTATTCTCTTCATAGTACAAGAGACGTTGAGGATAGATACGCGAAAGATCTTAATCCATTGTGTTATTTGTTTAACCATAACGTCTTCAGAAGTATCTTGTACTATAGATCCGTTGAGAGTGGTTATCCGTAAAGCATGTCAACTCTTCTTGAGCCTTGTGATCATAGACTCTAGCTGACAAGCTGATTTGACATTACAGTTTGCTTTCTGCAGTACAGGTAGCTTTAGCTTTTCTACAACTTCCGAACAATCACCAGAAGCCAATACAATTACCAAGTGCAGAAACAATGTGTTGCTTCTTCTAATGCTAAGGCCTTCAGCTTCAGAGTTTATGTCATACATCACTTAGAAAGTGTTCTTCATATTTTGTATCATTAGAAACATGTAACTCAGCTTCACTCAAGTGTGGCTTCACATCTGATTCTGAATATATCTTTTAAGTATAAGAATTTGCATACTTAAACACACATTAGAAAACACCATTCTTCTTTTAATATTTTTGTTATCTTCAAAACTAAGGATATATGTCATGAACAAATCTTGTTCTAACAAATAGTTTTATCATTGATCATGCATCATTCGTAAGAATCAACTAAATGGAATTTTTCCCGTTGTGCTTATATAACGATTTCCCTTATAAATGTGATCAATTTTTGAACGCTCTGTGATAATCATTAGAATGAAGTTATTCGAATTCTTAGATATATAAAGAATGTATCAGGAAGAGGAATATTATATAAAGAAAAGAGTGATGCTAAAATCACTTGTTATTCAAATGTCAACTGAGCTAGATCACCGTTAGATATGAGATCCACTTCTGGATATTTTGTTCTTGTTGGAGATAATATTATCTCATGGAGAAGCAAGAAAGAAAATACAATTGCAATATATATTGTTGAAGTTGAATATCGTGTTGTGGCAGCAACCTCAAAGGAGCTTGCATGGCTAAAATATTTACCCTAAGAGGGTAGGTTAAAGAAAATACAATTGCAATATATATTGTTGAAGTTGAATATCGTGTTATGGCAGCAACCTCAAAGGAGCTTGCATGGCTAAAATATTTAGCCTAAGAGGGTAGGTTAAGAGTTTCGCTAGGGAGCAGTGAATATTGTGAGACTTCTTTTTTGAGCAACACCTTTATGAGAGACATACCACATATTCACCCAAAATCTTAAGGTGATAGGTGTATGGGTTCTTCCACTTATAAATGCTCAAGTCTCCATATTTCTAGCCAATGTGGGACTATTACCCATACTACTCACACTCGCTATACTCAACACACATTGCATCTAACCTAGTCTTTTATGAACGAAAAAAGCACATAGAAATAGACTGTCGTTATGTAAGAGACAATGTATTTTCAGGAGAAATAATTACAAATTTCGTCAAGTCTAAAAACTAATGGGTTTATATGTTCACTAAGTCTCTCAAAGATTCTTGAGTGGATTATATTTATAACAAGTTCAACTAATATGACATATATAATTCGACTTAAGAGAATGTTAAAAATCCGTTAAGATCATTTAGATTGATTAGGATCAATTAGAAATCAATAGCTTTAATAGTATATCAATTGTAATCGATACATTACCAATTATAAACAACTCATATACATATAAATGTACATGAGTGATCTTATTTGACACAATTACTAACATAAACACACATTCAATAGCAAGCTTGAAAGTGCCCAATAACGTTGGATCCTCGTAGCCTTTCACAAGAAGCCATTACAATGAATTCCATTTTTTTTATTCTTCGAATGCACATCATCACTGGTTTCTTCTTTGTAATTATTTATTGTTTTAAAAGTTGGTTAGGATGGTCATTGCTTTCGCAAAGAATCTAGTATCCCGTGATCATGGGAAGCATATTGATACTATCATCACTATAAGAATGTTTTAGCAAGAGAGGGCGTACAAGCAGAATAATATGTAAAATCTCAACATCAAATTTCTCACATCTTCCCCAAGACATTCAAACATGAAAATTCTATTATGTTAAGAGACTTATTTTGAATGACAAGCTTTAGTTAAAGAGCATAATAAGAATAAATTTGATAAGAAAGTATGAAAAGAGCAAAATATGCTAAAACTGAATAGGTGTTCAAGGAGTAAAGGTATATGTAGGTAAAATACAATGTATATAATTCTTACAGATATATAGATATGCCATGAACTGCATCAATATTGTAGAATGTTACTGCAGAAAATAAATATCTGAGATGGATTTTATTCTATATTGATCCAAAGATCCAAAACTAAGGGAGAACAAACATGAGATAGCTTTCCAAAATAAATACAATTAATATCACTTTTGATTTTATATCAGTTACATCTGTATACATGTTACTTTTTCACTATTTCTTGTGTTCTTAGCAAATACACAACAAGATAGCAAAATAACAAATGTAAGTAAAGCAACAATGATATACAAACTAAATTTCATGGCTCCAATCCAACGATAGTACTTACAAGACCAAAAGGATGAAATCTAAATCTGTCTGTAAGTGATTATCTAGAGTTTTATGCAACAAGACTTCAGAACCGTCTCAATGAAACTTCAAAACATACGAAACAATTTCTCCATTTCAAGAACAAATTTACAGTATTGTCAGACAACGGCTAGATCAATGATGCTTTATATCTTTCTTAACTGCAGATACTGCTTCCAGTAGCATATTTCTTGGTAGCGTCATATATGTATATGATGATTATGAACAACATGGCGTAATCAATATCATACAGAACGTATGAATCGGAGACTGAAGGCAGGCGCTTCTTCCCTCTAATCCAACACAGTGTCAATCATGCAATCTTAATAAATATTTGCAGTGCGGTGGGAGAACTTTGTTCCTTCACCTTATAATCCTACATCTCCTTACAAACTTATTAGAGGAATTTACATATCTACTCCATAATCTTCTATATTCTGGGAAACCAATTTCAAGCCATGGCTTTGCAGGTCCACTGAAATGGATAACAGAAGCAGCTTCTAGACTCTCTTTGCTAATTTCTTCTGATCGATAACGATAACCTAAATCAGTCACAATCAGTGATGGATCTATAGGATGCACTTGACCGTCAAACGCAATCAATGCAGGTGGAAGCACTCCTGGATTCCACAATGCTGTCCCTGATTCGAGGTTCTATGAAATCAGATAAATACACATTGTTAATATAAGATGGCAATTAATAGTGAATACAACAGTACATATACTTACAAGTTTCAACCATTTCCGGTAGGTCTCGGTTATGTTTGTTCTTCGCCAAGCATCAAGATCAAATACATTCATGCCATAAAGCCATCCACACTGTTCATCATCAAAATTAGATGATATGAGAGGATGTGAAAAGTTCAAGTAGTTCATGTATTTACTTCCAGGGCAGCAGTCGTCTTCACACCATGACTTGAATACAGAACCACTGACTTTACCGTTAAGATCCAAGTCCCATAAAGAAGATATGTCACGTTGTGCCACAACATCATCATCCAAGAATACTATCTTTTTAAGATCCGGAAAAAGCTGTTATGGTACACAAAAAATCATATCATCATGAAACAATCATTACCAAGGATTCAAACTTTTTATTAGGTGTTATTGCTCAATCAGAAATCTGTCAAAAATAACTAAGTACCTCAGGTATATAAATGCGGAGTTGATTCATCAAGGAAAGGCTGCTGGGCCGTAACGCGTTCAAATTACTATAATTGATGTTCTTTTCTTTATCGTAGTAGTGCTTCCAAATTAAGTGATTAGTTTCCAGCATCTCTTTAACACCAGCATTCATTTCTTCAGACCAATCATATTGGTGTAATCCCCTAACTTCCACAATAGCTGACTGAATAGTATTGGTAGCAAACCATGCATGCATTGAAGCGTAAGTTTTTTTGTCGGTAACAACATGAAAAACTAATTTTTCAGGGTTGGCTGAATTTTCAACTGTAGAAGTTACAACAACAGAGGCAGCTAGGACATTATTAGTTAGGAGAACTAGGTGATGCAGAGTAGGGTCAGCAAGGCGAGAAGCGAATTCAGGAGGAGGTAGACTAGATCGAGCGATGGCATTTACGGCATATTCTTCCGCCAACTTAAGACAAAGACAATGTAGACTTTGTGGAACACCATGTGAAGCTAGATGCCAATAAACTGACTCCTGCTGTTTTGCTCTTTGCACCTTGTGCTCCATCTGTAATAACTGAACATTTACAAAAGAAATGAATATTTACATTATTATCACTAGCGTCCGTGCCCGTGAGTGTCCGTCTGTCCGCTTTTTATAATATTCACACGTGTAAAATATAAATTATATTATTATTTTTAATTAATTTTCATTTTATTATTTATTATTTTTAAAATAATAGTAGTAGATAATGGTATAAAAGATAATAAACCATCGCATAACTACCGTTTGTTTAAAAGAGAGTTAAGATTTAAAATAAAAACTAAAAAGGATATATTTGAAAGAAAAAAAAGCTACACCAAAATCATGTTTTCCCTTTATAAGTATAGATTATATAGAGAAGCTAACAAATTAAATTTTGTATATACCATTGCTTTGGTCTTGAAAGCAAAAGCTTTGAGGTCTTGTTTTAAGACCATCTCTTTAACAAGTTCGTTGAATGACCCTACTCCTTCATTATCATTAACACTTCCATCATTTGCTTCCATCAGCGCTCGAGTCAGCTCATCTCTGAGTTTCTTCATGCATCAACAGTATAAAAAGAAAAGAACAGAACATAAGTTATCTTTTTTTATTTAAAATATACAAGTTGAATGATTCATCATATCCTCCTAATATGATTAATTTGTATTTGATTTCACAGTGGAAACTATCAAATTTGGTTCTGCTGCAAAGAAAATTGATTTTGAGTTAATTGATTCTATAAATTTGTTTCGGGTAAAAGTAAGTTGAACGTAAAGTGATTTATGTTTGAATGAATTTTGCAAAAATGAGTTGAATAGAAAACGTAATTCTAAAAATCAAGTTTAGATCCAAAAGCTACAAATCCTAACTTCAAGAAGAATCAATTCTAGAAAACATAATCAATTCTATTCAAGAACAACCAAATATGTCAAAGTCAATTCTACTGTCCATATTCAAACATACACATCATAGAATAGAATGGATACAAATGGTCCCATTAAAACAAAGAAATGTCATGAAGACCTTTTCAAGCAGAGAAATAAAGTTTTGAAAATAGCACATACAGAAAAAGTAGAGGTAGAGGATAAAACAAGTTGAAGTACAAATGGCATGATGCATGGCCATGCCCCACATATTGCACTAATGCAACTTGTGCAAGTAACAACAATGCACCATCAAGTTCACAGGCCTATATAACTAATACATTATTTGAACAAACAAAAAGTTAAATTATAATGTAATATTTGTCAATTTAGATCTACTTAGTACTTTAATTGTAAATATTACACAATCCTTCTGTGATATCTGTCTAAACAGATAACCACCCTTAAAAGGATTGTGTAAGCAAGTCAACAGTTTTTATGTCCTTTTAGCTGAAATAGATAACCACACAAGAATTGTCTAAGAGAGAAGGATATGTCACGTGAATAACAAATCTGAGATGTACCAAAAAAAATTAAACACGTGGTAAGTTTAGGATAATGGGGTCAGGTTCTTCTGAATACACATTTTATAACTTTTCCTATGTCTTTTACTCTTTTTAACTTTGAGGCATTAATAACCGATTCAGTAGGGTCTGATAAACGACAATAACCACATGAACGGGTTATTTCAAAAGAAAGGCTGGAATCCACATTAGTATTACTCCATATGATACGATACCAACACATACTTTTCTACTTATATTTTGATTTAGTTCTGATTTTTTGTTAAATTAAATTTGATACAGATAATTAAATTAGAGAAATAATATTATAAATAGGATATAATTTTGTTAAATAACATTAAATATTTTTATTCAAACAATATTTATTTAATTAATATGTAATGTCAGTGTAAAAGATTTTACATAGTTTCGTGCATCACAATCATTTATGATCTCGGCATCACAATTATTTATAGGTGCTATTTTAGATGTAATTAAAATAAAAATCAATCAATTATAAAAATTTGAGATTATGATTAACTGACCCTATAAATTAGACTCAACTAATTTATTTTAGGCATGATTCCACTACAATTGACTTCTTCTATAAACATTTTATATATTGTCAATAAATTATAAATAAAACTATAATATTCTAGTTATAAAAATATGTTATTTTAATTATAATTACTTTTAAAAAATTATAAATAATTGATTGCAATGTAAAACATTTTAGAGTTTAGTAGATATATTGAGTGTGTAAAATAGTTTTATCTTTTCGTCCAATAAAACATGAGCATCATATCATGTCATTCAACTAATTTTAAAATGTATTGGAATACACATTTTTTATTAGATATAGGTGTAAAATGAATCTTCTATTTTCTCAACATTTTACACTAAATTACATAAAAGTTAAACCCATTTGCAATTAGTATGGATTAACTAACCTTAATTATTTATATTACTATGTAGGGAAGTTTTATTAGACACTTCATACATAATTAAAAAATAGTGTTTAAGTGTTTAACCATAAAAAACAATAAAACAATTTGGTAGAGAAGAGAATATTACTGTATAGACTTAGTTTAATTAGACTTGGTATAGTTACACGAGATAAGATTTAAGCATATTTAAAAGGATTAAGGAATTTATATATTGGATTTCATTAAATTTCATCAATAATTTTTAGTTTAAATTAATTGAATATTCAATAAATTTTGATTCAACTTCATTCGATAAACTTAGGGATAACAAATTGATACATCTTTAATGAACAATGCAAAATTCCATAATAAAAAGGATAAAAATTCACAAAAAGAGATATGAATACGGACTCCGATAATTATCCACAAAAATAAATGGTTTAAGTATATATATATATATATATATATATATATATATATATATATATATATCTATATATATATATATATATATATATATATATATATATATATATATATATATATATATATTTTAATTTTTATATATTTAATTTATATTATTATATAAAAGTATATTTCTATCAATTTTAAAAAATATATCAATGTTAAAGTATTAAATATTTAATATAAAAATAGTAGTTTATTTTAACAATAAATATTTTTAAAAATATAAAATAATAAAATATTTTATAATTAATCTATTTATTTTTAATAAAAATGCGAATAATAAATAAAGATATGAATATTTTACTTATAAAATACACATGTGGATATGAATACTTATAAAATACACATGTGCTAACTTTAGCACTCAAACCAGTATGGACTTAGACACTGTAATTTTTTTAAATCACATGAAAATGTGTATTATAGTATCATAGCAAAACTCTACCTATTTTCATTTTTAGGATTAATATAAGGACGTTTAAGGACCATCTAAGACCAACTCCAATGAAATTCTTAGAGTGGGTTTGCCAACATGACACTCATATTTGTTGTTTTCAAGACGAAAAAGTTCTTGCATAGTTCTTCAATGGTTCTTATATTAAAATATTAATTTTATAATATAAAAACTATAATTTGATATAAAATTTTATTTATTATTTTAATTATCATTTTAATTAAAATTTAAATATTTAAATTATAATTTTAAATAAAATAAATTTAATATAAATAATATTTTTTAAGTAAAGTGGTGGGACCCAATATGGATTCTTTAGAGTTGCACCATTGAAGTGAAAATTGAATGAGTTGCTTTAAAAGAATAGGTCCCACAAAGAATCTAAAAATGAGTTGCACTATTGGAAATGCTCTAATATCAAATAATAAATTTAATAATTATATTACAAGTACTAAACTTAATAATTATAATAAAATATATAATTTAATATTCTTTTTAGTCATATATCTTAATCTCATAATTATTTTTCTTTTTTAAGTTAAAAGAATTTATATTGATTTTTTAATTTTTTTAAATGAATCATATTAATTTTGTTTAGTCGATAACAAATTTAACGATTAATCTTTAAATCTTTCATAGATAATTAGTTAGACAAAAAGTCTAACATAAAATAATAAGTTTTAAAAAATTAAAGAGTTAATATAAATTTTTTAAAGCCAAACTCAAAACCTTGACAAATTATAAAAGCCAATATATTGACTGGTTTCCAAACCCAAAACCTTGACAAATTAGTACTAATAATTGTCGGTTTGATAAAGTATAACTTATATTAAATCAACAGCCTAAAAAGAATTAGACTTTATGACTTACAATTATTAAATTAAAAAAATCCAATATAGTATTATTTCTCGTCGGTTTTCACTAGTTGCATTTTTTTAACAAATCAGGTACTAACATTTTTCAAACTAGACTCTATTGAAACTAACTTTATTTGAAAAAGGAGCCTAGCTTTTTATTAGACAGAGAATATTGCTTAAAATTAATTAATTAAGAATCAGCATTTTAATAGTAATATGTTACTATAATCATTACTCTATTTCTTAAGCTAAGTCAAGTTAATCCATTATCGTGAATCCGCCAAATTTTGATTAAAAAATAGACAATAAAGTACGTTTAACTAAAAATAAATAAAAAATGGATAGTTGTTTGAAAATAAAATAACAAGGTTAACTCTGTAATTAACACACTAACCAATGACGTGTCAGCTCCTCCAAAAAACCTCCACCCAGCACACTCTGCAACAATCATTTTCACCATTGTAACAAACTAATATCAACTTTTTATTAAAGAACCTACTCCTATTTCATTTATTCCATAAAAACTTTATTTTCTTTAGTTTTTAACAAAAAAATATATTTAAATTCCAAAAATCAATATAACTTATTTAATTAAATTAAAAATTCTATTATTATAGAGACGTAAAATTCATAGACGCGAAACTAATGACATGATAAATTCTAGCTATGTTATTTAATATAAAAAAGAAATTAAAAATCAAAACATATTTAATCTAAATTCAGAAATTTATAGGAAGTAAACACAGTTGGAGAGATATTAAAATTAGTTAAATTAACGACATTATGAAACATAAATAAAATAAAATAAAGTAATGCTAATTTGTGTCTTAGAAACACAACTTAAAAAATTTATTTATAATAAATTTGAATTGAAAAAAATAATTTAAAAAATAATTTTATATTTTAATTAAAATTTATACACAAAATTTTAAGACAATATTTTTCAATTGGATTCTTTAACGTCTAAAATACAGTATTTCCCAATAAAATTTATTTCAAAATATTCAATTACCGAACTGTAAAAAAGAACTGTAGTGAGAATTACCCAATGATGAACAGAAAGTAGCAGATTCCAGCACCAAGATCGCGACTCTAACAAAAATAAACGGTAGAACGATTCCGAGCACTAACACTACCGGAAGCACCGCCCGGAGTGAAATTCGGCGACTGGAAGAGGCAGTTACAGTCGGACCACCTGCCACCGTCGTCGCCGTTGTATCCTTAGCCGATCCCTTACCTCCGCCGTTCGATATCGTGAATCGCTTAATTCCCTTTGCAGATATATAAAACTTCATATCCTTGATTCCATGAACCACTCTCACTGTAAATTCTTCGGGAAGAAATCGAATCAAAACGAGATCTGAAGGTTCATTGCTTCAAGGATTGTTCGGTGAAGAGAAAGAAGTAAGAAAGAGAGAAGTATTTGTTTAAGTGTGAAAGAGAGTGAACGAAAATGAATTTGTAGCTGAATAATAAAAAGTGTTGACGTTTTCTTTTTTTACTTTTCACTGTGAAAATAATATTCTTAAGAAATGAAAGAGAATAAGAGAATACAAACTTATAACAAACTCAACTTAATTTTTAAAAATGAATTTTAGCTTCTAAATTACTTGAGAGAAACTTATCCTAATAATATTTATTTTTTTTGATAAAAAATAAATGAAAATGAAAATGTGGTGTGACGAAAGTGTTGAAGGAAAGGGAAGCCGCGTTTAATGCCGCGGGAGATTAATAGATTGCAATGCGACACGCTGGCTTGATGATTATAAAAGAGTGTATTTTGCACTTGATTATATAGTTTTTCGCCACTGGTTTTTGAAGTTATTTACGGTTTTGACATTGACTGCTTGTTTTGTACTATTTGCACTCGCCGACAGTCTCTGTGACGACTGTGGGTGGGCCCGGGTTTGACGTTTTATGTCCTGAGGTTGTTCTTTTTTGGAATCTCACTTAATTTTCTTTAACTAAAAGGATAAATTAGAAGGTATGTATTTTTTTTATCGAAAGAAGGTAATTTTTTTTTCGTGAAATAGAAATGTGTGTTTGATTATATGACGATATAACTAATTACATGAATTAACTGAACTTGTAAAACTAATTTTAACTAAACAAGTCTCACTTAGGATTTATATTGGACAGGTAGATTTTAGATAGTATTTTAATTGCTAATGAAATTGTTGATGAGGCTAGGAGAAAAAAATGAAAGTAATTTTATTTAAGGTGGATTTTGAAAATGCATATGATTAAGTAGATTGAACTTTTAAATTTATGTGATGGAAGAAATGGAATTTCAAGAGAAATTGCACAATTGAATTTTAGAATGTCTAAGATCGTCGATACTTATAAACGAAAGTCTAACTAAGAGTATAATTATCGGAGTGGTAAAAGTCTATCTGTATTATTTGGTGTCAGAGTAACATGGATAATAAAAATTATTTATTGTGGTTTAAATTGGCACTGTATCTTAAAATGACACTGTTGCTTTTATGGAATATATTGGTTTATAAAATATAAATTTGAAACATAATGTAATTTTGTGGAACCCATGTTAGAGTTTTAAGTAAGTAGTATGGATATTTAGAAAATATAGTTAAGTGGTTTAAATAATTGAGGAGTGTGAAGTAATATATTATATTAGATGGGACTCACTTATACCACCAACATGAGTAGTATGGATGTGATGGATGTGGGTGCTCTAAGGAGTTTAAATTGGAGCGACGATTAAGACTAGAAGATCATTTTTCTCCTTTTCTATTCTTAATCATAGAAGAAGGTTTTAACGTGTTGACGAAGAACGCTATGGGAAAATATTTAAGTTATTGTTTTGAAAAATGTGATGTTAAATTCTCCCACCTACAATATGTAGATGATACTTCTTTATCGTAAAAATTGGTAAACAACTATGGATCTCTAAATATTGATTAACTTACATGATCAACTAATAAATCTAAGGATATGTGCTAATGTTTTTTTTAAACTAAAGTTTGAGAAACAATGAACACTTCTACGGTATTCATGATTGGAAAAATAGTTTAATTTGATAAAAGAGAATACGTTGCTAGAAAGTGATACAAAATGCTATAAAACGCATTGAAAGAAACTTGTGCAATAAAGAAGATAAATTTCTGGACAAAAGTATAAACTGAATTTGATTAAATTGTAAGAAAGTGGTGTTTCATCAAACGTACATTTTTCAATAACTCTTTTCTCTACACACTGGGTACTTTGAGTAATTTGAGTAACTTGTACAAAACTTGATCACACACGAAACTTATCACTAAGACCCCTTATATATATTGAATCAAAATAAATGCCTCTAACGGCCTTTCTCCTAAAACAAGATAATGGCGCTCGACATGTCTTCACTTCCTTAATGTGTTCCACGTGTCTTCTCTTGGAACTGGATAAGAACAAGATTCCCTCCTTTATTCAAATTCGAACTTTAAATCGAAGACATCATCAAAAGCCTCTTCGTTGAACTACACCTTCAAACTTAAAAAATTTCTCTGAGTCCAAACAATCCTTTCCTTTTGGCACAGGGGTCACTTTGACTAGACTTCCATAACTAAATTGTCTTGTCGAAATCTCCCATAACTTTCCAGAAATTCTCTTTCCCTTGTTTATCCCACTAACTTAAACTAGGTTTCAAAATTACGAGCTAATAAATTGCCCCCAAAAAATGTCATTTTCGACACCATGTGAAGAAAAAGACATTTTTTTATAAGATGATTTGACGCCACAAGCAATTCGACGATACAAACTGTTCATATACCTCAGTACTATTATGACGTCAGAGTCATCATGACACCTTTTTTGAAACATCTCATCAATCCCACGCGAGAATCTTTTATAATCATCATGCTTCTTAGAAGCTATAAGATAGTGGGGTAGGTTGTAACTGTCATTGTCCTATCGTGAGCTCTTGGAAAGACATGTGTCCCACTCACTTCTTAACCATAAATGCTGATTTAAGAACCGTTTTGATTTCAACCTCTATAAATAGTTCATTCCTCGTTCTTTTTTTACATTTTACCTCTCTACATTTTTCAAATACTCTCCAACTTTTTCATATCCTCCTCTCAAGAAACCCATTTTTTCAAATCTCAATATTTCAGCAACAATGGCATCATCAACCAAAGCTACCAAAGAATCTACCAAGCACGTGAAGGATACCAAGAAGCTTTCAAACCTCCCTCATTTCAACACGATCCCAGGCCCAATCATGGTGGAAAATCAGCAATATGATCCAGAACCGCTTTCTGAAGAACAACACAGAATCTACAAATCTTAGGTATTGATCCCTATTTTTGTTACTGGTAATTCTTATGCTTTATTAGGACCTCTATCTGATTCCAATGTTGACCTTATTAAACTTAAGAAATTCTTCCCTACTTACCACAAGTACAAACCCATAACTCATGCTAAGAAACCTAGGGCTAGAAACGAAGATCCAAAACCTGCCAACCAAGACAACCCTTCGAGAGATGAAACCATTGACTTAAGATACATGAACAATGGCTTTAGGGTATTTCGATCCAGTCCTTCATTCAAAGATCCCTCTGACTACTTAGGCTGGCTAGAGAAGTTAGAGAAAACTAAATCTCAGATCTGGAAAGATATGGGTATTTTTGACTTAATCTAGCTGTCGAAAGTAGTACTTGAACATTGTTCGACCATGCTAGTCTCTTCCTTATACTTTTGGGACAGTACCCACCATACATTCCATCTTCCTTAAGGAATGATGTCACCAACCCTCTTCGACATAGCCGCCATCACAGGGCTTAAACCAACTAGTAACACTTATGGCCCAGACTACCAAGCTGATGACACCATAGGTTTTTCGACATCTGGAGTTTCCTACTTTACTCATATTATACACTACCATGATAAAACAACTGATGAAGTTTCAAAAGTAGAACTTATAACTTTCTTTGCTTTGTGGTTATCCCGTTATGTCTTCTGTTCGAAGTCACTTCAATTGGCCAAGAAATATCTGATGATGGCCAACCAACTCCATTCTGGTCATGACTTGTGCTTAAGTGAGATGATTCTGGCGAGTTTTTATGAGTCTTTAGGTGAATGTGTTACCCAACTCAAGTGTCTTGTAGACAAAGGGAGTTGCCTTCTCTCTGGCCCATTCTGGTTGTTGCAACTATGGTTGAATACCTCTTTCGAAGCATGTCTCCCCATCAAGAATCCCATCAACGAGGATGTTGATGAAGTGAAAACTAGGAGATTCGAAGGGACGCGTTTAGCCATGTTGACTCCTAGAGACGAAGGGTGTCACCTACAACAGACCTTCACCAATTATGTGATGATGTTCGCCAAATGTTATGATTTTACGTCAAACATGGCTCCTTTTGCCGCTCGAAGACACGGTCCTGAATGGTTTACCAAGCCATTCCCAGCTCCAACAAAAACCAAATAAGCAAAATCCCTTGCCATATGGGAAGCTTTCTTAACTCCTAGGGTGTTAACCCTTAGGCTTAATCAACCGAAAACTTAGGTTACCCTCATCGCTTATCAACCAAATACTGTCGCTCGATAGTTTGGATTGATCCAAATTCTACCACGACCTGTATATAAGAAAAAGAATGCCCTTCTTCTTTACAATGCAATTCATACTGAAGTTATAACCATTAAGCAAATAGATCGCTACGTTGGCCAAACACAACTTACTCCTGTTGCTTTCAAGCCAAATTTCCTCTGCACCCTGGAATTCGACAAGTGGTGGAAAGAATATTATGGTGAGAAATTATTCGATGTGGATGCCTTTACACAACATCTTAACAAGGCTTTCCTCTCTGTGCAGGAGAAGATCAAGAAAGGTACTTCGACTCATATTAAGGAAATCCAAGCATTCAAAAAATACTTTGAAACTGCCTATAGGTCTAATGATCTTAGTTGAACCATCTATGAAGCAGACGTTATTTTAAAAGAGAAATCTTTAATGAAAATGGAGAACTTAAAGCTCCATTCGTTCATTCCACATGAGAAACGGTACAAAATAGCTTTTAATATGTATCCTTCTAAATTCCTTCGACTTCCAAGTGCTGACTTTGGTGTGGCTTTTAACCCTCAATTTCCAGACTGGCTCGTGTATGGGGATTTTATCCTACACCAAGAATCACAAAGACTTGCCCAGCTAGTGGTTGCGACTAAGCATACATTAGACAGTTTCAAAGGACACCTTCATATTGGCATTGAGGATGTTTGCATCGAGTCTGAAATATATGAAGGTGTAGAATGGGAGGTGTTTCGACTGGACCTTTTCGATTTATTTATTTTTCTTTTCTTGAAATAACTGTTTTGATGTTCTTTCAGCTATGAAGGTTCCACCCAAAAAACCTACAGCCAGAAAGCCAGTCGAAGTGAAAGAAGAAGGAGGTAGCAAACCAACAACAACAACAACAAAGGTAACTTTATTTTACTCATTACTCCTCTGTCGTACATTGTTATGTTTCTAATACTTTGAACCACCTTTTCAGGTAAATCGAAAACCATCACCAACTCCATAAAAATGCAAACTCAAAGAACCTGAAGTGCAGGTAATTGAATCTGATGATGATGATTTGTCTCCCATCATAGAACAACCACCCAAGCATAGAAAAAGGCAACTAAAAATTCCTGAGGCTTTAGCCCAAACTCAAATGAAGGTTATCAAAGTCTCGACGAAGAAACTGACTGTTCTCAAAATATTGGAGCCCAATCCTAAAGATCTATCGAGGAAAACTGAAGAACATCTAGAAAGTGATAACTCTTGCCCCAGAGCTGAGGGTCCCAAGGTACAACAAATATATCAACTTATTATTTTATTTAGTAACCTTTCTTTTTTATTTACTAATTTTTTATGTTATCTTCAGGATGCTGCAGGTGCTCCCAAGCAACCAAAAGTTAAAGCAACTGACCCACCAGTCCTTCTCAATAGTAATGATGATCTCACTTATCATCTCACTTCTGCAAAGGACTTTGAAAAGAGCTCGATGAGCGAGATAAACCAACCAGTCGAGGAAGAATGCGAGACTTCGCCACCTAAGACTAACACTTAGCATTCCCACACTAGTGGCTCCGAACCTGAGGATAAACAAAAAACAGAAAACTAGGCTAAGGTAACCAAGGATGACATGGAAATGGGACATGCTGGAGATATTTTTGAAGGTGAATCTGAGGATGGCTCCCCCAAGGTCGAAGGTCTAGGCACTGCTAGCCAAGATCAAGATGACAAAATGACAGAAGAAGAAGAAGAAGATCACCCTCTGTTCCAACACCGCTCTGTCATTCCCCTTAGTGAATTCGAAGATTAGGACGAAAATAATGATGAGAATGTAGGGATAGGTGAGAAAGAGAACAAACAGGAACATAACCAATCTAGCATTATTCCAACAACTAACATTGTGCATGAGCACACAAAGGCTTTGACTGGAACGACTACGACCCTTTCTTCAGAGGAATTAGCAGCCCTAAAGCAGAGCAGACCTTTCGAATATTTGAAGGCTATGATCAGCTCCAGAGGAAGTTCAACTGAGAAAAGCCTCAGTTCCTCTTCAGCATTAGGTGGTTAGTCTTCGCACAAACCTATGAATGATGTGCTCTTGAAGATTAAGGACAAGATCTTTAGAACTGATTTATTTCTGCTCCTGGAAGGCGATTCTACTGTTCACTTTGCCCTAAAAATCCTCCTTAAACAAGTTGACATTTTGACTGCTTCCCCTGATGTTGCAAATGTTATCATGGAGCTAACCTCGATGATCGACCTTGCCATCGCTGATTTAAACAGAATCAAGCAGGCTTCGAGCGAGATTGAAAAGGTGGATGAAACTATAGCAGCTGTATAGGATGCTGCTACTGAATCTCATGCCAAAGTTGCGGATTTGGAGAGGAAGCAAGAGAAAAATAAAGCAAAGCTCAAAAGATATGATCAGGACATCACAATTTGCGAAGCACAAATAAAGGAATTACAAGCTAAGATCTCTAAGGCTAAGGAGCGCCAAAGTGAACTTCTGAAGTTCGATAATTCTGAACTGACCAAAGAGATTGAAGATGGACTAGAACATGTCAATGGGGCCCAAAAGCTGAAGGCTAAGATTGAAACGCTCAGATCAAATAAATTTGTCTGTGAAAAACGTCTGGCGCTTCAGAAGTTAAAGTATCTCAGCATGAAAGCTTCTCTTCCAATTTAGTTCCAATCTCTCTATTTTGGCCTTACAGGGTTTTGTTTTTTGATGCAATGAATTTTAGACCCTTGTGGCTTTTAATGTAAAGACTTAAGCCATTTTGGCAACATATGTTTTGTTCTTACCATGTTGGCTTCGACCATTTTTCATGCAATTATTCCTTTGCTATTTTTACTTCTTGGAGTGCAGGTTTGTATTTTTTCAAATACTTCCCGTTCACCCTCAGGATCCTTTTATCTTTGTCTAATTCTTCAATTTCGTATGCACCATTTGAAAAGACTTGTATAATTTGGAAGGGGGCTTCCCACTTAGGGGACTATTTTCCCAAAGTTCTATTTTGTCGATCCATGGGAAGGATCACTCTCCAAACCAAGTCTCCAAGCGAGAATGTTTTAACTCTGACGCTTTTGTTGTACGATTTCTCTATTCTCTTTTTCTTCCTTTTCAACAATTCTAAAGCACTTAGTCTTTTTCCATCTAAATCAACAAACTCATCCAACATCATGTTCCAATATGATTCAAATGAAATCTTATGGTGTCTTTGGATTCTTGTTGATTGTAAGTATATTTCAACTGACAAAACCATGTCATGTTTGTACGTCAATCGAAAAGGAGTAGTATTAGTGGCTTCCTTAGGGGAGGTCCGGCACGCCCAGAGAATATGGTCTAATGTCTTATGCCAATTCTTTGGCTTTTTCTCCACATGCTTCTTAATCAAACTAATCACAACCTTATTTGTTGCTTCGACCTGACCATTGGCCTGTGCATAAGAAGGTGTATATGTTATCAATTTGAAACCCATATCCTTAGCAAATTCTTGCACTTTTTGACCAGTAAACACAGATCCTTGATCCGTCATAATAGTCTCTAGGATTCCAAACCTATAGATAATATGCTTTTGGATGAATTCGATTACAGCGTCTTGGTCCATGTTCACCAGTGGTATAGCTTTGATCCATTTTGTAAACTAATTGATGCCGACCAAAATATATTTTTGACTTTTGGATGATGCTAGTCGAATTTCTCCAATCAAATCCAAAGCCTATCCTCTAAAGGGCCAAGGTTTCACTATAGAACAGAGTTTGCTTGCAGGAACATGTTATATCCCTGCTAGCACTTGGCACTCTTGACATCCTTTGGCAAACTCAATACAACCTTTTAACATGGTGGGCCAATACATCCCTTGTTGGAACAATAACCACTTCATCTTATGGACTACTTGATGTGCCCCATCTTTATGGTTAGAACTGTCAAAGTACAACTTCTAAGGCTCAAGTTCAAGATAGTTTAATGAATCCTCAGTTATAGAGTGATCGACTATAAAATTGGCTACCACATGTCCTTTAACAACCTTTAAAGGCACAAAGGTTAAAGAATATTCAGTTAAAGCTAATGCCAACTTTCCAATTCGACTATGAAAGATTGGTTTAGACAACATATGTTTATAACATCAAAATGAGATGAAACAAAAACATCCACTGATTTTATATAATGCTTTAACTTCATACATGAGAAATACAAACATAAGCATAATTTTTTGAATATGTTATACCTAGTTTCTGCATCATTCAAGACCCTACTAAGATAGTAAATGACTCTTTCGACGTTATTTTCACCCTCTTGAGCCAACATGCTCCCTAAAGTCTTATCTGACGCATATATATACAACCTCATACTTCTATTCCTATAAGGTGGCACCAGAATTGAAGGGTGGACCAAGTATTTCTTGATCTTGTTGAAGGATTCTTGCTGAGCCCCCATTCAAAATATTCCCTCTTGAGTCGAAGTAGAGGTAAGAAGACTTGGGTCTTGTCACTAAGGTTCGAGATAAACCTCCTTAAGATATTAATCTTGCCAAGCAGTGACTGCAACTTCTTCTTGTTAGACAGACCTTTCGCCTCCGTTATGGCTTTGGCCTTGCTCTAGTTCATTTCGATTCCCTTTTTATGGACCACGGAGCCTAAGAAATCTCCCTCCTATACGCAAAAAACACATTTGAGAGGATTCATTTTCATACCATGTCTCCTCATCCTTTCAAAGGACTGTCGAAGGTGGTCAATGTGAGTCTTCTATGAAATAGACTTAACAACAATATCATCAATATAGATTTGTATAAAAGTCTCAATAAAATCATGGAAGATCAAATGCATTGCTCTTTGGTATGTTGCCCCAGCATTTTAAAACCAAACAGAATTACAACCCACTGATAGGTGCCTAAGGCTCCAGGGCATCTAAGCACCGTTTTCGGGACGTCTTCTTCAGCACTGTGTTGCACCCCAAAATTTGCCCTCACTTTTTAACCCTAACTGGCTTTTGCTTCGCAGTCTTCTGCATCTTTCAGATCATAACTTCATAATCATACTTTGCATCGGTCTTCTAAGACATGGGATCAAGAGTTTCTATGAATCAAATCATTAGGTATCATGACATTTAGACGCGTGTCCACTCACAATTGGATGGTTTTCCAAATTTTACCATTTTACCCAATGAAGGCGTGACACATGGCCTAAGGATGTTATTTTTGTGAATTTTAATTCCATTATATTTTCCTAACTTTTCTTTTTAAAAATATTAATAGTAGTTTTGTTTTTAGTATATATCGAGTATATTTAAGTATATAATAATAATAGTAATTAGTCATAATATTGTTTATAATTAATTTGAAAATATTAGTTTTTATTAATAATTTTTATTATTAATTAATTAAAAAAAATTGCAAAGAAAGAAATAAATGGATAATAGTTTTTACAGGTTCATAATTCTACTTTGTTGAATAGCAGAAAGAGCCATAACAGTAAAAAATAATACAAAAGAAATGTTACAAAACCAGTGTCACAACATGAAACCTCATTACAAAACAAAAATCGTACAACCATTACCCAATTCCTATCCCCCACTACACAAATAACACACACGCAAGGCAATGACTGCACCCTCAACAACCATACAACGTCACAACAACTACCCATCTGCTAGCATCAAAATCCTGCGTATAACCAACAACAAAACTTGCAAATTCCAGGACAAAAAAATTCAAACATGCATAAATTAACCCAAAACACTCCAAGACAGTGCCTGCAAAACACAAATGGGGAGAATCAAAAGGACAACACTGTAGGAACAAACAAAATTCTGCAATGGATCCCACGATATATCTCAGAGAGGCCTTTTCAACGTATCCCATTAAAAAATGACTCTCCAACTTCGTTCTTCTAAAAAAAACCTTTGTTCCAGCCTCAACCTTCATTCTTTTCCATTCTCCAACCCATCCCCTGCTTCATATTCAAACCCTTAAAAACTCATCTCCTTCACAAACAAACAGATCACCTCAATACCCATAACCTCCATCCCATAGAAACCCACACAGAAGCAATCCCAGCCGAACAGAATATGAAGAAGGAGAGAGTCAGGCATGAGATATCACCAAAACAAAAACCAAATATAATTTAAGAGATTGAAAAATGAACCTCTCCTTCAACCTAAAACGACTTCAAACCACCTTCTTCCATCAAAAACCATCATTTCAAAAATACCATAACCTTCAACCTCTATGGGGAACCCATTCTTACACTGTCGTTAAACTTGCACGCGAGATCTCGAAACCGCGTGAGAAGAGATACGAGAGGTTGTGATCTAGGAAGAATGAACACGACGACCGGAACACACATACCCATCTATGTTGCAAATGCGAACGAGGTCAGAGAAGAGAGAATCAAGAAAGCGTTGTGAGAATTATAGAGGAGATATCGTTCTTGTTCTTGACTGGATTCTTTCTCTTTGTGGTCGTGTTTGAAAGAGGAAAAATGGGGAACCTCTTACGCAATTCGTCTCTCCCTTTATTTCTGTCTAGATTTGTGATGTTTAAGGCAAACAGGTCACCCTGCGGATCCCCCCCCCCCCCCCCCCCCCCTTTTTTTCTTCTTGGGCAGCCCTGTTTTCTGTTGGGCTTTAGCTTTTGATCTAGGACTAGTAAATTAGGTTAGTTAGATTATAGTTTAATTAGAATTAATTAATTATGTGTTAATTGGATTTAAGTTAGATTATTAGTTAATTAGTCGAATTTAATTAATTAGATATTGATTAGGTTTTATTTAATTAGTTATTAATTTAGAGTTAATTAATTAGAATATTAATTAGTTTTTCATTAATTTTATTTAATATTAGAGTTTTCTTTAATTTTATAATTAGATTTTAGTTTTAGAATTTTTTTTTTTTTAGAATTAGATATTTGTTTTTGGAATTAGATTTTTATTTTTGTTATTAGATTTTAATTAGGTTTTTTCTTTAAGAATTAATTTTGATATCAATTTTAATTTTAATTCTTTTTTCTTGTAGATTATTTGTATTATTTTTATTAATTAGATTTTAACTTAATTAATTTTTGAATTAACCTTAGTTTTAAGTTAGGCTTAACTTGCAATTAGAATTTAGTTAATTATACTTTGATTTATTTTTGACTATTTCTTTTCTTGATTGCGTTTGTGAATATTTGTTTGACAACACTTGTACATATTCCTCGTAAAATATTAATTTTAATTTTGATACTTGATGATGTACGTGATTGTGATGCTTCGCGTTTTCTCGTTGTTCACCACTTCTTCTTTTACAACTTTTCTTCTAAAAACCTTGGTCTCATGCCAAGTTCTTTTTTCAAACTCTTTTTCGTAAGTAAAACTTGAATGATTGTGGAGTGGTTAGGCATAGGCCTTTTCCTATCCCGAGTGCTAGACATTACCTTTAGCATTCACTGTCGCAAAACACTTACCATTCAAAATCAAAACATTTTTAATAAAAGAATCGAGTTCTCTTTGTATTGAACTAAAGAGAGAGGATTGAGTGCAAACTTCTTCTTCTCCAAGTTTCAGGATACTCACTGTAGAGTGTATGGTCTCAATACTCGTCTTTCAATACGAAGACGTGACTGTATTCACCATGCCTTTTCACAATAAATCTTTGAGATAAAGAATTGGGTACTACCCGTAAGGGGTTACTATCTGAGGACCTATTTCACCACTAAAAATAAACTCACAAATCAAATGTGATATCTTGCCTCGATGGCGAAAAATCTCTTTTAAAAAAGGATATGTTACGTCTGTTCTACCGAAAACAGGTAACGCCTAAGACTCTACCAGCGAGCTGCAATACACCTAACTGCTAGAATGCGCACATTAGTATCATCCATAAAAACACCGGTTAACAGTTACCCGAACTATGTTTGCTCTGATTTCTCATACCAGATGAGAATACATAGGCACAAGACAACGATGTCTTGGTGAGCGCACTTTTCCACCATTCACCCGTAGTTGGCCGAACTACAGCTTCTCTGATTCCTCATTCCCTAATAAGGACACGTAGGCACGGGGATCTCTATCCTTGACGAGCACACAAAAAAATAACTTCCCCTTTCTTTTGCCCCAGTGCAATCGAGACCAACCAGTTATTCAAACATTTTCTCTCGCCCCAGTGCGATCGAGACCTTTTCCCGTAGTTGCTCGAACTACGTTTGCTATGATCTCTCATACCAGATGAGGATACATAGGCACAAGACGGTGATGTCTTGGCGAGCAACCTTCCCCCCATCACCCGTAGTTTCCCGAGCTACGTTGACTCTGGCTTTCTCATATCTGTTGAGAATACGTAGGCCTAGGACCGCGAAGTCCTACCAAGTCTCTCTTCTTCTCTTTCCTCTTTTTTCCCTATTTCTATCCATTCTCTTTATCCCTTGGAACACTCTTTATAGCAATAACCTTTTAGCGAATACTTTCACACGTAGACAAACAAATGGTTCCCATCGAGTATGATGGATGCGAGGGGTGCTAATACCTTCCCTTCGCATAACCGGCTTCCGAACCCTTTCTCATGGTTGTGAGACCATCTTATCCGTTTCTTCCTTAAGGTTTTCATGATGTTTTCCCTTCCCCTCATGGGATAAATAAAGCTCGATGGAGACTCTTCTGTCTTTTCATTCACGCCTCTCCGTCGTTGCATTTTTCGAGTAGCGACAGTTGGCGACTCTGCTGGGGACACCTAGCAAGCGAAACCTAGTTTGTTTGTCGCATGTTTGTGTTTTTTGATTTTATTATTTTATTATGATGTATTCCTCTCACCTATTGGGTTTATTGGGGATGATTTGTAAGGATAAAAGCTTTCTACCCGAGCTTTCTAGTATACATTAAGATTAGGAGGTGTATTCTTTCTGATTTGCGAGAGTTAGGACTCGTCGAGTTGGTTTGAATTCCACCGCTCAGATGAGGCCCCTTTGGGATGATTATTCTTATGAGTAGTCGTAATGGCATCTTTATTTCCGACCTGGGAGTCTGTGACTCTGAGGACCTCTTGTAGAACCTTATTCCGAAGGTTATTAAGACATAACTCTATGTTCATCCTTTGAAGGGATTACTGTCTTACGAATCATCTTATGATGGAAAACTTTTGAGGGTTAGTGCATAGGACTTTGTTTAAAGCCTTTAGGATGCCCTATTATAAAAAAATAGATTACCCACCTGAGGTGAGAGATATCTCGTTGTACTATCTTGCAGGACCTGTGACCTTAACCCTGCTGTTGTTCTGTTTTCATATTGTATTAGCATATTGCATTGCATTAGCATCTCATTTTTGCATATCCATCCTCAGCCACAACAGAGAGCTCACCCATCTTTTGTCTAACCCGCAGTTGATTTCCCGACACTCGCATTGGACTTGAATTAGATTTTAGAAGTATCATGAACTCAGGAGAACAAAATTCGGTTGTTACAAGGGCAGAGTTTGAATTGATGAAGAATCAGCTAGATCAGCTCATGGAAGCCATGACAGCTATGACAAGGGGAGAGGCCAATATTCAGAGTACTCCAGTTAATGAGGATGTTATTCCACCTTCAGTGAACAACGTCGCTCAAGCTCAGCCTACGCAGATTCCTGTTAAAGATCAAGTTATACAAGAGCGTACCATTGTCCGAGATAGACATTCATCGTCTCTTAATGACACAGACTATCAGAATTTCACATTCTCTGTGCCATATTTTCAAGGGAATGTTCCAAAGATTAATCCTAAGGACTCACAGACTGTTGAGTTTATGAGAAGATATCATTTGTTGGAGGAAAATCTTGACGCCCTAATGGGTCATGATACTCTTAATTTGAATGCTTCAAACATGTGTTTGGTGTTAGGCCTTGTGATGCCTCCGAAGTTTAAGATGCCAAATTTTGAGAAATACAAAGGGGATAGTTGTCCGAAGCAGCATTTGGTGATGTTTTGCAGAAGAATCACCTCGTATGTCCATAACGACAAGCTTATGATTCACTGTTTCCAGGACAGTCTGAGTGGGGCATCGTTGAGTGTACATGCAGTTAAAGGGTAGCTGCATCTGATCATGGTTAGACCTAGCCAATGCCTTAGTGAAGCAATACAATTACAATCTCGACATGACTCCCAATCGCATGCAGTTGCTATACTTATCTCAGGCGAACAATGAATCTTTCAGAGCGTATGTTCAGAGATGGAGAGAATTAGCTGCTCACGTTCAACTACCACTTCTAGACAAAGAATTTGTCGACCTATTCATGGGTACTTTGCAAGGTCCTTACTTGGATAAGATGATTGGTAATGGGGCTCTAAACTTTTCTGACTTGATAATAATTGGGGAACGTATCGAGAGCGGGCTCAAGAGTGGAAAGATTCGAAACACCTCAGACATTTCAGTTTATGAAGGCGAATCAATTGTCAGTTCTCAAGAAGAATGGGAGAAGGAAAGTAATTCCATCCGGGAGTCCCCGATACCTCAGATCCAGTTTTCAGACATTTCGACTGTTCAGAGTCAGCAATCTGTCGTGTCTTTGTATCAGATGTCGTTTCCCCTCCAGAGTCAACGGTCATATCACCGGCGGCCACGTCAGCACACCTGACAGAGACCCAGGAACCAAGAGAAGCATTTCACTAAGTTGCCAATGTCATACAGTTAGATGTTTCCAAATTTGATCAAAGGTGGATTGATAGTGCCAAAGGAGATTCATCCAATGATTCCTCCATATCCGCCAGGTTTTGATGACAACGCCCACTGTGATTACCATGCTAGGGCACATGGGCATTCAACCGAAGACTGTAAGGTGCTTAGAAGCAAGATTCAGACCCTAATTGACTTTAAAATGTTCTTAGTCACACCTCAAGGTATTCAGATTAACAATCCTCCTTCATCCAATCATGTGGGTTCATCAGTTCATGATATGGAGGAATTCACTAAGAGCAGATGTTCAGAAGAGTATCAGATTGACTTCGACGAGCAATTCTGAAGATGGCTAGCTCAGTAGCAAATCAATATTGGAAATCCCAGTTCCCCAAAGCTGGAATTCTTTTATATCATGTCATTTCTTTGCATTTGTAGTTTCTTTTCTGTTAAAGTGCGAATCTTATCTGTAAAACTTGTCTATTTTCGATTGATAATGATAATGAAATGAATATGCATGTTTTGATTAAATCCATTTGTGTTCACTCATACTCTTTTATTGATGTCAAACGCTTGTTTAAGCAAAATCTGAGGGGGGATGACGAAATTGAAAGACGCAAAACTTCTGACTGTATGCTTTTGAATAAAACCTCTGCTGATGATGTATAGGCATTGTTTCAAATCCCTAAACACCGGAGATATAAGGAGGATAATCCCTTGTCAACCCCTTTGAGCCTAGTAGTAGGAGTTTCTTTCTGAAAACGAAAAACCCTCAATCTTAACCTGGGGTAGGGTAGGCGTCAGTTAATTTGACCGAGCATCCAAATTGCGAAAGGAGTATTCTCGTTCGAGGATCAATCACACCTGCAGAGCTCGTACCTCAAAAACATACAGTGGTTATCCCTCACTAGCCAAGGAGTTAGGCAGTCACAATCCTTTTAAACAAGTCAGACAAGCCAGTATCACATAATTTGTTCCCAAAAAGAGAATCAAGAGAAAAATAAGAAGCCCGCTAAGTCGATAACCTGAAAACAAGTGGCTTAGGAAAAAATTAGGGCATCCCGCTGGACTTCAAAATCAAAAGATATATCCAAAAAGTTAGTCCAGGCAAAAATAGGGAAATAAAAAAAACGATAAAGAACAAGTCATGTGACTCCAGACACCAAAGACAAAAAGCGAGTGACTGTCACTCCGAAAACTTGTGGTTTCCTTAACCATCACTCATGTCATCCAACCTTTGAAAGGTGAGCGCTTGTGTCGAATTAGCGGAACATAGGACTGGAGAACATCAAGGAGAATGAGTAGGATAAAACAAAACTTTGAGCCTTATATCCTTTCTTTCTATAACCGTGAACTAGACCATGTTACAACCTTCAAAAGACCTAATTGAAGTAGGTTTGTTTTGAAAGCATACTTCGGTAAAGATAGCGGCGAAACTGACTCCTAAAAGGATTCCCTTACCATTTTGGTATTGATGTTACATTCTGATAGGTGATTCATTCACTATATGTCACAACTTTTTTCCTGTGAACATACTTGGATTTCAAAACTGTCATATGCATTGCATTAAATTATCATTTTCAAAACAAATTGTTTACTTGCTTGTAAGCACTTGACATCAGGAGAGTTTCCACAATGGAAAGTTTGATCGAGATAAGATGCAAAGCGCCTGGGTACTCTTTTGAGCAGGGGCAAGTCATGTCAAATGATCTCACCAGGGGAGTCATCCATCCAAAATTCAATTAATCTGGGGTAACCAGGTCGAGATTCGTCAAATCTCTTGAAAGTCTATCAAAGACGTTATTTCCAAGAATCAGCAAATCTGAGACAATCAGGTCGAGATTCGATAAATATCTCGAAGGTCAGTTTGTCAGAGGCACTTCTTCACAAATTGGCCAGTCAGGGGCAAAGTCATTTGGAGGCTAGGGCAGACCACCCCAAGAGCATAAAATTTATCCTTATCTAGAAGGCAATCAATCTGAAGCACCTCTCCGAGGTTCAAAATGATAAGGCAGTTCATCTTAAACCATCAGAGTAGAGAGGTTCCAGGTTCCTTTCGAGGAATATTTTTTTCCAGAGATCCCACAGGCTGGGGCAAGTTTGGAAACAGAGGAACATTTCCTCCCCATATTTTCAGAGCTACTCAGAGCTATTCAAGCAAGTTCGATCAATCTTCAAGTTCAAGACGAATATCGGGAAGTCATGTTAACCACTCCCTGACTCTTCAACCATAAACCTTGTATCCAGACAAGACTTTCCAACCTTGTATCCAAACAAGACATTTTATAGCGTCAACCATACCTGACCCATCACAGATAACCCAAAGTACAATCCCTATTGGCGTTCACAGAAACCAAAAGTCCAATCCATATTAGCACCTTCATTTAAAGCCCAATCCATATTGGCATCTTCATCCAAATCCAAATTCCCATTGGCATCCACCTCAGAGTAAAGCCCAATCCATATTGGCACCCTCATACTAAAATCCCAATCCCTATTGGCAACCACCAGAAAGTCCAATCCCTATTGGCACCTCATTCCAAAATCCAATCCCCATTGGTACCCAGAAAGATGTCACCTTTGAAAAATCAATCACCATCGGGTTTCACCTATCTTTCCCAACAAAGTCCAATCATACTTGGCGTATCCTTCTTTCCCCCGCAGCCTGAGCCTGCATCTGCATATAGTTATCATCTTTGCATTACATCCTCAAACGGGTAGCATTTCCATTTCGTATGGAGCATTACGCCATATTCAAACATTTGCATGTGAAGCATAGGCCAGTTTCGGTACCATGTGTGGGAGCCCGAATTCAACTTTTCAGTCAAATCAGTGACATATCCTCAGAGAATGCCAAACCTTTTCCCAGCAACATTTTAGATAACTCATCTGTTTATTTTCTTTTGGGTCTTAGATCATACGTCGATCATACCCTCGATCAGGCCTTGTCCATCAACCCTTTGATGACGATATCCCCAAGCAGTTTTCTTCCCGTCAACTCTTTGACGATGTGTTTCTTCGGAAAACATTTCTTCCCGTTATCTCCTTGACGATGTAGCTCTTCAAGCAAATCTTCTCTCCGTCAACCCTTTGACGATGTCAATTTTCTTTCATTCAACTCTTTGATGATGTGTCTCTCCGGTGAAGTTTTCCCTATTCCGTCAACCCTTTGACGATGTCAACAACTTATTGCCATCAACCCTTTGATGAAGATATTCCAGATGTTATCTTTTCGTCAACCCTTTGACGAGGTTAGTTTTTTCTGCCATCAACCCTTTGATGACGACATTCCAGATGTTATCCTTCCATAAACCCTTTGGCAATGTCAGTTTCTTTTCCATCAACTCTTTGATGATGTACCCCTTTGATGAGGACAGTTTTCCTTCCGTTAACTCTTTAATGGATGTTCATTGTAATCCCCAGCTCAGTTATTTCATGGATGTTGAAAATTCTGGCCAGCCCACGATGGATGTTCTAACAAAAGTTATAACATCCACTGTGACATTCACTACAGAGCTACTATTATGCAGTAATTATAAAGCAGTAAATAAAACAATTGGTTGTTGACCCAGTTCAGTGCAACATACTTACATCTGGGGGCTACCAAGCCAGGGAGAAATTTCACTATCAGTAGAATTAATTTAGAGTCAAACCTCCAATTTTCACTCCTCACTTAAGACCTACCCAATGACAATTTAACCTAGAGACACTCTAGACCCGAGTATACCCACTCACTCTCTAGAATCACACAATAGTGATATCCAAAAAGACTTCCAGATTAAATAGTAGAATGAAGAGACACTTCAACTACACACACCTTGATCTTGCTTCAAAGCTTTGATCAAGTGACACACACTCTTGCTTAACAGCTTCGAGTGGTACACAACCTAGAAACTACCTAACCAATGCAATCAACAGTTGCTTGGATTACAAGTGTTCCTAAGACACAATCGTGAAGAACAACCTCTTCACTTCTAAACCACTATGGTGATTTCTCTGCTTCTCTATCTCCAACTGCTGCCTTCTAGGATTACTTCTCCTGTTATTTATAGCAGCAGATCAGTCCTTGGGCCTGGGCGCATACATTAGGTTTTATCCATCATAAAACCTCTCTTCAGTATTTTGCATGTTTTCCACTTTAATTAGGTATATATTAGTTCCCCTAGGGCGTCTAAAATGTCTCCTGCATTCCAGCTTGAGCTTCTGATTTGTTTCCTGAGTTCTAGCTACCAGAATAACAAACCTCCGCTTGATGTCACACGACATATGTCATAACATTGAGTATGACATCCAACTTAACTTATAGTTAGCTTAGTTAATTTACCCTGCACAGTCCATATTATGAATGTATCAACATCAGACATGACATTCATACATGCACTAATATTTTGCCAAAAAATTCAGCCAATCAAGAGCACTTACAAACTCCCCCTTTGGCAAATTTTTGGCTAAAACACTCTGTACTTACACCAGAGATTTACACACAACAGAAGACTTAATATAGGTCCTGTCATACAGGTAAGTCACTTGCTGCTCAAGCTCTCAGACTCCTCACAGTTGGCTTTCAGCCCTGTTAACCCTCACTTTGTTAGCCACCTGTTAGTTATCACTACAGGTGTCATTCTTTGCTGGGTGAGTAACACGCAGAGTTACTCCCCCTCAATTGATGCACATCAGTTAAACACTTCTTCAGCAAACAGTCTGCAGTCACACATATGAATCCAGCCTGCTCTGGATGTTATGACCTTCAGGATAACATTCTGAAGTCACACAGTCACACAGTTGTGCTACTCCCCCTGAAGGGATGCATTATGCTAAGGCATACACTATGCTTTTATTCTGCTCCTGTACATAGTTCCTAGTTCTAGCATACATGGCATACATATCATATTAGTAACAACCCAAACAGTTGTTATCACACACACACACACATCTCATTAGCAGCACCTGCAGTTACCCCTATACATCTTAATATCATAAGCACCATGGTGCATATGCTCAAGCGCAGCTCATGGCTGTCTTGTTCTTCCACTTGCTGTACCTACTCATGCTTTTATCTAACACTCTCTCCCCCTTTTTAGCCACAAATTCAGATCCAACTAAATACTTATCAGAGGTCACAAGTTGTAGGAACAGATAATTGTTAAGGGTTACATTAAAAAAATAACTCAAGCAGAGCAAAGACAATTCAGAGGTTTACACAGGATTCTCGTGATTCTAAATTATCAGCCAACGCTACTCCTTTGTGCACCCCCTCAGCCATCAGTGGAGTGTGTTGCAAGTCATCAATCCTCTTCTGCAGCTGGGCTGGACTCGTCCCCACCAGTCTCTCCAATGCTGTCTGCAGTAGAGTCCCTTCCTTCCCCTGAGCAGTCATCAGTATCTTCTGAACCAGCTTCTTGAGTGCCATCTTTCCTAGTATCACCATCTTCCTTGGTAGCATCTTCTGAGCTGTATGTATCCTTATCTTGTTCAAGAGATTGTAACAGCTTTTCAAGTGTTTTCTTCCTTGCCTCCAGTTTATTGCATGTTTCTCTAATGGTTGCCATGACTTCAGTCTTTTTGGTTTTGGGACCTTTATTGGATGTCTCAGCAGAAGTTAAATCCATGTCAGGAACATGCCTTCCTTTAAACAACTTGGAATTGAATGTTAAAGGAGTTTCTCTCCTGCATACTATATCACCCTTTTTGATGATGTTGGGATGCTGCTCACAGATGATTCCACATATAAGTGATGGAAAGGCAATAGGTCCCTTGATACTGTAGCTCCCAGCATGCTTCATTGTTTGATTAAGAATGTAGGTCCCATAGTTGAGGTCAGCTTTTGTCCCTACAGCATACAAAAATCTTCCCAGAATAGTAGGAACAGTCGTTTTATGATTGGTAGGAACCCAATTGGTTGCACCAATTTTGTGAAGCATAGCATATTTCATACTGAGTTTGCTAGCCACTAGCTTCCCTTTGGAGGGCCAGTTCTTGACCTGTTTGGCAGTTATCTCTTGGCACACTTGATGGTCAGTTACAATAAGTTTAGACTTTCCTGCATGTGGTCTTCCCAAATACTTATTGATGATAGAGTCCGAGAAATTTATACATTCTCCCCTTACATATACCTTACAAAACTCGCTAGACTTCCTATCAGCACAAGCTTCTGACAGGTTCACTATGAACTCTTTCACAAGAATCTCATAACATGGTCGAAAGTGGGTGACAGTCTTCATCAAACCAGCCATATGAATAAGGTCAAGAATCATTTTACAGTCAAGAGCAGTTTGAGCTAACTCTCTTTTCAAGGCCAGCCTCTTTTGATACACATATTTCCATCTATTAACACATGATGGATAATGGAAGGATATATTATCAATAGGCACCTCAGGAACATTTTCAGCCAGCTTGCTAGAAGCAGGTTTCCTCTTTGATTGGGTGTTAGTGACATCCATAGCAATATCAGAATCTGTTTCTTGTTCTGGTCTTGATTCAATCTTTCTCTTCTTGATGGTTACCTTGCTCCACCCTTTGGAGGGTCCAACCTGAGTCCTCTTAGTTCCAACCTTCTTGGTGGTATCTTCTTGCTCAGTAGTCTTCTGAACATCCCTTTTCTTGGGTGAGCTTTGGTCAGCCACCTTTTTCCCTTTTCTTTTCATCAATCTTTTGGCAATGCCTGGATTGATCGTTGCTATGAGATCATTGTCATAGTACTCTTCTAGGTTTACTACCTCAGCATCTTTGGCTTCATGCAAATCATCATTCCCTTTATCAGGCCTTTCATCCTTATTCTTCCCTTCTCGAGAGTTGTTTCCCAATGCTTTGACATTGTGTGGGACATCACTTTGATCACCTTGATTAGGCTCAGTCCCCTTAATGGTAGATGATATGGGAATGTTGAGAGCACTAGCAACCATCGCAGTAACTTCAAGGTGCATTCTTCTAGCTTCCTCTGTATTTAGGTCATCCGATTTAGTCGTAGGAGGAGCTTGACCTGAGCCAAAGGTTTTTGCTTGTCTTGCATGCATCCTTTTAGGTTTCTTTACCAGCAATCCTTCAGGAGTCATCATACGAAGTGGAGCAATCACTAGAGCCTCATTAGGGTTCGTTCAGCGGGGATGGTGTTTATTCTGGAGGTTGGTTGCGCCATAGTTGTTGACGTTGATGGAGATGAGGAAACTTTTCTGTGCTTGTGTGAGACGGTATGGAAGCTGGAGCGTTTGTGAAGAAACCAAGAGTAGGGAGAGTGTGTTATATACGTGGGAGTGAGGTATGATTGCCCACTAGGAGGGAATGTACCGTTTTGACTCATCATTAAATGATTTAGTATCAAAATGTAATTCCCCATTTCCTTTAATTGCTATAACTCATTAGCACTAGAGGAACTTAATTTTTTAAATTTAGGTTCCTTGATGCTTCTTGAATCCTTGTCAGTAATATTTAAGACATAGCCACCAGGTTTTGCACACGCTTTTTGCCCTTTCCACACGTTACCCCTAAGCCTGTCTCCCTTGAACTAAGCAGAGCTTGTTAGAATGGTGCCCTTAATGTCACAGAACAAAGTCATGACATTAGGAATGACATTGCTTCTTTTCTGCAGGGTATCCTCCATGGACTCCATCAGGTTCCAAAATAGTCTATCTAGTTTTACCTGATGCCCAATCTTTACGTATCCCGTCTTGTCTAGCCTTCCTTCCTGACTTTTCTTACAACCTGTTCTTCTTTCTGAAGCATACTTTGAGTATCCTTTTACTGATGCTTTGGACCTGGTTCTTTTCTCCAGCCTAGGTGGTCCTTCTTTTCCTGATTAACCAATCCATTTATGTTACTTCTGGGCTTCCATAGGTAACCGTTATTCTTGGATCTAGATCCCCTCATTTCTTCCTTACCCTCTTCATTGATCACCACACACTTGTCTTTGGAAAAGTGTACTTTTAAACCTTGATGATATAGCTGACTTATGCTTATTAGGTTAACAGTTACTCCTTTAACTAACAGGACATCCTTCAATTCTGGAGCCTTAGGACTGTCAAGTTGTCCAACACCTGTGATTTCTCCTCTAGCTCCATCCCCAAAGGTTACATGACTAGTTGAATGGGGTTTGAGTTTGATCAACAGATCCTCAACTCCAGTCATATGCCTGAAGCAGCCACTGTCAAAGTACCAATCTTCATTGGTAGGCAACCTTGGAGAAGTGTGTACTGCTAGTGCAACAGTCTTGGCACTCCATTGATGCACTTCTTTCTTAGCCTGATGCTGCCACTTGCCAGGCTTGGCATGATGCTGTATTTTTCCATGCTTTCTTTGTTTGGTCTTGTTTTGGCCAGGAAATCCATGCAACAAGAAGCACACAGCTCGAATATGCCCAAGTTTTCCATAGTGGTAGCATCTATGCCTTTGGAATTGTCTCTTGACTTGATTCCAATTTCTGTGTGAAGGATGTTGTAACTTTGAATGCGACATCCTTTGTACCTTTTGAATCTCAGGCTGCAACCTCTTGAGTTTCAAGACAGGATTTTGTTTTTCAACAAATCCTAGACCAGACCTATTTCCTGTAGTCTGACCACTCTGAAGAATCTCCTCTAGGGTGTCAGCTCCAGAGTTGAGCATCCTTGTGGATTTTGTCATTTTGTCATTTTCTCCTTTCAACTCCTTTACCTATCCTTGGAGTGAGTTTATAGTAACTAGATGCTCTCTCTTTTCAGCTTCTAGCTCTTTGATGAGCTTCTTCTAATGCTCTCCTTGCTGGTACAGCTTTGTGCTTCTGATGGACAACTTCTTATATGATTCAACTAGTTCATCATAAGTTAGCTCCTCTTCACTTGAGTCACCATCAAATACACACACACACACACACACACTGTTGAGATCAGTAACATGTTTAGATAATTCTCCTTCTGATCCACTGTCAGAATCTTCATCAGACCAAGTGACTGTTAGACCTTTTCCCTTCTTTTTGAGGTATGTGGGACATTCCTTTCTAACATGTCCATATCCCTCACACTCATGGCACTGTACTCCTCTTCTTTGGTTGGCTTTATCTTCAGTTTTTTCTTTGTCAGCAGGCAAGCTTTTAAAATAAGTTTTAGACTTAGCATCTATCCTTTTGGCCAATTTGTTGAACTGTCTTCCAAGCATGGCTATTGCCTCTGATAAATCTTCCTCCTTTTCATGATCTGAAGCCTCTGCAGAGTTTGAGACAAGAGCTATACTTTTTCTCTTTTTCTCCACAGCCTGATCACACATCCCAATCTCAAAGGTTTGAAGGGATCCAATGAGTTCATCCACTTTCATGTGGCATATGTCTTGAGCTTCTTCAATGGCTGTTACCTTCATGGCAAACCTTTTAGGTAGTGACCTCAGAATCTTTCTTACAAGTTTCTCTTCAGTCATCTTTTCCCCCAAAGCTCTTGAGGTGTTAGCTAGTTCAAGAACATTCATGTAAAAGTCATGAATGGTCACATCTTCCTTCATTCTTAGACTTTCAAATTTTGTGGTCAGCATTTGAAGTCTTGACATTTTGACCTTGGAGGTTCCTTTATGAGTAGTTGTTGTAACAGCCCAAAATTTCATTAAATAATTAATTATAGTAATTAATTGATTTAGTGGGATTTTATGTTAATGTTGGAAATTAATTTTTATTAATTAGTATGGATAGAAAATTAAGAAGGAATTGGAGAGGAAGGAAAAATGAAAGGAATATACAAGAGAGAAAGAAAAGAAAAGAAAGATAGAAAAACATTTGGAAAGAAAGAGGAAAGAAGAAGAAAGGAGAGAAAGAGAAGAGAAGAAGAGGAAAAGTGGAATTCATCAAGAACCAACATCAAAGCTCCGATTAATCGAGGTAAGGGTGAGAAATGTTTCTATTTGATCATTGTATGATGTTATGTATGTTGGGTTGGGGCTTTGGTAGAGTTTTCATCACTTTCCATTTAGGGCAAATGTTGGATAATTGGTAGATTGATGATTTAATCGGTTGAAACTGAGTAATAATGCCGTAGAATAGTCGGGTAACATGTATTGATGCTGTTTATACTGATTTGGATGTGTAAGAGAGGGTTGATGATGGATTGGTGAAGGAGGAACAGAATAGGGTTCTGTTCTGCGCAGGTTCGCTGGCTCTCGCCAGGCGAGCGAAGGCGAAGCTTCGCCAGGCGAAGCCTAGCGAATACTGGCGAATAATTATGATTAAGTCCCAGCAGACTTCGCTGGCGAGTTCGCCAGGCGAAGTTGGATAGCGAAGGTTCGCCCAGCGAAGGTGCTGGCGAATGGTGGCGAATGAAGTCAGTAGCTACTGACTTGGGCTCGCTGGGAAGTCTCGCCAGGCGAAGCCTAGCGAGTGTTCGCTGAGAGGGTTCGCCAGGCGAAGGTCAGGCGAAGGTTCGCTGCGGGGTCTCGCCAGGCGAATGTGGGCGAGTTTGACAGCATTTTTCTTTTGCTGTGTTGATCATGTGGAGATGGTTTGGTTGTTTCACATAGGTGGATACCTTATGATATGAATATAGATATGATCTATTGTGATAACATGTGCTGTGGGTAGCCTTCGGGCGTGAATCCTAGAGTTGTGATACGAAGGATTAATTGTAACCGGTTAAAATACATGTGAACATAATAAGTGATTATGTGTGTATTATTTAATGAATTTGCAAATGCTTGATGTGTATACAATTATGTAATGAGTATGCATGAGAACATTTTGAATATGTGTGCATAACTTATAATTGTATGATTGGTATTGTAATGAGAATACCTTGATTGTTGTGATAATTAGAGATACATGGGAATACAATGAGAAATGTATGTGTATCGTCTAATGAATTGTGAGTGCATATATGTATGCGATTGTGGTGTGAATGCATGGGAACATATGTGATATGTGTGCATTGTTGTTGAATATGATGATGTGTGAAATGAATACATTGATAAATGTTTGATATATGTTGTATGTGCAATCATGATGAAATTCTCGAAGGGGTGAATTATTCGAATGCATGAGATTAAGATGTCGGTCTTAAGTGCATTTGTTGTGGTTGATTGTACATGCATCATTTAGTCAAGAGGCAATGTCTGTTAGTTTCGTGGAAACTAGTGGCTTGTCCCAAACCTAGAAGTGTGGGTTTGAAGGCTTAGAGGACGGGCCTTTGTGGTTATCGGTCTAGAAGTGTGGACCCGGTTTAATGTAAAAACCGAAAAAAGATAACGGGTTATCGGTCTAGAAGTGTGGACCCGGTTTAATGTAAAAACCGAAAAAAGATAACGAGAGTCGGTACCGCATTGCATGAGTTGCATTGAGTTGTTGAGTCACATTGATATATGACATATGCATGAAGTGATGCTTATGTGTGAATGATGAGATTGTGGAAATTGTAAGTGTATACATAATGTGGAAATGCTTTGTGAATATCCATGTTTGTATATATATATATATATATATATATGTGTGGTAAATATATATGACTATGAGAATGAAGTGTGGTGAGAAATGTGAATACGTGCTATATGACTACCTATATATATATAATCTTATGCTTTGATTATTATGGTTATATTTCTCACCCTTCTGCTGTTTTATAATGCTCTGCGAGGCATTGCAGATTAGGATGCTGGAGTCCTTTTGTGAAGATTAGTCTTCATTCTTTTGAGTCTGCTGCTCTGATATGTAACACCGGGTAGTTAGACTAGTATAGTCATTCTTTTGTGATACATTGCGATGTATCAGCTGATGTGGTTTTGTAATCTAACTGATATGATGTATTAATCTGGATGACTTATGTGCATTTGAATTAATATTTTGGGACTGCTTAAATGATTTGATCTTCCGCTTACTTTTGAAAATGTTACATATTTTATGGAGCAAAATGTTAAAGTGTTTTATTGGTGAAGTTGTGACATCCTTCTTTTATACCTTATTCTAAAACTTTTACTCTGATGAATTTGTATATGCTTAAATGTTTTATATGCATTTATTTGGGGTATAGAAGGGGGTGTTACAATAGTGGTATCAGAGCAGGTCGGTCCGTCCGGCCAAGTTGTTAGAGTGTTTTTCCCTGTGTGTTATTGATATGCGTGTGATGCATTATCAATATTGGTTGTTCTTACGTGGTTCTGTTGCTGGAATTAGTAAGATGGTTGCAGGAAGGAACGACGAAGCGATTGCGGAGGCATTGACGAGATTGGCGGGGGCAATTGGGCAGAATCCTCCGGCCAATGTGAATGTGAGGAATCATGCTGATGATGGATTCCGTGCTTTGGGGAAATTCCAAAAGAATAACCCTCCGGTCTTCAAGGGAACTCATGAACCGGACAAGGCACAAATTTGGTTGAAAGCTGTGGAAAAGATTTTTCGAGTTATGAATTGCTCGGATGCACAGAAGGTGCAGTTTGGGACCCATATGCTCGAAGAAGAAGCTGAAGATTGGTGGGGTAATACTCGCCAAAGATTTGAGGAAGATGATATTGTGATTACTTGGGATTTGTTTAGAGAAACCTTTCTGGAGAAGTATTTTCCAGAGGATGTGCGGGGGAAGAAAGAGATCGAATTTCTTGAGTTGAAGCAAGGTAATTCGACGGTTGCTGAGTATGCGGCGAAATTTGAGGAGTTGATCAAATTTTGTCCTCACTATAATACTGGTAATGCTGAGAGGTCTAAGTGCCTCAAGTTTGTAAACGGTTTGAGACCCGAGATTAGACAAGCTATTGGGTACCAGGAAATTAGACGGTTTTCTGAGTTGGTTAACAAGAGCAGAATCTATGACGAAGACAGTAGGGCTCGGTCTAGCCACTACAAGAGTTTAAGTGATAAGAAAGGAAAAGGTCAATTCAGAGGAAAACCTTATGTGACTCCTGCAGATAAGGGGAAACAAAAGGTTGGTTTTGGCAATAAGCCAAGTGGGGGAGTTTCTACCCCGGTTAGGTGTTACACTTGTGGTGAAGCAGGGCATCGTGCTCCGGAGTGCAAAAGTGTTGAACCGAGGTGTTTTAAGTGTGGTAAGCCAGGCCACAAGGCTCTAGAGTGTAGAAGCGGTGCGGGTGTTACTTGCTATAACTGTGGTGAGCGAGGGCACATCAGTACCAAGTGCGATAAGCCGAAGAAGAATCAAGGAAGCGGAAAAGTGTTCGCTCTATCTGGATCTGAGACTGCTAGCGACGATCGATTGATCAGAGGTACGTGTTTTATTAATGGTATACCTTTGATCGCTGTAATTGATACCGGAGCTACGCATTCTTTTATTTCTTTGGATTGTGTTAGGAGGTTGAATCTTGAGTTGTCTGTGATTGGTGGCGGTATGGTTATTGATACTCCTGCTATGGGTTCGGTAACTACACCGTATGTTTGCTTGAATTGCCCGTTGAGTATTTTCGGTAGAGGTTTTGGGATTGATTTAGTGTGTCTTCATTTAGATCAACTGGATGTCATTCTTGGAATGAATTGGTTAAAATTCAATCGTGTGTATATTAACTGTTTTGACAAAACGGTTATTTTTCCCGATTCGGAAGTTGAAAGGGAATTGTTTATGACGAGGAAACAAGTGAAGGAATCGGTACAAAATGGGGCTAAGGTATTTATGCTTATGGAAACTTTGAGGACTAGTGAAAGTGAAAAGATTGATGTTGTGCCCATTGTTAGAGATTTTCCGGAAGTATTCCCTGAAGAGATAAAGGATTTACCGCCGGAGCGAGAAGTGGAGTTTTCGATAGATTTGATTCCTGGAACTAGTCCGATATCGATGGCTCCATATCGTATGTCGGCCTCGGAGTTAAAAGAGTTGAAGAGTCAACTTGAGGATTTGCTTGAAAAGAGGTTTATTCGTCCGAGTGTGTCACCGTGGGGTGCACCGGTCTTGTTGGTTAAGAAGAAAGAGGGTTCTATGAGGCTCTGTGTGGATTACAGACAGTTGAACAAGGTGACTATTAAGAATAAGTATCCACTTCCAAGGATTGATGATCTGATGGATCAGTTGGTTGGTGCAAGCGTGTTCAGCAAGATTGATTTGAGATCTGGGTATCATCAGATCCGTGTGAAAGCTGAGGATATTCAGAAGACGGCCTTTCGGACGAGGTATGGACACTATGAGTATTCCGTGATGCCATTTGGTGTGACTAATGCACCAGGTGTATTTATGGAGTACATGAATAGGATTTTCCATCCGTATTTGGATAAGTTTGTGGTTGTATTTATCGACGACATCTTGGTTTATTCGAAGAGCGAAGGAGAGCATGCCGAACATCTGAAGATTGTGTTATCTGTGCTGAGAGAGAAGCAGTTGTTCGCGAAGCTTTCTAAGTGTGAATTTTGGTTGAAGGAAGTTAGTTTCCTTGGTCATGTGATTTCTAGTAGTGGTGTTGCGGTCGATCCGTCGAAGGTTGAAGCGGTGTCGCAATGGGAGACTCCGAAGTCAGTTTTTGAGATCAGAAGTTTTCTTGGTTTAGCCGGTTATTATCGGAAGTTTATTGAAGGATTCGCTAAGTTATCGTTGCCGTTGACGTAGTTGACTAGGAAAGGTCAAGCCTTTGTTTGGGACGCCAAGTGTGAAGCGAGTTTTCGAAAACTTAAGCGAAGGTTGACGACAGCTCCTGTTTTGATTCTGCCAAATCCAGAGGAACCATTCGTTGTGTATTGTGATGCTTCTTTGATGGGTTTAGGAGGTGTGTTGATGCAGAATAACCAAGTTGTAGCTTATGCTTCGAGGCAACTCAAAGTGCATGAGAAGAATTATCCAACGCATGACTTAGAGTTGGCCGCCGTTGTGTTCGTGTTGAAACTCTGGAGGCACTATTTATTTGGCGCAAAATTTGAAGTGTTTAGTGACCACAAGAGTTTGAGATATCTTTTTGATCAAAAGGAATTGAATGCGAGACAAAGAAGATGGCTTGAACTTTTGAAGGATTATGATTTTGGCTTGAACTACCATCCGGGTAAAGCGAATGTAGTAGCGGATGCATTGAGTCGGAAATCATTGCATATATCGGCGTTGATGGTGAAAGAGTTAGAATTGGTTGAGCAATTTCGGGATTTGAGTTTGGTATGTGAGAGAACTTCTTTTGGATTTAAGTTGGGTATGTTAAAGCTCACAAGTGGTATTTTGGACGAAATTCGAGAAGGACAGAAATCGGATTTGAGCTTAGTTGATCGGTTGACTTTAATCAACCAAGGCCAAGGTGATGATTTTCGGATTGATGAGAATGGTATTATGAGATGTCGGGATCGAGTTTGTGTTCCGAACATGGTTGAGCTTAAGAAGAGCATCCTTGAGGAAGGACATCGTAGCGGATTGAGTATTCATCCGGGTGCTACTAAGATGTATCAGGATTTGAGGAAAGTATTTTGGTGGCCTAGTATGAAGAAGGATATTGCGGAATTTGTGTATTCTTGTTTGACTTGCCAGAAGTCGAAGATTGAGCATCAGAAGCCATCGGGTTTGATGAAGCCATTGTTTATTCCTGAGTGGAAATGGGATAGTATCTCCATGGATTTTGTATCGGGTTTGCCGAGGACGCCGAGTAATTTTGAGGCTATTTGGGTTATCGTGGACAGGTTGACTAAATCTGCTCACTTTATCCCTATGCGTATGGATTACCCTTTGGAGAAGTTGGCTAAGCTGTATATTGAGAGGATTGTGTGTCTGCATGGTATTCCGTTAAGTATTGTTTCGGATAGAGATCCGCGGTTTACTTCGAGATTTTGGGAGAGCCTGCAGAGCGTTTTGGGTACTAAGTTGCGTTTCAGTTCAGCGTATCATCCTCAGACTGATGGTCAGATGGAGAGGACGATTCAGTCGCTTGAAGATCTTTTGAGAGCTTGTGTATTGGAAAAAGGAGGAGCTTGGGATAGCTACTTGCCTTTGATTGAGTTTACCTACAACAACAGTTTCCATTCGAGTATTGGTATGGCACCATTTGAGGCGTTGTATGGTAGGCGGTGTAGGACGCCATTGTGTTGGTTCGAATCCGGAGAGAGTTCTGTTGTTGGACCCGAGTTAGTTCAACAGACCACTGATAAGATCAAGATGATTCAAGAGAAGATGAGAATTACTCAGAGTCGTCAGAAGAGTTATTATGACAAGAGGAGGAAGGCACTTGAATTTCAAGAAGGAGATCATGTGTTTCTTCGGGTCACTCCGATGACAGGTGTTGGTAGGGCACTGAAGTCGCGCAAGTTGTCGCCGCGTTTCATTGGTCCTTATCAGATTTTGCAAAGGATAGGAGAAGTGGCCTATCGTGTGGCTTTGCCACCGTCGCTTGCTAATCTTCATGACGTATTCCATGTATCTCAGTTGAGGAAATACATTGCGGATCCGTCTCATGTAGTCCAAATAGATGATGTGCAGGTGAGAGATAACCTGACTGTTGAGACATCACCAATGCGGATTGAGGATCGGAAATTGAAGCAGCTTCGAGGTAAAGAGATTGCTTTAGTGAAGGTCGCTTGGGGAGGACCGGCTGGTGGAAATGTTACTTGGGAGCTTGAGAGTCGGATGAAAGAGTCTTATCCAGAACTGTTTGAATCAGGTAACATTTTCGAGGACGAAAATTCCTAAAGTGGGGGAGAGTTGTAACAGCCCAAAATTTCATTAAATAATTAATTATAGTAATTAACTGATTTAGTGGGATTTTATGTTAATGTTGGAAATTAATTTTTATTAATTAGTATGGATAGAAAATTAAGAAGGAATTGGAGAGGAAGGAAAAATGAAAGGAATATACAAGAGAGAAAGAAAAGAAAAGAAAGATAGAAAAACATTTGGAAAGAAAGAGGAAAGAAGAAGAAAGGAGAGAAAGAGAAGAGAAGAAGAGGAAAAGTGGAATTCATCAAGAACCAACATCAAAGCTCCGATTAATCGAGGTAAGGGTGAGAAATGTTTCTATTTGATCATTGTATGATGTTATGTATGTTGGGTTGGGGCTTTGGTAGAGTTTTCATCACTTTCCATTTAGGGCAAATGTTGGATAATTGGTAGATTGATGATTTAATCGGTTGAAACTGAGTAATAATGCCGTAGAATAGTCGGGTAACATGTATTGATGCTGTTTATACTGATTTGGATGTGTAAGAGAGGGTTGATGATGGATTGGTGAAGGAGGAACAGAATAGGGTTCTGTTCTGCGCAGGTTCGCTGGCTCTCGCCAGGCGAGCGAAGGCGAAGCTTCGCCAGGCGAAGCCTAGCGAATACTGGCGAATAATTATGATTAAGTCCCAGCGGACTTCGCTGGCGAGTTCGCCAGGCGAAGTTGGATAGCGAAGGTTCGCCCAGCGAAGGTGCTGGCGAATGGTGGCGAATGAAGTCAATAGCTACTGACTTGGGCTCGCTGGGAAGTCTCGCCAGGCGAAGCCTAGCGAGTGTTCGCTGAGAGGGTTCGCCAGGCGAAGGTTCGCTGCGGGGTCTCGCCAGGCGAATGTGGGCGAGTTTGACAGCATTTTTCTTTTGCTGTGTTGATCATGTGGAGATGGTTTGGTTGTTTCACATAGGTGGATACCTTATGATATGAATATAGATATGATCTATTGTGATAACATGTGCTGTGGGTAGCCTTCGGGCGTGAATCCTAGAGTTGTGATACGAAGGATTAATTGTAACCGGTTAAAATACATGTGAACATAATAAGTGATTATGTGTGTATTATTTAATGAATTTGCAAATGCTTGATGTGTATACAATTATGTAATGAGTATGCATGAGAACATTTTGAATATGTGTGCATAACTTATAATTGTATGATTGGTATTGTAATGAGAATACCTTGATTGTTGTGATAATTAGAGATACATGGGAATACAATGAGAAATGTATGTGTATCGTCTAATGAATTGTGAGTGCATATATGTATGCGATTGTGGTGTGAATGCATGGGAACATATGTGATATGTGTGCATTGTTGTTGAATATGATGATGTGTGAAATGAATACATTGATAAATGTTTGATATATGTTGTATGTGCAATCATGATGAAATTCTCGAAGGGGTGAATTATTCGAATGCATGAGATTAAGATGTCGGTCTTAAGTGCATTTGTTGTGGTTGATTGTACATGCATCATTTAGTCAAGAGGCAATGTCTGTTAGTTTCGTGGAAACTAGTGGCTTGTCCCAAACCTAGAAGTGTGGGTTTGAAGGCTTAGAGGACGGGCCTTTGTGGTTATCGGTCTAGAAGTGTGGACCCGGTTTAATGTAAAAACCGAAAAAAGATAACGGGTTATTGGTCTAGAAGTGTGGACCCGGTTTAATGTAAAAACCGAAAAAAGATAACGAGAGTCGGTACCGCATTGCATGAGTTGCATTGAGTTGTTGAGTCACATTGATATATGACATATGCATGAAGTGATGCTTATGTGTGAATGATGAGATTGTGGAAATTGTAAGTGTATACATAATGTGGAAATGCTTTTTGAATATCCATGTTTGTATATATATATATATATATATATATATATATATATATATATATATATATATATATATATATATATATATATATATATATATATATATATATATATATATATATATATATATATATATATATATATATATATATATATATATATATGTGTGGTAAATATATATGACTATGAGAATGAAGTGTGGTGAGAAATGTGAATACGTGCTATATGACTACCTATATATATATAATCTTATGCTTTGATTATTATGGTTATATTTCTCACCCTTCTGCTGTTTTATAATGCTCTGCGAGGCATTGCAGATTAGGATGCTGGAGTCCTTTTGTGAAGATTAGTCTTCATTCTTTTGAGTCTGCTGCTCTGATATGTAACACCGGGTAGTTAGACTAGTATAGTCATTCTTTTGTGATACATTGCGATGTATCAGCTGATGTGGTTTTGTAATCTAACTGATATGATGTATTAATCTGGATGACTTATGTGCATTTGAATTAATATTTTGGGACTGCTTAAATGATTTGATCTTCCGCTTACTTTTGAAAATGTTACATATTTTATGGAGCAAAATGTTAAAGTGTTTTATTGGTGAAGTTGTGACATCCTTCTTTTATACCTTATTCTAAAACTTTTACTCTGATGAATTTGTATATGCTTAAATGTTTTATATGCATTTATTTGGGGTATAGAAGGGGGTGTTACAGTTGTGAGAGTGTCCCAAACATCCTTTGCTAGTTCACAGTAGTGGACCAGTCTAAAGATGTTTTTGTCTATACCATTGAAGAGTGCATTCAATGCTTTAGAGTTTCCAAGAGCCAATGCCTCTTTCTCTTTGGTCCATTCCTCTTCAGGAATTTTCACAGATACTCCATCCTTGTCAGTCTTCACAGGATGTTCCTAGCCAGAGTTTGTAGCTCTCCAAGCCATGCTGTCTAAGGACCTTAAGAAAGCAATCATCCTAGGATTCCAATAGTCATAATTAGAACCATCCAGAATTGGAGGTCTATTGGTGAATCCAATATCTTTATCCATAGTACCAGAATTTTGTTTCCCTAGATCTCACCCAATAATAAATAGGCAGGGTTCCTGCTCTGATGCCAATTGAAAATTCTGGCCAGCCCACGATGGATGTTCTAATAGAAGTTATAACATCCATTGTGGCATTCACTATAGAGCTACTATTATGCAGTAATTATAAAGCAGTAAATAACACAGTTGGTTGTTGACCCAGTTCAGTGCAACACATTTACATCTGAGGGCTACCAAGCCAGGGAGAAATTTCACTATCAGTAGAATTAATTCAGAGTCAAACCTCCAGTTTGCACTCCTCACTTAAGACCTACCTAATGACAATTTAACCTAGAGACACTCTAGACCTGAGTATACCCACTCACTCCCTACAATCACACAATAGTGATATCCAAAAACACTTTCAGATTAAACAGTAGAATGAAGAGACACTTCAACTACACACACCTTGATCATGCTTCAAAGCTTTGATCAAGTGACACACACTCTTGCTTAACAGCTTCGAGTGGTACACAACCTAGAAACTACCTAACCAATGCAATCAACAGTTGCTTGGATTACAAGTGTTCCTAAGACACAATCGTGAAGAACAACCTCTTCACTTCTAAACCACTATGGTGATTTCTTTGCTTCTCTATCTCCAACTGCTGCCTTCTAGAATTGCTTCTCCTGTTATTTATAGCAGCATATCAGTCCTTGGGCCTGGGTGCATACATTAGGTTTTATCCATCATAAAACCTCTCTTCAGTATTCTGCACGTTTGCCACTTTAATCAGGTACATATTAGTTCCCCTAGGGCATCTAAAATGTCTCCTGCATTCCAGCTTGAGCTTCTGATTTGTTTCCTGAGTTCTAGCTACCAGAATAACAAACCTCCGCTTGATGTCATACGACATATGCCATAACATTGAGTATGACATCCAGCTTAACTTATAGTTAGCTTAGTTAACTTACCCTGCACAGTCCATATTATGAATGTATCAACATCAGACATGACATTCATACATACACTAATATTTTGCCACAAAATGCAGCCAATCAAGAGTACTTACAGATGTTATCCCAACTTTTGTTGGTAGTCTGTCATTTTGTGGATGCTATCCCAACTTTTGGTTGGTAATCCTTTGTTTTGTGGATGTTATCCCAACTTTTGGTTGGTAGTCCATCGTTTTGTGGATGTTATCCCGATTTTTGGTTGTTAGTCCTTTATTTTGTGGATGCTATCCCAACGTTTGGTTGGTAGTCCATCGTTTTGTGGATGTTATCCCAACTTTTGGTTGGTAGTCCGTCGTTTTGTGGATGTTATCCCAACTTTTGGTTGGTAGTCTTTTTTGTTCCCTAGTGGAATCATCTTTCTTTCAGGGTGAGTCGGTTGATTCAACTTCTTGTGTATCCCAACTTTTGGTTGATGAGCTTTTGGACGATCCCAACTTTTGGTTGGTAGTCTTTGTTGTTTGTGTATTCGCCTTCGGTCGGTGTCTGGGTGATCCTAACTTTTGGTTAGTAGCCTCTTTCTCATAAATTTCGGACACAATTCCATGGCGATCCTAACTTTTAGTTAGTAGCCCCTGTTATCATTTTGATCAGTTACCGTTTCAGTTATCCCAACTTTTGGTTGGTACCCGTTGTTTTTAAGTCCAACTTCGGCTGGCAATCTTTGCATTGTAAATATCATCGCGGTTCGCAAATTTAAGGGTTCTTTTAATATTCAATCACCTTTTACCTTGAATGTTTGAAAACGGTTGCTTTTCATACCTTCAGGTCCAAGTCGATTGAATAGGGGCAGCTGTTGCACCCCAAAATTTGCCCTCACTTTTTAACCCTAAATGGCTTTTGCTTCGCACACTTCTGCATCTTTCAGATCATAACTTCATAATCGTACTTTGTATCGGTCATCTAAGACATGGGATCAGGAGTTTCTATGAATCAAATCATCAGGTATCATGACATTTAGACGTGTGTCCACTCACAATTGGATAGTTTTTCAAATTTTACCATTTTTCCCAATGAAGGCGTGACACGTGGCCTAAGGATGTTATTTTTGTGAATTTTAATTCCATTATGTTTTCCTAACTTTTCTTTTTAAAAATATCAATAGTAATTTTGTTTTTAGTATATATTGGGTATATTTAAGTATATAATAATAATAATAGTAATTAGTCATAATATTGTTTATAATTAATTTGTAAATATTAGTTTTTATTAATAGTTTTTATTATTAATTAATTAAAAAGAAATTGAAAAGAAAGAAATAATTGGATAATAATTTTTACAGGTTCATAATTCTACTTTGTTTAATAGCAGAAAGAGCCATAGCAGTAAAAAACAATACAAAAGAAATGTTATAAAACCAGTGTCACAACATGAAGCCTCATTACAAAACAAAGATCGTACAACCATTACCCAATTCCTACCCCCTACTACACAAACAACATGCACGCCAAGTAATGACTGCACCCTCAACAACCATACAACGTCACAACAACTACCCATCTGTTAGCATCAAAATCCTGCATATAACCAACAACAAAACATGCAAATTCCAGGACAAAAAAAATTCAGACCTGCATAAATTAACCCAAAACACTCCAAGACAGTGCCTGCAAAACACAAATGGGGAGAATCAAAAGGATAACACTGCAGGAACGGACAAAATTCTGCAACAGATCCCATGATATATCTCACAAGAGGCTCTTTCAACGTATTCCATAAAAAAAAGACTCTCCAACTTCGTTCTTCCAAAAAAAAACCTTTGTTCCAACCTCAACCTTCCTTCTTTTCCATTCTTCAACCCATCCCCTGCTTCACATTCAAACCCTTAAAAACTCATCTTCTTCACAAACAAACAGCTCACCTCAATACCCACAACCTCCATCCCGCAGAAACCCACGCAGAAGCAATCCCAGCCGAACAGAATATGAAGAAGGATAGTGTCAGGCATGAGATATCACCAAAACAAAAACCAAACAGAATTTAAGAGATTGAAAAACGAGCCTCTTCTTCAACCCAAAACGACTTCAAACCACCATCTTCCATCAAAAACCATCATTTCAAAAATACCATAACCTTCAACCTCTATGGGGAACCCTTTCTTACGCTGCGTTAAACTTGCACGGGAAATCTCGAAATCGCGTGAGAAGAGATACGAGAGGTTGTGATCTAGGAAGAATGAACTCGACGACCGGAACGCACATACCCATCTGTGCTGCAAACGCGAACGAGGTCGAAGAATCGAGAATCGAGAAAGCGTTGTGAGAATCATAGAGGAGATATCGTTCTTGGGCAGCCCTGTTTTCTGTTGGGCTTTAGCTTTTGATCTAGGATTAGTAAATTAGGTTAGTTAGATTATAGTTTAATTATAATTAATTAATTAGGTGTTAATTGGATTTAAGTTAGATTATTAGTTAATTAGTCAGATTTAATTAATTAGATCTTGATTAGGTTTTATTTAATTAGTTACTAAGTTAGAGTTAATTAATTAGAATATTAATTAGTTTTTTATTAATTTTCTTTAATATTAGAGTTTTCTTTAATTTTATAATTAGATTTTAGTTTTAGAATATATTTTTTTAGAATTAGATATTTGTTTTTGGAATTAGATTTTTATTTTTGTTATTAGATTTTAATTAGGTGTTTTCTTTAAGAACTAATTTTGATATCAATTTTAATTTTAATTCTATTTTCTTGTAGATTATTTGTATTATTTTTATTACTTATATTTTAACTTATTTTATTTTTGAATTAACCTTAGTTTTAGATTAGGCTTAACTTGCAATTAGAATTTAGTTAATTATACTTTGATTTAATTTTGACTATTTCTTTTCTTGATTGCGCTTATGAATATTTGTTTGATAATACTTGTAGATATTCCTCGTAAAATATTAATTTTAATTTCGATACTTGATGTTGTACGTGATTGCGATGCTTCGCGTTTTCTCGTCGTTCATCACTTCTTCTTTTATAAATTTTCTCCTAAAAACCTTGGCCTCGTGCCAAGCGCTTTTTTCAAACTCTTTTTCGTAAGTAAAACTTGAATGGTTATGGAGTGGTTAGGCGTAGGCCTTCTCCTATCCCAAGTGCTAGACATCACCTTTAGGGTTCACTGTCGCAAAGCACTTACCATTCAAAATCAAAACATTTTTAATAAAAGAATCGAGTTCTCTTTGTATTGAACTAAAGAGAGAGGATTGAGTGCATACTACTTCTTCTCCGAGTTTTAGGATACTCACTGTAGAGTGTGTGATCTCGATACTCATCTTTCAATACGAAGACGTGACTGTATTCATCATGCCTTTTCACAACAAATCTTTGAGATAAAGAATTGGATACTACTTGCAAGGGGTTACTATCCGAGGACCTATTTCACCCCTAAAAATAAACTCACAAATCAAATGTGACATCTTGCCTCGATGGCGAAAACTCTTTTTTCAAAAAGGATATGTTATGTCCGTTCTACCGCAAACAGGTAACGCCTAAGACTCCACGAGCGAGCTACAATACACCTAACTGCTAGAATGCGCACGTTAGCATCATCCACAAAAACACCGGTTAACAGTTACCCGAACTACGCTTGCTCTAATTTCTCATACCAGATGAGGATACGTAGGCACAAGACGATGATGTTTTGGTGAGCACACTCTTCCATTTTTTTAACCATAGTTACCCGGACTATGTTTGCTCTAATTTCTCATACCAGATGAGAATATGTAGGCACAAGACGACGATGTCTTGGCGAGCACACTTTTCCACCTTTCACCCGTAGTTGGCCGAACTACGGCTGCTCTGATTCCTCATTCCCTAATGAGGATACGTAGACACGAGGATCTCTATCCTTGACGAGCACACTAACAACTAACTTCCCCTTTCTCTTGCCCCAGTGCAATTGAGACCAACCAGTTATTCAAACCTTTTCAATTGCCCCAGTGCAATCGAGACCTTTTCCCATAGTTATTCGAACTACGTTTGCTCTAATTTCTCATACCAGATGAGGATACGTAGGCACAAGACGACGATGTCTTGGCGAGCAACCTTCCCCCCATCACTCGTAGTTTCCCGAACTACGTTGACTTTGACTTTTTCATATCTGTTGAGAATACATAGGCCTAGGACCGCGAAGTCCTACAAAGTCTCTCTTCTTCTCTTCCCTCTCTTTTCCCTATTTTTAGCCCTTCTCTTTATCCCTTGGAACACTCTTTATAGCAATAATCTTTTAGCAGATACTTTCACACGTAGACAAACAAATGGTTCCCATCGAGTACGATGGATGCGAGGGGTGCTAATATTTTCCCTTTGCATAACCGACTTCCGAACCCTTTCTCTTGGTTACAAGACCATCTTATCCGTTTCTTCCTTAGGGTTTTCTCGATGTTTTCCCTTCCCCTCATGGGATAAATAAAGTTCGACGGTGACTTTTCTGTCTTTTCATTCTCGCCTCTCCGTCGTTGCATTTTTCGAGTAGTGACACTATGAAAATTTGATTATACCTAGAATATTCGTCGAGCATACTATGGTACTCATATCCTACGACAGAATGGACTAACATTTCTGCCACAGGCATCGAATGTTAATCCGTTGGGGTTACAAAATTTAAATCTCTAAAATCTATGCACACTCTTACTTGCCATTTTTTTAATAACCTGAACAATATTGGTAAGCCATTCGACATAACTGGTCGTGCGGATGAATTTACATATGAGAAGTCTTTTGATCTCCTCCTTGATCTTTGAGAGAACTTCATGTGCGAATCGCCTTGGAGTTTGCATAACAGGCTTCTTCCCAAGCTTTATCAACAACTTTAGTTCGCCCAGATCTCTGCTCAAACCAGACATTTCGTCATAATCCCATGCGAAGTAGTCTTTGAACTCCTTCAGCAATTGGATTACTTCGACCTTGTGCTGTGGGCTGACATTGGCACTGATGTATGTTGGCCTATTTACTGCCTCCTCTCCCAGGTCGATCTCTTCAAGTGGATCTTGTGCCAGCATTTTGATGTTGTTTCCTAGCAGATCCTTCTCGAACCCCAAAGGCTCATCATCATAGATGGTGTCGAGCCTCTGGACTTACACCTCATCTTGAACTTTATCAGGTTGTTCTGGATCAAAGTCCTTACCAGGGCCTTCTTGATGTGATTCAATTTCCCTGGCTTTGATAACCAAGATTTTCACTTCAGCCTCTAAGGCTGCTTTTAGTCTATTTTCAGCTATGTAAGCCGAAATCCTTTTGAGCGCCAGTGACTTAGTCATTATCACTGAATTCGCTTCCCCAGCCAGTTAGCTGGATATGGGTCGTTCCGAAGACAATTATTTTTGCCTACTACTTCTCTGTCCCACTAAAACCCATGAGTAGGGTGAAGATATAGAGACTAAAAGGCGTTATTTTTCAGCGTCATGTAGAATCCCGCGGGATTACATGGGCTAATGTGGGCCAAATTCCGATCGAAGCTCCTTTTGTCAACCTGATTCACTTTGGCCATAAAATAACTTTGGTCCTCTTCGATGTTCTCGATGATACCATCATTGCGCGAAATGGTTATCCTTTGGTGCATTAAGGAAGGAACGACACCGATGCCGTGAATCCACTCCCTACCAAGCAATAAATTGTGATTAGCCTTCAAGGCTATTACCATAAACATCGTTGGCCTAGTTATAGTGCCAACGCTCAAGTCTACCTGTATAACTCCCATGGTAGTTCCTATCTTGCCCTCATAATTTGACAAAACCATATTATGAGGTTTTGTATATGTGTCGTCCTTCCCAATCTTTTTTAGCATGTGGTGCGATATTAAGTTGACTGTCGCCACGCCATCGATAAGGTTCTTACTTATTCCAATGTTTCCTACTTTCCCTCTGATAAATAGAGGTTTTAAATGGCTTTTCATCAACTCATCAGAACTTTCGAAGAAGGCGTTATGTTCCTCTATGCAGCCATTATTCATGATGTAGTAACATACAAACTTATGTCGAGCTGTCTCCATTTCCACTGCAACTTCTGGTTCATCTACTTCCATCACTTGGTCATACTCTCTAGGGAGTACTGATACTATGTTGCACATGTCATCTAGTGAGGCTTCTGACCCGGAATTGAAATCAATTATCCTTACATCATCTTCATGATCAGTCTTCTTTGAAGATGCCTCTTTCTGAGGACAAAACAGTTTTCTCTTGACTGGTTACTTTTCCTCTTTCTTCGCCAATATGTTGCTACTAGATTCAGGTTTTGCATTCTCCATGGCTTCCTTTCAGCCGTTCTCCGCCTCTGCTGCCTCTTCCACTGGGATCTTGACATCATATTCTTTCCTTTATAGTTCTCTATAGGGTATGCTACTAGCTTCGATGCCTGAAATTCTTTTTGATACATCAAAGAAGAGCCTCTCTGAACTTCAAATTTTTTCTATTTTTGTTGGTCGGTCGTACCTCAAAAAATATGATCCTCACAATGGACACGAAAAACGTTCAACAGAGTCACCATCGAACTTTATTCATTCCAAGGAAGGAAAAGGAAAATATCGATAAAACCTTTAAAGGATAAGAAAATGGTTATCATAACCAAATTCTAGGTTCGGGAGTCGATTATGCAAGAAGGAAGGTATTAACACCCTCTACATCCGTTGTACTCAATGGGAACCTCTTGATTCGAGAGAAAAGTTAGCTAAGTTTGTTTGTTTTCTTCTAAGGGAATAAGGAGTAAAAGATGTAGTTTCTAAAGGGAAAATGGGTGGTTTTTTATTAGGGTGCTCGCCTAGGATTGAGGCCCTTATGCCTACGTATTCCCTTGTGCAATGGGAAAGTCAGAGCATCGTAGTTTGTGGACTACGGGAAAAGGTTTGGGATAAAAGGAAAAAAGGTAGCTCGCTAGGATCTCGCAATCCTATGCCTATGTACCCTCATAGTGCAATGAGGAAGTCAGAGCAATCGTAGTTCGGAAGACTGCGGTTGGTTGGTTTGTGTTTTTTAGGCGAACGAGTGTTTAGGTCATATTCTAACTGCTAAACGTTAGCTTGTCTGCTCGCTAGGGAGGCTGAAGCATGAGCTTATATATGCGGAAGAAGGGACTAAAAAATGTTCTTTGCGAAAAATGTTTGAATATATTAAAGTGTATTAAGGATTTTAATTGATAAAATTGTTTGATTTGAATAGGTTTTAGGGTTTCGATCACATGGGAAGTGTAACACCCCCTTTTCTATACCCCAAAATAAATAATTAAATCATTTAGGCACTCGATAAAAGTTTCATCAGAGTTTAATTAATACATGATATAAAAGTGGTGTGTCACATTATCATGAAATTAAACACATACAACATCTGCTCAAATAGATATGCAACAATGGGCAATTCACAACTGAAGAACATAGTTCTAAAACCCACATCTCAATATTTAGAATAAAGCGGAAACATCTAAACACTGAATCAATACATTCATATAAACATATATACATCATTCAGTTAATTCATATGTACAAACATCCATCATCAGATACATACGCAGATGTATCACAAAAGAAATCAAAACAAATGTATCTCTAAAAAGAGCCAAAGGCTTCCTAACTACCCAGATGTTACATATCAGAGCCATCGACCAAAAATAAGGAAGACCTGCTTCACAAAAAGGACCTCCAGCAATCCTACTCTGCAATGCCTCATAGAGCATTATAAAACAGCAGAAGGGTGAGAAACGATATCATAACAGTCAATACATATAATTATATATCTATATACAAACATGGGATTTATACAATTCAAATTCTCACCACACTTATCACAATTCAACATATACATCATAATGCATATTCACACAATCAAGCATATTCATCATTTTCCACATAAACATCTAGAATTATGTTCAATTCACTCCATGCATCATATAAAGATGACCAATGCAACTCATAGAGACCGACTCACGACTCTATGCAGATGCAAATGCAGTACCGACTCAATTCAGCAGATTCTCCAAGGAATCAAGTATTCAGCAGATTCTCCAAGGAATCAAATATTCATTAGATTCTCCGAGGAATCGAATATTCAGCAGATTCTCCAAGGAATCAAATACTCAGCAGATTCTTCGAGGAATCAAATGTTCAGCAGATTCTCCAAGGAATCAACATCTCTAGGATGTACATCATGATGCCTTTTATGCAAAATGACTCACAACATTACTCTACATGCATATATATTCGCAAATATATCACTATGCATATTCATCTCATACAAGCACATACAATCTATGTACATTCACAATATACTTATACTCCATAATATATATATATATATATATATATATATATATATATATATATATATATATATATATATATATATATATATATATATATATATATATATATATATATATATATATATATATATATATATATATATATATATATATATATATATATATATATATATATATATATATATATATATATATATATATATATATATATATATATATATATATATATATATATACTCTTCATTTCAACACATACCATTCCATATAAGGCATATACTTTCACAATCAAAATTCCACACTCTAGGATTCACGCCTTGCGGCTACCCACAGCACAACGTATCACACGGCACACAAAACTATTCAATTCGATAAGGATTAAACATAACCGAACAAAGAAATCCGCATGGAAAGGAAAAACACAGAGAATAGGAAAATGCGGTCGCATTCGCCAACCTTCGCCTGGCGAACCTTCGCTACCTAGTTCGTCTGGCGAACTTGCCAGCGAAGACCACTGAGAGTTATTATGGAATTACTCGCTAGCACACTCGCCTGGCGAACCTTCGCCACTCTCATTCGCCTAGCGAACTTTCCAGCGAAGACAGGGTGGATGCTTCTGACTTGGTTCGCTGCTGCTCGCTGGGCTTCACCTGGCGAAGCTTCGCTGCCGTTCGCCTGGCGAACCTGCGAACTCAGAACTCCCATGGCTGTCCAAAAGCCCAAACCTCACAAACCGACCGATTCTAAAACCAAACCACCCCAGTAAGTTCAACCCAATAACACCCGACTATCCTACTCCATCCATTCCTCGATTCTAACCGGTTAAAACCACATTCTACCGATTAAATCCTAATATTGCCCTAAGATGAAAATGAGTCGAAACTCTTCTCAATCCAACATCAAATAACCAAAAGCATACATAATCATACACATTAATAGTATAATAGAGTTTCACACCCTTACCCGATCGATTGAAAGCTTGGATGTTGATCCTTGATGAAATTCTAGGTTTTCCTCTTCTTTCTCCTCTTTCTCTTCTCTCTTCTTTCTTTCCCTTGTTTTTACACTAATGTTTCTATCTATCTCCTTTTCTTTCTTATCTCATATTTCTATTTTCTTTCCTCTTCATTTCCTTCCAAACACTTACTAATTAATTCTCACACAATAATTCACTTAACACTTAATACTAAATGTCTAAAATACCCTTTACTCTATTTTCCCCGAAAACTCTTCGAATCAGTAAAATAGCACAATATTGAAATTAAACATATCAACACATAAATTCCACAATTAAAATACTAATTATCCAAATAAATTAAAAAGGACTCAATAAAAATGGGAAATTCAGAATCGGGGCGTTACAGGAAGCGAGAGAACAAGGTTTGATTTGTTAAGTATTTTGAGGGAGAATGACGACTTTTCGAAAAAACGAGACGCCGGCCTCGCAACCAATTAATCGGGGCATCACTAGGATGCTAGATCCCAACGACACCTTTTTCACTCAATTAATTGTAAAATTATGTTTGATGGATAATGGAGACATCACATGGAGTGCTAGACTCCAATGACACTTCTTTGTCCAAATAATTAGGGCAAGTATGTTAGGAACGAAAGATCGAATGACCCACAACCTAAGGTGTGCGCCCTAAGAGCAGTCACTCAAGAACCCAAGAAATGCGAGACTCTAAGAATTTAGTTCTTTCGTAATTTAATTAAGAAAATATTTTGATGTAATTAAATATTTTGATTTGATTAGGGTATTTTAATAGGATTACGTGTTTTAGAAATGAAAGATCGAAATGATTACAACCTAAGGCGTGTGCCCCAAGAGCAGTCTTTCAAGAACCCAAGAAGTGATAAACCTCAAGAATTCAATATCTCCATTATTAATTAAGAAAATATCTTTTGAAAATGTTAGGTTAAGTTATTTAATCGAATTAGGGATTGAATGGATTAAAGGTTTTAAAAAGAATTAAATTTTTTTTAGAAATGAAAAACGAAACGAACACAACCCAAGGCGTGCACCTCAAGAGTATTCGTTCAAGGATCCAAGGAGTTCTAGACCCCAAGAACTCACTACCTTCATTGATTAATTAAAATTTTTTTTAGAGGTATTAATTAGAATGGATTATGATTTTAAATTAGTTAAGAAAGTATTTGTAAGGACTAAATGTTTTTTAATAGATTAAGATTTGAATTTGGGAAAATATTTGAATTGATTAAAAGGTTTTTAGAGATGGAAGACGGAACAAACACAATCCAAGGTGTGCGCCTCAAGAGCGATCGTTCAAGGGTTCAAGGGGTGCTAGACCCCAAGAACCCACTACCTTCATTATTTAATTAAGAAAAGTTTTTTATTAATCACTTTCAGGAATGATTTAACTAATACTTCAAATACTAACAATTATAATTAACAATATAATGAATATGATTTAGATGAGTAACAATAGGAGATGAATATAAAAATAAACAATCATGGTAAACAACTACTAATAAGAGAATTAACTAATTAAATCTATTTTAAATAACTAACTAAATTCATCCTTTTATCATATTAATTAATTAATGAAACAAAATTTCATTATCTAATTAATTTAATTACAAAAACTATTTTTATTAGTTAATAAAAACACAATTTATATTGATTGGTAACATAGTGTAATAACTAGATGAGAATAAAATAAAATAAAAAACCCAAAAATGTAAAACTGTGCTCAGCCTAATTCGAGCAAAAGGGGGGTAGTGTCAAAATGAGTTGTGTACCGAGTTGGGCCTGCCAGAATGACAAGGACCCCAATTTCGAATAAATCAAGGCGAGAAAAGGGAGAGCACGTGATTTAGCCTTCAGTTCCATAATTCTTATGCATAGGAAAAGAAAAGATAAAGACTAGAAAGACTAGTCATACGGTCAATCTGTTCACATGCAAATAAAATAGAAATCCAAAGAAATATAATTAATGCTGACTAGTAGAGCATTCAAGAGACATGTAGGCATGGAAAATATGGGGAATTATGATGGTCATGAAAAGAAACAAAAAGGAACACGGGGAATCACACTAATCCACCGCCCCATCTATCTCAATCAACATCTCTTTTAATACATGCCTATTAAAAGGAAATTTATTAAAAGTTATTACTCTTCAAATGAAAAGATTAATCTTTACTTCATTTCTAATTAATACTCCCCTCATTTCTCAGCATGAATTATCGCTACTCTCCCCCTCCAAAGCTTCATCATTCTTTCTTACCCGAAAAACAACAACCCTCTCCTTCTTCTTAAAATCTCTCTCTTTCTTTCAGATTCATAGTCCTCTAAACCTCTCTAAGTATTCTTTATCTTCTTATCTAAAAAGTCTTCCACCCTCTCAAAAACATAAACACAACTATGACCTAACCATAACATTACTTCTAAATTCCTACATGGAACCAAACATCACACAACAATTAGACGATCAATTAGGGAAAGCATCCAAAACAGAGCAACACAAATTAATAACCCTAAATCCCTTTCGAAACTCTAACGAACCCTTTATAACTATAGGAAAACAATCATAAATTGCAACATATTAGAACATCATATGCACAAGATGGTGAAGGAAAACAAAAAATTAAGAGAAGAAGAATACTACCGGTACGACGTTTGAGAATCTTCAAAATCTTTGGGTACGATCTAATTTCTCTATTTTTGTTTGATTCTTTGAGTCTTCTCCTTTCCTTTTCTTTGTTACGTCTTGCTGAAAGTGCCATGTTCTGATAGTGTATTCTATGTCCAAGCTCACTATCTTAGAGTTTTAGTGTGAAACTCTAAGAAGTTTTCAAAAATTCGAGCTTTAGTAAGGGTTTATGATGACTTTTTTGATATAGTAACAATAGGGTTTTTGTGTCCATTTTTCCAATGATTGAGTGGCTTTTTATAGGGAAATTTTGGGTTCGTTGGTATGTGTGAATCAATAGGATTTTTAGAGGAGTATCCTCTAATTCGTGTGTGAAAATGGTCCTGAGAATCTACAATCCATCAGGAGAAACATTTGCCCAGATTTTGTGGGTACCAATTGATTGTGACTCATTCCTTCTGTTTGTCTATAGTGGTCTTCTAGAACGTGTAACTTTTTAAGTTTTTCACTATGTTTAAATATGGTTTGTGCACTCTTTTACTGTGTTGATGTGTTTTGTTTGACTCAAAATAATATTTGACTTTCACTTCTTTTTCTTTTTTGTGCTCAGCATTGACAAGTTCTTGATTTGGCATTTTTGATATGTGAATTGGCTTGGCCCTTCAAGGTAGAAGCATTTTGGGTGCTAGCTTCAATTATTTGATGTACGATCTATTTAGAGTTCTCAATAGCCTGATCATTCTTGTCCATTGTATTTCTTGCTTAAAACAACTCTTGAACCTAATGATTTATTCTTGTTCCAAGTACACATGGGATGTAACAAAGGTTATCTTTAAATACGAAGTTTGGCTTGGAGATAACTTGAGCATTAGGACAAAATAGTGTCGCAACTGCGAAAAACAACCGGCGGGAAAAACAGAAGAGTCGCCACTTTCGTTATTTATCCCAAAGAGAGGGAAAGGAAACGATCGCAAAAACCTAAAGAAAAAGGGGAAATACAAGGTCATCGCAACCATGTCTAGATTCGGGAGTCGGTTACGCAAGGGGAAGGTATTAGCACCCCTCACGTCCGTCGTACTCGACGGGATCCACGCTTAGGTTTTCTAGTCTATGGGTGTAAAATAATCTATCTACGGCTGCTAAAGCTAAATGGAAAGAACTGACTCGATAGAGCATCGTGCTCTATGCCTACGTATTCCCTCGTGCAATGGGAAAGTCAGAGTCAACATAGTTCGGGAAACTACGGGGGGATTGCTCGCCAAGACGTCGCGTCTCGTGCCTACGTATTCTCATCTAGCATAAGAAATCAGAGCAAAACATAGTTCAGGCTAACTACGGGTAAAGAAGGGTGTTCTCGATCACACGGGGGTGAGAGAAAGGATTGACGGTACTAGCATACGCATTCTAGCAGTTAGGTGTATGCTGCTCGACCATTGGAGACTTAGCCGTTACCTTTTTGCAGTAGAACGGACGTAGTATGTCGGGTTTAGAGGTATGAGAACCTACGGGAACTAGAACTACGGTCTGGTCTCAATTGCGCTAGGGCAAGAGAAAGGGAAAGATTAGTCGTCAGCGGGAAAGTCTCGATCGCACAGCAGCGAGAGAACAGAGAAGTTAGTCGTCAATGTGCTAACTAGGATATCGCATCCTATGCCTACATATTCTCGTTTGGTACGAGAAATTAGAGCAGCTGTAGTTCAGCTAACTACAGCAAAACAGTCTTAATTGCACGGGGGTAAGAGAAAAGAACTCAATCACCAGGACGCGAGAGAAAAGGGGAAGTCTCAATCGCCAGGACGCGAGAGAAAAGGTTCGGAACGGGACGCACACGCGAAGTCCTAGACGTAGGAGTGAAAGCGTCGCATATAGTCCTAAGGACGTATACTAAACACTCTAGATGAGGGAGAGGAAACCACTCGCTCATCATTTCCCATGTATCTAAACGAATACTCACAACACTCGACGGTTGAAAAGAAAGAGATGAAAGAAGTGAAATAAAAACAATGTTACCGAATGGAGTGGTTCCGTTGACCCTTGACTTTTGCGTGCAAATTCCATTTCCAAGCTTTCCTCTTTTGATCTTTGATGATGATATTTCGAACCAGAACCAATGTGACGCTGAACCGTCATAATTCGACTTATAAAAGAAGTCAAACCCCAAGAGGTAGCGTATTGATATATGTGTCAAAGACAAGATAGAGAAATGATATTGAGAATCATTCTCCGATTAAATCATGTCACACGGCCAGCACAACAGAAAAGCAAAATAAAATCAGAAGAAGAAAAGATGAGGAGAGAAAAAACGGTCTCGGATCCTACATTATCCATCAACAATCTGATTAATAACGGTTTACGGAGGTCTCGTCATCGACCTACAAAACAAAATGGTGAGAAAAATCCAATAATAAAATGGAAATAAGAATTCAAATTTTAAAATTGAAATAAAATTCTAAAAGAAAAAAGGTTTTAAAAGGAATTTAAAAGAAATAGGAATTGAATATAAAATAAAACTATATATTAATATATGCATATAATATTCTATAAAAGAAAATACTATAATTTTTAAAAGAAAATAATATCCAAAAAATAGAATACAAATTTTATGTGAAATATTTACATATAAACAAAAGAAAATATAATACAAAAGAAGAAACAAAACAAACAGCAACAGGGGGTGTAATCCAGAATTAGGGGTGCAGCAGCCTGAAAATCCGTTGGGCTTGAGATGAAGGCCCACCTAACTACAACAACCAGAGGGAGGGGGTGTAATAATGGATATGAGGGTATGATCCAGCAAAAAAGAAATGGGCCACGAGGCCCACTAACCCGTTAGAATCTTACGGACTTCCTCAGAAAACTTCATCTTCTCACTTGGCAAAACGGAACCCTAATTCCTTCTCTTCCTCAACTTCCGCCGTCACCGACTTGTTCCGCCATTTTTCATCCGATGAACCTTCCCTAAACCAATGCAAAAGTAAACCGGCCTTCAAATCAAAACTCCTCCATAATCTCAGTTCAAACATCATCATGTGCGTAACCTACAAAATCCAAATGAAATAACACAACCACTAAATCCAAACGAAACAAAAGACTTCTCAAATCCCGAAGAAGATCGCGAGCGGAAGCTTATTTGTGTTCTTGAGGTGAGTTGAAGATCATCGTAGACGGAAATGCTCGATCATAGATTCGGAAAGAAGAAGGATGATGTTGAGAGACATTCATGGGGATGAAGAAGTTGATTCGGAGAGATTTGCATGTTGAAGATCTGGGTAATGTGAAGGTGATTGAAGATGTTGGGCGAAATCTAGATTTCAAACTTGTTTAAGAAGATGAATGTTGATGAGTTGAGTTAATGGTGGTTCGATTGGAGATTTTGGACGGTTCGGTGATTGGATCTGGTGATTTTGTTGAGTTGATGATGGAAATCTGAAGCTGCATGTTTACAGATCCGGGCTCAGATCTTGTTGAATCGGAAGTTGTGTTTGTTGAAGACAGATCTTGAAGTTTTTGGTTGTTGTTAAGAATGAAGAAGGTTGAAGATCTTGTGAAGATCTGGAAAATATTATGAATCCGGAGAGGCTTCGTATGATTTGGTGAAGAATTTGGATCATGCGTTTGAAGATCTGGAATGCTGATGAGGATTCTTTCATAGATCTGGAAAAAATGTTGTGAGTTTGAAGATTTGGGATGAAGATCTGAAAAAACATGATGAAGGTTTGAATGCGTACGGATGGAGATTGGTTGAGGATTTGAAGGTGGATGATGAACATTGATGAGTTTATTTGAGTTTCTGGAAAATAGTTGAAGGAGGATGAACTTGTTTATGAATTTCTAGGAAAGTATATGAAAGGTGATGAGTTTCTGGGTAAATCTGGGAAAACGTAAGAACACTATGAAGGTTTCTGGGAATACTTGATGAACACGGATGAACGTTTCTGGAAAAAAATCATATGAATATGAAGAACACATGAAGTTTCCGGTAGGAGTTGAAGTTTCCGGCGAGAGTTCCAGTGTGAAGGCGGTGGGATTTGATTGACATTGATTTTTCCGGTGAGGATTCTGGCGTTTGCATGGCCGGTGGTGAGCTGTGGTCATTGGGACGCATGCCAAACAATTAATGCACTGTGCACAGACTATTTATACTGCTGACACATGGCACAGAGGTGATAATGGGCCTGCAACAAAATGACAAGTAGCCTGCAGAATTCTGATTAGTTGACTAATGGACATTAATTAAAGATGCAAATAATTAATTAAAAGAAAATGAATTGAAAACTAATTACTAAGTGACATTAATTGAAGAAGCTGAGATAATTAAAACTAATCTAATACTAAGACAAAAAAAATGCACCGTGTTAGAACCAGATTAACGGAAATAAGGACAAAATTAATTAACTAAGATAAAAACTAATCAAAATTAATCCTAATTAAAATCTAAAACAAATTAAACTAGCAAGCAATTCTAATATTCTAATAAGCAAATAATATTCTAAAATTTAAACAAATAAACCTAGATTAATAAATCCTAATAAAATCTAAAAGAATTAATAAACCAATACTCTAAAAAAACCAATTAATTTCTAAAAGACTATTAAAAAGAAATTAACTATTCAATCTATTAAAAACTAGATTTAAAAATTTAAATAAAGGATTAAAAAAATACTAATATCCTAAAAATCTCTAGAAAATAGAAATAAACCTATTTAAAATCTAAAAAATATGCCGAAAATAGGAAACAAATCTAGAAAATAAAATAGAAACAGTGAACGATAAAATGAGAGAATGCGACTAAATAAACAGTAATAAAACCGGATACCGAGATACCACCGAAACTAGCAGCGTAGACTGAATCACCGGGCAGAGCGCAAATTCCACAATAAAACTCCGTATCCGAAACAGTTTGAATCGTCTGGAACACGACAGAAAGGGATGTAATCTCGATTAAATCAATCTAGCTGCAAAAAATGCACAGTATGCGGTATGCAGATGCAAATGCAAATGAAACGAAACATAAGCCAAAAACGAGAAACGGTTGGTCAAATTTTGGGGTACAACAAATAGGGTCTGCACTAAGGTTCTCTTTTTATCGTCATTGGTTTGCTTAATCATTTTTCATATGTATCCTATAGACCTAGCCTTGAGGAATTTGAGTAGCATGGTTATTATGACTTGTTTTGGTGGTGCTTTCATTGTTTTTGGATTTTCAGTCTTCATGAGTTTGTTAAGAAGCACTTGATATGCATTGTGTTCTTTTTATTTTCCTTGTATTCTTGCTTCATATGCTGCAAATCCTGCTAACATTATCCATTTGGATCTTATTCTTGAAGACTCCCATATTAACTTTGTGTTTTTGTGTTGATTTTCATGTACCTGCCTTAACTTGGTGTGGAGTGGTATGATGCCCTGTACTCTTGTGGATTAAGCACCTCTATAAGGTTGTCTTGTTAAAGGAGATGCACTTAAGGCGTGGTAGATGTTGTCATGGAGAAATGAGGGGGATGTAACACCATTCTTTACACCTGACATAGCAACAACCCTGTGTAAGTATCTTCCACAACCATTTCCTTTCATCCATTAGAGGTAGAAATTACTTTTAGCCCTGAATCATAGCTAAGCCTTGATTGCATCAAATATTTTCATTCCCTTTGAACATTTAAGGCATCTTGGTTTTAATTCTCTTGAGACTTGTACTTGAACTCATGTAGCTTTGTAGTTTTGCATCTTTGAATCATGTTTATTCCTGTTTTTCCTTCTGTTGGTGGTGTGTATCTGTGTAAATGATTTTTCTTGTATGCTGCTTTTATGTCCTTGATTTATGACTTTGCTTTACATCACTTATCATGGTTTGCACCTACATGATTTTGCCTCTTTGAATTATGTTAAAATCTTGTCAAGTCCTGCCATGTGAAATGTTTGGACTCTTTGAATTGAGAATAGTATATGATGCTTTATACATGAAATCCGTGCTTACTGGATATGATGTGTGTTCATGTTGACTTCTATGAATAACTCTTCTTGTAGACTGCCATTAATTTTGCTTATAACTGACCAAATTATCATCTTTTTCTTTTCATGTGTATGTCGTGAGCTTGGTATAAGAGTAAGGCATCATGGCCTAAGTCAAAGCTTAAAGCTTGCATTGAGAAAGAATTTGGAAGCGACGGTGGATATTTTGAAGAACTTGGCAAGCAATCTTGAGATATTTCTAAGTCTAGGTCCAAGTGTTGTATTGTGCATCTGTCGCACCCCAAATTTTACCCTTAGATTCACTAATCATTTTTGCATTTCATTTTAGTCCATTTTTCATTTTAACTAACCGTTAACCAGTTTGCCTAGTTTGTTCATTTTGTAGGCGTGTCGAAGAAATTTGAAATTAATCTTGGGTGCCGTTAAGCATGTTGGTTTCACTCTCTTTATAGTCTTTAATTATTACAAGGCCAAATCGCTCTTCAAGATGTCTCAATGCATAATTTGGTTTTTGTTCGAGGAATTGGATTATTACTTGACAGATGGAAATTTGAATTTGTGGTGATATTATTCAAGGACTAAGGACTAGGATTAAGGGTTCAATTCATGGTAATACTGAAGAATTTTGGAAACTAAGTCCACAAGTTTCGAGCACAAGGTCAAGGGTTTGGGTGATCTGCTGTGCACCCGTTGTTTAGTCCGAATTTCAAGTCATAACTTCTGACTTCATGGTTGTCATACAAATTGCAAGAAATAATTTGGAATTCTGATTTAATAAAACAAAGGGCAAAATCAAGATTAATTAAGTTCGTATTCAAGATTTTGAGTTCAAGTACATCTTCAAGTCTGAATTTTATTACAAAATTCAAATTGTTACATATATGTTCTAGATTACATTTTGTTACAAAATTCTAATCCTAAAGTCCTAAACTTCTATCTTCAAGTAATTCAAGCTTCAAACAACCTGCAAGATAAAAAGAGACGTTAGAAAATTAAAACTTGCATAAAATGAAAAAGGATTTTAATTTCATTTTTGACCCTCAGAGTAATGTCATCATCGGGTTCGGAGGGGCAGCAAGAAATTGCTACCAAACCTCCATTTTTCTAACGGCGGCCAAAAAACAAGGCAACGCCTATTCTATCCGAAAAAGAGTAAAGGTTTCTTAGAAAAAATGATTTTCTGTCCAAACATCCCACAAGAAATATGCCATCAATAATTCCGTAAAAGGGAAATGAACAGGAAAAATCACCAACAACACTAAATATTTCCAAAAACGGAACAACAACCATCAACAAAGAAATCCGAAAATTGAAAGCCATAACAAATCCGAAACAACATCCAACATAGCATCAATAATCATAAACAAGTTTGGATACCACCAATGTTAACAGTTCCGAAAATGGAAAGAAGAAGACAACAGAATATCTTCACCATCAATAAGGGTCCAGATTCGAAAATTAAAAATCAAACATCCACCACTAAGAATCCGAAAAAAACATCAATGCCATCTAAGAATCCAAAAAAAGATTAAACCCAACATCAATAACCTTCCAAAATCACCATCAACATGTCAAGACATGTGTAAGTGCTCTTGATTGGCTTCATTTTATGGCAAAACATTAGAGTATGTATGTATGTCATAACTAATGGTAGTACATACATAATGTGAACTGTGCAAGGTAAGTTAACTTAGCTAAATGTTAGTTAAGTTGAATGTCATACAAAATGTCATGACTCTGATCGTATGACATCCAGCGAGCTGATTAGTTTTTATGGTAGCTAGAAATCAGGAAACTTATTAGAAGCTCAAGCTGAAAGACAGGAGACATTTTAGAATCCCTAAAGTGAAACAAAATGTTCCTTAATTAAATGGCAAGTGTGCAGATTATTGAAGAAAAGGTTTTGTTATGGATAAAACCTAATTTATGCGCCCAGGCCCAAGGACTGACTGCTGCTATAAATAAAGGGAGGAGCAATCCTAAAAAGGCAGCTCTTGACAGAAGATCAGAGAGTGCATATAGAGATTCCTTGTGAGTGAAGAAGATTGGTCTTCACGTGTGTATTGAGTCTTAGGAATACTTGTTTACCAAGCAACTGTATGCTGCATTGGTTAGGTAGGTTCTAAGCTGTGTCTCACTCAAAGCTATTAAGCAAGAGTGTGTGATTCTTGATCAAAGCTTTGAAGCAAGATCAAGGTGTGTCTGAAGTGTTTCTTCATCTTTATTTTGTAACTGTGAATTATATATCACTGAGGTGATTGAGGGGGAGTGAGTGGGTATACTCAGGTCTAGAGTGTCTCTAGGAAGAAGTGTCATTGGGTAGGTTTTAAGTGAGGAGTGCAAATTGAGTTGTTTGACTCTGAATTAATTTTGATGATAGTGAATTTCCTCCCTGGCTTGGTAGCCCCCAGATGTAAGTGTTGTTGACAATGAACTGGGTGAACAATTACTGGTGTGATTTACTGCTTTCTCTTTACAACTTTTTAATTATTCCAATAGTCTATGTTACAGTGGATGTTATAACATCTGTAATAACATTCATCGCGTGCTAGCCAGAATTTCAATTGGCATCAGAGCAGGCACCCTGCCTGTTATTTCTGGGTGAGATCTAGGGAAGAAAAATTCTTGTACTATGGATAAAGACATAGGATTCACAAATAAACCTCCAATTCAAGATGGCTCTAATTATGACTATTGGAAACCTAGGATGGTTGCCTTCCTAAAGTCTTTAGACATCAAGGCATGGAGAGCTGCAAATTCAGGATGGGAACATCCAGTGAAGACTGACAAGGATGGAGTATCTGTGTTAATTCTTGAAGAGGAATGGAACAAAGAACAAGAGGCTTTGGCTCTTGGGAACTCTAAGGCATTGAATGCACTTTTCAATGGTATAGACAAAAACATCTTCAGACTGGTACACTATTGTGAACTGGCTAAAGAGGTTTGGGATACTCTCAAAACAACTCATGAGGGAACCTCAAAAGTTAAGATGTCTAGACTACAAGTATTGACCACCAAATTTGAAAGTCTTAGAATGAAGGAGGATGAGACTATTCATGAGTTCTACATGAACATTCTTGAACTTGCAAACACCTCAGGAGCCTTGGGAGAAAAGATGCCTGAAGAGAAACTTGTGAGGAAGATTCTCAGGTCCTTACCTAGAAGATTTGCAATGAAGGTCACTTCCATTGAAGAAGCCCAAGACATATGCCACTTGAAGGTGGATGAACTCATAGGTTCTCTCCAAACGCTTGAGATGGGGATGAGTGATCAGACTGTGGAGAAACAGACCAAAATCATATCTCTTGTCTCAAACACTGCAGATGAGTCAAATGATGAAGATCATGAAAGCAAGGAGAAACTCTCAGAAGCTGTAGCTATGCTTGGGAGACAATTCAAAAGACTCATGAAAAGAGTGGATCTGAAGGGAAAATCCATTGACAAAAACATCCCATCTGACATTGACAGAAGAACTAAGTCTGATGAAAAGTCCTACCAAGGCAAAAGAGTTAAGTGTTATGAATGTGAGGGCTATGGTCACATTAAAACGAATGCCCCACATATCTCAGAAGAGAGAATAAAGGACTTATGATCACTTGGTCTGATGAAGACTCAGAAAGTGGATCAGAAGTAGAATCTGCAAGACATGTCACAACTCTAATTGGTACATGTATGACTGATAATGAGTTTGATAAAGATAAGTTAACTCTTGATGAATTGGCAGCCCTATACAAACAACTGTACATCAGAAGCACTGAAGTATGTCAACTAGGGGAGAAGCACAAGAGAATCATCAAGAGGATGAAGGCTGAGAAGAAGGAACGACTTGCAACAATAGACTCACTCAATAGTGAGGCCAGTAAGTTAAAAGGTCAACTTGAGCAGATGTCAAAATCAATCAGGATGCTGAACCCTGGGACTGACACTCTTGAAAAAATTCTACAGAGTAGTCATATGGTAGGAGACAAGTCCGGATTAGGGTTTGTTGGTAAACAAAAACCCATCTTGGGAATCAAGAGACCTGAGTCTGAAAAACAAAAGTCAAACCAGATGTCACAGCCAATGCCACAACATCAGAGGAAAAGGAACAAGAATCAATCAAGAAGGAAATTCCAGAGGTGGAGGTGTCAATACTGTGGAAGAATTAGTCACCTGAAGCCTTTTTGCTTTAGGTTGCATGGATATCCTAGCCACACTCATCAAAGTACTCATGTCAAGAAGCAACATTGGGTGGCAAAGAAGGTTGGTCTGATAGCTCACACCTCCCTAAGAGTGTCAGCTAAAGAAGACTGGTACTTTGATACTGGTTGCTCCAAGCACATGACTGGAATAAAGAACCTGTTGGTGGACATCAAACCTCATTCCACTAGTTATGTGACCTTTGGTGATGGGGTAAAAGGAGAAATCAAAGGGGTTGGGAAACTAAACTATCCTGGAGTACCTAACCTAGACAATGTACTGCTGGTAAAAGGACTGACTGCTAACTTGATTAGCATTAGTCAGCTATGTGATCAAGGGCTAAGTGTGAAGTTCATTGAAGGAGAATGTGTGGTCACAAATGGTGATAATAAAGAAGTCATGAAGGGGGTTAGATCTAAGGACAACTGCTACTTATGGGAGCCCAAGGACTCTAGTAGATCCATAATATGCTCTATGGCCAGAGAAGAAAAGGAATTAAAATTGTGGCATCAAAAACTTGGGCATCTTCATCTAAGAGGAATGAAAAAGATAATCTCCAAGGAGGCTGTGAGAGGAATCCCAAAACTAACTATAGATGAAGGAAAGGTATGTGGTGAATGTCAAGTAGGTAAACAAACCAAGACATCTCATCCAAGGGTTGGACACATGACTACCTCTAGAGGTCTGGAACTATTGCACATGGACTTGATGGGACCAATGCAAGTAGAAAGTCTTGGTGGTAAAAGGTATGCCTATGTAGTAGTTGATGACTACTCCAGATACACCTTGATAAGCTTCATCAAGGAAAAGTCAGATGTATTTGAAGTATTTTAGGAGCTATGTCTGAAACTTCCAAGAGAAAAGGAATATGGTGTGGTCAGAATCAGAAGTGATCATGGTAAGGAGTTTGAAAACTCTAAATTTGCAGAATTATGCTCTTCTAAAGGGATCAGTCATGAGTTCTCCTCTCCCATTACTCCTCAGCAAAATGGGGTAGTGGAAAGAAAAAACAGGACTATCCAAGAATCTGCCAAGGCTATGATTCATGCAAAGAAATTACCTATGCATTTTTGGGCTGAGGCTATGAACACAACCTGCTATGTTCACAACAGAGTAACCTTGAGAAAAGGGACTTCTTCCATCCTGTATGAAATGTGTAAAGGAAGAAAACCAACAGTGAAATACTTTCATGTCTTTGGGAGCAAGTGTTACATCTTGACAGATCGTGAACAAAAGAGGAAAATGGATCCCAAAAGTGATGAAGGCATTTTCCTGGGATACTCTATCAACAATAGAGCTTATAGAGTATACAACTCCAGAACAAAAATCTTGATGGAATCCATTAATGTTATCATTGATGATCAACTTGAAGAACCCAATGTCATTGAGGATGTTGAAACATTCCTTGAGACACCTACTGAGGACGTGGTCAATACTAAAGAGGTTCTAAATGAACAACCAGACTATATATCTGAAATTTCCAACAAAGATCCCTCCATCAGGATCCGGAAAGATCACCCCAAAGATCTTATCATTGGAGACCCCACTAGTGTGTAAGGACCCGAGCTAGAGAAATCATCTCAAATTCATGTTTTGTATCCAAGATTGAACCCAAAAATGTGAAGGAAGCCTTAACTGATGAATATTGGATCAAGGCCATGCAAGATGAATTGGAACAGTTTAAAAGGCATGAGGTATGGGAACTGGTGCCAAGACCTGAGGGAACAAACATCATTGGCACCAAATGGATTTACAAGAACAAATCAGATAAACAGGGAATTGTAGTCAGAAACAAGGCTAGACTGGTGGCACAGGGGTATACTCAAGTAGAAGGAATTGATTTTGACGAAACCTTTGCACCAGTTGCAAGACTTGAGTCCATCAGGCTACTGTTAGGAATTGCCTGCATTCTAAAATTCAAACTATTCCAAATGGATGTGAAAAGTGCATTTCTGAATGGATATCTAAATGAGGAAGTATATGTAGCACAACCCAAGGGATTCGAGGATCCTAACTTGATAGACCATGTATACAAGTTAAGAAAGGCACTGTATGGATTGAAACAAGCCCCTAGAGCATGGTATGAGAGATTGAGTGAATTTGTTACTACAAATGGATACAGGAAATGAGGGATAGATTAGACCCTATTTGTAAAGGATGAAGATGGAAAAATCATGATTGTACAGATCTATGTGGATGACATAGTGTTTGGAGGAATGTCAGACAAAATGGTGAAACAATTTGTCAATCACATGCAATCTGAGTTTGAAATGAGCATGTGTGGAGAAATAAGCTATTTCCTTGGTTTGCAAGTCAAGCAAATGGATGATTCTATATTTATCTCCCAAAGTAAATATACCAAAAGCATAGTCAAAAAGTTTGGGATGGATAAGGCTAGTCACAAAAGAACACCTTCACCCACTCATCTAAAGTTATCAAAAGATGAAAGTGGGACTAGTGTTAATCAAAGCCTGTACAGAAGCATGATTGGTAGCCTGCTGTATCTAACAGCCAGCAGACCTGATATTTCTTTTGTAGTTGGTGTATGTGCTAGATATCAAGCAGATCCTAAAGTGAGCCACATAAATCAAGTCAAAAGGATTCTCAAATATGTGAATGGTACCTGTAATTATGGTATACTTTACTCTCATGGATGTAATCCCACTCTATCTGGGTATTGTGATGTTGGCTGGGCTGGCAATGCTGATGATAGAAAGAGCACCTCTGGTGGATGTTTCTTCTTGGGGAATAATCTCATATCATGGTTTAGCAAAAAGCAAAACTGTGTCTCATTGTCCACTGTGGAAGCTGAATACATAGCAGCTGGCAGTAGCTGTTCTCAGCTGGTCTGGATGAAGCAAATGCTGATAGAATACAATGTCTCGCAGGATGTCATGACATTATATTATGACAATCTTAGTGCTATCAATATCTCCAAGAACCCAATTCAGTATAGCAGAACTAAGCACATTGATATAAGACATCACTTCATAAGAGACCTTGTGGAAGATAAAGTGATCGCCTTGGAACATGTGTCCATAGAACTACAGCTGGCTGGCATTTTTACAAAGGCTCTAGATGCTGCTCAATTTGATAATTTGTGAAGCAAATTGGGTATGTGCATGTATGAGGACGCATAGAAATTACTGGCACGTGAGAGTTTTAAAACTTCAATGCAGTCCAAGGCCTTGACCATAAAAGCTCTCCTTTTCACAAACGTGCATACAATTTTCTCTGCATTCCCCACTACACATAACTCTCCGTCAGCATACAGCAACAAGATGTCATTCCATCGTGACGCCTCTTCATCCAAGACTCCTCCTAAATCCTCAGACAGTGACCCTCCCACTGGTGAAGAACCCAAACGCAAGTATCCTCCGTCCACTGATGAAGAATTTAGGCGAATCAGCAATAGGGAAGGCTCGGCATACGTAGACAAATCCATTGGGAAAATTGTCGATGATATACTCAAAAGAGGACTTCCTTTTAGGGGTATCACCGTTCCCCTGGCTCGCAGGGATCTACCTCACGATTCGGATATGCTAGAGGAAGACTCGTATGACAGAAACCAGGATCTTTCATTATCTGATCTGGATGACAGTGACTCCAGATCCTCTGATGAGGAAGAGTGATAGCTTGAAAGGTTGCTGTGTGACTCAGTCTGCTGCTGAGGTGATAAAGTGTGTTGCTGTTTTGCTGATTGAAATTTTTTTTTGTGACAGCACTTGTGATGCTATTCATGAGCAATTTTTTCCCAAACAATTGTAGTGTTACAATTTTTTGATCTATGCTAAGTTCTTAGTTGGATCATAATTTGTGGCTAAAAAGTGGAAGAGAGTGTTAGATCATGACAGCAGGTGAAATAACAGGTGGATAGCTTGAAGGGCATATGTGCTATTGTGAGCACATGGTATAATCATGCTTGCAGGTGTGACCACAGGTGATGCTGAGGATATGTGTGATAACAACATCCTAGTGCTGTTAGTAATGTGCTAATGCTATATGTGTATGAATTCCTATGGTGTTAGAAATGAATGGTTGATTGTGTATGTTGCTAATCCTGTGTGATCCTAGAAGTGCTTAGAAGTATATGTGTGTATCTGCAATATGGTGAGCAGATTGTGAGTATTGTGCATCTCTTCAGGGGGAGTAGCACAGGATAGTCCACAGAAAGGCTAGATGGTTTTATGTGTGACTGCAGGGTGTGCAGGTTAAGTACTCAGCTGTTGGGTTGCATCAGTTGAGGGGGAGTAACCCAGTGTGGTACTCAGCAAAGTATAACATCTGTGGTGGTGACTAACAGATGGCTAAAAGGGTGAGTTATAACTGTTGTGTAGCTAGTGACTATCCTGCAAGATAGGGCATATGATAAGTCTTCTGCTTTGGGTAAATCTCTGGTATAATAACAGAGTGTTTTAGCCAAAAATTTGCCAAAGGGGGAGTTTGTAAGTGCTCTTGATTGGCTGCATTTTATGGCAAAACATTAAAGTATGTATGTATGTCATAACTAATGGTAGTACATACATAATGTGAACTGTGCAGGGTAAGTTAGCTTAGCTAAATGTTAGTTAAGTTGAATGTCATACAGAATGTCATGACTCTGATCGTATGACATCCATCGAGCAGACTAGTTTTTATGGTAGCTAGAAATCAGGAAACTTATTAGAAGCTCAAGCTGAAAGGCAAAAGACATTTTAGAAACCCTAAAGCGAAACAAAATGTTCTTGAATTAAATGGCACGTGCGCAGATTATTGAAGAAAAGGTTTTGTTATGGATAAAACCTAATTTATGCTCCCAGGCCCAAGGACTGACTGCTGCTATAAATAAAGGGATGAGCAATCCTAAAAAGGCAACTCTTGACAGAAGATCAGAGAGTGCATATAAAGATTCCTTGTGAGTGAATAAGATTGGTCTTCACGTGTGTATTGAGTCTTAGGAATACTTGTTTACCAAGCAACTGTATGCTGCATTGGTTAGGTAGGTTCTAAGCTGTGTCTCACTCAAACCTGTTAAGCAAGAGTGTGTGATTCTTGATCAAAGCTTTGAAGCAAGATCAAGGTGTGTTTGAAGTGTTTCTTCATATTTATTTTATAACTGTGAATTGTATATCACTGAGGTGATTGAGGAGGGGGGGGGGGTGAGTGGGTGTACTCAGGTCTAGAGTGTCTCTAGGCAGAAGTGTCATTGGGTAGGTTTTAAGTGAGGAGTGCAAACTGAGTTGTTTGACTCTGAATTAATTCTGCTGATAGTGAATTTCCTCCCTGGGTTGGTAGCCCCCAGATGTAAGTGTTGTTGACACTGAACAGGGTGAACAATTACTGGTGTGATTTACTGCTTTATCTTTACAGCTTTTTAATTATTCCAATAGTCTGTGTTACAGTGGATGTTATAACATCCGTAATAACATTCATTGCGTGCTAGCCAGAATTTCAACATGTTTTTCTTAAAAAAGGAAAGGATTTCAATGTTACTCAAAGCCTTTGGCGAAGAAAGTTTATAAAGAAGGGGATCAAAAATCATCACAAAGACCCTCAGATGGAAAATCACAAATCAAAGAGGACTCAAAACCAACGTTTATCATAGTCCTCTATTGTTCACAAAAAACCGAATCCGTCACAGATCCAAAAGGGGCCGAAAATCATCAGATAAAACTCAACCCATATAAAAAAAACTGTAAAGCCCTCAAAGGCCTCAGATTCAGAGAATCATCACAGGCCAAAATACTCGACAAATCCGCAAACTCAAAAACCGAAGACCACCACACTGTCACAGAACCGTTTGCGAATTAACCAAGCAATCAACAAACAAAATCGTGAGCAATCAAAACCAGAAACCGTTCCAACAAGCTTAAACATCACGAACGGCTCAAACCCAGAGACTCAAAGAACGAAAACACGTTCTCATCATCACCGTCAAGCTACTAGTCTCGGTTAAGGGTAAAAATCATTTCCTTTTCCAACATTAAAACTTCATTTTTTTGATAACAGGTAGAAGAAGGAGAAGATAAGTCACAAAAAAGGAAGAGAGTTCATTGCGGCCAGAGAAAGAAGAAGAGGATAAAGCACTGCATGCATTGAGAGAGAGAAAAAGAAAGCTGAGAGGAAGAAAGAAGCAGGCGCCGTTTTGGCCAAGAGGGACTAGGGTTTCATCCCTCCCTCTCCCTTTTGGTGTTTAATAACCCGGGTTGGGTCCTGGGAGATCATGAGTCAGGCCCAACCCATTTTATTTTGCAATTCTTTTTTTAGTTTTTATGTTGTTTATTTGTAATATGTAATATTATTAAATAATTACTAACAAACTAACCAAACTAATATTAATTTATTAAATCTGAAAAATATCTAAAAAAAATAAAAAAAAACAAAAATAAAATAAAAATATTTATTTAGTGTTTTTTAAATTTAGTTAATTTTTAAAAAAAAATTAGAATTAGAATTTCAATAAAGCAATGTTTAGTTTAGAGTTTAAATTTAATTTCACTTTTTTTTCTTCATAATAAACTAAAAACCCAAAAAATAGATATTTATTTAAAATCCAAAAACATTTTATTTTTCTTAAATAACTTAGAACTTTTCTTAACCTTTTTTTTATAAAAATAATTAATTCTTTTATTTAATTTTAGACTAATTAATTTAATTCCTCTTTTCAAATTTAACTTAATTTCTAACGTCTTTTCAATTTAGACTTAATCATATTCTCTAAATCATTTTCAATTTCACTACTTATTCTACTTAATCTTTTTCCATCACAATCACTATCTAACATATTTGTGTCAATTTCTCATGTTAATTCAATCTCTATCATGACTTACTGTACATTATTCCCATTCTCAATGTCTCGTCAATTGTATATCACTCTACATTTTATCATATTTTTATTACCACTTATTCCCCTCCGAAGGAAAGGTTACCCTGTTTGACCGCCGTATCAATATTCCTTTACCCTCGCCCATCCTAGCCTTAGGATCCGAGTCGTCGTACTCGTGCTTAGGCGTCCCACTGAGGACATACACACCCTTTACCATTTTCAAACCTTAAGATTTGAGTCGCCGTACTCATGCTTAGGTGTCCCGCCGTGGATATTCAACCCTTTATCCTAGCCTTAGGATAAGGAGTCGCCGCACTCCTTGTGGGTTCCCGCCTGGGAATACCTACTTACACCCTTTTCAATTCAACTTTATAACGTAGAAATCGGAGTCGCCGCACTCCACGTAAGCGCTTCCATATGAACGCTTATTCCCCCTTGGAACCTTGACCACAGTCAAGAAGTTCCTCTTCCTCCCTCTCTGAGGGGAACTACGATTACTCTGATTCCATCCCCTACCTCGGATACGTAGGCACAAGATGCAAATCTTGGCGAGTATACTTAGGACTAACTCATTAGGTCCTTCTCGTTACCCTTTAACCTTTAGCATTACCTTTAAGCAGATAACCATAGCAATAACACATTAAAACAAGAGGTTCCTGTAGAGTACTACAGAAGTTTATGATGCTAATACCTTCCCTAAGCTTAACTAACCCCCGAACCCTAGATCTCTCCCCGCATTGTGTTTACGATGCAAACTAGGTTTTTCCTTTCTTTAACCTTTCCTTCGGATAAATCAAAGACCATTTGTGAATCAAGATTATGATTCAAATTAATCAATAATTTGATATCCTATTCTCACCGCAACAGAAAATGGAGACTTCACTGGGGACAACTAATATCTTTTGAGGGTTATCGCTATCTTGTTTTTATGCTTGCTCTTTTTGCTTTATTATTTGCTTGTATATATTGTTGTACCTTGCTTGGGTTATATATTGTTGTGAGAAAAGTCCTACACCCGGACTTGAGTGCAAATTGTTATAGGAAGGTGATATATTCGACAAGGCATATAAGGAGTGAGTCCCAACCAAGCTGACTTGAGAATCACCGCTCAGTTGAGGCCCTCTCGAAACTAGTATTGTTGAACGAGTAGTCGTGAAAACATTCACTACTTTCGACCTTGGAGCCTGTGATACCGGGGACCGTATTTACCTAAACACAACTTTGGCCTTACTAGGGCGTATTGCGATAACTATGAGGGAGTAGTCCCGAAATAGTTGCTACGTGATACTACACTAAAAAAGGTTCTCTTGAGAATATTATTAACCGCCGAGTTAGTCGGGTAATTGATAATATTCGAAAGATGAACTGATGACTTTGGGCACCTCTTTAGAACCTTGTTCTACAGGTACAAATAACCCTTAGTACTTACCTTTCGGGATGTGTAGACCTTGACTCTGCTCATGTTCCTCTGACCTAGGACCTTTGTTTGATTTGTGTGTTTGTGCATTGCATTCAGCATCATAACATTCCTGGTTTCAAGGAATTCAACTGTCAGTCTTGTAAATTCAAAAATCTTACATTTCAAGATCTAAAACTTCTCCAGCTTTCCCTGAAAATATTTGCAACTGGCCCCTGAAATCCTCGAAACCATTGCATTGAATTGCATCCTATTTTTGCATTTGCATTTTCCGTCCAGTTTCTTATTCTCGGTTCTCTCGCCTTCCAGTTCTGTCACCCTGAGTCCTCTGCATCAGTACAACACCAGATCCCGAGCCTGAAAAAATATGGTTGAACAAAATCAAGAGCTTGATCGTGTTAGCAACGAACTCGAAGATCTTAGGAGAAGTGCGAGGTAGATTATGGAGATGCTACAGGTTATTAATGCAAGAATAGATACTCATCCTATTGTTGTTTCTGAGATTACCAATACTGTTGTGGATCCTCAACCGACCGTTACTACTGTAAGTATACCTCCCTATGGTCTTCCATTTAGTTTTGTGCCTCCTCCTGCTACGGTTCCTATTGCTCAACCAGTTCAACAGGCTGTTCCCTTGGTTTCTCAAGCTCCTCAAGTGATTCCTACTTTTGCATCAGCTGCTGTTCATACTCGTGTGCAACCTTATTTCAATGAGCCAGTTTATGATATTCTTGATGTGAAGGAAGACAAAGACGAGCGACATGAAAAGCTTCGCGAGAATGTAGAGACTATTGATAAAAGGTTGAGAATGACGGAAGGTGATCAAATCTTTGGTGCTGCTGCCAGAGATATATGTCTCATTTCTAGTATGGTTATTCCTCCGTAGTTCAAGACTCCTAGTTTCGTTCGTTATGAAGGTGCTACTTGTCGAAAAAGTCATTTGATTATGTACTACCTTAAGACGGCTGCTCATGTTGAGAATGACAAATTGATGATACACTGTTTCCAAGACAGTTTGAAGGGTGCTTCCTCAAAATGGTATTTAACTCTGGATCTGTCTCATATCAAGTGTTTCCAAGATTTATCCGATGCCTTCATCAAGCACTGCAAATACAATATGGATTTGGCTCCCGATTGAAGACAACTGTTGAGTATGTCCCAGAAGAGTTCAGAATCATTTAAATAGTATGCTCAGAGGTGGAGAGAGATTTCTTCGCAAGTAGAACCTCCTTTGACCGAGAAAGAATTGGCCGATTGGTTTGTTGACACTGTTCGTCCAGATTTCTACAAGAGAATGGTTGGTAGTGTGACTGCTAATTTTTCTGACATCGTTGCTGTTGGTGTTAAAGTTGAATTAGGTCTGAAGAGTGGTAAAATGTCAAGTACTGTTGGTAGTTCAAGCTCCAAAGATTATGCCAAGAAACCTTCATTCAGTTACTAGAAGAAGAAAGAGGGTGAAACTAATGCTGTAACTGCAAGCTGTCGAAGAAATTAACCTTGGCAATACCAGCAAAATTATGTTCAACAACAGGGTTATCTGGTTCAGTATGCTTAACAACCCTATGTAGCTGCTGTTACACCTGCCTTTAGTCAACAAGTTCCTGCTTATTAGCCTGTGCAACCGGCACTGGTCTATCAGCGTCCGGTCTGTCAACAACCTCCTAGTTATCGGCCCGCACAAGCTCCTGCCAACTATCAACGAGCACCCAACGCTCCTGCTTATCAACAACCGAAGAATCAGGCACCTCGTCAGAATGTTCCCAACAAGAGACAATACAAGCCGTGTCCTTCGATTCTGATGACTTTCACCGAGTTGTACCCTTCACTAGTGCAATAAGATCTGATTACTACTAGAGCTTTGAGTCCACCTCCCAATCCACTTCCAACCAACTACAACATTGCCGCTCATTGTTTATTTCATGAGGGTGCGCCTGGCCATGATTTCGAAAGCTGCTATGCTCTCAAAAACCTTGTTAGAGAGTTGATGGAAAAAAAGATCTTGTCTTTTGAGGATCCTCATCCAAATGTCAAGAACAACCCTTTTCCTAACCATGGGGCTATTAATGTAATTGATGACGTATATGATGAAAGCCTTATTCTTGACGTCTCTCAGATCAAGACTCCTCTCCGGGTTTTCCATGCAAAGTTGTTTGAAACTAGTTTAGTGTCTATTTCTCACGGTGATTTTACAGATTGTGATGTCAGTACCAAGGGCTATTTGCTGGTTCAAAATGATATTCAGAAATTGATCAACGATGGTTTTCTACAAGTGGTTAATGAGGTGAAGAAGGATGAAGTTGTTGTGATTGAGCCCGTCTTTAACTTGCCAGAGCCAAATGTTAAAGTGCTAGTCTTCAATCTGCCGAGATCAAATTCTACAAAGCCTGTGTTTAACATATCTAAGCCAGTTACTCCTACAGTGAATCAGCCGAAGCCGGTAATTATTTAGAAGCCAAGCCATTTCTTTTCAGTGATCCTAAAGTTGTACCCTGGAAGTATGATGTGACCATGATTGACAAATAATTTGGGAAGGTTATTCCAAGGGAAGAATTGAAGGCTGTGTTGCACCCCAAAATTTGCTCAACATTTCTTTACCTAGCTTATGTTTCATTGCATTCACATTAGCATTATCATTTGCATTTCATTGACATGTATGCAGGAGATCAAGAGGTATGATTACCAATAAAGGGCTATGCAAGACTTTGAGGCTAGCTAAGAAGGTTATTCAAGTGTTCAAGGGTTGATATCCTTGTCAGAGAAGTTAAAAGATCCTCAGAGAGAATGGTTGAAACCAAGAGGGTGTGCCTCTTAACTTGAGAGTTGTGGGAAGTCCCCAGATGATTCTGAAGCCATGAAGTTGGACTTGAGGTCTTGAGAGAGCTCATGAGAAGTGTTGAAGATCACTTTGAAGCCTAGACAGGTCATTGTGCAAGATTAAGAAGACTCAGCCATGAGTGGTGTAATTAGGGTTTGACTGGGTCAACCCTAGGTCAACTGATGATTTGAACAAGGTTGGGACCTAATCCAAGAGCCATGTGATCATGGATTGATGAATTGAGATGCTATAAGGATGATTCCAAGGTCAAATCATCATGATTGAAGAGTTTGAGAAGTTTCAAGCTAGGGTTTCCAAGGCTCGACAGTGTAAAATCCCCTAGTTTGACCCCTATCTGCAAGGCAGTTTAGCTCAAGATGTGATTGCCATCTCATCTTGCCCCCAACATGAATGTTGTAGAGCATGGTCTTAGATTTAATTTGAGTGCTAGCAGTCCTTGATAGGATTTGTGGAACTCAAGTTATGACTTTGACAAGATACAGGTCATCTGAGGTGTGTGAATCTGGGGGCTTGAAAGTTACCCAACTTGCATAAAACGTTTTCCCAAGAAGGATGATTCCTATGAACTTTTGGTCAACATGAATGTTGTTCCTTATCCTCTTAGCTTTCTAGAGAGTACTAGAAGTCCATGATTGGATTTGTAGAACTCAAGTTATGGCTTTGACAAGTCAAGGGTAGTTTGGTCATTTGGAGATTATAGGTCATTTCAAGCATAAGGCCATGACTCCTATTTCCAAGCTTCAAATGGGAAAATGTTCAACATCAAACTTGTTCAAAATGATGTTTTAAGGCTAGTAAAGAGGTCATGAGATGATGGAAATTCTTGTAGCTTAAAGTTGCAAAAATGACCTAAAATAAGGGTATAAGTTAAATAAACCAAAGTTGGAAATTGATATTTTTGACCTACACATCCAAAACAAGGCATGTAATATATCATTTTGACTCTAAAAAACATTTTAAGAACATTGGTTTAGCCACATTTTTGAGTTGAGGTCTAATTTGTGGACTTGCTTTGAAAAGTAGTTACTTACATCATAAGTAACATTTGCAAAACCTAGAATCAAGGCATAACCAAGGCCCCTTGCAAGCCAAACACTTTCAAAATGTCACTAGGGGAGAAATTGGAAGAGAATGGGATTGATTTCAAGCTGCAAACAGAACTATGCATATCATGGCATAAGGTTGAAATTCTCATGACATGAGAGATTGGATTTCTCATTAGAAGGATCTAGAGGGTTCTAGATCATCCACACATGTTCTATATATTGAGTAGAGGTGATCCAAAGCAAAGGTTGGTGATGATTGAAGGAGAGAGCAGAGATTGAGATTGGAATTGCATTGCTTGCAACTGAATTCGGTTTCACCAATTTCTTCACTTTCCATCCATTTTCTTGATTGCAACCTCTTCCATGGATGCTAGGGATTGATTCCAGATCATAATCAAGAGGAATTCTTGGCTGATTGGTGTTCTTGAGCTCAGATTTTTCCACCTGCAACTCACCATCGGGTTTCAAGTTTCAGGAGTTTTCAACCAGTTCTATTGCATACAGAAGCAAGGAAATGATCCATTGATCGTGTCTGGAAGGTTGGAGAGCTTGATTTGAAGGTTTAGTGCATCTGTTCATCAAGAATTTTCAGGTTAGTAACTTTCTATCTCCATCTTAAATTAGGTAGAATCAATACGAATTAGGGTGTTAGATGCATTGTAGAACGGTGTAGGAATGATTTCAGACCATTAATTTGAGAATTAGTGACCAATTAGGGATGTTACCATTTTCGGTTGAGAATTGGTTATGGCGAATCTTGAGGTTTCAGAGAGAATTAAGGGCATGAATGAATTCGTGAGGAAATTTGGGACAAGTTTCATGTACAGACCACTTGCAATGGAGGATCCTAGAGAGAGTTAGGGTTGGGGAAGATGACCGGAGTACCACCGGTGGTGGCCGAAGCTGCACGCGAGGTTCAGAGATTCAAAAGGTTGAAGATGACTTTAGAGCCATTGGATGGGGCTGAGACCTTTGACTAGCGGAGTGATCCAACGGCCACGTTTTAATTCCAGTTTGTGAAGGATCCGAGTTAATGAAACGCATCGTTTCATTTAGTTGCTGATGCTGGGCTTAGTAAATTGGTTGATACCTGCACCCCCCTGATGGCCCAATCCATTATGTGAACTGATTGTCATTGCTATCTGCTCCACGCGTTTGGTTATTTTATTTCAATTTTCTTTATTTGTTTCATTTTATACATGGTTCTTGATTAAATCATATACAATTGAAAAATGATCCAATTAACCCCATTCTTTTTGCATTATATTCATGATTGAGTCTAGTTTTTTTATAGAAAAAATATTTTTATTTCATGCATTTTCTGATTTTATGGGAATTTTCATATTTTAATTGATATTAAAATGGTTATGTTTGATACTTAATTTTGTGGAATTTTGTGTGATCATGTGGTGATGATTCTTGAGCTAATTTTTTGTGTGTGATTAGCTTAGACAGGTATGCTCCCTTAGCATTTTTCTCACATTTTTGTGATGAAAATAGGTGTGTTTTCTAGATTAAGCATTGGGTGCTTCCTTTTAGGATTTAGGTTTAGTACCTTGTAGTGTAGAATTTATTTCTAGGTCTTATTTGATGATTTGATCTCTGGAATTAATATGGTAGAGTCAAGATTGACCTAGGTTCCCATAGTTATTTTTGTAGGATTTTACAATTGGTTTTAGTATTTTAGTTAGGATTAACTTTAGTACTAGGTTTTAGGTGATCCTAATTTACTAACTCAACTAGATTAACTTCTTTAGTCCCCTTAGATTAGGGTTTTGCTTTGTTTGACTTTGGTTGAGATTAAAGACAAGTTGAAGACAAGGTGAGGATGCTTGAAGTTGCTTGAAGTTTCTTGGAGCTAGGAGTTGCTTGTGCCTGAAGGTGTCTGATGAAGATTTAGGAGGTAGGAGACATAGGGAGAGCCTTATAATTAGAATGACTTCTTTCACAAATATGGAAAGCATCTTGTGCTTCCATTCCTCCCAATGACTAAAAGTCCTTCTAAGATATTCACATCCCTCATTTGGAGGGATGAGTGGCTTTATCTAGGAAGTAGAACTTTGAGGGAACCAGTCTCTCATAATGATGAACCCTTACAGGCTTCCTTTGGTTGTCAATAAGCTGTTTATCATTTCCACTCATTCTGTTAAATCAATTGTCTTCTGGTTTGAATATCTTGAAAGATGTTGGACTTGAGTTTGAAGATGAGGACTTCATTGAAGAGTGTGGAAGAGGATGATTCCTTGAGCATTGCCATTGCATCTGAAGCTTGAAGAGCAAGAAGAACAAGTTGATACTTGTGAAGAGGATTCAATGGAGATTGAGTGAAGAGATGAGGCTTGAGGAATAAAGGATAAGTTGACACTCACATTGATGCATTGAGAGCCTGAAGGAATCAAGCTAATACTTGCAGTTAGGAGTGAAGCCTGAAGGTGGAATTGACTGAAGAGCTGAGGCTTGAGGATGGAGAATAAGTTGATACTTATGTTTGGTGTGTTAGAAGCTTGAAGAAGCAAGTTGACACTTGCTATTGAAGATGATAGCCTTGAAGGGTAGTTGAAAGCTGAGGACTAGGCCAGTGTGAGAAGATTGCTAGGTTGAGGGAGTTGTTGATCTGCTTTCTTTCTTGTCTGTTTTCTCTTCTGTGCTGATGTGCCTTGTTTGACTTGCTTGATGCATTAGAATAAGTTCATATCTAGACTGACTTTAAGCTAGGAGCATGATTGCACTAGAGGTTGAGTTGCTCCCTCTGCTTGTATTTTACTGTATGGCTTTGCTTGTAGGTATTCGGTAGAGCCTTGCTCCCTTGCCCATGTGATTTATTTTTCTTGGTAGCATGTTATTTCTTCTGTATGATTGCAGTTGCTCCTATCTTGCTTGATAGCATTTTATTTCTGCTGTATGATTGCAGTTATTCATATCTGGCTTGAGGTTGAGATGAGCTTGTGGCGGCTGATGCCCCACACACATTTCCTCCCTCACTTGCATTGCATGCATTTTACAGTCGTTTACTGTTTATCTGTTTACTGTTTAAGCTGATGCTTTATCTGTTTCTGTTTATCATTGACATGATCCCCTAGGAATCTCACTTCCTTTGATAAGGAAGTGATGATAGAACTTTAGGTTGAAACCTATGCATGATAACTTCTAGGAGTTCCCTGTTTCAAACCTCAACCATAGGATGAATCCTTGGCATGACAACATTAGGACTTGATAGTCTCCCCGTTAGTTGAGCCCCTTCTCTTCTCATCTCAAAACAGCTTAAGATACAATAATCATGAATGATTTCTTTCGTACGTTACGAGCCTTAAGCTATCTGAGAAAGGATTGTTGGAGAGCTTCTTTTCAACAGTCTGGATGTTTAGTATGGCACCCTTTGGGTGACATGCGACGCATTCACTCTTAGGTCATAGTCTTTAGTGCGATTGAAATTGCAAACACAATAAAAAACACTTCTTTCGTAAAAGACAGAAAACAAACTTCAAACCTTTTTGCCCCGTGGGCCCATAAGTCAAAGGAAGCTTTTCTGAAGAAAAGAGTGTCGTTAAACTTCAGCGCCACCGCAAACAGGCTTTGTCCCTAACTGCTGGAACTGCTGTTTAACCCTACTCGATAAAACAGATGAATCTGAATCCCCGTAATCCATAGTATCCCGAACTACGTAAGCTCTGATCTCTCATATCTGTTGAGAGTACGTAGGCATAATACTGATGTATTGGCGAGCCACCTTCCCCATAACCCGTAGTTAGTCGAACTACGTTGACTCTGATTTCTCATTCTCTGATGAGAATATGTAGGCATAAAGTGCGACGCTTTTCCGAGTCATTTTCTTTTCTTTTCAGACCAGCCTTGATAGGTAGATATATAAAACCAACCCGTCCAGTAAACACAACAAGCCTGGATCCCGTCGAGTACGACGGACGTGAGGGGTGCTAATACCTTCCCCTCGCGTAACCGACTCCTGAACCCGGACATTGGTTGCGATGACCTTGTCTTATACCTTTTCGTCAGGTTTTTCCAATCGTTTCCTTTCCCGTTCCGAGGGATAAATAACGAAAGGTGGTGACTCTTCTGTTTTGCCGGCACCTTATTTTCGCGGAAGCGATAGCTGGCGACTCTGCTGGGGACTTGATAGTTTCCTGGGATCCAACGTCCTGTATGCGAGTCAGTTTGGGGATCCAACGTCCCCTGCGAGAGTCAATCCTAGCGCTTGTATGATTACTTGTTGGGTTGTGTTTATTTATCGCATTTTTATTTCCCGCACTTTATTTTTCAGTATGATATGATTATCTGTGCTGTTGTGGGAGGGGCATTCTGATGAGTGAGAAGCCAGACCCAGGCTTGAGTGTACCTAGCATTAGTTGTGGAAATTAGTGGGCGCGTGCTTGCTTGGCAGGCACTAGTGTCTCATGAAATCCACGCTCAGACGAGGTTCTCCCGGTTGACTTCTTTTTCAACCCTTTGGGTTGAGGGGGTTATTGGTTTGGAGGATTGTCGACTCTGGGGACCGATCATTTGGGATTCAGCCGAGTGAGGCCGCTTCATGAGCTGGTGATGCCACACCTTCTGGGAATCGTATCACCCCTCTTGAATGTCTGTGACGCTGATGACCGCATAGGATGCCAAACTTGTGTCAGTTTAGGTCCATACCTGTGAGCAGGGTTGGGTTTGTTGCAGGAAACTTTAACCTTCAGACTACCTGGTTTTCTTGATAGTGAATCAGTTTTGTTGGTACCAGAGGTTCTCATCATCAGATATGATTGTTCTTGACAGAACAGATTTATGGGATCAGAGGATCTCATCAGCAGATGTGTATTTGTTCTTGACAGAGCAGGTTTATGATTGGGATCAGAGGATCTCATTAGCAGATGTGTATTTGTTCTTGACAGAACATATTTATGGGATCAGAGGATCTCATCATCAGATGTATGTTTGTTCTTGACAGAGCAGAGTTTTGGTCCTGTATCAGAGGTCCTTATTATCAGATATTTGTTCTTGACAGAGCAGAGTTTTGGTCCTGTATCAGAGGTCCTTATTATCAGATATTTGTTCTTGGCAGAGCAGAGTTTTGGTCCTGTATCAGAGGTCCTTATTATCAGATGTGTGTTCTTGACAGAGCAGATTTGTGGTCCGATACCAGGGTTTTCTTATTATCAGATATAGTGGTTGTTCTTGATAGAGCAAGATTATGGTTTTGTTGACGCAGAATCTCCACAGCACAGTTGTATTGATCTCCTGTTGCATGATTGCATTTTACATTGCTTTGCATACTCATTTGCATTTCATTAACGTGTGTCTGTGTTGCAGGTACCGTTTTCCCCGATCCAGGATTTCTTGCCTCCTATTGTATTGTTATGGGTTCTCTGAGGAAGACCGTGGCTTACAAGCTCCCTGCCCCTGATGTGGTTCAGCTGACTGGTTTGATTGCTTTAGCAGATGATTCTGTGAGAGATGAGTTTAGAAAGTCTTACGGCAAACTGCTCAGTTTGGTACGTAACCCTCCGTGTTTGAGTTGAATGGGTTGCATGCCTTGCTGCAGTTCTACGATCCTCCATTGAGATGCTTCACTTTCCAGAATTTTGTTCTCGCACCCACGCTAGAGGAGTATGTTGATTTGTTAGGTATGCCTATCAAGAGTCAGGTGCCCTATGTTCATATGGATGCTGAGCCTAATCTGGCTAGTCTAGCTCCGTCACTTCATCTGGACGCCTCCAAGTTGGTATTGTCTAGTTGGAACAAGGTTCTCAGTTTCTCCTTGCAGTTCTTAGTGGGAAAGGCTCAGCAGTGCGCCAAATACAGATGTTGGGTCGTGTTCAACGCCATTCTCGCTCTGTGCATATATGGCATCATTTTGTTCCCCAATATGCCCGACTTTGTGGACTTCGACGCCTTCCACATCTTTGCATCAGGGAATCCAGTCCCTACCTTGATAGGAGATGTCTACCATTCCGTCCACTACAAAAACGAGAACAGAAGGGGTAAGAATGTCTCGTGCTGCGTACCCCTGCTTTATAAATGGCTTGATAGTCATATACCCAAGAGGGGTCCCTTTGCTTCATCTGCAGCCACAACTGAGTGGTCCGAGCATTTGATGAGTCTATCAGCGGAGGATATTGACTGTTTTGACAGAGATAGGTTGGGTGCCGAGATTATCTTCAGCTGCAGTGGGTTTCCGAACGTGCCTTTGATAGGCAGGAAGGGCTGTATAAACTATAATCTGTCTTTGCTGGTCCGACAATTTGCTTATGCTTTGAGAGCTCCGCCGAAGGATGAAGAGGTGCAGGAATCTCTGTACCTCACTGGTCTTCTAGAGGGGGATATGTTATCTAAGCTTCATTGCGCTTGGAGTGGTATCAATAAGCGGGGAAAACCATTGCTGGGGAAAAGCAATAGTCAAGCCTACACTCCGTATGTGACATGGATCAGAGCCAGAGCAGATGCTATAGGGATGCCGTTTCTTCCTGCCAAGCCAGAAAGCCCTCCGGTGATTGAAGAGCCTACCACCGTGCCTATTCAGCAGCATAATCAGGTGTTAGCCGAGAGAGATGAGCTGAAAAAGGCAAATGAGGAATTGGAGAAAGAGTTGGCTCAGCTCCGAAGCGAGAGAAACAAAGCCGTTCATTCCTTCAAGAGGCAGACCGAGCTGGTGAACCAGCTGGGGACAGATTTGACTAAGCGGATAGCTGAGCGCGAGCGCATGGGTCGAGACTTCAAAGCTGTCAATGATGTACTGGCCACTAAGAAGCAGCACTTGGATGAAGCGTATTGGAGGATATCCAAGTTTAACCAGCATTGGAAGGCCACCCTAGCCAACAAGAAAGAGCGGGAGGATAAGCTGATGCAACAGATCTCCAAGCTGAAAGCCCGGGCGAAGGCTAGTGAGAAGAGGTTTGATGAAGAAACCGCTCGCAGATATGCCGCTGAAGGCCAGCTCAACAAAGCTCTTGCTAACCTGAAGGAGCGCAAACTGACGTTTGAGTCCAAGAAGCGGAAGTTAGAAGATTGTTTCGGCGAAGGAGCATGGGAAGATTCGGTCGAAGATCTTCAGTACACCATTATGCAGAGAGAGTTACTCGTCGAAGGGTTGCTCACTCGGCCTGGTCATCCAGAAACGAAGGGGTTGTTAGAAGAGTTTCGCGCCCGTGGCCGTGCTTGACTATTTGTAATCCTTTTGTTTTGATCATTGTTGTATGCCGACCATCACCAGGCTTGTTGACTGAGGTCACACTATTGATTCATCTTGTACTCACTGATGTTGTATACTGCCTTGATGGGCTTTCTTCGTATATATGAGATGTTGTTTCCATGACTGGACTCAGACTTCTTATTATCAGCACTGGCACTCAGGCACTAGGATCGGGGGAAATCTCCCTAACGCACAGACACACGTTTGCATTTGCATGAAGCATTTGCATAACGAGCACTTTGTCGTTTTTTCTAACCCTTTTGTGTTTTCAAGTTATTCCAAGATTGATCAGAGACCCATCCACCGCTATCCAACCATAGCAAATCAAACCAGAATCATGGAGCAAGTGCAAACTGATGTTCAGGAACTCCGTGAAAGAATGGATCGCTTCATGGAGCTCATGCAAGCGGTCGCCAATGGCCAGGATCAACTCAGAACCTTGGTTCAGCCTCTGATTTCCAGGGTCGATAGCAATGGCGTACTCCATGGTGGGACTGTGCCTACCCCTCCACCTGTTGAAACTCCTCAGAATGGCGTCCCCGTGACCGGGGGGAATGGCAGTGCCAACAGCAATGTGATAGCTAACATGGGACTCAATGGCAATACGACGGGCGTCGGTAATGGGAATTTTGAAGCCAACGTCAATGTTGGGCTGGGCAACGGAAATGCGGGTGTTGGAAACCTGTTCGGGCCTCAGCCGTGGTTAGAAGACCGTCAAGACGATGTGTTCTCCCAGAGAGGTGCAGAAGGGGAGCTGACTGCTGAAGCACGTCTAAGGTCCAAGGCACTCGAGGATAAGATGAGAAATATCGAGAACCAGAACACCCTGGGCGTTGATATGTCCAAGTTGGGACTGATTGCTGATTTCAAGGTGCCTCCCAAGTTCAAGGTACCTGACTTTGAAAAGTACAAGGGCACCACTTGCCCTCGCGTCCACCTGAGATCATACTACCGGAAAATGTCAGCTCATTCTGAGGACGAGAAGTTGCTGATGCACTTCTTTCAGGACAGTCTATCCGGGCCCTCCCTCGAATGGTACATGAGTCTGCAACCTACCAGTGTGCGCACGTGGAAGGACCTTGCTGAAGCATTCGTGCACCACTACCAATATAACAGTGACTTGGCTCCAAACCGAGTCTAATTGCAGAATCTGTCGCAAAGGAACAACGAAGGGTTCAAGGAATACGCCCAGCGATGGCGTGAGTTGGCAGCCAGGGTTCAGCCGCCGATGGTTGAACGTGAGCTTGTGCAAATGTTCGTAGCCACCCTCCCAGGGGTTTATTCTGAGAAATTGGTCAACGGTATGTCCGGAACCTTCTCAGACCTCATTATCACGGGTGAGCACATTGAAAATGGGATCAAACTGGGGAAAATTCAAGGTGATTCATCCTCAGCTGGAGGAGGCGGAAAGAAACCTTATGGTGGCAAAAGACGGGAAGGAGAAACGAGCACCGTGACCAACGCTCGAAGGAAGGGTAAAGGCCCTCACCAACAGGTGGCCAGCATAACTATCCCGGCAGTCCCACAGCCATAGCAGCAACAGCAGCAGCCGAATCAACAAGGATACAGAAAGTACCAGAATCGGGCACCTCTGTCGAGCCGTCACCTCGAGACACCGCCCATGTCGTACGCTCAACTATTGCAGACTCTGCTCCAGCTATAGTTGATCCAGAGGAGGACCTTGGCTCCCTTGACAGGGGCACCTCCGCCAGGTTATGACGCAAATGCAACTTGTGAGTTTCACTCAGGGGCACCAGGCCACACAGTAGAGAATCGCAAAGCCTTCAAGCACAAGGTGCAGGACATGGTGGATGCTAAGATCATCAATTTCTCAGATAATGTGCCAAACATCACGAAGAACCCTATGCCGAATCATAGGGGAGGTGGAGTAAACACCATTATTGAAGACGAGAGTTTGGATTTGTTGACTGACGTCAAAGATCTGAAGACACCGCTTAGCTTCGTTAAAGCTAAGCTGATGAAAAGGGGTTTCTTTCCAGGTTGCGGAGAGCTGTGTATGGGCTGTGCGACAAGTCCTGATGGATGTGAACAGCTGAGAGAGGGGATTCAAAGTCTGATGACCGAGGGAATCCTGCAATTTAGCCGAAGGACCGAAAGCGGATCAGGTGAGGTAATGCTGAAGCAAGATGATGAGGTTGCTACCATCACCATCCCTCGCCAAACGATAACTATTTCCGCACCCAGACCGCCCATGATTACCATCACCAAAGCTGGGCCGATACCCTTCGAAAGCACCAATGTTGTCCCATGGCATTATGGGGCTGAAGTCTACTACAATGGACAGAAGTTGGAACTAGAACCATTTGGGTCGTCTGTGGAGAACCTAGCGGGCGTTAGCGGAATTACTCGCAGCGGGAGAGTATTTGCACCACCTGAGGTCGTGGCGGATAAAGCGGACAAAGCTGATGCAACTGATAAAGGGAAGAGCAAAGTCGTTGAAGAGACCCCTCGTGGGGTAGAGAAAGACTTACTTGTTAAAGACGCCGAGGAATTTATGAGGTTGATTAAAAAGAGTGACTACAAGATCGTGGATCATCTCCATCAAACGCCCTCGAAAATTTCCATCCTGAATTTATTGCTGTGTTCTGAAGCACACCGCAACGCACTGCTGAAGGTGTTGAATGCCGCATACGTACCGCAAGAAATATCAGTAAACCAGTTGGAAGAGTTCGTAGCCCACGTAAATGCTGGGAATGGGTTAGGTTTCACTGACCTAGAGCTGACGCCGAAGGGGAGGAACCACAATAGCGCCCTGCACATCTCGATAGAGTGTAGGGGAACAATTATGTCTCACGTGTTGGTAGACACTGGGTCGTCGCTCAATGTCCTTCCGAAGAAGGCATTAATGAAGTTAGATACTCGCGGAGTGATTTGCACACCCAGTGATCTGGTGGTGACAGCGTTCGATGGAACCAAACGCCATGTTTTCGGGGAGGTGACGTTGCCAATCCAAGTCGGGCCGGAAAAATTCGACGCGGTCTTTTACATTATGGACATCATGCCTGCCTACAGCTGTCTCTTGGGCCGGCCATGGATCCATTCGGCGGGTGCCGTGACCTCCACGTTGCACCAGAAGCTCAAGTATGCCGTCGGAGGTAGCATCGTGACTGTATGTGGCAAGGAACACATAATGGTGAGCCATTTGTCGTCCTTCAAATATGCTGAGATGGATGGGGAAATCCACGAAACCCTATGCCAAGCGTTTAAAGCTGTTAAAGTTAAGGACGTAACTCCTGTGGTCACCGAAAATCCAGAGATGACTCTCTCTTCCTTCAAGGAAGCCCGGGCTGTTGTTCAAGCCGGATCTACCCCAGGCTGGGGGCGAATTTTGGAGATACCTAACAAGCAAGACAGGTTTGGGTTGGGATATTCTCCTGCGGCTGAAGCCTCGTCTTCTAGCAGTGCGTCGCGAGGTAAAGGGGCGATCCAGTTTACCAGCGGCGGGGTGATATTTGAAAGCATCAATGCAGTGTCTGAAGACAGCGGAGACAACGACTGTGACTTAGACTCTTGGATCCAGCCAAGCAAGCCAGGCGAGAGCCTCAACAACTGGTCCGTCAAGGATATCATCCAGATGTCAAGCAAAGAGTAATGATTTACTTTTTCCAATCATTGTACAACCCTATGTCCTACCCGGGGCATAGTGGTTTTATTGTCAGGGCCTCGTTTGATTATGTACATGCATTTTACCAATAAATCAAAAGGCATTTTTCTTCGCATTCAAATGTTGTGATCTCTGTTATTCCTGTTTTATATTTGTTTTGAAAAACAATAAAATGGCAATGAGGTTTGTGCTAACCTGCATATCCTTGTTTTAAGCTTAACCCTTGTTATTGCAGGATCCACATGACAGATGACATCGACTCTAGACCTTCTACGACTCACTTTGACTTCGATTGCCCGATCTATCAAGCTGAAGAAGAGATTGATGAAGACGAAGACCTTCCCGAAGAGTTGGCCTGCTTGTTGAAACAAGAAGAGAAAGTTATTCTGCCTCATGAAGAGGAGATTGAGATCGTGAATCTGGGTTCTGAAGAACTTGTCAGGAACGTCAGATAGAGGCTGCATTGTAGAGTGATGTCAAGCGAAGACTGGTCGAGATGCTAAGAGAGTATAGTGACGTCTTTGCTTGGTCATACGAGGATATGCCCGGACTTGATACTGACATCGTGGTCCATCACTTGCCGCTGCGAGAAGATTGTCCTCCCGTTAAGCAGAAGCTTAGGAGGACGCGACCAGATATGGCCGTTAAGATCAAAGAAGAAGTGCAAAAGCAGCTTGATACTGGCTTCTTAGCGGTCACTACCTACCCTCCGCGGGTCGCCAACATAGTACCTGTACCGAAGAAGGACGGTAAGGTGAGAATGTGCGTCGATTATCGGGATTTGAATAGGGCGAGCCCTAAAGATGATTTCCCGCTGCCTCATATCGATGTGTTGGTCGACAATACAGCTCAGTTCTCCGTGTTTTCGTTTATGGATGGCTTCTCCGGCTACAACCAGATCAAGATGGCGTCGGAGGACATGGAGAAAACTACGTTTATCACACCTTGGGGAACATTTTGCTATAAGGTAATGCCTTTCGGTCTGAAGAACGCAGGGGCCACTTACCAACGAGCAATGGTTACTTTGTTTCATGACATGATTCATCATGAGATTGAAGTCTATGTTGATGACATGATTGCGAAGTCCCAAACGGAGGAAGGACATCTAGTCAATTTGCTGAAGCTTTTTTAGAGGCTTAGGAAGTTCAGGTTGAGGCTGAATCCTAACAAGTGTACTTTCGAAGTACGGTCCGGAAAGTTACTGGGGTTTATCGTGAGTGAAAGAGGCATTGAGGTTGATCCTGCGAAGATTAAAGCGATACAAGAAATGCCAGTGCCAAAAACAGAAAAAGAAGTTCGTGGTTTCCTGGGCAGAATAAACTACATTGCAAGGTTTATTTCTCAGCTCACGGCCACGTGTGAACCGATGTTCAAACTGCTGAAAAAAGACCAGGCGATTATCTGGAACGAGGATTTCCAGAAGGCATTTGATAAGATAAAGCAGTATCTGCAGGAACCTCCGATCTTGATACCCCCAGTGGCTGGACGTCCTTTAATCATGTACTTGACAGTTCTTGAGAATAGTATGGGGTGTGTTCTCGGTCAGCATGATGAGACGGGCAGAAAGGAGGATGCCATTTACTACTTGAGTAAAAAGTTCACAGATTGTGAATCTCGTTACTCGATGCTGGAGAAGACGTGTTGTGCACTAGCCTGGGCTGCCAAACGTTTACGACAGTACATGCTCAATCACACAACCATGCTAATTTCGAAGATGGATCCGATCAAGTACGTCTTCGAGAAGCAAGCGCTTTCGGGCAGGATTGCCAGATGGCAAATGGTGTTGACGGAATATGACATTCAGTACGTTTCCCAGAAGGCCATCAAGGGAAGCGTATTGTCTGAATACCTTGCCGAACAGCCGATCGAAGATTATCAGCCGATGAAATTTGAATTCCCTAATGAGGATATCATGTTTCTCAAAGCGAAGGATGGCGATGAACCATTGCCCGACGAGGGTCCAGATAGGAAATCCCAGTGGAAATTGATATTTGATGGGGCGGTTAATTCCTATGGAAGTGGCATTGGGGCGATCATCACGACTCCCCACGGATCCCACATCCCGTTTACTGCGAGACTGACGTTTCCGGTCACCAATAATGAAGCGGAGTACGAAGCATGCATCATGGGTCTAGAAGAGGCAATTGATTTGAGAATCAAGAACCTAGACGTATATGGTGACTCGGCACTTGTGATCAACCAGATTAAAGGGGAATGGGAAACTCGCCAATCGAATTTGGTGCCGTACATGAACTATGCCAGAAGGCTGCTTCCGTTCTTTGATCGAGTGGAACTCCATCATGTGCCCAGGGCCGAAAACCAGATGGCTGATGCCTTAGCCACGTTGGCTTCAATGTATAAAGTCAATTTTTGGAATGAAGCCCCGAGAATTGTCCTTTCTCGTCTTGATAGACCTGCATTCGTCTTTGCGATCGAGGAAGCCTCCGACGGCAAGCCATGGTTCCATGATATCCAGACCTTCCTTATGACTAAGGAGTATCCTGCGGGAGAGTCAACCCAGGATAAGAAGACTCTGAGGAGGCTGTCTGGAAATTTTTATCTCAATCCTGATGGAGTGTTGTATAAAAGAAACCACGATCTCGTGCTGCTCAGATGTGTAGATGAGAAAGAGGCGAGTATGCTCATGGAAGAAGTCCATGAAGGCACATTTGGTACGCACGCCGGCGGGCATGCTATGACAAGAAAGATCCTGAGAGCAGGATACTACTGGCTGACGATGGAGTCGGATTGCTTTAAATTCACGAAGAGATGTCATAAATGCCAGGTTTATGCTGATAAGATTCACGTGCCGCCGTGCCCGTTAAATGTCATGTCCTCCCCATGGCCGTTCTCCATGTGGGGCATCGACATGATAGGCAAGATCGAGCCCACTGCATCTAACGGTCATCGCTTCATTCTAGTAGCTATCGACTACTTCACCAAGTGGGTGGAGGCAGCCTCATATGCTAATGTGACCAAGCAGGTGGTGGCTAAATTCATAAAGAGGGATATCATCTGTCGTTACGGAATTCCCGAGCGGATCATTACTGATAATGGTTCGAATCTGAATAACAAGATGATGAAGGAGCTGTGCCAGAGTTTCAAGATTGAACACCACAACTCATCTCCTTACCGGCCGAAGATGAGTGGCGCCGTTGAAGCGGCCAATAAGAACATCAAGAAGATTGTTCAGAAGATGGTTGTGACCTACAAAGATTGGCACGAGATGTTGCCATTTGCACTGCACGGTTATCGTACCACGGTACGTACGTCAACCAGGGCAACTCCTTTCTCCTTAGTGTACGGTATGGAAGTTGTCCTACCGTTAGAAGTGGAGATCCCTTCTTTGCGAGTTTTGGTTGACGTGAAACTCGATGAGGCAGAATGGATTAAGAACCGACTAAACCAACTCAGCCTGATGGATGAGAAGAGATTAGCATCGATTGCATATGGTCGTTTATACCAAAGCCGAATGAAGAAAGCTTATGATAAGAAGGTGTGTCCTAGGAGCTTTCAGACGGGTGATCTCGTCCTGAAGAAGATTCTTCCTCCATAATCCGATCACCGGGGCAAGTGGACTCCCAATTACGAAGGTCCGTACGTCGTCAGCAAGGTCTTCTCGGGAGGAGCCTTGTTGCTATCCACGATGGATGGCGAAGATTTTGCATCCCCGGTGAACGCGGACGCAGTTAAAAAATACTTTGCTTAAAGAATGACCCGCTGGAAAGAAAAAGAATATCCAGGCAAAAATGGGGCATCCCGGCGAACCATAAAAAAGGAAAAAGATTCGGGCAAAAATTAGGGATATAAAGAAAAGAATGTACACCCGCAAAGTCGAAAACTCGGATGGGCGACTTTGGCAAAAAAGGGTATCCCGGTGAATCGAAAACCCAGAAGGGCGATTCAGGCAAAAGTTAGGGATTTGAAAAAGCAAATGACTGCGTTCCGCGTGTGGACTTTCATTGTTTAGTGGTTTGGAAGACCTGAGGGCCGTTTACCTGAGTCAATCTCTTCTGAAGCTGAAGCGTCGGAGAAGTATCGAAGTCGAGTGGGTCATAGAGGGATCAACTCATGGTGTCCGTCTACGCCTCGTTGCCGACATGTGTATATACTGATGTATATTTATGTTTTATTTTTGCGCAGCTTCCTCATTCCAGGGGCTTGCATCTGTTGTAAAACATTTTTACCCATTCAGGGGTTCGTTATCAATAAAATGTATACTATTCAGCAATTCTATTTGCATGTTTAGCATTTATCTGTTTTGTTTTGCGAAAAAGAACGCCAATGTTTTTGATAAAATGCGCATACATAAACTTACTGGCCTAGGCCACTGATTGTTGAAACAATGAATTACTTGAACATTGTCACAAGATGATAACCTTGATAGGTCCTTGTGAGAAGGGTATCTTGTCTGTTTGTTTGTGTTGATACAGGTATAGCATATTCCAGGCAGTACGCCGCATGCGTCCCCAACCAGGATGATTCCTTCTTCTCCAGCAAAGTTCAGCAGCCTCTCCCCATAGAGTCTGAACTGGAGATCGTAAGGCATTGATATGTCCCCCCAGGCAGAGAAGATTCTCTCCCCAATCAGATGTATCCTGAAGGAATGTCATCTCCCCAGCTGAGTCATACACTGAAGTGTGTAGCAGTTGATAGTTCCAGGCTGAAGTCTCCAGGAGAATCGGAATTCCCCACTGAGTCGTACTCTCCCCAGTAAGCAGGATGATTCCTTCTTCCCCAGCCAAGTTTGCAGTTCCCCAAGAGAGTCGAGTCCTTAGAAAGCAGTTAGGACCATGATTGGTTTTCCCCAGTAGAGTGTTGAATAGCTGATGCCGTATTTCCCCGCCGGAGTCGTTACCGTCAGGAAAGCTCTGGCTGCGAATGCCGTGCAGTTTATTTCTGCGATTGACATCGCTTGCCTCAGCAGTTGTGGTTCGTATGCTCAGATGAGTAGACCCAGGTTCTCGTAGAGCTTTATTCCCCTGCAGCAGTCGACTGAAGTTCGTTTCTCCAGGCGGAGTCCAATTGAGATTGGTGTAACTTCTTTTCCTTCGCAGGATGATTCCTCCTCTCCACCCGAGTGGTCCTTTCCCCTTGACAGGAGGATTCTCCCTTCAGCATTCATTGTGCTGATGGGGCCGTAGCATTTTGCATGATTGCATAGCATTTACCTTAAATGCGTAGCATTTCCACCGTGTGGAGCATTGCGCCATCGTCATATGCATATGAAACATGAGCTAGGTTGTTACCGTTCTTGTTTTGCAGGTGTTCCCCGACAGGGTGTCTGCTCAGGATGACTCCTGATGTCTCGGAGGAGTTAAGTGGCTCAAGATGATTCTTGAACTCCCCCCAGCAAAGTCGTTTGCCCAAGATGATTTTTGAATTCTCCAGCGAAGTTGGTGGCTTAAGATGACTCTTAAAACCCCAGTGAGGTCGCCAGAGTTGGTTGCTCAAGTTGATGCTTAGAGCCCCCGGCAGAACGTTTGCTCGGGATGATTCCTGAAATCTCCAGCAGAGTTATTGGTTCAGGATGATTCTTGAAGTCCCCACGGGGTTATTTGTTCAAGATGATTCTTGATGTCCTCAGCAGAGTTGACTCACCCAGAATGATTTCTGGATCCCCGAAGCAGAGTTACTTGATAGTTCTCCAGAATCCCCAGCGGAGATGCGTCATCCCTAGCAGGTTTCTGAACAGTGAAGTTGAAACTTCCCGGGAAGACTTGATGGTTGAAGTCCAACTGTATTGACGAAGCAGTTCTCTCAGCTGATGCGGAGTGCCTGATGGCAGAAGTTGGATATCCCCAATTGGTTCATGATTGACTGAGAATTCCATTCCCGACTTACTGACGAAGTTTGGCTAACGCCCAAAGATTTCTTTGAATGCCCGATGGCATGGTTAAATTGATTGTTGATCTGATAAGTCCCGAGGAATCTTGATGCCCGACGGCATGATCGACCATGTATCACCGGTTACCGTGGGACCAATCCCCCAGCTAGTTGTCGTGCAGCTAATATTTCAGTTTTTGAAGATTTGTTCCCATCAGAGTACCGTGTACTTGTGCAGTTGACAAATTTCCGGGTTTGTCGGTATTCAACCGTATCGCACCTTGATTGGTTGAGAGTCGTTCACTTTTCACCCAGTCAGGTTCAAGCCGTTTGAATAGGGGCAGCTGTTGCACCCCAAAATTTGCTCAACATTTCTTTACCTAGCTTATGTTTCATTGCATTCACATTAGCATTATCATTTGCATTTCATTAACATGTATGCAGGAGATCAAGAGGTGTGATTACCAATCAAGGGCTATGCAAGACTTTGAGGCTAGCTAAGAAGGTTATTCAAGTGTTCAAGGGTTGATATCCTTGTCAGAGAAGTTAAAAGATCCTCAGAGAGAATGGTTGAAACCAAGAGGGTGTGCCTCCTAACTTGAGAGTTGTGGGAAGTCCCCAGATGATTCTGAAGCCATGAAGTTGGACTTGAGGTCTTGAGAGAGCTCATGAGAAGTTTTGAAGATCACTTTGAAGCCTAGATAGGTCATTGTGCAAGATTAAGAAGACTCATCCATGAGTGGTGTAATTAGGGTTTGACTGGGTCAACCCTAGGTCAACTGATGATTTGAACAAGGTTGGGACCTAATCCAAGAGCCATGTGATCATGGATTGATGCATTGAGATGCTATAAGGATGATTCCAAGGTCAACTCATCATGATTGAAGAGTTTGAGAAGTTTCAAGCTAGGGTTTCCAAGGCTCGACAGTGTAAAATCCCCTAGTTTAACCCCTATCTGCAAGGCATTTTAGCTCAAGATATGATTGCCATCTCATCTTTCCCTAAACATGAATGTTGTAGATAATGGTCTTAGATTTAATTTGAGTGCTAGAAGTCCTTGATAGGATTTGTGGAACTCAAGTTATGACTTTGACAAGATACAGGTCATCTGAGGTGTGTGAATCTGGGGGCTTGAAAGTTACCCAACTTGCATAAAACGTTTGCCCAAGAAGGATGATTCCTATGAACTTTTGGTCAACATGAATGTTGTTCCTTATCCTCTTAGCTTTCTAGAGAGTACTAGAAGTCCATGATTGGATTTGTAGAACTCAAGTTACGGCTTTGACAAGTCAAGGGTAGTTTGGTCATTTGGAGATTACAGGTCATTTCAAGCATAAGGCCATGACTCCTATCTCCAAGCTTCAAATGGGAAAATGTTCAACATCAAACTTGTTCAAAATGATGTTTTAAGGCTAGTAAAGAGGTCATGAGATGATGGAAATGCTTTTAGCTTAAAGTTGCAAAAATGACCTAAAATAAGGGTATAAGTTAAATAAACCAAAGTTGGAAATTGATATTTTTGACCTACACATGCAAAACAAGGCATGTAATATATCATTTTGACTCTAAAAAACATTTTAAGAACATTGGTTTATCCACATTTTTGAGTTGAGGTCTAATTTGTGGACTTGCTTTGAAAAGTAGTTACTTACATCATAAGTAACATTTGCAAAACCTAGAATCAAGGCATAACCAAGGCCCCTTGCAAGCCAAACACTTTCAAAATGTCACTAGGGGAGAAATTGGAAGAGAATGGGATTGATTTCAAGCTGCAAACAGAACTATGCATATCATGGCATAAGGTTGAAATTCTCATGACATGAGAGATTGGATTTCTCATTAGAAGGATCTAGAGGGTTCTAGATCATCCACAAATGTTCTATATATTGAGTAGAGGTGATCCAAAGCAAAGGTTGGTGATGATTGAAGGAGAGAGCAGAGATTGAGATTGGAATTGCATTGCTTGCAACTGAATTCGGTTTCACCAATTTCTTCACTTTCCATCCATTTTCTTGATTGCAACCTCTTCCATGGATGCTAGGGATTGATTCCAGATCATAATCAAGAGGAATTCGTGGCTGATTGGTGTTCTTGAGCTCAGATTTTTCCACCTGCAACTCACCATCGGGTTTCAAGTTTCAGGAGTTTTCAACCAGTTCTATTGCATACAGAAGCAAGGAAATGATCCATTGATCGTGTCTGGAAGGTTGGAGAGCTTGATTTGAAGGTTTAGTGCATCTGTTCATCAAGAATTTCCAGGTTAGTAACTTTCTATCTCCAGCTTAAATTAGGTAGAATCAATACGAATTAGGGTGTTAGATGCATTGTAGAACGGTGTAGGAATGATTTCAGACCATTAATTTGAGAATTAGTGACCAATTAGGGATGTTACCATTTTCGGTTGAGAATTGGTTATGGCGAATCTTGAGGTTCCAGAGAGAATTAAGGGCATGAATGAATTCGTGAGGAAATTTAGGACAAGTTTCATGTACAGACCACTTGCAATGGAGGATCCTAGAGAGAGTTAGGGTTGGGGACGATGACCGGAGTACCACCGGTGGTGGCCGAAGCTGCGCGCGAGGTTCAGAGATTCAAAAGGTTGAAGATGACTTTAGAGCCATTGGATGGGGCTGAGACCTTTGACTAGAGGAGTGATCCAACGACCACGTTTTAATTCCAGTTTGTGAAGGATCCGAGTTAATGAAACGCATCGTTTCATTTAGTTGCTGATGCTGGGCTTAGTAAATTGGTTGATACCTGCACCCCCCTGATGGCCCAATCCATTATGTGAACTGATTGTCATTGCTATGTGCACCACACGTTTGGTTATTTTATTTCAATTTTCTTTATTTGTTTCATTTTATACATGGTTCTTGATTAAATCATATAAAATTGAAAAATGATCCAATTAACCCCATTCTTTTTGCATTATATTCATGATTGAGTCTAGTATTTTTTAGAGAAAAAATATTTTTATTTCATGCATTTTCTGATGTTATGGGAATTTTCATATTTTAATTGATTTTAAAATGGCTATGTTTGATACTTAATTTTGTGGAATTTTGTGTGATCATGTGGTGATGATTCTTGAGCTAATTTTTTGTGTGTGATTAGCTTAGACATGTATGCTCCCATAAAATTTTTCTCACATTTTTGTGATGAAAATAGGTGTGTTTTCTAGATTAAGCATTGGGTGCTTCCTTTTAGGGTTTAGGTTTAGTACCTTGTAGTGTAGAATTTATTTCTAGGTCTTATTTGATGATTTGATCTCTGGAATTAATGTGGTAGAGTCATGATTGACCTAGGTTCCCATAGTTATTTTTGTAGGATTTTACAATTGGTTTTAGTATTTTAGTTAGGATTAACTTTAGTACTAGGTTTTAGGTGATCCTAATTTACTAACTCAACTAGATTAACTTCTTTAGTCCCCTTAGATTAGGGTTTTGCTTTGTTTGCCTTTGGTTGAGATTGAAGACAAGTTGAAGACAAGGTGAGGATGATTGAAGTTGCTTGGAGCTAGGAGTTGCTTGTGCCTGAAGGTGTCTGATGAAGATTTAGGAGGTAGGAGACATAGGGAGAGCCTTATAATTAGAATGACTTCTTTCACAAATATGGAAAGCATCTTGTGCTTCCATTCCTCCCAATGACTAAAAGTCCTTCTAAGATATTCACATCCCTCCTTTGGAGGGATGAGTGGCTTTATCTGGGAAGTAGAACTTTGAGGGAACCAGTCTCTCATAATGATGAAACCTTACAGGCTTCCTTTGGTTGTCAATAAGCTGTTTATCATTTCCACTCATTCTGTTAAATCAATTGTCTTCTGGTTTGAATATCTTGAAAGATGTTAGACTTGAGTTTGAAGATGAAGACTTCATTGAAGAGTGTGGAAGAGGATGATTCCTTGAGCATTTCCATTGCAGCTGAAGCTTGAAGAGCAAGAAGAACAAGTTGATACTTGTGAAGAGGATTCAATGGAGATTGAGTGAAGAGCTGAGGCTTGAGGAATAAAGGATAAGTTGACACTCACATTGATGCATTGAGAGCCTGAAGAAATCAAGCTGATACTTGCAGTTAGGAGTGAAGCCTAAAGGTGGAATTGACTGAAGAGCTAAGGCTTGAGGATGGAGAATAAGTTGATACTTATGTTTGGTGTGTTAGAAGCTTGAAGAAGCAAGTTGACACTTGCTATTGAAGATGATAGCCTTGAAGGGTAGTTGAAAGCTGAGGACTAGGCCAGTGTCAGAAGATTGCTAGGTTGAGGGAGTTGTTGATCTGCTTTCTTTCTTGTCTGTTTTCTCTTCTGTGCTGATGTGCCTTGTTTGACTTGCTTGATGCATTAGAATAAGTTCATATCTAGACTGACTTTAAGCTAGGAGCATGATTGCATTAGAGGTTGAGTTGCTCCCTCTGCTTGTATTTTACTGTATGGCTTTGCTTGTGGGTATTCGGTAGAGCCCTGCTCCCTTGCCCATGTGGTTTATTTTTCTTGATAGCATGTTATTTCTTCTGTATGATTGCAGTTGCTCCTATCTTGCTTGATAGCATTTTATTTCTGCTGTATGATTGCAGTTATTCATATCTGGCTTGAGGTTGAGATGAGCTTGTGGCGGCTGATGCCCCACACATATTTCCTCCCTCACTTGCATTGCATGCATTTTACAGTCGTTTACTGTTTATCTGTTTACTGTTTAAGCTGATGCTTTATCTGTTTCTGTTTATCATTGACATGATCCCCTAGGAATCTCACTTCCTTTGATAAGGAAGTGATGATAGAACTTTAGGTTGAAACCTATGCATGATAACTTCTAGGAGTTCCCTGTTTCAAACCTCAACCATAGGATGAATCCTTGGCATGACAACATTAGGACTTGATAGTCTCCCCGTTAGTTGATCCCCTTCTCTTATCATCTCAAAACAGCTTAAGATACAGTAACCATAAATGATTTCTTTCGTACGTTACGAGCCTTAAGCTATCTGAGAAAGGATTGTTGGAGAGATTCTTTTCAACAGTCTGGATGTTTAGTATGGCACCCTTTGGGTGACATGCGACGCATTCACTCTCAGGTCATAGTCTTTAATGCGATTGAAATTGCAAACACAATAAAAAACACTTCTTTTGTAAAAGACAGAAAACAAACTTCAAACCTTTTTGCCCCGTGGGCCCATAAGTCAAAGGAAGCTTTTCTGAAGAAAAGAGTGTCGTTAAACTTCAGCGCCACCGCAAACAGGCTTTGTCCCTAACTGCTGGAACTGTTGTTTAACCCTACTCGATAAAACAGATGAATCTGAATCCCCGTAATCCGTAGTATCCCGAACTACGTAAGCTCTGATCTCTCATATCTGTTGAGAGTACGTAGGCACAATACTGATGTATTGGCGAGCCACCTTCCCCATAACCCGTAGTTAGTCGAACTACGTTGACTCTGATTTCTCATTCTCCGATGAGAATACGTAGGCATAAAGTGCGACGCTTGCCGAGTCATTTTCTTTTCTTTTCAGACCAGCCTTGATAGGTAGATAGATAAAACCAACCCATCCAGTAAACACAACAAGCCTGGATCCCGTCGAGTACGACGGACGTGAGGGGTGCTAATACCTTCCCCTCGCGTAACCGACTCCCGAACCCGGACATTGGTTGCGATGACCTTGTTTTATACCTTTTCGTCAGGTTTTTCCGATCGTTTCCTTTCCCATTCCGAGGGATAAATAACGAAAGGTGGCGACTCTTCTGTTTTGTCGGCACCTTATTTTCGCGGAAGCGACAGACTGTTAATGAAACTGTGACAAATATAGCTGGGGCAAGCAAGATGACACGCAGTGTCGTATTTATACTCCCCAATTCAATGAGGCTCCGCCTAAAGAGACCACTACCACCGTGCTTGCCAATGACAAGGGTAAAGAAGAAGTTACAAATAATGAAGACGCCGAGTTTCTGAGGATCATCAAAAAGAGCGACTACAAAGTCATCGATCAACTTCATCAGACTCCTTCCAAAATCTCAATCCTATCTCTGCTGATGAATTCACCTGCTCATCGAACTGCTTTACAAAAGGTATTGGCTCAAGCCCATGTCGCTCAAGACATTACTACCGGACAATTTGACAGTGTGATTGCCAACATTACTGCCTGCAATACTCTCAGCTTCAGCAACGAAGAGCTACAAAGAGAAGGTCAGAATCACAACCGTGCTTTACACGTGTTAGTGAAATGTCAGGAGGACAACTTATCAAGGGTGCTTGTGGATAGCGGTTCATCTCTGAACGTCCTGCCCAAGAGAGTTCTCACCAAATTGGCTTGCAAAGAGACTGTGATGAAGCCTACCTCCTTGATCGTCAAAGCTTTTGATGGTTCTCGCAGAGCAGTGATTGGAGAAGTGGAGCCATCGATCTTGATTGGACCACATGTATTCAATATCACATTCCAAGTAATGGACATTAATCCCAATTACAGCTGTTTACTTGGAAGACCTTGGATCCACGCCACTGGAGCTGTAACTTCAACTCTGCATCAGAAGATGAAGTTTGTGGTTGATGAAAAGCTGGTTATAATACATGGTGAAGAGGATCTGATGGTTAGCAACCTATCTTATTTTCGTTACATTGAGGCTGATGAAGACGCTTTGGAAACTTCTTTCCAAGCACTTGAGATTGCCAATGCTGTCCTATTAGAAGTCGAAGAAACAGTGGGCCAGAGCAATCCATCTTTTGCATCTTTCAAGAGCACCATATTAACGATCGACAGGGGCATTCCTGAAGGTTGGGGAGAAGTGATTGATGTCAAGACCAAGACTAATCGCCACGGGTTGGGTTACAAACCAACTCATGATAAAGCTTCTACATATGTCAAAGGGCGTCCGAAAACTGTCCAAGAAGTGTTTGTCAGCGGAGGTTTCCAAGTCAGTGATATCAATGATGATGATGATGATGAATACCTGAGCAACCTGGTATTCAAGAGCGATGCAACTGGGAAGCTTTAGAGATCCCCGTGATTTTTCCCATTTCAAAGTAATTTATTGTTTTCATCTGCTATTTTCAAAATTCCGTAGCTATGCCCGAAGCTATTGGATCATTTTGTAGGGCCATCTTTTCACTTTTCAAAAGAATATTAATAAATGCATTTTGTTAAATTCTTATTGTTTCATTCGCGTTTTTTGCTTTTAACTTTTTAAAATGAAATTGGCAAATCTTTTCAAAAACTACAAAAAAGCATTTCCTTTCTCTTGCATTTCTTGTGCATTTTAAAATAAGCCTTCCAACATGCAGTGCTATCCAAAACCTTGTTGAATCTAATGACCCTGCTTTCACTCCTGACTGGGATTCACCTATTTATCTAGCTGAAGATGAGGGTGAGGAAGATTTTGAAGTACCCACTGAACTGGCAAAATTGGTTGAGTATGAGTACACTGAGCTTCAACCGTACAAAGAACAGGCATATCTACTAAAGCAAGAGTATCCAGCCGATGCTACTAATCTTGACAAGAAGACTCTGAGAAGATTAGCATCCAAGTTCTTCATCAGCAACAATGTGCTATACAAGAGAAATTACGACATGGTCCTGCTTAGATATGTTGACAGACGTGAAGCAGACATGTTACTTTAAGAGATTCATGAAGGAACCTTTAGAACTCATGCCAATGGTTATGCTATGTCCAAGAAAATTCTGAGAGCTGGATATTACTAGTTAACCATGGAATCTGATTGCATCCAATATGCTAGAAAATGCCATAAGTGCCAAATTTATGCTGATAAGGTGCACGTACCTCCAACTCCGTTGAATGTTTTATCTTCACCGCGACCTTTCTCAATGTGAGGCATTGACATGATTGGGACAATCGAGCCAAAAGCTTCCAACGGTCACCGATTCATTCTGGTTGCCATCGACTATTTACAAAATGGGTAGAAGCTGCTTCTTACGCCAGTGTAACCAAGCAAGTGGTTGCCCGCTTCATCAGGAAAGAGATTGTATGCCGTTATGGAATTCCAAACCGGATCATAACAGACAACGGTACCAATTTAAACAACAAGACCATGAAGGAGTTGTGCGAATGTTTCAAGATCGCACATCACAATTCTTCTGCTTACCGTCCTAAAATGAATGGAGTTGTTGAAGCTGATAACAAAAATATCAAGAAAATCCTGCAAAAGATGGTAAAGACTTACAAAGATTGGCATGAAATGCTACCATTTGCTTTGCACGGATATAGAAATACAATGCGAACTTCAACAGGGGCAACCCCTTTCTCTTTAGTATATGGAATGGACGTCGTCCTCCCCATAGAAGTTGAGTTACCTTCCTTAAGGGTATTGATGGAAACCAAACTTGATGAAGCCGAATGGGTTCAAGACATATTTGACCAGCTGAATCTCATCGACGTAAAGCGCATGACAGCTATGTGCCACGGTCATTTATACTAGAAACAGATGAAGGGAGTCTTCGACAAGAAAGTCTGAATTCGTGAGTTCCGTCAAGGAGAACTTGTACTCAAGAAGATCATGCGATTTCATAAAGATATGCTTGGGAAATGGATGCCCAAATATGAAGGCGCATTTGTTGCGAAGACAGTCTTCTCTGGAGGATCGCTAATTCTTACAACAATGGATGGTGAAGAGCTTGCACATCCTGTGAACTCTGACACAGTCAGAAAATATTATGCCTAAGATAACCTACTAAGTCGAAAACCTGGAAAGGCGACTTAGGAAACAATGGGTATCCCTGTGGATCAAAACCTATGAAGGAGATCCAAGCAAAAATTAGGGATGAAAAGTAAAAGAAATATAGCTCGCTAAGTTGAAAATCCGAAAGGGTGGCTTAGGCAAAAATGAGCGTCCCGGTGGATTGAAAACCCGAAAGGGCGATACAGGCAAAAATTAGGGACAAATGCATTTCACTGCATCAGATGACGCCGATCACCAAAGAAAATTTACATAAGATCAACTCCAATCCAATTGCTCTGGTCAAAAGTAGGATTTTGGGTAGTCTTAGTTTTTAGGGTCAGTAGAGGTCGTTGGATTCAATGTAACCTTTCCCTATTTGCCAATTCCATTGTATTTTCCATGGAGCTTTGCATTTAGCAAGCTACCATTCTTCAATAAAATTAAACCTTTTTCTATTCAATTTCTTCATCTATGTTATCTCTATTTTCATTTTTGTTATGAAAATTGTTATCTGTTAATAATTTTGAAAGTGAAAAGTTTTCAAACTTAAAACCGTTTTTGAAAACGCTGTTGAAAGATATAAAGTTACTTTGACCAGTGGAAATATCTGAAGGACATCTTCATTCCCCAGTAAGTCTCAATGTTGCAGAAGCACTTTTAGACCATTGCCCCAACGCAAGTCCCCAGCGAAACAAAAGATGACAACACTTTTGAACTGATCCAGTAATCTTCAATGATTTTCAAGACTTTAGAGAATCTCCCTAGTATCTTCAAAGTGATACCTATTATTAAGGACCCGCTCCCAGTGGAATCATCTTTTCCTCACTGAAGTTGCTATATTTTCTTCAGGGAAATTTCCCCAGGAGATTTCCATATTCTCCCTAAGAAGTCAAGATACTTTCCCCAGGGAAGTTGATGTACTTTCCTAAGGAAGTTGATGTACTTTTCCCAGGAAGTTGCTACCCTTTCTCCATGAAGCTGCCTAGCTCCACACTTCCCTAATGAAGAGGATATTTATTTTATCCCCGGAAGTCTCTAATCCTAAGATGACTCTCCCAGGGAACAAGTCTCCTTTGATCAGAATTCAGATTCATGATGGCAATCCTCTCCAGTGAAGTCATGATATCATATCCCCAAGTGGAACAATTATTCTCACCAGAGAGTTTGGAACTTTGAAGCAAGATTTAGTTCCGCCATCAACTTTCCTATCTCTTGATAGGTGTACTTTTGCAGAGGTCGCTGGGTATCCCCGTCGAGATGTTTATTTCATCTCCCGTCTCCTCCCTTCGTCTATTTTGTTAGCATATGCATGAGCATAAGCATAAGCATTGCATTATCATTTAGACATACACATTAGCATTTGTATGTTTGCTATCCTTGTTGTCTTTTGTCATTACTTTGGCTGTGGTTACCGTCAAGTAATTGGGTTTTTCCGTTCTTGATGTGTGATTCACAAGTGCACAAATAACGTCAAAGTAATATAAAAGATTATCGATCCCACAGAGACCAAACGTCAATCTATCGTTCGCTAGTCTTACGATGTTTATCTAAGGAAAGTCAAATAAAAGGTTAGATTGTGCGAAATAAAAGTAAAGTGCGGAAATACATTCAATAATAAAACAACAGGCATAGATGCAATTCATATAGCTACATAGTATTCCAAATGTGTACTGATAGGATGCCTTATGGGGTAATGTTTTCTACTCATGAAAAGAACTAATTTAATGGGAACTGTCGCTTTCGCGTAATCATAACTGAGTTTATCCCTAATCGATCCCTCTTATTGTCAGTTTTAAAAAGGCGCGTATTGTGTTAGGATTAATAAACCTATTTTTAAGAAATATAGTTTCTTAACTTAGTTGAAAAGTATTTTGACCTAGAATTTCTAACAAAAAGAGGTCTTGCGAACCGGACTTTAAATCCATAAATGCGTCCGAAAACAATTTTAAAATTGGTTTTCTTAAACATTAAATATTCCTAATTAACCGAGTCAAGCGCTTTCGCTTCCTTGGAACAGTTAAAACTAACCAAATTTATCTAAAGGTTGGACGACTTTCGATCTTACCCAATAGATTTTAAGTACAAAAAATAAGTGTTAAAAGTTAAAATAACCCTTAAGTAATTCTATCGACAACCGTATGCCTTTGGGTATCCCTAGATCCAATGTGTGGCATCCCCTATGGCGTCCGCCATGGTGGAAGCCATGTGTACAATTCCTCAGAAAGTAGGTTTTTAGCTCGTTTTTCCTTCATTTCTTCTCGAGTAGCCTTGAAAATACAAAAATATGAAAAAGAAACAAAACAAAGGCATAATACAAGAAAACAGAAATAAAAATCCTAAATAACGTTCCAAGCAAAACATAAGTCCAACCTGTCCAAGAAAACATCATGACAGAAAACAGGGTGATATCCATAAATGATCTAGGCAAAAAGGTCTTATAAGTTCAAGCTGGGATGAAGCGATAGGTGATGACTCAGGGAACCAAGGGTATCAGAATGACACTTCTCCGTAAATACGGACATAAGCTTCATTTTTACACAAATCAATCCATACTACCCTATTGTACCTAGGTCTACTTTCAAATCTCCTTTTGAGTCCTTTTCATTCTGGTGCAATCACATTAAACCCGTTATCCGTATGAAATCATGGTGAAGTGACCGGTTAGTGTTTATGATCTTAAGCATGGGGTTCTGGTACACAAAGTGGTGTAACCCCTTTTATTGGCCCACTTGCAGCTGTGGGGGATCGGATCGTAATCCGCCCTACCAAGTTCAGTACCAGATACCTCTGAACCAACTGACAATGGGAAGATATTTTTGTTTTGTTTTGTCTTTATCATTTTTTTTCTTTTTCGAAATTACAACTTTTTGGGTTAAATGACCTTGTGAGGGTTACCTATACCCGAGTTGTAATTATTTTATTTTAGCGTACCGATCATTCACTTATTTTCATCGATCCTTCACTTAGATAATGTTTTTGGCCGGAGTTGACTGCTAGGATAAACTACTAAGGACTCACTATGGACATTCTATTAAGGCCATGGTACGCAGGGTATCGGGGTTGATTTCTGCATTTGCGAAGCCTAAGGTGTTATAATGGTACCGATGTTTCAAAGAGAATTTTCCAAATCATCCGCATCCTAACTCAAACTTGCCTCAAAGCCCAGAAAATTTTCAGGATAGTACACTATTTGTCAGTAAAATTTTTGGTGGGGCAAAGTAATGAGAGAATAAGATTATACTGCGGTGTGACTCGTTAAACCCAAGTATGTTCTAAAAAAAAAGAAGAAAAATATGAAGGGAAATGAACTAAAATGCGATGACAGAAATAAATAAAAAAGTTCGAGATAAAGCGGGAAAATAAATAAAGTTTCCTCCCACACTTAAATTGAACATTGTCCCCAATGTTTCAAAATAAGTAAGGGACGAGGTACCTAAGGGGCCTAAGGCATGCTGCCAGTGTTGTCGCCAGCGTGCAGCGAGTACCTAGGGCGATAAGATCTGCTGCAACGATGGTCGTTCTGAGAGGCATTGAACGCGTCGAATCGGGTGGTCAGAGCAGATTGAGATTGCATAATGCTTTGCATGGTCTGGCTCATCTGCTGCTGAGACTCTTGCATGAATCTCATATTCTCAGTTAGTTGTTGCTGAATGGTGGTGAGCAAGTTGTCACGTCTCTCCTCTCTGGCTAATTGTTCTCGCCACATCTGCTCAGATATATAGAAGTTGGGAGCGGTACCTGCATAATGGTAAGAGGAAGACGGTGCAGTGTGTGCTTGTGGTACACGGTGAGGCGACATAGTATAATCGGGAGATCACTCTCGTCGGTCATACTCGTCATCAGTATCATCGCCATCACCTACATGAATATTTGGGGGTACTGGTCCTGTAATGGGTGAAGCATCTAAATCATAGGTCCAGTTCCCCTCAATAGTCACATCCGTGCGTCTAGTGCAAGGCAAAACGATATATGGGATAGCCCTCCCGTGTATCATAAGCTCGAAGCCCCCTTCCTTCCTGACCTTGCACAGTTTCATATCTTTTAAAATTTTCAAATTAATTGTGTGAGGAGGAAGAGGTTCTAAACTGGCTATCTCAGCATCTAGGTTCAGAGCCTTTGCAATGGACATAATAAGTCCTCCAAAGGCAATGGTCCAAGTGCTCTTAATAGAGGCATTCATATGGGCAATCATGAACGGAACCACATTAAATCTCCTATTTGTAAGGCACCCCTGCAAGAATAGTAACTCTTTTGCGTTTACCTTGTGAGGATTCTCCCGGGCAAAGACAGTACAGGCTAGCATGTAGCAAAACACGCGGATGGCCGGGTTATGGATCCTGGAGGAAAGTATCCCTTCGAAAGATGAAATAGTGAAATTAGACAAAACTGTTCCAGAAGGAAAATGCCTCCACAGACCATTCTGAATCCAGAGGTGCTTCACTGGAAGTGCTCTTGATTGGCTGCATTTTGTGGCAAAACTTTAGAGTTTGCATGTATGTCATACTGAATGTTAAGACATACTTAATGATGTGTGTGCAGGGTAAGTTAACTATAAGTTAAGCTGAATGTCATACAGAATGTCATGACACTGACCGTATGACATCCAGCGGGCAAGTTAGTTTTTCTGGTATCTAGAAATCAGGAAACAAATCAGGAGCTCAAGCTGAAAGACAGGAGACATTTGAGAAGCCCTAAAGTGAAACAAATGCTCCAGAATTAAAGGGCAAGCGTGCAGAGAATTGAAGAGTAGGGTTTGTTATGATTAAACCTAACTATGTGCACCAAGGCCAAAAGGACTAACTGCATTATAAGTATCAGAAGGAGCAATCCTAGAAATCAAGCTCTTGACAGAAGATCATAGAATGCAAATTATAGAGTCCGTGTGAGTGAAGAAGGTTGTTCTTCACGTGAGTATTGTGAGTGAAGAAAGTGTGTTCTTCACGTGTGAATTGAGTCTTAGAAATACTTGTTTACCAAGCAACTGTCTACTGCATTGGTTAGGTAGGTTCTAGGCAGTTGTGTCACTCAAAGCTTTTAAGCAAGAGTGTGTGTCCCTTGATCAAAGCTTTGAAGCAAGATAAAGGTGTGTATGAAGTGTTTCTTCATCTTTACTCTGTAACCGTAATTGGATATCACTGTTGTGTGATTGAGGGGGAGTGAGTGGGAATACTCAGGTCTAGAGTGTTGCTAGGTTGAAGTTTCATTGGGTAGAGATTAAGTGAGAAGTGCAAACTGGTTGTTTGACTTTGAATTAATTCTGCTAATAGTGAATTTCCTCCTTGGCTTGGTAGCCACCAGATGTAGGTGTTATTGACACTGAACTGGGTGAACAATTGCTGTGTTATTTACTGCTTTTACTTACAGTTTAATTAGTTAGTACAGTAGTCAATGTCATAGTGGATGTTATAACTTTGGCAATAACATCCATCGTGTGCTTGCCAGAATTTCAACTAGCATCAGAGCAGGCATCTTGCCTGTTTATTCTGGGTGAGATCTAGGGAAATAAATTATGGTACTATGGATAAAGATATAGGATTCACTAATAAACCTCCAATTCTGGATGGTTCTAATTATGATTATTGGAAACCTAGGATGATTGCATTCCTAAAATCATTAGATAACAAGGCTTGGAGAGCTGCACACTCTGGCTGGAAACATCCTGTGAAGACTGACAAGGATTGAGTAGATGTGTTAATTCTTGAAGAGGAATGGAACAAAGAGCAAGAGGCCTTAGCTCTTGGGAATTTTAAAGCTTTGAATGTGCTCTTCAATGGCATAGACACAAACATCTTAAGACTGGTACACCACTGTGAACTAGCAAATGATGTTTGGGACACTCTCAGAACTACTCATGAGGGAACTTCCAAGGTCAAAATGTCAAGACTTCAAATAATGACCACCAAATTTGAAGGTCTGAGAATGAAGGAAGATGAGACCATTCATGAGTTTTACATGAATGTTCTTGAACTTGCAAACACCTCAGAAGCCTTGAGAGAAAAGATGGCTGAAGAGAAGCTTGTAAGGAAGATTCTCAGGTCCTTACCTAAGAGGTTTGCCATGAAGGTCACAACCATTGAAGAAGCTCAAGACATATGCAACATGAAAGTGGATGAACTCATAGGTTCTCTCTAAACATTTGAGATGAGCATATGTGAACAACCTGTAGAGAAAAAGAGCAAAAGCATAGCTCTTGTCTCAAACACTGCTGAGAATTCAGAAGAAGAGGGTGGTGAAAAAGAGGAGAATTTGTCAGAAGCAATAGCCTTGCTTGGAAGACAGTTCAATAAACTGATCAAAAGGATAGATCATAAGTCAAAGTCCTATGGCAAGAACACCTCTTCTGATAGCAGCAGAAGGGATAAGTCTGAGGAAAACTCCAATCAAAGCAAATGAGAACAATGCCATGAGTGTGAGGGATATGGACACATAAGAAAGGAATGTCCCACCTATCTCAAAAAGAAAGAAAAAGGCCTAACTATCACTTGGTCTGATGGAGATTCTGAGAGTGGATCAGAAGATGAGTCTGCAAAACATGTCACAGCTCTGAAAAGTGTATGTGTATCTAATGGTGACTCAAGTGAAGGTGAATTGACTTATGATGAACTTGCTGATTCATTTAAGAAGTTGTGCAACAGAAGTGGAAAATTATATCAGCAAGGAGAGCAACAGAAGAAACTCATAAGAGAGTTAGAAAGCTGAGAAGATGGAACATCTTGCAACAATAGAATCTCTCAAAAGTGAAGCCAGGCTGTTGAAATCTAATCTTGATCAAATGTCCAAATCCATAAGGATGTTGAACCCTGGGACTGACACTCTTGAAGAAATTCTACAGAATGGTCAGACATCAGGTAACAGGTCTAGACTAGGATTTGTTGGGAAACAGAAACCCATCTTGGAGATCAAGGGGCCAAAACCTAAAACTCAGAGGTCAAAGGGGATGTCACGACCAATGTCACAACCTCAGAGTCAAAGAAGTACACACCAAAACCAGAGGAACTCTCAAAGGAAAATGTGTTACTACTGTGGAAGGTTAGGTCATATACAAGCCATCTGTTATTGGCTACATGGATTTCCCAGTCATTCTCATCAAGGAAGATTCAAACAGGGTGCTCATGTCAAGAAAAAGCATCATGTCAAACCCAAGAAGGAAGTTCCTAACAAGAAGAGACAATGGGTTACTAAGAATGTAACTCTAGTAGCTCACACTTCTCTAAGGATGCCTACCAAAAGGGATTGGTATTTTGATAGTGGTTGCTCTAGACACATGACTGGAATAGAGAATAGTTTGTTAAACCTAAAACCTCATTCCTCAAGTCATGTAACATTTGGTGATGGAGCTAGAGGAGAAATCAAAGGTGCTGGAAAACTAGATGGCCCTGGTGTTCCAAGACTGGATGATGTCTTGTTGGTTAAAGGACTGACTGCTAATCTCATCAGTATCAGTTAACTTTGTGACCAAGGCCTCAATGTAAAATTCACTAAAGATAAATGTGTTGTCATCAATGAAGAAGGTAAGGAAGTTATGAGGGGATCTAGAGCCAAGAACAACTGCTATCCATGGGAGCCTAGGAGTAACCTCAATGTCCTGGTCAAAAATGAAGAAAAGGATCAAGTATGGCTGGAAAAAGGGAAACAAGTTCTAAAAATAGAAAGGACAATTCCAAAACAGTAGCAAGAGGAACTTCAAAGTCTACTTCAAATAGTAGGACAGGTTATGGTAAATATCGTGTGGACGGGCAAGCCAAGAAGGGATACCCAAAGAATGGTCATCAGGGAAATCTAGATAGGTTATATTTGAACCTGATGGAGTCCATGGAAGCTACTCAGCATACAAAGAGCAATGTCACTCAGAATGTCATAACATCGTTTTGTGACAATCTCAGTAACATGAACTGATATCCTAGTCAGCCAGAGAAAATTGTGAAAAAGTCTGACTGGCATCACCTTGGGAAAGAATGTGAGGAACCAAGAGACTCAGGAGCATACAGTGATCATAAGGGTACAAGAGGCCTCAATGATAATCAATTTGAAAAATCTCTAAGGAAGTTGAGGTCCTCTATTAATGATGGATTATAGCAATTAAAAGTAATAGGGAATTACTTTTTGAAATTTGATCATTTACTATTCAATCAAAAAGGTAAGTTCCCTCCTATTGAGCAATCGTACCTCACTACTACATATACGATACACCCCTTCTATCCTTGGTACCCTCACAAACTATTCATCTTCTAGTCATCCTTCAACAAGCACAGAGAACTCTCTCTCTCACGATCAAATTCACCAAAAATGTCTCAACATCCAACAAATATTCCTTCCAAGAAGATGCCAACCAACTCTGACACAAATTCCGCTGCTAACCCTAAAGAGGCTCTTGAGATAGCTCCTCTGAGAATGCTAACCCCAGAAGGATTGATGGTGAAGAAACCATGAACCTCACATGCAAGAAGACCTAAAGAACTTGTACCAGGTCAGGCTTCTCACTCCTCAACTCATGATGACGCAATCAATGAGGAAGAGGCTAGGCAAATCCACTATGTCATTGCCAACTTGGTAACGAGGGTTCTGATTGAGCCAAATGAGGTGCCAAGGATAGCCATTCCACTTAACTCTGAGAGTCCTACGCATAATTTGGATAATCAAGACAATGTCACGCATGATGTTGAAACATTGGAAGCCACTTCACAAGAGGGCAATAACAAGGGTCAAGGTTCTGAGAATATGGATGTTCACATGCAAGGTGACCAGAATGATGATGTGGCTGACACTATAGATCATAAGGAGTCCTCTGAAAATGATTTGATAATCAAGAGCAATCTTGGTATAGCCAAAAGGCTCATGACGAGGAAAGGGAAGAAGCAAGCTATGCAAAGCAACCCCAAAAAGAAGACTGTAGCCAAGAATACCCCTGTTGGGCCTGCTAAAGCATGGAGCAAGGTGGTTCCAAAGAAGAGGAAGGACCAATCCAGTACTGAAACTGATTCTACTTCAGATGATGATGATGATGTATCTGAACTTCCATCAAAGAAGAACCAACCACTAGCAAGCTTGCTAGTGTCCCTGAGGTTCCAACTGACAACATTTCATTTCATTATCCCTCATGTGTAAATAGATGGAATTATATGGTTCAGAAGAGGCTGGAATTGGAAAGGGAACTGGGACAGAATGTTCTTGAGAGTACAGAAATCATGAATCTCATTCATGATGCAGGATTGATGACAACAGTTAGTCAATTCTCACAATGCTATGAGTTGCTTGTCAAAGAATTCATCGTTAATCTTTCAGAGGAATGTGCTGACAGGAAATCTAAAGAGTTTGGCAAGGTGTATGTAAGAGGGAAATGTGTTACTTTTTCTACAACAACAATCAACAAGTATCTGGGTAGGTCAGATAGAGCGCATCCTGATGTAACTGTCTGAAAATAAACTGTGCCAACTGATAACAGGCAACCAGGTAAAAAGCTGGCCATCAAAAGGAAAGCTAGATGCCAGCAAATTGAGTGTCAAGTATGCTATGTTGCACAAAATTGGTGCTGCAAGTTGGGTGCCCACAAACCATAAGTCTACTGTGGCAACTGTTCTTGGAAAGATCATCTATGTTATTGGGACCAAGGCCAAATTTGACTTTGGGACATATATATTTGATCAGACTATGAAGCATGCATGCATTTATAACATCAAAGGCCCCATTGCATTCCCTTCACTCATTTGTGGCATCATTTTGAAACAGTATCCAAACATTCTCAAGAAAAGTGATGCAGCAAGCAAAAGAGAAAGCCCCTTATCATTCCATTCCAAGTTGTTACAAGGAACTCATGTTCTTGATATTGTTGTAACATCAGCTGAGACATCCAAGTCTAAATCAAGAAAAGCTGAAGTGATTGCCATGCTAAAGGAAACCTGCCAGGAGCTGGATGCTAGGAAGAAAACTCTTGAAGCATTGATCAGAACCCTTGTGCAAACTGAAGATGCTAAGTTCAATGATGAGGATAGGAAAAATGATGGGTCAGAAGAGAAGGATAGCTAGGCAACTGTTTCAGAAAAAGATGCTGCCAGCTCAGAGGAACATTCTGGTCAAGGAGAGGACAGGGATGAAGATGGATCCCTTGATGCTGAGGAGACTAGTGATGAAGAATCTGAGAAGGTTAGTTCCAGTTCTACCTCTGAGGAGGAAGAATGACATGTGCTGATGAAGTGCTGTGGAGCTCAAGCTGCTGGTTGCTGAGTTGTTTTTGTGAGCTGCTGGTTTGAAGTTTTTTTGATCTGAGTTTTTTTGGATACACTTATTTGACAGCAAGAATTGTATTGTTTTTGTGATGCTCTTCATAAGTAATGTTTGTATGTAATGACCCCAATCATATCTAAAGTTATACATTGTGATCTATACTAATTAGTTGGATCTTAATTTGTGGCTAAAAAGGGGGATAGGGTAATAGAAAACAGCAGGTACAGAAAGATGGAAGAACAGGTGGGCTAGCATATGTGCTATTGTGTGCACATGGTATAATCATGCTTGCAGGTGGGAACACAGGTGCTGCTGAGGAGATATGTGATAACAACTGTCTAGTGCTATTAGTAATATGCTATGTGTGTGCATTCCTATGGTGTATATGAATGGTTGTTAGAAATGATTGGTTGATTGTGTATGTTGCCAACCACGTGTGATCCTAGAAGGTGATTAGGAGTTGTGTGTGTCTGCAGGATAGTAGCAGAGAGTGTTGTGAAACTCTTCAGGGGGAGTAGCACAGATGTGTGTACTTCAGGATGTTATCTTGAAGGTCATAACATCCAGAGCAGACTGGATGAAATTGTGTGACTGCAGAGTGTGCAGGTTAAGTGCTCAGCTGGTAAGGTGCATCAGTTGAGGGGGAGTAACCTGGTGTGTTACTCAGCAAAGTGTGACATCTGTAGTGGTAACTAACAGATGGTTAACAAGGTAAGAGCTAACTGTGAGGACTCTGAGAGTGGTTTGAGCTAGTAACTTCCCTGCATGAAAGGGCACATGATAAGTCTTCTGCTGTGTGTAAACTCTGATTTGTTAAACATGGTGTTTTAGCCAAATTTTTTCCAAAGGGGGAGTTTGTAAGTGCTCTTGATTGACTGCATTTTATGGCAAAACTTTAGAGTTTGCATGTATGTCATACTGAATGTTAAGACATACTTAATGATGTGTGTGCAGGGTAAGTTAACTATAAGTTAAGCTGAATATCATACAGAATGTCATGACACTGACCGTATGACATCCAGTGGGCAGGTTAGTTTTTCTGGTATCTAGAAATCAGGAAAAAAATCAGGAGCTCAAGCTGAAAGACAGGAGACATTTGAAAATCCCTAAAGCGAAACAAATGCTCCAGAATTAAAGGGCAAACGTGCAGAGAATTGAAGAGTAGGGTTTGTTATGATTAAACCTAACTATATGCACCAAGGCCCAAAGGACCGACTGCACAATAAATATCAGAAGGAGCAAACCTAGAAATCAAGCTCTTGACAGAAGATTAGAGAGTGCAAATTATAGAGTCCGTGTGAGTGAAGAAGGTTGTTCTTCACGTGAGTATTGTGAGTGAAGAAAGTGTGTTCTTCACGTGTGAATTGAGTCTTAGAAATACTTGTTTACCAAGCAACTGTCTGCTGCATTGGTTAGGTAGGTTCTAGGCTGTCGTGTCACTCAAAGCTTTTAAGCAAGAGTGTGTGTCCCTTGATCAAAGCTTTGAGTCAAGATCAAGGTGTGTATGAAGTGTTTCTTCATCTTTACTCTATAATTGTAATTGGATATCACTGTGGTGTGATTGAGGGGGAGTGAGTGGGAATACTCAGGTCTAGAATATAGCTAGGTTGAAGTGTCATTGGGTAGAGATTAAGTGAGAAGTGCAAACTGGTTGTTTGACTTTGAATTGATTCTGCTAATAGTGAATTTCCTCCCTAGCTTGGTAACCCCCAGATGTAGGTGTTGTTGACACTAAACTGGGTGAACAATTGCTGTGTTATTTACTGCTTTTACTTACAGTTTAGTTAGTTAGTACAGTAGTCAATGTCATAGTGGTTGTTATAGCTTTGGGAATAACATCCATCGTGTGCTTTCCAGAATTTCATTCACAAATAGCACCCGCACCAAAAGGCGGTCCTAGCCTCTCTGCGAGTTCATCGGTACTAAAGGCGTACCCCACATTAAACATTTGGAGAGTGGATAAGATGAAGAATCTGCCAAACATGTCACTATTCTGAACAGTGTATACATATCTGATGGTGACTCAAGTGAAGACGAGCTGACTGTTGATGAACTTGCAGCTTCATATAAGAAGCTATGCATTAGAAGTGCAGAAATATATCAGCAAGGAGGGCAACAGAAGAAAAGCATAAGGGAATTAGAGGCTGAGAAAAGGGAGCATCTGGCAACCATAGACTCTCTCAAAAGTGAGGTCAACTTGTTGGAATATAAATTAGATCAGATGTCAAAATCCATAAGGATGCTGAACCCTGGGACTGACACTCTAGAAAACATTCTACAGAGTGGTCAGAAAGCAAGAAACAAGTCTGGACTGGGATTTGTTGGTGAACAGAAACCCATCTTGGGGTCCAAGAAGCCAAAGGTTGAGAATCAGAGGTCAAACCGGATGTCACAACCAATGTCACAACATCAGGGAAACAAAAGCAAGAACCTGACCAAGAATAGATTCCAAGGGTATAAGTGTTACTACTGTGGAAGACTTGGAAACATTAAACCTTTCTGCTTTAGGCTACATGGATTTCCTAGTCACCCTTATCAAGGAAAATCCAAACAGGGTATTCATGCCAAGAAACAACATCCAGTTAGACCCAAAAAGGATGCTCAGGTCAAGAAACAACAATGGGTTGCCAAAGAGGTTGCTCTAGTAGCTCATACCTCTCCTAGAATGCCAACCAAGAAGACTGGTATTTTGACAATGGATGTTCTAGACACATGACTGGAATGGAGAATCTTTTGATAAAAATCAAACCTCATTCCTCAAGCCATGTAACCTTTGGTGATGGAGCTAGAGGAGAAGTCGTAGGTGCTGGAAAACTAGATTGTCCTGGTGTTCCAGAACTGGAGAATGTCATGTTGGTTAAAGGACTGACTGTAAACATTATTAGTATCAGTCAATTCTGTGACCAAGGTCTTAATGTCAAATTTAATAAGGGTAAATGTGTTGTCACCAATGAAGAAGGTGAGGAAGTCATGAGAGGGTCTAGAGCTAAGAACAATTGTTACTTATGGGATCCTAAAAGTAACTTGAATATCTGTCCCTTGACCATAGAAGAAAAGGAGGATAAACTGTGGAATAAAAAGGGTGGAAATCTTCCAAATATAAAGAAGACCATATCCAAGGAAGCAGTAGGAGGAACTTCAAAGCTAACTCCAGATGATAGAACAAGTTGTGTAAAATGTCAGGCTGGTAGGCAAGTCAAGAAAGGACATCCAAAAGATGGACATCATAGAAACTTAGACCTGTTATACTGGAATTTGATGGAGTCTATGACAAGTGATCATAAAGGAAGCAATGACACTTAGGATGTCATGACTTTGTACTGTGACATTAAGAGTAACATCAATATGAACTCAGTTCAGTCTAAAAGAATTAGACATAGGGATAACAGGCATCAATTTGGAAAGGTTCGTGTGAAGCTTGGAAACACTGATCTACATAGTGCTGACATGGTTACCAGAGATCTCAAGGCTACTCAATTTGAAAATTCACAAAGCAAGTTTAAGACGTGCCTTTATGAGAGTTTATAGAAATTAATGATAACTGGGAATTGTATTTTGAAAATTAATCATCTGGTGATTGGTCAAAATATTAAGTTCCCCCCTCTTGTGTAATATTACCCCTCTAGCACATACACACAAGACTCTTACTACATTTGGTGCCCATACGAACTCTTCATCTTCCATACCTCTTCCAACAAGCACAGAAAAACCTCTCTCTCGCGATCAAAGTCTTCAAGAATGTCTCAATATCCAAAATCTTCCCCTTCCAAAAAGATGAACATCATTGCTGATGCAGATGCTGATGCTAGAACTGATTCTAGCAACCCTAACGAGGTTCTGGTGGTAGCTCCTCTACGAATGCTAACCCCAGAAGGACTGATGGTGAAGAAACCACGGTCTTCACATGCAAGAAGACCTAAAGACCTAGTCACAGGTCAGGCTCCTCACTCTTCAACCTCCATTCCTAATGATGATATCAATGGGGAAGAAGCTAGGCAAATCCACAACACCATTGCCAATTTGGTATCCAGGGTTCTGAGTGAGCCACATGATGTGCCAAGAATATCCATTCCCCCTAACACTGAAGGTTCTGCTCCCCATCTGGATGAACAAACTGATGTCACCCATGATGTTGAAACCTTGGAAACGACCTCTCAAAAGGACACTGACAAGGGTCTAGCCTCTAAAAATATGATGATCACATGCAAAGGGATAAAAATGATGCTGATAAGGTTCAGAAGGATAATGCTGATGTTGTGAACCTTGATGAGTATTCAGACAATGATCTGATTGCCACAATCAACCCTAGCATAGCCAAAATGCTCATGACTAGGAAAGGGAAGAAGGCTGTTGTGCAAAACACTCCTACAAAAGAAAGTTGGGACAAAGAGAACTTAGGTTGGCCCTACCAAAGCTTGGAGCAAGGTAGTTCCAAAGAAGAGGAAGGCCCAAACTAGTTCTGAATCAGACTCTGAATCAGATGTTGCTTGTGATGTCACTGACATCCAACCAAAGAAGAAACCCATAACTAGCAAACTGGTTGCTAGTGTTCCATATGTCCCTATTGACAATGTCTCCTTCCATTATCCATCTAGTGTCAACACATGGAAATATGTTTATCAAAAGAGGTTGGCTTTGGAGAGAGAGCTAGCTTAGAATGCTCTTGAAAATAAGGAGATCATGAATCTCATCCATGATGCTGGTTTGCTGAAGACAGTCACTCAATTTTCACACTGATATGAGTTACTTGTCAAAGAATTCATAGTTAACCTGTCAGAAGAATGTGCTGATAGGAAATCAAATGAGTTTGGCAAGGTTTATGTAAGAGGTAAATGTGTCACTTTTTCTTCAACAACCATCAACAACTATCTAGGAAGATCAGATGCAGCACAACCTGATATAGTTGTTCCTGACAACAAAGTGTGTCAGGTGATAACAGCCAACAAGGTAAAAAGCTGGTCATCAAAAGGAAAGCTAGTTGCCAGCAAACTGAGTGTCAAGCATGCTATGTTACACAAGATTGGTGCTGCTAATTGGGTGCTCACAAATCATAAGTCAATTATGGCAACTATCCTTGGGAAGTTTATCTATGTCGTTGGAACCAAAACCAAATTTGACTATGGGACCTATATTTTTTATCAGACCATGAAGCATGCAGGCAGCTATAGTATAAAAGTCCCCATTGCATTTCCTTCTCTTATTTGTGGAATAATCTTAAATCAATATCCCAATATTCTCAAAGAAAATGATTCTGCAAGCAAGAGAGAAAGCCCTTTGTCCTTCCATGACAAGCTGTTTCAAGGAACTCATGTTCCTGACATTGTCATGACATCTGCAGAAACATCCAAGGAAAGTTCTAGAACAAGAAAAGCTGAGGTTATTGCAATTCTCAAAGAAACTTGCAAGGAGCTGGATACAAGGAAGCAGAATCTTGAATGATTTATCAGGTCTCTTGAGCAAAATGAAGATTCTGAATTCACTAACACTGATGAGGAGAGAAATGATGATGGTTCAAGGGAGGATGATGGCCAGGATGCTGCATCAGAGGAAGCTGTTGCCAGTTCTGAGGAGGAAAGTGATAAAGATGTTGAGGAGGTTAGCTCCAGTTCTGCTGATGAGGAGGAAGATTAATGTGTTGGGACACTGATGTGTGTCTCAGGCTGATGGGGTGCTACTGGTTTTCTTGGGCTGATGATGGTTTGCTGCTGGTGTGACTAGTTCTTTTTTGTTTCCTTGCTTAGATTTTGATCTTTATTTGACAACATGAATTATTTGTATTGCTCATCATGAGCTTTATGTTGTAATAACCCCTAACATATGTGCTTCCATACTTATTTTGATCTATACTATTTAATTAGTTTTGATCTAAATTTGTGGCTAAAACGGAGGAGAAGTGGTAGTAACAGCAGGGCTAGATTGATTTGTGTCCCTCACAGGTGGAAGACTTTTTTGTTGTTGCTGTTGTGCATGTCTGCACTGGGCAGGGTTGCATGATGTCATGATATGTTACTACTGCTCTGGGTGTGTTAACAGGATGCTGTTGCTGTGTGTGAGTTCCTAATATGTGTAGTGTTGCATCCTAAAATTTGACCAACCGGTTCCCATATCTGGTTTATGCTTCAACGCATTTTGTATTCGCATTCGCATACTGCATGCATCACATTTTCTCAGTCAGGTTGATTTTATCGGGATTGCATCCCCTGGCGTTTCAGGCAGTTCAGGCCGGTTTGAATAAGCAGATTTTGAGAATTGGTGTTCGTTCCCTGTGTTTTCAGGCCATCTCGGGGCCCGGGTTTCGTTATGGTTGCGCAATCGTTTTATAATCGATTTAATCGGTCTCCTGGCATTTTTTAGGATTTTTCTTTTATTTTCTAGATTTTTAATGCATTTAATAGATTTTAATAGGGTTTTTTGTTTTTTTAGATAGTAAATAGGTTAGTATTTTGTTTATAGAATTTAATAGTTTTTTTTAATAGTTTTTTTGAGTTTTAAATAAATATTCCTTTTTTTTAGAGATTTAATAGATTTTAATTTTTTTTAAATAGATATTGATTTTCTTTTAATATAATAGTTTTAAATAGATCTAACTAGATATTGATTTTCTTTTAATAGAATAGATTTTTAAATAGATATTAAGGTTTTTAGAATTTATTAGATTTTAATTGTTTTTTTTTTCAAATTTAATAGAATAGATTTTTTTAAAAATAGATATTAAATGTTTTAGATTTTATTAGATTTTATTTGATTTTTCAGATTTAATTAGATTTTTTTTAAGAATAGTTTTTTAGATGTTAATTAAATTTTTCTGTTATTTTTAATAGATTAATTAGGTTTTTATTAATTTTCATGTTAGGATTAATTAGGATTAATTAAAGGTCTTAATTAGGGTTTTTCTTATTAATTTCGTTTTAGGATTAGTTAGGTTTTTGTCAGTATTAATTTTGTTTTGTTAAAGTTTAATCTTTGAGTTTAATCAAGGTAATCATCAATTAATCAGAATCCATTGGGCCAGTATCCAAGTCTGAAGCCCAAATCAGAGGTCCAATTTCGCATGCCAGGTGTCCTATAAATAGAGTGCCACGCGTGTCACTCTTTTGGCTGCCACCTCATTCCTCAGAATCCCTCAGAACCCGCCACCTCACTCTCCACTAAGTGTCTCTCTCTGCCACTTGGCTGATTCTCTCCCCTCCCTCACTCCAAGCGTCTTTCTCTCTCCCTCCTCCCTCTGCCACGCGTCTGGCTCTGAGACCCGCCGGTCCCCTTCGCCGCCGGCCATGCAGCCGTCGTCCCGTCCACTGTAACTTCTCGCCGGAGCCGCCGCAACCGTCATCGGAGAATTGAAAATTCGTCGGAAACTGCAAATTGCAACGTTTTTCACCAAATTCATCCAATTCTTCGTAGATCCAAGCGACCTCCATCGTCATCTTCATCCGAAGTTCATGTTCTTCGTCCTAATTTTCCAGAATTCTGCATCTTCGTCTGAAATTCATCATTTCTTCATCATTTTTTCCCAGATCTTCAAGAACATCTTCATGTTCTTCACCATAAGTTTCCAGAACTTTACAACATTCATCATCTAGTTCACCAGATCACCAGATTCCTTTAAACTTTCGTCCATAAATCATCAGGACGACATCTAGATCCAGGTTTCGTTTGAGTTCCGTCCAGAATATCTTCATCAATCACCATCAGTTTTCCAGGTTTTCTCCAATTATCAACAATCAACGAAGATCTTCAACGAACGATCAATCTTCAACCAGTTTTCCGGGTTTCGTCCGTGCTGCGTAGATCTTCATCGAGCCTTCTCCAGATCTCCTTCAAGACTCTCGTCAGAACCTCTTCATCATCTGTAGATCTCCATTAGCATCCTCATCCAGGTTTGTTTTCTCTTCTCCTCCGATCCATTGCATGCTAGTGATAAGTTGTTAGGTGTAGACTTAGGTTTTTGAGGTTAGCTGGTTTGAGCGATTAGGCTTGAGCATCGGATTTCTGTGAGGTGAAGGGGTTAAAGATTGTTACGTTGAGCTGAGTTTTGGACATTGAGTGATGGCGGCGGTGATCTGAAGGTAGGATGAAGTTTGCGTAGTTGATTTAGGGAGGTTGTTGGTTTCAGAGATCGTGAGATTGAGAGGGTTTCAGTGAGGGAGATGGAGGGAGCGTCGTTTAGGGTTTCTCTGGGAATGATGAACAGTAGCCATGTGAGGGAGAGTGATAATTGGGTTAGGGTTAGTTTTGCTGAGGTTGTGAGTGGATTGGGCTCGGGCATTAGGCCCATTTGGGATTGCTGATCCATCCCCCTTCGTTTACCATTCGCACCCCCTCTCCCATGTGTGAATGCGTTTTGGGCCTTAAGCCCGTTTGCTGATTACACCCCCCGTTTGGGGCCCAAACATGGATATCAGAGCGAATCCTCGCTATTCGCACCCCCCCTGTTTGTTTTTTTCCTTAGTGTTTGTTGTTTTTTTTTCTGGATTAATACTGGGCCCAGTGCAGTGATATCTGCACCCCCCCTCCTGGGCCCAATGTATTTCTGAAGTGAGATAATTGCTGTTGCCACCCCTGTTTTTCCATTTTTATTGAGTTTTCATATTAGTTGCATATAGTTTACTATAAAAATCATAGTAAATCCAAAATTAATCAGAAAAATATTTCAAAAATACCTCCATGATCTTGGATTTATTTGTGATTTTATGAAAATAATAAATTTCATATTCACCCATTTTTCAATTTAATTTGATTTTTCCCATTTTATTAATTTCTTTAATTTTGTACATTTGATACATGTTTTTGTAAATTCGCTTGTGACCAATTGGTGAATAGTTTTGAGTTGATTCTTGTTGGGTTGATTAGATTAGAAGTATAGGTTCCCTTAGAGATTTATCTCACATTTTTGTGATTTAATCTTGTTTAGTTTTGATTAGAGAACATTAGGTTAGTTAGAGTAGGGTTCAAACTCAACATAGGTGCATTATAACATTTTCTTTTAGGGTTTTTAGCATGAATTAGGTTTTGGGACATATAGGGTATGTAGGGTAGATGTAAGAAACCCCCTTAGAATTAATCTTACAATTTTAAATACTATATTACTATTTTTAGTATATTTTACAAATGGAGTGTTTGTTTGGTGTTCCCATTTGGGTTTTTAATGGTGTGTTGGGGCTTTTGGGCTTTGATATGGGGTATGGGGCTTGGCTTGAGCTTATGGAGCATGAAGACATTAAAAGATAAGATTGAAGATCAAATGTTGAAGCTTGAAGATTGTTTGTGCTGGGAGTTGATTGAAGACATAGGAGATAGGAGGTAGGTAAAGCCTTAGAATAGAACAAATTCTTTGTACAAACATGGTAAGCTTCTTGTGCTTCCATTCCTCTCTATAACATAAAGTCCCTCTAGGGTATTAACCTCCCTCCTTTGGAGGGATAAGTGACCTTACCTCAGAGGTAGAACTTTGAGAGAACCAGTCTTTCATGATGATAAACACTTATAGGCTTCCTTTGGTGGTCAATAAGATGTTTTATTATTCCAACTTATTCTGTTAAGTGATTCTCTTCTGGAGTGCTTGCCTTGAAGATGGAGCTTCCCTGAAGCTTGGAGGCCATTGGAGTTTGATTTTGGGGTTCACTTGAAGATGTTACTGTTTTGCAGTTAATCAACTGTCAGAGTTGGATGTTTTTCAGAGCTGCTGCTGTAGGAGCTGGTGTGCTGTCAGAGCTGGTTTTGGGGTTTCTTTTCTTTGCTGTATTGCTTGTTAATTTTCCCTTAGGTTTGAAGTGAAGCCGTTTCACTTTGCCTATTGTTTTCTCAGGTTCGAGGTTGAGTGGGACTCCCTTGCCTCGCTTGTACTGTTGCATTCATGCATTTTACTGCTTTATTGTATATATGCTGTTTCTTTTCCGTCTATCCCCTAGGATCTCTGTTTCTCTCTGCGCAAGAGAGAAATATGACAAACATTAGGTGTTAATCCATGCATGACAACTTTAGGGTAGTTTTTCTTCCCCTTTTTCAAACCCTAGGATTTTAGAGCGTCGTTCTCTTCTATCTCAAAAACAATCAAAAATACAATAAGAGGTTAAACATCAATAAAAAACTGTTCTTGCGTAAAAGACTGAAAACCAATCAAAGTGTCATTTTTGTCCACTTGGACCCGTAATCAGAAGAAAACCTTTTTCAGAAGGATGAAAACAGTCAGGCAAATCTATATCTTTCGTAGCCCGAACTACGTTTGCTCTGATCTTTCATGCTGTATGAAAGTACGTAGGCATAAGATGCGATATCCTAGCGAGCAACCTTCCCCTCCTTTCCCATAGGTAGGCGAACTACGTTGACTCTGATTTCTCGTTCCAGACGGGAATACGTAGGCATAAAGCGCGATACTTTGCCGAGTCATTTTATATTCTTTTAACCCTTGACCTGTAGAATAGATAGAATAACAATCCGTACTAGAAAACAAGCGTGAATCCCGTCGAGTACAACAGACGTGAGGGGTGTTAATACCTTCCCCTTGCGTAACCGACTCCCGAATCCAGGATTTGGTTGCGATGACCATTCCTTTCCCGTCTTTGCGGTAGGTTTACTTCGAGCGTTTCCTTTCCCTCCTTTGGGATAAATAACGCACGGTGGTGACTCTTCTGTTCAGCCGGCGCCGATTTTCGCAGTAGCGACAGCTGGCGACTCTGTTGGGGACTCCAACGGTTCCCTACGCGAGTCAATCCTAGCACTTGTTTTCCCGTCGTGGATTTTGTATGGATTTACGTTTCCTGTATTTTACATTCAGCTTTATATTATTGTGATTACTGCTGTGGGTATGAGGGGGTTCTATGATTGAGAGATAAGCCGGACCTGGGCTTGAGTGCACCTAGAATTAGAGTGGAAATTAGTGGGCGCGTGCATGCTTTGCATGTACTAGTGTCTCATGAAATCCACGCTCAGACGAGGTTCTCCCGGTTGACTTCTTTTTCAACCCTTTGGGTTGAGGGGGTTGTTGGTTTGGAGGATTGTCGACTCTGGGGACCGATCATTTGGAAGTTGGCTAAGTGAGGCCTCTTCAGGACATGATGATGCCACACCTTCTGGGTATCGTATCATCAGTCTTGAAAGTCTGTGACGCCAACGACCGCATAGGATGCCATACCTTGTGTCAGTTATTAGGACACCTACCTGTGAGAGGGGTTGGGACATGCAGGTAACTTGACCTCCAGATTACCGGTTTTCTTGATTGAGGTTCAGTGGTATTTGAGGACGGTATTATTGGGTCTGTCAGAGACCAGGTTGGAGCATCGTGAATGGTCTTGTGCAGTTTGTGGGTCTATTTGAGGCCAATATTGTGGATTGAGCTTCTCAGCCAGGGGCACTTGGTCCTTTGTTGCATTGCTTGCATATTGCATTGTTTGCATCATCATGTGCATATCATTAACGTGTGTCTGTGCTGCAGGTGCATTTTCATACTTCCCGATTCTAGTGCTCCGGACTTCTATCTGTTATTATGAGTACTTTGAGGAAGACGGTTGCGTATAAGTTGCCTAACCCTGATGTGACTTCTCTACTGGGTCTGATTTCCCTAGCTGACGATGATGTGAAGAGAAGTTTTAGAAAGAGTTATGGGAAGCTACTGAATTTGGTTTGCAGACCAACCACATATGAGCTGAATGGGTTATACACATTGATGCAGTTATATGATCCCTCCTTGAGGTGTTTTATGTTCCAGGACTTCATTTTGGCTCCGACCATGGAGGAGTACGCAGAGTTTCTAGAGTTGCCAGTTCAGAACAGAGTGCTCTTCATTCACTTTGATGCTAAGCCTAAACTGGAAGACTTAGCTGTTCCCTTGCATATGGATCCTGCAGAGTTGTTGTTGACTTCCTGGCATGGAGTTTCGGGGTTTTCTCTCAAATTTTTAGTTGGCAAAGCTCAAGAATATGCCAAAAGTGGCTGCTGGATCGTGTTTAACGTTGTTCTTGCTTTGTGCATCTATGGGATTATACTGTTCCCTAATCTGCCTGAGTTCGTGGATTTGGATGCATTCCACTTGTTCGCTGCAGGCAACCCGGTGCCTACCTTGATTGGAGATTTCTATCATTCCTTGCATTATAAGAATGAAAACAGAAGGGGGAAAAATGTCCATTGTTGTGTACCTTTGCTGAATATGTGGTTTGAGAGCCATCTGCCCAAGAAGGGTCCTTTTGTTGAATATGCAAATACAGCTGAATGGTCTGAGCGTCTAATGGGACTTTCTTTAGAAGACATTGTCTGGTTCGATAGAGATTTATTGGGGTCAGAGATTATCTTCAGTTACGTCGGGTTTCCCAAAGTTCCTCTAATTGGAAGGAAGGGCTGTATTAATTACAACCCATCTTTGTTGGTTCGACAGTTTGGGTATGCTTTGAAGAGTCCACCGAAGGAAGAAGAAATACAGGAATCTCTGTATTTCACTGGTGACCTGAGTGGGGAATTATTAGCCAAGCTTCAGCACGCTTGGAATCAGATCTGCAGAAGAGGGAAACCATTACTAGGCAAGAATGATTGTCAAGCTTACATGCCTTACAAGATGTGGATTCAAGAGAGGGTAAGACAGGTGTAGATGCCTTTTCCAGCAGTATCACGTCCCGTTCCTATTCCAGTTGAGGAACCGACTACTGTGGCTATTGAGGCATACGAGCAGGTAGTAAAAGAAAAAGAAGACTTGATAAAGATCAATGAAGAGTTAGAGAAGGAATTGGCTCAAATCCGAAGTGAGAAGAACAAAGCTGTGTATTCCTTCCAACAGCAGACTGAGTTGGTAAACAGGATAGGTGCCGAACTGACAAAAGAGACAAAGAAACGTGAACGCCTGGGAAAAGAATTCAGAAGCTCTCATGATATGTTAGAGTCCAAGAAGAAGTCACTTGATGCCGCATACCGGGAAATTGCTTCATGCAACAGAACGTGGAATGCTACGCTAACCAACAACAAAAAGAGGGAAGACAAATTGAAACAGCAAATTTCTGAACTCGAAGATCAGTTGAAGGCTAGCAAGAGAAAGTATGAAGAGGAGGTTATGACAAGATATAGTCTTCAGAACTCATTGAACAAAGCCATCGAGTGCAAGAAGGAGGCTGGGTCTTAGAAACGGAAGTTAGATGACCGTTTTGGAGAAGGGGCATGGGAGGAATCTATTGGTGATTTACGACGTGTTCTCAAGCGAAGAGATCTACTTGTCGAGGGTTTGCTTACTCAACCAAATCATCCCGAGACTAAGAGATTATTAGAGGAGTACCAGGCGTATGGTCGCACTTGACTATCTCATGTATTGATGTGTATGCTTTATTTGCATTGTGCTGGACATCACCAGGATTGTTGGTTGAGGTCATGTCTTCTTATTGTACGCTCGTTAATATTGTATTCCTGACTTGATGGGATTTTCTGCAATGTATGAGATATTTTTCTATGATTGAGTTTCAAGCTTCTTATTGTTATCACCGTCACCGCACAGGCACATTGGCACTAGAATTGGGGAGTGATATTCCCTAATGCACATACACATGTTGCATTTGTATACACATTCATATTGCATTCACCATGTAATTATTGAACTGTATCTCATTTCCTGCACTTCATCAGGTTTTTCCAGGATTGAAAGTCAACGTCCTCACCGATACTCTACTCGTACCAACTGCAAAAGAGTCATGGACCAGATGCAAAACGAGATGCAGGAGATGCGTGAAAAGCTGGCGCTGTTCATGCAGACGATGGAGACAATTGTGAAGGGGCAGGAAAACTTGCAAACTTTGGTGCAACCATTGCTGGCGAGAAATGCCGGGAATGGAAATGAAGACCATAATTCTGTATATGTTGAAACCATTCATGGGGATGGTACTCCAACGCCTGTAGCTCCACCTGTGGTGAATATACCTGCTGCGAATGTGAACAATGGCGCTGGCGCCGGGAATGGTAATACAAGAATCAGTAATGAGACTGTCATTAACAATGTTGGATTCGGAGACGCCAATCTGGGCGGTGATAATAATGGAGGTAATGGCTTTGGTAACAACGGACTCGGCTATAACGACCAGGGGTTTGATTATGTTAACCAGGATGGGAAGTTTGGCTTCAACGCTCAGGGTTTCGGATATGATGGTTTTGGTAATGCTAATCAGGCCTATGGTGGATTCGGTAATAGAAATGGTGCTGGAATGATGCCTTTTGGACCTGTCGGGGTCGCTCAAGGGTATGGTAACAGAGGACGGGGCCCTATGATGAATCAGACTAGATTTGGTCGTAACAATGGGTATGATGGGTACGAAAATGAGAATGTTAATTGGATGGAAGACCAACAAGAAGATGCCTTCTCTGGTAGGGGTATGGATGGACCTGTGGATCCTGTTAAGAGGATCAAAATGCTTGAGGAACAAATGAAGGGTGTAGTGAATCAGAATACTTCTGGTTTAGATATGACCACAATGGGATTGGTGCCTGGCCTAAGGGTACCGCTGAAGTTTAAAGCTCCCACCTTTAATAAATATAAGGGAGACACTTGTCCGAAGGTACATGTTCGCTCTTACTACAGACGGATGTCCGCTTACTCGAACGATGAGAGAATGCTGATGCATTTCTTTCAAGACAGCTTATCTGGACCGTCACTTGAGTGGTATATGGGACTGGAACCCACTCAGATCAAAACATGGAAGCAACTGGCTGAGGCGTTTGTGACTCATTACAAGTATAACAGTGACCTGGAACCGAACAGGGTCCAGCTGCAAGGCTTGTCACAGAAAACTGGGGAGAGTTTCAAAGAATATGCGCAAAGGTGGCGCGACATGGCGGCAAGAGTGCATCCTCCTCTGGTGGAGAAGGAGATGAACGATATGTTCATTGGAACATTCACGGGGATATTCTACGAAAAGTTGTTTCCTGTTGCGTTGGGCAGTTTCTCTGATCTAATCTTGATGGGTGAGATGATTGAGAATGGTATTAAGGTGGGAAGGTTCCAAGCTGGGGAGTCTACTTCATCGGGAGGTAATAGAAAAGCATTTGGTGGTCGTCGTCAAGGTGATTCTAGTGCAGTGTTTGGTGGCCGGGGCAGGGGCCGAGGAAGAAATCAGTATAATCAGCCGCAGCAGATAGCTAGTGTCACGATTCCGATTCCTCAACAGAGACAACAACAACAACCGCAGCAACAACAGCAGCAGCCACAGCAGCAGCAGGGGCAAAATGCTGGCCAAAGAAGATTTCCGAATGCGAAGCCGAAAAGAGTGTTTGAAGCGCCTCCTTCCACGTACGCGGAACTCTTTCAGACACTGTTGGGGCTGAATTTAGTTGAAAAGAGGACCTTGGCACCGCCCACGGGACCAACCCTTCCTTATGGGTATGATGTCAACAAACATTGTGACTTCCACTCCGGGGCACCCGGGCATGACATAGAGGCCTGTCATGCGTTTAAACATAAAGTTCAGGATCTACTAGATAACAAGGCCATAAATTTTGGACAAGCGGGTCCGAATATAGTACAACAGCCCATGCCCAACCATGGGGAAAATTCTATTTTGACTGAGGAGGGTTTGAATCTGGTCATGAATGTTGATGAACTGAAAACACCATTGTGTGAAGTAAAGAGCAGGTTATTGAAAGGAGGTGTGTATCCGGGCTGCGATGAGTTTTGTCTAGAATGTTGGACCCAAGCTGGGGGTTGTGCTGAATTAAAGAAGGGTATTCATACCTTGATAGATGAAGGCACGTTGCAATTTGATAGGACGGCAGTTGAGAAACCTGTAGAAGTGTTAGCTGATGAGCAAAGTGATGTTGCTACAATGACAATTCCACGGAAAACGATAACTATAACGGCGCCAGCCAGGCGGCCGACGATCACTATTACAAAGGCAGGGCCAATCCCTTATGAGAGCACCAAGGCAGTACCATGGACTTATGGGCTGGAAGCATATTGTGATGGGGAGAAAATTGATATCGGTAACCGACCAGCTGGGGTTGTGGACAATGTCGTCGGGACTGGAGGAATGACGAGGAGCGGGAGAATTTTTATATCGCCTGAAGTAGAGGCTGAACGATTGGAAAAAGGTAAAGGTAAAGTGAATGAAAATGCTCCTGTGCAGAGGAATGAAAAAGAAACGTCACTGAAAGACGTAGAAGAGTTTATGCGTCTCATCCGTAAGAGTGACTATAAAATTGTTGAGCACCTTCAACAAACGCCGTCGAAGATCTCCATATTGTCGCTGTTATTGTGTTCCGAAGCCCATAGGAATGCGTTATTGAAAATTCTGGACACGTCGTTTGTACCCCAAGATGTTTCTGTGAATCAGTTGGAGGGGGTGATGGCGCACGTGAATGCAGGCCATAGCTTGGGATTTACGGATTTTGATTTGACCCCGAGGGGAAGAGAGCATAATATGGCGTTGCACGTCTCAGTTGAATGCAGGGGGACGGTCATGTCCCATGTGTTGGTAGATACCGGGTCTTCCTTGAATGTGCTCCCAAAGAAAGCAATGATGAAGTTGGATATCAGGGGGATCATTTGTACGCCTAGTGACTTGGTGGTCAGGGCATTTGATGGTACACGGAGGTCAGTCTTTGGATCTATAACTTTGCCTCTGCAAGTGGGGCCGAAGGTTTTTGAAACTGAATTCTATATTATGGACATCCAGCCAGCATATAGCTGTCTTCTTGGACGACCATGGATCCATGGTGCTGGGCCAGTCACATCTACCTTACACCAAAAGCTGAAGTACATGGTGGGGGACAGTGTGGTCACAGTTTGTGAAGAGGAGGATATACTGGTCAGCCATTTGTCATCATTCAAGTACGTGGAAGTCGACGGCGAGATTCACGAAACACCCTGTCAAGCCTTTGAGGGGTTGCGCATTAAGGACAAAGTTCCAGGGCCAAGTAAAGCATCAGAGGTGGCAATGTCGTCGTACAAATAGGCCCAGGCTCTAGCGAAGACAGGTGAGACCAAAGGCTGGGGCAAGGTTTTGGATATCCCCGTGAAAATGAACAGATTTAGACTTGGATATCAACCTTCATCATCAACGCCTACTACAGGGGCACCCCGTTTCAAAGGACCAATAACAATTACGGCTGGTGGGGTATATCACGAGACCGTCAACGCTGTTTCAGATTCTGAAGAGGGAGACAGCGATTGCGACATGGACGCCTGGATTCAGCCGAGCGTGCCAGGACAAGGGCTTTGCAATTGGTCTATTCAGGAGACTGTTCCTGTGACAACTAAACAATAATGCTTTATTTTCTTAATTGTTGAACAATCCGGTGTCCTACCCGGGGCATCGTGATTTTGCTTAGGGCCATTCTGCTATGTACATTGCACTGTTTAATCGTTAAATAAAAGGCGTTTTTCATGTACAAATATTGTGATCTCTGTCTTTCCTGTTTATTTTTACAATAAAATGGCAACGTGGTTATTCGCTTTGTATGTGTTTTGAAGCATTTAACCATTTCCTTTGCAGGATTACTATTTTAGATGACCTCTATGAATCGCCTATGACTCACTTCAACTTTGAGCACCCGGTATTTCAGGCCGAAGAAGAGATTGTTGAAGAGGGCGATGTTCCAGAAGAGTTGCCTTGGTTGGTAAAACAAGAAGAAAGAATCATTCTGCCTCACGAGGAAGTCATTGAGATCGTCAATCTGGGGTCGGAAGGGGTTGAAAGGAACATCCGTATAGGGGCCGCGCTGCAGAGCGACGTCAAGCGAAGATTGGTTGAAATGCTCAAAGAGTACAATGATATTTTTGCTTGGTCGTATGAGGATATGTCTGGGCTGGATACGGATATGGTTGTACACCGTCTGCCGCTAAATGAAGAATGCCCGCCGGTTAAGCAGAAGCTCCGAAGAACTAGACCGGACATGGCTGTGAAGATTAAGGAGGAGGTTCAAAAGCAGTGGGATGCTGGTTTCCTAGCTGTTACAAAATATCCCTCATGGGTCGCTAATATTGTGCCAGTGCCCAAGAAAGACGGTAAAGTGAGAATGTGCGTAGATTACCGTGATTTGAACAAAGCGAGCCCGAAAGATGATTTTCCACTTCCTCACATCGATGTGCTGGTCGATAACACCGCTCAATTCTCCGTATTCTCCTTCATGGATGGCTTCTCGGGCTATAATCAGATTAAAATGGCGCCAGAAGACATGGAGAAGACTACCTTCATTACGCCCTGGGGAACATTTTGTTACAAAGTGATGCCCTTCGGATTGAAGAATGCTGGGGCAACGTATCAGCGTGCAATGACGACTCTCTTTCATGACATGATGCATAAAGAGATCGAGGTTTATGTTGATGATATGATTGCCAAATCCCAGACGGAGGAAGAACATTTGGTGAATCTGCTGAAATTATTCAAGAGGCTTAGGAAGTTCAGGCTGAGACTGAACCCTAACAAATGCACCTTCGGGGTGAGATCGGGTAAACTAATGGGGTTTATCGTGAGTGAAAAAGGAATAGAGGTTGATCCCGCGAAAATAAAAGCAATACAAGAAATGCCGACGCCTAAAACAGAAAAAGAAGTGCGCGGGTTTTTAGGGAGATTGAACTACATCGCCCGGTTCATATCTCACCTAACAGCTAAGTGTGAGCCATTATTCAAGCTGTTGAAAAAGGACCAGGCTGTGACCTGGAATGAAAATTGTCAAAAGGCGTTCGATAAAATAAAACAGTATTTGCAGGAGCCTCCTATTTTGATACCTCCGGTGGCAGGGAGACCCTTGATTATGTATTTGACGGTTCTTGAGGGGAGTATGGGTTGTGTTCTCGGTCAACATGACGAGACAGGGCATAAAGAACATGTGATATACTACTTGAGTAAGAAGTTTACTGACTGTGAGTCTCGATACTCAATGCTCGAAAAAACTTGTTGTGCGCTAGCCTGGGCCGCCAAGCGTTTAAGACAGTACATGCTAAATCATACAACCATGCTCATTTCGAAGATGGACCCTATCAAATATGTATTTGAAAAGCAGGCACTATCGGGGAGAATTTCCCGTTGGCAGATGGTTTTGACCGAATACGACATCCAGTATGTTTCACAGAAGGCTATAAAGGGGAGCGTGTTATCAAAGTATCTTGCTGAGCAGCTTATTGAGGACTACCAATCGATGAGGTTTGATTTTCCTGACGAGGATATCATGTACCTGAAGATGAAAGATTGGGAAGAACCGTTGCCGGATGAAGGACCAAAGATAGATTCCAAGTGGCAGTTGATCTTTGACGGAGCTGTGAATTCCTATGGTAGCGGAATAGGGGCAATCATCACTACTCCACATGGGTCGCACATCCCATTTACTGCTCGATTGACCTTTCCAGTTACCAATAATGAAGCCGAATACGAAGCTTGTATTATGGGGCTTGAAGAAGCCATTGATTTGCGAATCAAAAATCTGGATGTATACGGAGACTCAGCTCTGGTGGTGAATCAAATAAAAGGAGAATGGGAGACACGTCAGCCCAATTTGATACCGTATATGAGTTATGCAAGGAGATTGTTGCCTTTCTATGACAAGGTTGAATTGCATCATGTGCCGCGAGCAGAAAATCAGATGGCTGACTCCCTGGCTACATTGTCTTCCATGTATAAAGTTAACTTCTGGAACGAGGCTCCCAGGATTGTTATCTCATGGCTTGATAGGCCCGCATTTATATTTGCCATTGACGAAGCATCTGATGATAAGCCCTGGTACTTTGACATCCAGAATTTCCTGAAGAACAAGGAGTATCCGGCTGGGGCATCCAGCCGCGATCAGGAGACTCTCAGGAGGTTGGTTGGGAATTTCTATCTAAATCCGGACGGTGTCCTATATAAAAGAAATCACGACTTGGTGTTGCTACGCTGTGTAGATGAGAAAGAGGCGAGGTTGCTCATGGAGGAAATACATGAGGGTACGTTTGGTACACATGCTGGTGGGCATGCTATGACGAGAAAGCTGCTGCGGGCAGGTTATTACTAGCTAACCATGGAAACTGACTGTTTCAAGTTTGCGAAGAGGTGTCATAAGTGCCAGATTTATGCGGATAAGATCCATGTGCCTCCGAGCCCTCTGAACGTGATGTCATCACCATGGCCCTTCTTGATGTGGGGAATTGATATGATTGGAAAGATTGAGCCGACGACATCTAACGGACACCGGTTCATTTTGGTAGCAATTGATTATTTTACCAAATGGGTGGAAGCGGCATCATATGCTAATGTGACCAAGCAGGTGGTAGCCAGGTTTATCAAACGAGATATCATTTGCAGATATGGAATCCCTGAGCGGATTATTACCGACAATGGTTCGAACTTAAATAACAAGATGATGAAGGAGCTGTGTCAGAATTTTAAGATTGAACATCACAACTCTTCTCCTTACCGACCCAAGATGAACGGCGCTGTCGAAGCGGCCAATAAGAACATCAAGAAGATTGTTCAGAAGATGCTGGTGACCTATAAGGACTGGCACAAGATGCTACCTTTCGCTTTGCACGTTTATCGTACGACGGTACGCACATCAACCGGGGCAACCCCGTTCTCGTTGGTATACGGAATGGAAGCGGTGTTACCACTGGAAGTTGAGATTCCTTCCCTGAGGGTATTACGAGATGTCCAACTTGACGAGGCAGAATGGGTGAAAGACAGGTTAAATCAGCTGAGTTTAATGGATGAGAAGAGGCTAGCGTCTCTAGCATACGGTCGGTTGTACCAGAGCCAGATGAAGAAAGCGTATGATAAGAAGATACATCCTCGGAGCTTTCAGACGGGCGACCTTGTGCTGAAGAGGATCCTCCCGCCACAAACAGATCACAGGGGCAAGTGGACCCCCAATTACGAAGGGCCATACGTTGTCAGAAAAGTCTTTTCAGGAGGAGCTCTGCTGCTGTCCACCATGGACGGTGAAGACTTTACGTCGCCTGTGAATTCGGACGCAGTTAAAAAATACTTTGCTTGAAATTGACCCGCTGGACAGAAAAAAGAGAGTCCAGACAAAAATGGGGCATCCTGGCGAACCAAAAACAAAATAAAAGGTTCGGGCAAAAATTAGGGATAAAATTAAAAAGATGTACACCCGCGAAGTCGAAAACCTACACTGGGCAGCTTCGGCAAAAAAGGGTATCCCGGTGAATTGAAAACCCGCAAAGGGCGGTTCACGCAAAAGTTAGGGATTTAAGAAGCAAATGACTGCGGTACGAATTTGATACTACGTTACGTGGTGGTTGGGAGAATACTTTGGGGATTCGTTTATCAGATACAATCTCTTCAGAAATTTGAATGCCGGGAAAGCGCCAGAGTCAGGCGAGTCATAGGAGGATCAGCTCATGATGTTTGTCTGCACCATATTGCCGACATATGCACGAATTTGATTTGTCATTGTATACATACTTGTATGTTTGTTGTGCGTAACTTCCTCTTTTCAGGAGTTACATCCAGTGTACAAAACTCTGCCCATTCAGGGGCCTAATCAATAAAACATGTTATTCAGTATTTGATGCTTGTTCTTTACTGTTTTGTATGTGAAAAACGCCAATGTTTTGATAAAACTAGCAGTTGCATAACGTTGCTGGCCCTTGCCAATAATTGCTAAAACTTCGAATTGACTGAAAATGATGTCACTGACGCTAACTTAAATAGATTTGATTGTATAGACTTGTTTTGTCTCGTTTATGGTGTTGCAGGGTTCTTGCCCATGTGAAGTGGATGATCAGAAAATTGTAGTCCTAACCAGAGGCTCGTGACGAAAAGACTTGATCATTATGTGAGGTGAATCCCCACGCAGGTCGTGCTTCATTCCCTGAAGCTGAGATGACACTGTTCTTTACTGAAGAAGGATCAATTTCTCCAGCTAGTCGCAGCTTATCCAAAGGATACTCTCCAGCAGGTCAAGATTAATGCTCGCCACAGGATGTCTATCCTCAGTCCCGAGTTTGTAAACTGTGGCCAGATGGTTTACTTTCCCCAGCAGGGTCGTTTACCCTCAGCAGAGTTTGATAACTTTAAAGTTTGTAAGCTGTATTCAGACAGTGGTGTTTATCCAAAAGGATTCTTCGTCCTCAGCAGAGTCGTTTAGTTTTCAGTGGATTGATAATTCCAGAGTTGTAAACTGTGCCCAGACAGTTATTGCACCCAGTAGGGTTGTTTATTCTCCCCCAGCGGAGTCACTCCCTGTTTCCAGCGGAGCTGGTTAAGATTCCCCGAGAGAGTCGTTTTTTCCCCAGCGGAGTGTTCTCTCCCCAGCAGGTGTTTTCTTTCCTCCCCGTGGAAATTGAAGGTTTAAAGCTTTCCCCGGCAGAGTTGGTTGTATGTCCTGGCATTTATTTTGCCGGAATACTTGGTAATACCCATTCATTCCCCAGCAGGGCGGTATTTGGCCTCAGCAGCCGTGTTGATGGAGCAAGTTTACCAGAGCTGTTCCCAGCAATCGGAACCTGCATTTGCATTTGCATGCATAATCATGTTTGCATCTACCCAGAAAACGCGTAGCATTTCCATGCTGTATGGAGCATTACGCCATTGTCAAACATACGCATTTTGAAAAATAAGTCAGGTTGGTTACCCTTTTGCTCTCAGCTGTGTTTCTCAACAGGAGTAGGGAGTTTTAAAGCCCAGATGTCTTTTTAGACAATCAAGGTCTTGCCTTGAGACATATGATGATGTGATTCAGTTTATTATCATCCCCACAGAGTTACTGATTGAGGTTTTCTCATATCCGATCAGCGGACTGTTTTGTCAAGTTTGTTGCTGCAGTAGCATCTCAGGGTTCCATGAATCAAAATTTCAGAAGTGGTCGCTTGTTGCCAGAACGGGTGTCGGTCATTGGTTTTCAGAATATCCCCAGCTATGTTGATAGAATTTATTCGTGTTGACGAATTATTTCCTCCGTGTTGACGGAATGTGCATCCTGATGAGGACAATTTATGCCTATGTTGATAGGATTTCTTCATGTTGAAGAATCGACTTCCCCGTGTTGAAGGAATATGGAGTCCTATTGAGGACCAAGATTGATTTCCCCGTGTTGACGGAATATGGAGTCCTGTTGAGGACCAAGTTTTATTCCTCCGTGTTAACGGAATATGGAGTCCTGATGAGGACAATTTATGCCTATGTTGATAGAATTTATTCGTGTTGACGAATTACTCTCTCCGTGTTGACGGAATGTGCGTCCTGATGAGGGCAATTTATGCTTATGTGGATAGGATTTCTTCGTGTTGACGAAATGGGAGTTCAGATATGTACAAGAATGGTATTCCTATGATGATATGATTTATTCGTGTTGATGAATCTATTTTTTCCTCGTGTTGACGAGACGTGAGTCCTGACATGGACAATTTATTCCTATGTTGATAGGAGTTCCTCGTGTTGATAAGACGCAAATAAGAGGTCATTGCCTATGCTGATAGGATCTCCTTGTGTTGACGAGATGCGGACAACTCATCCCCAACGAAGTCGCCGGGATTTCTCCGTGTTGACGGAATGAGGATTCCTGATGAGGACAAGTTTGATTTCTCCATATAAATGGAATATGGAGTCCTGATGAGGACAAGTTTGATTTCTCCATGTTGACGGAATGAGGAGTCCTGATGAGGGCAAGTTTTATTCCTATGATGATAGGATTTCTCCGTGATGACGAATTTATGGCTTTTCGTGGTGACGAAATTTGAGGACAATCGTGGATAATATTTTTCCTGTGATGATGGGACCTCTACTCGTGTTGACGAATTTGTTTCTCTTCTGGTGTTGACAAGGTTAGTCCAGTTGTTGACATAGGTGTTTTTGCAAAGATAAGTCAGTACCTGTGGTGTTACATGGGTGGTGGGAGTCAAAATCAGAGTTATTCTCTAATGAATGATTGGTTGTTACCGTGACAATCAGGTTCACTCGACGAATGTCGTTCCACAAGCAGTGGTGCAGTTTATTTCTGCGGTTGGCAAATTTCAGGGTTTCTTTGGTATTCAACCGTCTCGTACCTCGAATGTTTGAAGGTCGTTCGCTCTTCACCCAGTCGGGTCCAAGCCGCTTGAATAGGGGCAGCTGTTGCACCCTAAAATTTGACCAACCGGTTCCCATATCTGGTTTATGCTTCAACGCATTTTGCATTCGCATTCGCATACTGCATGCATCGCATTTTCTCAGTCAGGTTGATTTTATCGGGATTGCAGCCCCTGGCGTTTCAGGCAGTTCAGGCCGGTTTAAATAAGCGGATTTTGAGAATTGGTGCTCGTTCCCTGTGTTTTTAGGCCATCTCGGGGCCCGGGTTTCGTTATGGTTTCACAATCGTTTTATAATCGATTTAATCGGTCTCCTGGCATTTTTTAGGAGTTTTCTTTTATTTTCTAGATTTTTAATGCATTTAATAGATTTTAATATGGTTTTTTTTTTTAGATAGTAAATAGGTTAGTATTTTGTTTATAGAATTTAATAGTTTTTTTTTAGTTTTAAATAAATATTCCTTTTTTTTTAGAGATTTAATAGATTTTAATTTTTTAAAATAGATATTGATTTTCTTTTAATAGAATAGTTTTAAATAGATCTAACTAGATATTGATTTTCTTTTAATAGAATAGATTTTTAAATAGATATTAAGGTTTTTAGATTTTATTAGATTTTAATTTTTTTTTTCAAATTTAATAGAATAGATTTTTTTAAAAATAGATATTAAATGTTTTAGATTTTATTTGATTTTTCAGATTTAATTAGATTTTTTTTTTAAAATAGTTTTTTAGATATTAATTAATTTTTTCTGTTTTTTTAATAGATTAATTAGGTTTTTTTTAATTTTCATGTTAGGATTAATTAGGATTAATTAGAGGTCTTAATTAGGGTTTTTCTTATTAATTTCGTTTTAGGATTAGTTAGGCTTGTGTCAGTATTAATTTTGTTTTGTTAGAGTTTAATCAAGGTAATCATCAATTAATCAGAATCCATTGGGCCAGTATCCAAGTCTGAAGCCCAAATCAGAGGTCCAATTTTGCATGCCAGGTGTCCTATAAATAGAGTGCCACGCGTGTCACTCTTTTGGCTGCCACCTCATTCCTCAGAATCCCTCAGAACCCGCTACCTCACTCTCCACTAAGTCTCTCTCTCTGCCACTTGGCTGCTTCTCTCCCCTCCCTCACTCCACGCGTCTTTCTCTCTCCCTCCTCCCTCTGCCACGCGTCTGGCTCTGAGACCCGCCGGTCCCCTTTGCCGCCGGCCATGCAGCCGCCGTCCCGTCCACTGTAACTTCTCGCCGGAGCCGCCGCAACCGTCATCGGAGAATTGAAAATTCGCCGGAAACTGCAAATTGCAATGTTTTTCACCAAATTCATCCAATTCTTCATAGATCCAAGCGACCTTCATCGTCATCTTCATCCGAAGTTCATGTTCTTCGTCCTAATTATCCAGAATTCTGCATCTTCGTCTGAAATTCATCATTCCTTCATCATTTTTTCCCAGATCTTCAAGAACATCTTCATGTTCTTCACCATAAGTTTCCAGAACTTTACAACATTCATCATCTAGTTCACCAGATCACTAGATTCCTTTAAACTTTCATCCATAAATCATCAGGACGACATCTAGATCCAGGTTTCGTTTGAGTTCCGTCCAGAATATCTTCATCAATCACCATCAGTTTTCCAGGTTTTCTCCGGATATCAACAATCAACGAAGATCTTCAACGAACGATCAATCTTCAACCAGTTTTCCGGGTTTCGTCCATGCTGCGTAGATCTTCATCGAGCCTTCTCCAGATCTCCTTCAAGACTCTCGTCAGAACCTCTTCATCATCTGTAGATCTTCATTAGCATCCTCATCCAGGTTTGTTTTCTCTTCTCCTTCGATCCATTGCATGCTAGTGATAAGTTGTTAGGTGTAGACTTAGGTTTTTGAGGTTAGCTGGTTTGAGCGATTAGGCTTGAGCATCGGATTTCTGTGAGGTGAAGGGGTTAAAGATTGTTACGTTGAGCTGAGTTTTGGACATTGAGTGATGGCAGCGGTGATCTGAAGGTAGGATGAAGTTTGCGTAGTTGATTTAGGGAGGTTGTTGGTTTCAGAGATCGTGAGATTGAGAGGGTTTCAGTGAGGGAGATGGAGGGAGCGCCGTTTAGGGTTTCTCTGGGAATGATGAACAGTAGCCGTGTAAGGGAGAGTGATAGTAGGGTTAGGGTTAGTTTTGCTGAGGTTGTGAGTGGATTGGGCTCGGGCATTAGGCCCATTTGGGATTGCTGATCCATCCCCCTTCGTTTACCATTCGCACCCCCTCTTCCATGTGTGAATGCATTTTGGGCCTTAAGCCCGTTTGCTGATTACACCCCCCGTTTGGGGCCCAAACATGGATATCAGAGCGAATCCTCGCTATTCGCACCCCCCCTATTTGTTTTTTTCCTTAGTGTTTTTTTTTCCTGGATTAATACTGGGCCCAGCGCAGTGATATCTGCACCCCCCCTCCTCGGCCCAATGTATTTCTGAAGTGAAATAATTGCTGTTGTCACCCCTGTTTTTCCATTTTTATTGAGTTTTCATATTAGTTGCATATAGTTTACTACAAAAATCATAGTAAATCCAAAATTAATCAGAAAAATATTTCAAAAATAGCTCCATGATCTTGGATTTATTTGTGATTTTATGAAAATAATAAATTTCATATTCACCCATTTTTCAATATAATTTATTTTTCCCATTTTATTAATTTCTTTAATTTTGTACATTTGATACATGTTTTTGTAAATTCGCTTGTGACCAATTGGTGAATAGTTTTGAGTTGATTCTTGTTGGGTTGATTAAATTACAAGTATAGGTTCCCTTAGAGATTTATCTCACATTTTTGTGATTTAATCTTGTTTAGTTTTGATTAGAGAACATTAGGTTAGTTAGAGTAGGGTTCAAACTCAACATAGGTTCATTATAACATTTTCTTTTGGGGTTTTTAGCATGAATTAGGTTCTGGGACATATAGGGTATGTAGGGTAGATGTAGAAATCCCCTTAGAATTAATCTTAGAATTTTAAATACTATATTACTATTTTTAGTATATTTTACAAATGGAGTGTTTGTTTGGTGTTCCCATTTGGGTTTTTAATGGTTTGCTGGGGCTTTTGGGCTTTGATATGGGGTATGGGGCTTGGCTTGAGCTTATGGAGCATGAAGACATTAAAAGAGAAGATTGAAGATCAAATGTTGAAGCTTGAAGATTGTTTGTGCTGGGAGTTGATTGAAGACATATGAGATAGGAGGTAGGTAAAGCCTTAGAATAGAACAAATTCTTTGTACAAACATGGTAAGCTTCTTGTGCTTCCATTCCTCTCTATGACATAAATTACCTCTAGGGTATTCACCTCCCTCCTTTGGAGGGATAAGTGGCCTTACCTCAGAGGTAGAACTTTGAGAGAACCAGCCTTTCATGATGATAAACACTTATAGGCTTCCTTTGGTTGTCAATAAGCTGTTTTATTATTCCAACTTATTCTGTTAAGTGATTCTCTTATGGAGTGCTTGCCTTGAAGATGGAGCTTACCTGAAGCTTGGAGGCCATTGGAGTTTGATTTTGGGGTTCACTTGAAGATGTTACTGTTTTGCAGTTAATCAACTGTCAGAGTTGGATGTTTTTCAGAGCTGCTGCTGTAGGAGCTGGTGTGCTGTCAGAGCTGGTTTTGGGGTTTCTTTTCTTTGTTGTATTGCTTGTTAATTTTCCCTTAGGTTTGAAGTGAAGCCGTTTCACTTTGCCTATTGTTTTCTCAGGTTCGAGGTTGAGTGGGACTCCCTTGCCTCGCTTGTACTGTTGCATTCATGCATTTTACTGCTTTACTGTATATATGCTGTTTCTTTTCCGTCTATCCCCTAGGATCTCTGTTTCTCTCTGTACAAGAGAGAAATATGACAGACATTAGGTGTTAATCCATGCATGACAACTTTAGGGTAGTTTTGCTTCCCCTTTTTCAAACCCTAGGATTTTAGAGCGTCGTTCTCTTCTATCTCAAAAACAATCAAAAATACAATAAGAGGTTAAACATCAATAAAAAACAGTTCTTGCGTAAAAGACTGAAAACCAATCAAAGTGTCATTTTTATCCGCTTGGACCTGTAATCAGAAGAAAACCTTTTTCATAAGGATAAAAACAGTCAGGCAAATCTGTGTCTTCCATAGCCCGAACTACGTTTGCTCTGATCTTTCTTGCTGTATGAAAGTACGTAGGCATAGGATGTGATATCCTAGCGAGCAACCTTCCCCTCCTTTCCCGTAGGTAGGCGAACTACGTTGACTCTGATTTCTCGTTCCAGACGGGAATACGTAGGCATAAAGCGCGATACTTTGCCGAGTCATTTTATTTTCTTTTAACCCTTGACCTGTAGAATAGATAGAATAACAATCCGTACTAGAAAACAAGCGTGGATCCCGTCGAGTACGATGGACGTGAGGGGTGCTAATACCTTCCCCTTGCGTAACCGACTCCCGAATCTAGAATTTGGTTGTGATGACCATTCCTTTCCCGTCTTTGCGGTAGGTTTACTTCGAGCGTTTCCTTTCCCTCCTTTGGGATAAATAACGCACGGTGGCGACTCTTCTGTTCAGCCGGCGCCGATTTTCGTAGTAGCGACATGTAGGAATGTATGTTAGTTGTGTGAGTTTTGGCTGAAGCTGCTAAGATGTGTGTGTGTTTTTTGATGGAACCTAGTAGTAGTAATATAACTGCTAGATTTTTGTGTGTCTACAGTGTGTTTGCAGAATGTGTGTGGCTGTGCATCATTTCAGGGGGAGTAGCACAAAATGTTTCACATAAAGTCGTGACATATGTAGTCTAGGCTGATAGGTGATTCTGTTCTTCCGGATGTCATCCTGAATGTTCTGACATCCATAATCCAGAGCAGTCTGGATAAATATGTGTGACTGCAGGTTGTACAGGTGGTGTTTTCACTGATGTGCTGTGCATCATTTGAGGGGGAGTATCACAAAATGATCCATAGATTATTGTGATACTTGTAGTATGGACTAGCAGGTAGTTCTTAGGGTGTGAAGATGACTCTGATATGATATTATAGCTGTGTGTGTTGTTAGCTAGTAGCTTTCCTGCATATATGGTATGATTTCTGCTGCTTGTGATCTCTGATATGTAAACAGAGTGTTTTAGCTAAAAATCTGCCAAAGGGGGAGTTTGTAGATGCTTTTGATTGGCTGTATTTTGTGGAAAAATATTGGAGTATGTGTGAATGTCATAACTGATGTTATGACATACATGAAGGGTAGTGTTAGGCTGAAGTGTCATTGGGTAGGTCTTAAGTGAAGAGCGCAAACTGGTTGTTTGACTCTGAATTAATTCTACTAATAGTGAATTTTCTCCCTGGCTTGGTAGCCCCCAGATGTAGGTGTGGTTTGCACCGATCTGGGTAAACAATTACTTGTGTTATTTACTGTTTTCATTTACAGTTTGTCATTAAGTTTTGTAGTCTGTGTTACAGTGGATGTTATAACATCTGTGATAACATCCATTGTTGGGTACCTAGAATTTCATAGGGTTTTTATGCCCCAATAGGCCCTGTGTTCTAATTCAAAGGGTAGTGTCGCAAATGCGAAAAACACCCGGCAGAAAATAGAAGAGTCTCCACCTTTCGTTATTTATCCTGAAGAAAGGGAAAGGAAACGATTGGAAAAACCTAACGAAAAAAAGGGAAAGACGAGGTCATCGCAACCAAGTCTGGATTCGGGAGTCGGTTACGCAAGGGGAAGGTATGAGCACCCCTCACGTCCGTCGTACTCGACGAGATCCATGCATTATTGTCTATCTAAAAGGGTGATCATCTATCTAGCTAAAGGTCAAGGGACAAAAGAAAAAGAAAAGAGACTCGGCAGAGCATCGCCGCTCTGTGCCTACGTATTCCCTCGTGCAATGGGAAAGTCAGAGTCAACGTAGTTCGGCTAACTACAGGTGAAAGGGGGAAAGGTTGCTCACCAAGACATTGTGTCCTATGCCTACGTACTTTTATCTGGTATGAAAGATCAGAGGAAACGTAGTTCGGGCTAAAAGGCCACAGGCTGGTTCAAAAGTTTTTAGGCTCGTGTAGGGTTAACAAGTAGTTCTAGCAGTTGGTGTATGCAGCTCGACCATTGGAGACTTAGGTGTTACCATTTGCGGTAGAACTAAAAGTTAACAACACTCTTTCATCTGAAAAGATTTTCCTGATTAGAATCCCGAAGGATGAAAAAGGTTTGAAGTGTTTTTGTGTTTTTTAGAGAAGAAGTGTTTTGAATTTGAGTGTTTATAATGTATGTTGTACTAAAGTCTAAAACCTAGGAGTGAATACGTCGCATATCGTCCTAAGGACGTATACTAAACACTCTAGGCAATTGAGAGGTGGCCTCCCAATCACCACTTCCCAAGTATAAGGCTCATGGCACAACATCTATTATCTTTATTAAGTATGTTAAGATTGTATGAAGATGAGAAGAGAAGAAAAGACCACTAATGGGAGACTAATCAATCCTAAAGGTTGTCATGCAAAGTGGACTTAAAGTTGGGATACACAAAGGGAACTATCTAATGTTATCATGTATGGTTTAGCACCTAATGTCTATCATAACCTCAAAAGGTTATAGAACTTATGGGGAGCATGGCAAAGAAAAACAAAAGAAGAAGAAGAAGAAAGAACATGCAAATGTAAACATGCAAACATAAGATGCACAAGTAGAACGAAAGTGGGAGGAAAATAGTGTGGGGCAGTAGCCTCCACAAGCTCATCTCAACCAAGCATGCATATGTGAAATGCAAAGAAGAAAGGAGAAGAAGAAATGCACAAGAGGAAATCACACAAAAGGATGCAAACAAGTCACATATGGAAACCTTAAATGGAAGCAAAAAAAGAAGCACAAAAATGAACAAGCAAGAAACAATGTTATGACCTAAAATTAAGCAAGCATCAACCTTACTATGTTAGCAACATGAATAAAAAGGAATCAAAGCTCAAAGGATCCATCAAAGTCATATCCAAGTCAAACTAGGCCAATGTGTATGTATGAACCTCCCTTTGGGGTAACTTGACTTGTAAGTTACCTCAAAATTAGGAAAATGATTCAAAAATAACCAAATAAATGCACAAAGTCCATAAACATGTTGGCAAACAGAAGCCAAAAGATCACAATCAAAATCAATTCACAACACCACCAAAGAAATTGATTCACAAGGGTGTTCCATTGTGAATGAGGATTGTCGAGGGTCAAATGAAATGCAACAAAAGTCAACTAAACAGAGGCAAAAAGGTCCTCAAAAGTCCATCAACTCATCATGGATATGAGGATGACTTTCAGTCATTGGATCAAAAAGAGAGAGGAGAAACAAAACAAGAACTAAAATAAGTCAAGAAAAAGTTCAATTAAAACACTTCTAATCCAATAATCCCATTTTAATTCAAAATAAAATCAAAAAATAAAATAAAAATTTTATAAAAATAATAGACATCTCAAAGTGTCCAGAAACTATTTTTTTTTTTGGAATTTTTGGATCATTGGAAGTATTTTATTTGATTTAAAATGCAAACAGAAACAAAACAAAAATAAAAAATAAAATAAAAAGAAATAAAAAACATGGTGCAAATAGTAAATAAAAAACGTATAAAACCAAACTGGGCTCAAACAGGGGGTGCCAGAAGCAATTTGAGCCCAGATCCAAATGAAAACAGTCAGCCAACAAGGACTGACCTCAACCACATGACGAATTTACCAGTCAAACCATCCAAGGATCCAGAATGTGCCACGCGTGCCATCAGAAATAAAAAAACCAAACAAAACAACAACCACTCGATCAAGCCTAGGTTGAGCAATCAAACGGCTGAGGGACGAGATAGTGAAACGCACCGTTTCACTTAAAGCTCAGTCAACCAATCCTAGCCTTACATTGTGATTACTAGCCAAACATCCAAGGGCCATCAAGCTGCCACGCAATAAATGAAATCCAGCACCAAAAAGAAATTAAATGAGGACCACCAGATCAAGGTCCAGTCAAACAATCAAATGAAGATCCAATGGACAAGATCATGCCACGCTATCACCTTCCCCATTCAAACCAAAACGAAGGGAAAACCAGATGGCCGGAGCACGGTGGCTCCGGTCATCTTCTCCGGCGAGACAAAAACATAGGTGAACATTCACTTAACCAAATCAAGCAAACTTTATGTCTAAAATCATCTACATCTCATGTAGATCACGAATATGCTTTTAGTTTTCATTTATCATGCACACACAAGCCAAATCAAAGAGATACCATTTGAAGCTCAAAACACAAATCATCACCAATGCCAGTCAATTTTAGTTGAAATTAATCTACACATTTCCTAGGTCATCATCATGCAAATTTGGCGTGCTAATGCATCACAAACAGAGTGAAAAAGTTAATTAAAGGTTACCTAGTGAAAAGCTTCCACCGAGCCTTCTACACTTGAAGAAACTTGATGAAACTCTCCAGAATCACTCAATGAAGCTTGCTAGAGACGATTCTGCCCTTGAATTTCTTTGAGAGAGCTTGAATTTGATTTCACGATTTTGGAATGTCACTTGAATGCTCCAAGTGTTCTTGAGCTCCTGGGGCACGAATTGGCATGAATGATGCTTCATTCTTCATCTAAATCATTTATATGTTGGACCTAGAAGCAAATGGAGGCCCAATTGTGGCTGAATTGTGAGAATTTGTGAAATGCCCAATTCTGATTTTGGAGCTTCATGCACGCGTGAAAATGCACCAATTTCCCTTGTTTCTTATTCAATTCACTTGCTGGGAGTTCAAACTGATCATGTGGATGAGATTCATGCCTTGAATTGATCAAATGGTGGAGATTTGATTATCAAACTTTCACTTGAAATGGCATTTGAAAGGCACATGAAAATGACACCCAAACTGAAATCCAATGTATGCATCTTGTTTTTTATATCTTTGGCACTCAAAAAATGCATAAAGTTGGTACAAAATGATCCAAAATCAATTAATTCCATTTTCTCCTTTTAAGCTTTTCTTCATGAAAAAGTCAAACACCAACTCTTCAATCCAAACCAAATCCATGACTCCTTGATGTTTGGTTGAACAAATTACCTCATTTGGAGCACATTTTATGTTGGAAAGATTTTCATTTGAAGTGTGCAAGATAGTGAAATGGACCTATAATGAAAATGACCTGTAATCTTACTTTCCCAAAATACCCCTGCCTTGCAAGCCTCATAACTTGAGTTCTACAAATCAGATGAAATACTTCTAGTACTCTTTGGAAAGCTAAGATAATGAGGATCAACTTTCATGTTTAGGTTAAAGTGAGGAGAAACATCCTTCTAGGTCAAAAGTTGCTTAGAAGTTGGTTGACTTTTGTTGACCAAAATCACATTCATCTGATGACCTGTAACTTGTCAGCATTATAACTTGAGTTCTAGAAATCAGATGAACTACTTCTAGTACTCAAAAGAAAGCTAGAAACATGATCTAAATGTTTCATGTTGGGGTCGAGATGAGATGAGACTTGTGTCTTGAGATAGGTGGTCTTGAAGTTAGGCACTAAATAGGGGATTTTACACTAAGAACCCTAATTTAGTAACTTCTCACACTCTTGATTCTTCTTGATTTGATATTGAAATGATATATTAGGCATTTCAACACAACATTCCATGACCATAGAGGCTTGGAATTGAGTCTTAATCTCCTTCAATTTCATAGTTGACTGAGGGTTGACCAGATGAAAACCCTAACTGCACCACCTTTGACTGTGGTTCCTTATGCTTGATATAATGACTTGAGCAAGCTCCAACATGGCTCTCAAAGCACTCAATGAGCTTTCTTAACATCCATGAATTCACAACCCTCTGATGATCTTTAATTGGCCTCCAAGTTAGGAGCTAATCCACATAAACCCATCAACTCTTCCAAAGAGCAATGACCACTTCCTGATGACTTGATGACCATTCATGCTTGAGTAAAACCCCTTGCTTAGGCTCAAAAATCTTGGAAACCTCCTCTTGCTATGCACAACCTCTTAATCACCTGTTCAATGAAAAATGCTATGCAATGCAAATGCTAGAAGAAAATGAAATGAAACATAAACCAGGTTAAGAAAAGGTTGGTCAAATTTTAGGGTGCAACAGCTGCCCCTATTCAAACGACTTGAACTTGAATGAGTGAAAAGCGAACGACTTTCACGTCATCAAGGTGAAAGACGGTTGAATACCAAAGAACCCATAAATTTTCCAACCGCAAAAAATAAAACTGTAAACAAGAGCCTCCCGAGATAACTGCTCTGATCACGAACATACTCCGCTGGGGAAAAGAGAGACTTAACGAGTAACTCTGCTTGAGGAAAACTATAAAAAGGGGAATATTTCAAATTGTCGGAATCTGGATATTAAACGAACAAAATGAATCAATGAAATTTGTCGGAGCCTGAACGTTCAACGTAGGGACCGATGTAACACCCTTCTAACCCCGCAGAATAAATATAAATAGATCAGAGTAATTATCATGCATTTCACAAAAGGGTGTCACATAAATTTTCAAAACATCACACAACACCTGTCATGCTCAATAATATAAAAATAACTTCCTGCTTTTCATACACCTTCACATTAACATGTAGCAGCGGATTTGCTTTAATCATGATAGACATAATAAAAGTCTCATGTTCATCTCATTTTTAATACTTAGGCTTAAAAGCCAATTCTTCATATAATTCAAAATAACAGCAACAAAATAAAGTAGAGTACATAAAATATCTCTCCAAATATGAAATCAAAATATTCCCCGGTGTTACATAATCAGAGCATGACTCGACCCAAAATAAATAAAGACACAACTCAAGCTACTCCAACGGCTACCTCGTGCTAGAAGCAACTCTACTCCTCAGTACCTGAGCGATGTCGTATAAAACATCATTCCAACAGAAGGGTGAGAATTCACATAATTATTGAAATTATAAGATAATATATAATTTAAGGCATACAAACATAATCACTATTATTCTCACACTTCAAAAGTTTCGGCAACACCATATTATTCAAGTAACCATACTATTCACAAGTATATATCCACAACTCCATAATTCACCAGTTTATCAGTTCCACATATCACACATAATCTCATAGCACATAAATATACATAATGAGACTCAATGCAAAACTCAATGCAAGACTCAATGCAACTCATGCCATGTGGTACCAACACTCGTTATTATTTTTCGGTTTTTACACTTAAACCGGGTCCGTTCCCTAGACCAATAACACACAAAAAAGCCCATTCCCTAAGCTTTCAAACCCCGCTCTAGGTTTGGGACAAGTCACTAGCTCCCACGGAACTAACAAACATTGCCTCTTGACACAAATGATGCGTTATGCAATCTCAACAATCATATGCAATTAAGACCATACACAAATCTTAATTTCAACGCATATCTTCAATAATTCATCACACTTGAATTACCACACATTTGCACATACACAGGCATTAACACAATCTAATCTCAAATCACAAAACACATAATGCCGATTAAATATAAAATAATTAATCCATCATCAATAATTAAATTCAATATTCATAAATAGTCAATATTAAATAGTTAATCCAATACTCAATAACCAATTCAATATTTAATAAGTAATTAATACTTTAACAAGCAATCATTATTTAAATAAATAATCAATATTTTAATAAATATGCAAGAATATTCAATAAATAAATAAATCTTTAATATTTTAATAAATATTCAACATCTTAATATAGGTTTAATATTTGAATAAAATTCTATATTTAATAAAGTTTCTATATTTTAATAATAATCAATATTTTAATAAGTTCCAATATTCATTGAAGTCTCAATAATTTATATAAAGTTTTAATATTCTATTAATGTTCTAATTTCAATTAAAAGTCTTTCGCTACAGAATATTAAGTCATGTATCACTTCATTTGGTTTGCTATAGCAACTTGGAGAAAATAATATTGTTTCTAGTTTCTACACTACATGAATTATCTTTCTTCAAAGCCTATATCCATTTCCTATGATTTTGCTTTAGCACTACAAAGCCTATATCCATTTTCTATGATTTTGTTTAAGCACTACAGGGAATTGAGAGTATGTAAGAGACACATTCTATTTCCAACTAATTCTTACTACAGTTCGAGGATAGAAGTAATATAATGAAGAAACAGCCTCATTTTGTTATAGAATCACAAGGGTAGAATTCACTTTTATAGGGCCACCTCATGTAAAAGTGAATTATTTATATATAAGGAAGTAATATCTAATTCGCTACAGGGGAAAATACATTAAAAAAATGAATATTTTCTGAAAAGTGAATACTCCATTATATACAACATTAATTTCCTTGTTTTGCACTACAGTTATAAAGAAAGGCACATGCTAATACTTACTCAATTTATATAGGATACTTATTCAATTTTATTAATAAGTTGCTATAGGATATTAATTTAATGAAATATTGACCTTTCATTCTTTCTAGCGCTCCAGTAGTCACATTCCAATTTACTCATTACCAACCACTTCCATGCGCTACAGTTGATGAAGAAGAATAAAAATTACAATCTCTATGCTATTCTATCTGGTTCACTACAATAGTGATTAAAGGCATAATGTGTTACAGTATCATAATTTGTAAAAGGAATCACGTTTATTAGATAGAAAAGAAAAATAATATGACGCTACTGTTCATCAAATATATATATTCCAATTCTAATTCTAACAAATTTACTCTAAATATTTAATAGGTCTCTATAGTATATCAACATATTAATTTCAAATACAATTAAATTAACACATCTCAAAAATTATCTCTAAAACCTAATAATTTCCAATCTCATAAAATTTTGGAGATTTATCCTAAACACTTTCTACTACTCATTTATACACTATCATATAACCCAATAATCATACAAAAACTCACCCTTACCTTGAATTTGTTGAACTTTTGCTCTTTCTCTTGAGTTTCCTCATCTTCTTCTCCACTCCTCTCTTTGCCTCTTTTCTCCTTTCTATCTTTTCTTTCTTTCTATTCTCTTCTATCCCATTCTCTTATTTTATATAATTCTCACAATTTTAATTAACCTAGTAATTCCAATGGGCTTAATAACTCATGTCTATTCACACCCCCAAATAGGCCCAATCAATTAATCTAACAATTCTATATTATTCTATAAATTACAATATATCATATAAGTTAAATAATAAAATTAAATCAATTATTTCGAATATGTCCAATAATTCAATTAATCCCAACAACTCAAATAAATCAAATAATTTATATAAATTCAATAAATCAACTAATTCAATTATATCAAATAAATCACATAAATTAGTTACATCAATTAGGCCTAAAATCACATAATTAGTCAATTAATTTAATTAATAAATAATTACTAAAAATTGGGGTGTTACAACCCTCCCCCACTTAAAGGATTTTCGCCCTCGAAAATTACCTCAAACGAATAACTCGGGGTAAGACTCACGCATCTGACTCTCAAGCTCCCAAGTCACGTTTCCACCAGCTGGTCCTCCCCAAGCGACCTTCACCAAAGCAATCTCTTTACCTCGAAGTTGCTTCAACTCCCGATCCTCTATCTGCATAGGTGATGTCTCCACAAATCCCCTACATACTAGATAGTTCTCTTTGTCTGTCCAGTCCGTCCACGGATGCTAGACAGAGTTCAACTTCAACATGACACCCAAAGCGTCTACAACTTTCTCAAAATCTCAACGAAAATTCAGATTCCCATCTGACACAATATTCGACGGTAACCCATACTACCCCGCAACTTCCTCACTATACCTCTTAGCCAGCTTCAACATAGAATGATTCATCCTCATTAGTAAGAAATGAGTTCATCTTGCCAATCCATTCATAACCACCCAAGTCGAATCATATCCCTCCATGTTTCTTCGGAAAACCCGACACAAAATCCATGGGAATACTATCCCATACCGTTTAGAAATATTCAACAATTGTATCAGGTCCAACAACCTCTGATGTTCACACTTCGACTTCCGATAAGTCAAACCAGCACATACCACTTCAACCACTTCTCTCTCCATCTATCTCAATGTTCTTCTTTCAGAGTACTCTTATCCAACTCACACTATTTGGAACACACACTCCATCACGACATCTCATGGTATCATTCTCATCAATCCGAAAATCAGCTCTTCGACTTCAATTCATTAAATTCAATCAATCTATTAACTCAAATTAGAACTTCGACTTCTTCGAATCTTATCAAGAATACCTATAGTCAGTCTCAAGATACAAAGCTCAACTCCCTAAGATATTTTCTTCACAGACCAAACTCATATCCCGAATTTGCTTCATCAGTTCTAACTCATTACCACCATCATTGGTATATACAGAAATTTCCAATTCGATACCTCTGCTACCACTTGGTCTCACTCGAATGGTAATTCAACCCAAAACCATACTCCTTCAGAAGTCCCTATTTATTTCCTCTACACCATATTCAACTCTTTTTCAAATCAACAAATACCTTAAGTTCTTAAGATCACCAACCATCTCAAATCTCAACTAAACAATTGAGGCTTCCAAACTCCGGCACAAACACGCAACAACAACCAACTCCAATTACTTGTCAGATAATTCCCTTATGTACTTTAAGTTCCCTTAAAGCATAACCAAAACTCGCTGATGTTGTACTTAACATATCCCTCAATCATATCAACCAAACATCACAAAACACAACAATTTGTTCTGTCGGATTCGGAAAACCAAGACACGAGCTGTTGACAGCTTTCCTAACAATTCCTTAAACTTTCTTCACAGTAGAATATTACTACTTCTTCTCCAACATTGATAACTCAAGTTCCCGATGCTTAACATGCTCCTCTATACTCTTCGAGTATATTCAAATATCATCGGTTACCCAACCATTGACTCACTCAATTAAGTATGGAGAATCCCATGCCAAACGGACACTCAATTTGTGAGTTATGGCGGAAATACAAACCGCACTTACTACAACAACCAAACATATTCCATCAATAAATACTTAATTCCATGTCACTACTTCACCATCACATAAAACATTGTAATACTTCCCGCGCTTCTAATATTGCGTCATTCCGAGTTACGGTTCTCCCGTTACGACAAAAATACGAAAACAACATTTCCACACTTAGAAGGCCATTCAACACATCTTCAACTCCTGAAATGTTTAAGGGTCTAATTATACCAATATAGTATCCCACACCTTACTTCCTTTAATAATCACCAGAAGTCACTATCCACCCTTTATATACTTGACTTCACAATCTGTTGCCATATCACACACACCAGACACAAGTCTCAAAACTACTCAATCAGTTTAATTCCTTGACTATCCAAATAGACATACAATATAGAGCTCTTAATATCGGACTAGTTCCCCTAACTAAGTCAATCATAACTCCACTTCACGTCCTGGCTGTATATCACTATCTTGTCAGAATAACTTCCAGACAACCACAATTAATCGGCAAACCGCCAACTTCCCACTTTCGTTAACACTCAAAATTTCCATCAAAATCAAACATCTCATCACTGTCCTGCGCCGACTCAGCAAAACGATTCTTCAGCACTTGGCTTAACTCCAAACAATTCGTTGCTCACGTCATCTAAGCTTGCAAGACACGTCTATCCCATCCAACACAATCTCAACTACTATCGACAAGAGATTAAGGGTGATCAGTTCCTCAATTTATCGATAGACAGCCGAAAATCATGATGGGGTATAAACCATCTTTACCAAACTATAAGAGCGTTTAACCACACACTGAGCTACAACTCCACACTTGCAGCATCCTGGAGAAGCACAAGTTTCTCCCCCACTTAGATCATTCCCACTTCTGTAGACAAAGGTTAGACAACAAACATGTATCGACAGTGTTTTCACACACATGTCGCATACAAGGGAACAACCAACATTAGACAACTTGGCCGGACGGACCGACCTGCTTTGATACCACTAATGTAACACCCTTCTAACCCCGCAGAATAAATATAAATAGATCAGAGTAATTATCATGCATTTCACAAAAGGGTGTCACATAAATTTTCAAAACATCACACAACACCTGTCATGCTCAATAATATAAAAATAACTTCCTGCTTTTCATACACCTTCACATTAACATGTAGCAGCGGATTTGCTTTAATCATGATAGACATAATAAAAGTCTCATGTTCATCTCATTTTTAATACTTAGGCTTAAAAGCCAATTCTTCATATAATTCAAAATAACAGCAACAGAATAAAGTAGAGTACATAAAATATCTCTCCAAATATGAAATCAAAATATTCCCCGGTGTTACATAATCAGAGCATGACTCGACCCAAAATAAATAAAGACACAACTCAAGCTACTCCAACGGCTACCTCGTGCTAGAAGCAACTCTACTCCTCAGTACCTGAGCGATGTCGTATAAAACATCATTCCAACAGAAGGGTGAGAATTCACATAATTATTGAAATTATAAGATAATATATAATTTAAGGCATACAAACATAATCACTATTATTCTCACACTTCAAAAGTTTCGGCAACACCATATTATTCAAGTAACCATACTATTCACAAGTATATATCCACAACTCCATAATTCACCAGTTTATCAGTTCCACATATCACACATAATCTCATAGCACATAAATATACATAATGAGACTCAATGCAAAACTCAATGCAAGACTCAATGCAACTCATGCCATGTGGTACCAACACTCGTTATTATTTTTCGGTTTTTACACTTAAACCGGGTCCGTTCCCTAGACCAATAACACACAAAAAAGCCCATTCCCTAAGCTTTCAAACCCCGCTCTAGGTTTGGGACAAGTCACTAGCTCCCACGGAACTAACAAACATTGCCTCTTGACACAAATGATGCGTTATGCAATCTCAACAATCATATGCAATTAAGACCATACACAAATCTTAATTTCAACGCATATCTTCAATAATTCATCACACTTGAATTACCACACATTTGCACATACACAGGCATTAACACAATCTAATCTCAAATCACAAAACACATAATGCCGATTAAATATAAAATAATTAATCCATCATCAATAATTAAATTCAATATTCATAAATAGTCAATATTAAATAGTTAATCCAATACTCAATAACCAATTCAATATTTAATAAGTAATTAATACTTTAACAAACAATCATTATTTAAATAAATAATCAACATTTTAATAAATATGCAAGAATATTCAATAAATAAATAAATCTTTAATATTTTAATATATATTCAACATCTTAATATAGGTTTAATATTTGAATAAAATTCTATATTTAATAAAGTTTCTATATTTTAATAATAATCAATATTTTAATAAGTTCCAATATTCATTGAAGTCTCAATAATTTATATAAAGTTTTAATATTCTATTAATGTTCTAATTTCAATTAAAAGTCTTTCGCTACAGAATATTAAGTCATGTATCACTTCATTTGGTTTGCTATAGCAACTTGGAGAAAATAATATTGTTTCTAGTTTCTACACTACATGAATTATCTTTCTTCAAAGCCTATATCCATTTCCTATGATTTTGCTTTAGCACTACAAAGCCTATATCCATTTCCTATGATTTTGTTTAAGCACTACAGGGAATTGAGAGTATGTAAGAGACACATTCTATTTCCAACTAATTCTTACTACAGTTCGAGGATAGAAGTAATATAATGAAGAAACAGCCTCATTTTGTTATAGAATCACAAGGGTAGAATTCACTTTTATAGGGCCACCTCATGTAAAAGTGAATTATTTATATATAAGGAAGTAATATCTAATTCGCTACAGGGGAAAATACATTAAAAAAATGAATATTTTCTTAAAAGTGAATACTCCATTATATACAACATTAATTTCCTTGTTTTGCACTATAGTTATAAAGAAAGGCACATGCTAATACTTACTCAATTTATATAGGATACTTATTCAATTTTATTAATAAGTTGCTACAGGATATTAATTTAATGAAATATTGACCTTTCATTCTTTCTAGCGCTCCAGTAGTCACATTCCAATTTACTCATTACCAACCACTTCCATGCGCTACAGTTGATGAAGAAGAATAAAAATTACAATCTCTATGCTATTCTATCTGGTTCACTACAATAGTGATTAAAGGCATAATGTGTTACAGTATCATAATTTGTAAAAGGAATCACGTTTATTAGATAGAAAAGAAAAATAATATGACGCTACTGTTCATCAAATATATATATTCCAATTCTAATTCTAACAAATTTACTCTAAATATTTAATAGGTCTCTATAGTATATCAACATATTAATTTCAAATACAATTAAATTAACACATCTCAAAAATTATCTCTAAAACCTAATAATTTCCAATCTCATAAAATTTTGGAGATTTATCCTAAACACTTTCTACTACTCATTTATACACTATCATATAACCCAATAATCATACAAAAACTCACCCTTACCTTGAATTTGTTGAACTTTTGCTCTTTCTCTTGAGTTTCCTCATCTTCTTCTCCACTCCTCTCTTTGCCTCTTTTCTCCTTTCTATCTTTTCTTTCTTTCTATTCTCTTCTATCCCATTCTCTTATTTTATATAATTCTCACAATTTTAATTAACCTAGTAATTCCAATGGGCTTAATAACTCATGTCTATTCACACCCCCAAATAGGCCCAATCAATTAATCTAACAATTCTATATTATTCTACAAATTACAATATATCATATAAGTTAAATAATAAAATTAAATCAATTATTTCGAATATGTCCAATAATTCAATTAATCCCAACAACTCAAATAAATCAAATAATTTATATAAATTCAATAAATCAACTAATTCAATTATATCAAATAAATCACATAAATTAGTTACATCAATTAGGCCTAAAATCACATAATTAGTCAATTAATTTAATTAATAAATAATTACTAAAAATTGGGGTGTTACAACCCTCCCCCACTTAAAGGATTTTCGCCCTCGAAAATTACCTCAAACGAATAACTCGGGGTAAGACTCACGCATCTGACTCTCAAGCTCCCAAGTCACGTTTCCACCAGCTGGTCCTCCCCAAGCGACCTTCACCAAAGCAATCTCTTTACCTCGAAGTTGCTTCAACTCCCGATCCTCTATCTGCATAGGTGATGTCTCCACAAATCCCCTACATACTAGATAGTTCTCTTTGTCTGTCCAGTCCGTCCACGGATGCTAGACAGAGTTCAACTTCAACATGACACCCAAAGCGTCTACAACTTTCTCAAAATCTCAACGAAAATTCAGATTCCCATCTGACACAATATTCAACGGTAACCCATACTACCCCGCAACTTCCTCACTATACCTCTTAGCCAGCTTCAACATAGAATGATTCATCCTCATTAGTAAGAAATGAGTTCATCTTGCCAATCCATTCATAACCACCCAAGTCGAATCATATCCCTCCACGTTTCTTCGGAAAACCCGACACAAAATCCATGGGAATACTATCCCATACCGTTTAGAAATATTCAACAATTGTATCAGGTCCAACAACCTCTGATGTTCACACTTCGACTTCCGATAAGTCAAACCAGCACATACCACTTCAACCACTTCTCTCTCCATCTATCTCAATGTTCTTCTTTCAGAGTACTCTTATCCAACTCACACTATTTGGAACACACACTCCATCACGACATCTCATGGTATCATTCTCATCAATCCGAAAATCAGCTCTTCGACTTCAATTCATTAAATTCAATCAATCTATTAACTCAAATTAGAACTTCGACTTCTTCGAATCTTATCAAGAATACCTATAGTCAGTCTCAAGATACAAAGCTCAACTCCCTAAGATATTTTCTTCACAGACCAAACTCATATCCCGAATTTGCTTCATCAGTTCTAACTCATTACCACCATCATTGGTATATACAGAAATTTCCAATTCGATACCTCTGCTACCACTTGGTCTCACTCGAATGGTAATTCAACCCAAAACCATACTCCTTCAGAAGTCCCTATTTATTTCCTCTGCACCATATTCAACTCTTTTTCAAATCAACAAATACCTTAAGTTCTTAAGATCACCAACCATCTCAAATCTCAACTAAACAATTGAGGCTTCCAAACTCCAGCACAAACACGCAACAACAACCAACTCCAATTACTTGTCAGATAATTCCCTTATGTACTTTAAGTTCCCTTAAAGCATAACCAAAACTCGCTGATGTTGTACTTAACATATCCCTCAATCATATCAACCAAACATCACAAAACACAACAATTTGTTCTGTCGGATTCGGAAAACCAAGACACGAGCTGTTGACAGCTTTCCTAACAATTCCTTAAACTTTCTTCACAGTAGAATATTACTACTTCTTCTCCAACACTGATAACTCAAGTTCCCGATGCTTAACATGCTCCTCTATACTCTTCGAGTATATTCAAATATCATCGGTTACCCAACCATTGACTCACTCAATTAAGTATGGAGAATCCCATGCCAAACGGACACTCAATTTGTGAGTTATGGCGGAAATACAAACCGCACTTACTACAACAACCAAACATATTCCATCAATAAATACTTAATTCCATGTCACTACTTCACCATCACATAAAACATTGTAATACTTCCTGCGCTTCTAATATTGCGTCATTCCGAGTTACGGTTCTCCCGTTACGACAAAAATACGAAAACAACATTTTCACACTTAGAAGGCCATTCAACACATCTTCAACTCCTGAAATGTTTAAGGGTCTAATTATACCAATATAGTATCCCACACCTTACTTCCTTTAATAATCACCAGAAGTCACTATCCACCCTTTATATACTTGACTTCACAATCTGTTGCCATATCACACACACCAGACACAAGTCTCAAAACTACTCAATCAGTTTAATTCCTTGACTATCCAAATAGACATACAATATAGAGCTCTTAATATCGGACTAGTTCCCCTAACTACGTCAATCATAACTCCACTTCACGTCCTGGCTGTATATCACTATCTTGTCAGAATAACTTCCAGACAACCACAATTAATCGGCAAACCGCCAACTTCCCACTTTCGTTAACACTCAAAATTTCCATCAAAATCAAACATCTCATCACTGTCCTGCGCCGACTCATCAAAACGATTTTTCAGCACTTGGCTTAACTCCAAACAATTCGTTGCTCACGTCATCTAAGCTTGCAAGACACGTCTATCCCATCCAACACAATCTCAACTACTATCGACAAGAGATTAAGGGTGATCAGTTCCTCAATTTATCGATAGACAGCCGAAAATCATGATGGGGTATAAACCATCTTTACCAAACTATAAGAGCGTTTAACCACACACTGAGCTACAACTCCACACTTGCAGCATCCTGGAGAAGCACAAGTTTCTCCCCCACTTAGATCATTCCCACTTCTGTAGACAAAGGTTAGACAACAAACATGTATCGACAGTGTTTTCACACACATGTCGCATACAAGGGAACAACCAACATTAGACAACTTGGCCGGACGGACCGACCTGCTCTGATACCACTAATGTAACACCCTTCTAACCCCGCAGAATAAATATAAATAGATCAGAGTAATTATCATGCATTTCACAAAAGGGTGTCACATAAATTTTCAAAACATCACACAACACCTGTCATGCTCAATAATATAAAAATAACTTCCTGCTTTTCATACACCTTCACATTAACATGTAGCAGCGGATTTGCTTTAATCATGATAGACATAATAAAAGTCTCATGTTCATCTCATTTTTAATACTTAGGCTTAAAAGCCAATTCTTCATATAATTCAAAATAACAGCAACAGAATAAAGTAGAGTACATAAAATATCTCTCCAAATATGAAATCAAAATATTCCCCGGTGTTACATAATCAGAGCATGACTCGACCCAAAATAAATAAAGACAAAACTCAAGCTACTCCAAAGGCTACCTCGTGCTAGAAGCAACTCTACTCCTCAGTACCTGAGCGATGTCGTATAAAACATCATTCCAACAGAAGGGTGAGAATTCACATAATTATTGAAATTATAAGATAATATATAATTTAAGGCATACAAACATAATCACTATTATTCTCACACTTCAAAAGTTTCGGCAACACCATATTATTCAAGTAACCATACTATTCACAAGTATATATCCACAACTCCATAATTCACCAGTTTATCAGTTCCACATATCACACATAATCTCATAGCACATAAATATACATAATGAGACTCAATGCAAAACTCAATGCAAGACTCAATGCAACTCATGCCATGTGGTACCAACACTCGTTATTATTTTTCGGTTTTTACACTTAAACCGGGTCCGTTCCCTAGACCAATAACACACAAAAAAGCCCATTCCCTAAGCTTTCAAACCCCGCTCTAGGTTTGGGACAAGTCACTAGCTCCCACAGAACTAACAAACATTGCCTCTTGACACAAATGATGCGTTATGCAATCTCAACAATCATATGCAATTAAGACCATACACAAATCTTAATTTCAACGCATATCTTCAATAATTCATCACACTTGAATTACCACACATTTGCACATACACAGGCATTAACACAATCTAATCTCAAATCACAAAACACATAATGCCGATTAAATATAAAATAATTAATCCATCATCAATAATTAAATTCAATATTCATAAATAGTCAATATTAAATAGTTAATCCAATACTCAATAACCAATTCAATATTTAATAAGTAATTAATACTTTAACAAGCAATCATTATTTAAATAAATAATCAATATTTTAATAAATATGCAAGAATATTCAATAAATAAATAAATCTTTAATATTTTAATAAATATTCAACATCTTAATATAGGTTTAATATTTGAATAAAATTCTATATTTAATAAAGTTTCTATATTTTAATAATAATCAATATTTTAATAAGTTCCAATATTCATTGAAGTCTCAATAATTTATATAAAGTTTTAATATTCTATTAATGTTCTAATTTCAATTAAAAGTCTTTCGCTACAGAATATTAAGTCATGTATCACTTCATTTGGTTTGCTATAGCAACTTGGAGAAAATAATATTGTTTCTAGTTTCTACACTACATGAATTATCTTTCTTCAAAGCCTATATCCATTTCCTATGATTTTGCTTTAGCACTACAAAGCCTATATCCATTTCCTATGATTTTGTTTAAGCACTACAGGGAATTGAGAGTATGTAAGAGACACATTCTATTTCCAACTAATTCTTACTACGGTTCGAGGATAGAAGTAATATAATGAAGAAACAGCCTCATTTTGTTATAGAATCACAAGGGTAGAATTCACTTTTATAGGGCCACCTCATGTAAAAGTGAATTATTTATATATAAGGAAGTAATATCTAATTCGCTACAGGGGAAAATACATTAAAAAAATGAATATTTTCTGAAAAGTGAATACTCCATTATATACAACATTAATTTCCTTGTTTTGCACTACAATTATAAAGAAAGGCACATGCTAATACTTACTCAATTTATATAGGATACTTATTCAATTTTATTAATAAGTTGCTACAGGATATTAATTTAATGAAATATTGACCTTTCATTCTTTCTAGCGCTCCAGTAGTCACATTCCAATTTACTCATTACCAACCACTTCCATGCGCTACAGTTGATGAAGAAGAATAAAAATTACAATCTCTATGCTATTCTATCTGGTTCACTACAATAGTGATTAAAGGCATAATGTGTTACAGTATCATAATTTGTAAAAGGAATCACGTTTATTAGATAGAAAAGAAAAATAATATGACGCTACTGTTCATCAAATATATATATATTCCAATTCTAATTCTAACAAATTTACTCTAAATATTTAATAGGTCTCTATAGTATATCAACATATTAATTTCAAATACAATTAAATTAACACATCTCAAAAATTATCTCTAAAACCTAATAATTTCCAATCTCATAAAATTTTGGAGATTTATCCTAAACACTTTCTACTACTCATTTATACACTATCATATAACCCAATAATCATGCAAAAACTCACCCTTACCTTGAATTTGTTGAACTTTTGCTCTTTCTCTTGAGTTTCCTCATCTTCTTCTCCACTCCTCTCTTTGCCTCTTTTCTCCTTTCTATCTTTTCTTTCTTTCTATTTTCTTCTATCCCATTCTCTTATTTTATATAATTCTCACAATTTTAATTAACCTAGTAATTCCAATGGGCTTAATAACTCATGTCTATTCACACCCCCAAATAGGCCCAATCAATTAATCTAACAATTCTATATTATTCTACAAATTACAATATATCATATAAGTTAAATAATAAAATTAAATCAATTATTTCGAATATGTCCAATAATTCAATTAATCCCAACAACTCAAATAAATCAAATAATTTATATAAATTCAATAAATCAACTAATTCAATTATATCAAATAAATCACATAAATTAGTTACATCAATTAGGCCTAAAATCACATAATTAGTCAATTAATTTAATTAATAAATAATTACTAAAAATTGGGGTGTTACAACCCTCCCCCACTTAAAGGATTTTCGCCCTCGAAAATTACCTCAAACGAATAACTCGGGGTAAGACTCACGCATCTGACTCTCAAGCTCCCAAGTCACGTTTCCACCAGCTGGTCCTCCCCAAGCGACCTTCACCAAAGCAATCTCTTTACCTCGAAGTTGATTCAACTCCCGATCCTCTATCTGCATAGGTGATGTCTCCACAAATCCCCTACATACTAGATAGTTCCCTTTGTCTGTCCAGTCCGTCCACGGATGCTAGACAGAGTTCAACTTCAACATGACACCCAAAGCGTCTACAACTTTCTCAAAATCTCAAAGAAAATTCAGATTCCCATCTGACACAATATTCGACGGTAACCCATACTACCCCGCAACTTCCTCACTATACCTCTTAGCCAGCTTCAACATAGAATGATTCATCCTCATTAGTAAGAAATGAGTTCATCATGCCAATCCATTCATAACCACCCAAGTCGAATCATATCCCTCCACGTTTCTTCGGAAAACCCGACACAAAATCCATGGGAATACTATCCCATACCGTTTAGAAATATTCAACAATTGTATCAGGTCCAACAACCTCTGATGTTCACACTTCGACTTCCGATAAGTCAAACCAGCACATACCACTTCAACCACTTCTCTCTCCATCTATCTCAATGTTCTTCTTTCAGAGTACTCTTATCCAACTCACACTATTTGGAACACACACTCCATCACGACATCTCATGGTATCATTCTCATCAATCCGAAAATCAGCTCTTCGACTTCAATTCATTAAATTCAATCAATCTATTAACTCAAATTAGAACTTCGACTTCTTCGAATCTTATCAAGAATACCTATAGTCAGTCTCAAGATACAAAGCTCAACTCCCTAAGATATTTTCTTCACAGACCAAACTCATATCCCGAATTTGCTTCATCAGTTCTAACTCATTACCACCATCATTGGTATATACAGAAATTTCCAATTCGATACCTCTGCTACCACTTGGTCTCACTCGAATGGTAATTCAACCCAAAACCATACTCCTTCAGAAGTCCCTATTTATTTCCTCTGCACCATATTCAACTCTTTTTCAAATCAACAAATACCTTAAGTTCTTAAGATCACCAACCATCTCAAATCTCAACTAAACAATTGAGGCTTCCAAACTCCGGCACAAACACGCAACAACAACCAACTCCAATTACTTGTCAGATAATTCCCTTATGTACTTTAAGTTCCCTTAAAGCATAACCAAAACTCGTTGATGTTGTACTTACCATATCCCTCAATCATATCAACCAAACATCACAAAACACAACAATTTGTTCTGTCGGATTCGGAAAACCAAGACACGAGCTGTTGACAGCTTTCCTAACAATTCCTTAAACTTTCTTCATAGTAGAATATTACTACTTCTTCTCCAACACTGATAACTCAAGTTCCCGATGCTTAACATGCTCCTCTATACTCTTCGAGTATATCCAAATATCATCGGTTACCCAACCATTGACTCACTCAATTAAGTATGGAGAATCCCATGCCAAACGGACACTCAATTTGTGAGTTATGGCGGAAATACAAACCGCACTTACTACAACAACCAAACATATTCCATCAATAAATACTTAATTCCATGTCACTACTTCACCATCACATAAAACATTGTAATACTTCCCGCGCTTCTAATATTGCGTCATTCCGAGTTACGGTTCTCCCGTTACGACAAAAATACGAAAACAACATTTTCACACTTAGAAGGCCATTCAACACATCTTCAACTCCTGAAATGTTTAAGGGTCTAATTATACCAATATAGTATCCCACACCTTACTTCCTTTAATAATCACCAGAAGTCACTATCCACCCTTTATATACTTGACTTCACAATCTGTTGCCATATCACACACACCAGACACAAGTCTCAAAACTACTCAATCAGTTTAATTCCTTAACTATCCAAATAGACATACAATATAGAGCTCTTAATATCGGACTAGTTCCCCTAACTAAGTCAATCATAACTCCACTTCACGTCCTGGCTGTATATCACTATCTTGTCAGAATAACTTCCAGACAACCACAATTAATCGGAAAACCGCCAACTTCCCACTTTCGTTAACACTCAAAATTTCCATCAAAATCAAACATCTCATCACTGTCCTGCGCCGACTCATCAAAACGATTCTTCAGCACTTGGCTTAACTCCAAACAATTTGTTGCTCACGTCATCTAAGCTTGCAAGACACTTCTATCCCATCCAACACAATCTCAACTACTATCGACAAGAGATTAAGGGTGATCAGTTCCTTAATTTATCGATAGACAACCGAAAATCATGATGGGGTATAAACCATCTTTACCAAACTATAAGAGCGTTTAACCACACACTGAGCTACAACTCCACACTTGCAGCATCCTGGAGAAGCACAAGTTTCTCCCCCACTTAGATCATTCCCACTTCTGTAGACAAAGGTTAGACAACAAACATGTATCGACAGTGTTTTCACACACATGTCGCATACAAGGGAACAACCAACATTAGACAACTTGGCCGGACGGACCGACCTGCTCTGATACCACTAATGTAACACCCTTCTAACCCCGCAGAATAAATATAAATAGATCAGAGTAATTATCATGCATTTCACAAAAGGGTGTCACATAAATTTTCAAAACATCACACAACATCTGTCATGCTCAATAATATAAAAATAACTTCCTGCTTTTCATACACCTTCACATTAACATGTAGCAGCGGATTTGCTTTAATCATGAAAGACATAATAAAAGTCTCATGTTCATCTCATTTTTAATACTTAGGCTTAAAAGCCAATTCTTCATATAATTCAAAATAACAGCAACAAAACAAAGTAGAGTACATAAAATATCTCTCCAAATATGAAATCAAAATATTCCCCGGTGTTACATAATCAGAGCATGACTCGACCCAAAATAAATAAAGACACAACTCAAGCTACTCCAACGGCTACCTCGTGCTAATAGCAACTCTACTCCTCAGTACCTGAGCGATGTCGTATAAAACATCATTCCAACAGAAGGGTGAGAATTCACATAATTATTGAAATTATAAGATAATATATAATTTAAGGCATACAAACATAATCACTATTATTCTCACACTTCAAAAGTTTCGGCAACACTATATTATTCAAGTAACCATACTATTCACAAGTATATATCCACAACTCCATAATTCACCAGTTTATCAGTTCCACATATCACACATAATCTCATAGCACATAAATATACATAATGAGACTCAATGCAAAACTCAATGCAAGACTCAATGCAACTCATGCCATGTCGTACCAACACTCGTTATTATTTTTCGGTTTTTACACTTAAACCGGGTCCGTTCCCTAGACCAATAACACACAAAAAAGCCCATTCCCTAAGCTTTCAAACCCCGCTCTAGGTTTGGGACAAGTCACTAGCTCCCACGGAACTAACAAACATTGCCTCTTGACACAAATGATGCGTTATGCAATCTCAACAATCATATGCAATTAAGACCATACACAAATCTTAATTTCAACGCATATCTTCAATAATTCATCACACTTGAATTACCACACATTTGCACATACACAGGCATTAACACAATCTAATCTCAAATCACAAAACACATAATGCCGATTAAATATAAAATAATTAATCCATCATCAATAATTAAATTCAATATTCATAAATAGTCAATATTAAATAGTTAATCCAATACTCAATAACCAATTCAATATTTAATAAGTAATTAATACTTTAACAAGCAATCATTATTTAAATAAATAATCAATATTTTAATAAATATGCAAGAATATTCAATAAATAAATAAATCTTTAATATTTTAATAAATATTCAACATCTTAATATAGGTTTAATATTTGAATAAAATTCTATATTTAATAAAGTTTCTATATTTTAATAATAATCAATATTTTAATAAGTTCCAATATTCATTGAAGTCTCAATAATTTATATAAAGTTTTAATACTCTATTAATGTTCTAATTTCAATTAAAAGTCTTTCGCTACAGAATATTAAGTCATGTATCACTTCATTTGGTTTGCTATAGCAACTTGGAGAAAATAATATTGTTTCTAATTTCTACACTACATGAATTATCTTTCTTCAAAGCCTATATCCATTTCCTATGATTTTGCTTTAGCACTACAAAGCCTATCTCCATTTCCTATGACTTTGTTTAAGCACTACAGGGAATTGAGAGTATGTAAGAGACACATTCTATTTCCAACTAATTCTTACTACAATTCGAGGATAGAAGTAATATAATGAAGAAACAACCTCATTTTGTTATAGAATCACAAGGGTAGAATTCACTTTTATAGGGCCACCTCATGTAAAAGTGAATTATTTATATATAAGGAAGTAATATCTAATTCGCTACAGGGGAAAATACATTAAAAAAATGAATATTTTCTGAAAAGTGAATACTCCATTATATACAACATTAATTTCCTTGTTTTGCACTACAGTTATAAAGAAAGGCACATGCTAATACTTACTCAATTTATATAGGATACTTATTCAATTTTATTAATAAGTTGCTACAGGATATTAATTTAATGAAATATTGACCTTTCATTCTTTCTAGCGCTCCAGTAGTCACATTCCAATTTACTCATTACCAACCACTTCCATGCGCTACAGTTGATGAAGAAGAATAAAAATTACAATCTCTATGCTATTCTATCTGGTTCACTACAATAGTGATTAAAGGCATAATGTGTTACAGTATCATAATTTGTAAAAGGAATCACGTTTATTAGATAGAAAAGAAAAATAATATGACGCTACTGTTCATCAAATATATATATTCCAATTCTAATTCTAACAAATTTACTCTAAATATTTAATAGGTCTCTATAGTATATCAACATATTAATTTCAAATACAATTAAATTAACACATCTCAAAAATTATCTCTAAAACCTAATAATTTCCAATCTCATAAAATTTTGGAGATTTATCCTAAACACTTTCTACTACTCATTTATACACTATCATATAACCCAATAATCATGCAAAAACTCACCCTTACCTTGAATTTGTTGAACTTTTGCTCTTTCTCTTGAGTTTCCTCATCTTCTTCTCCACTCCTCTCTTTGCCTCTTTTCTCCTTTCTATCTTTTCTTTCTTTCTATTCTCTTCTATCCCATTCTCTTATTTTATATAATTCTCACAATTTTAATTAACCTAGTAATTCCAATGGGCTTAATAACTCATGTCTATTCACACCCCCAAATAGGCCCAATCAATTAATCTAACAATTCTATATTATTCTACAAATTAGAATATATCATATAAGTTAAATAATAAAATTAAATCAATTATTTCGAATATGTCCAATAATTCAATTAATCCCAACAACTCAAATAAATCAAATAATTTATATAAATTCAATAAATCAACTAATTCAATTATATCAAATAAATCACATAAATTAGTTACTTCAATTAGGCATAAAATCACATAATTAGTCAATTAATTTAATTAATAAATAATTACTAAAAATTGGGGTGTTACAACCGGAGCTTGGATGCTCAACGCAATAAGCTGGAGCCTGGATGCTCATCGCAAAATTGACTGGAGCCTGTTCGCTCAACATAAAAGCCGGAGCCTGGATACTCAACGGACCAAGAAGTACACCATAAATTGGAATTATATCGGAGCCTAAATACTCAACGAAATTGGAATAATGGAAAATTTGCCGGAGTCTAGATACTCAATGCACAAGAGAAATTACCACATATTGGAAATCAGTCGAAGTCTGTATACTCAACATAATAAATCGGAGCCTGAATGCTCAACGAAATAAAACTGGAGCCTGGATGCTCAACGTAAACTTGACTGGAGCCTAGATACTCAACGGAGAATGGAAAGTTACCAGAGTCTGAACACTCGCCGGATCAAGAGAAAATACACATTCGAAATTTACCGGAGTCTGGATACTCAACGAAACTGACCGGAGTCTGGATACTCTACGGACAAAACAATATACCACAAATTGGAAATTCACCAGAATCTAGATATTCAACGGAGAAGGAGTACAACCACAAAACTTATCAAGGTCTGGATACCCAACTGACTTTACCGGAGTCTGGATACTCGATGGAAAAAGCAATACGTCACGAATTGAAAATTTACTGGAGTCTGAATACTCAACGGAGAAGTCGGAGCCTGAATGCTCAACGAAATAAGCCGGAGCCTGGATGCTCAACGAAGATTGACCGGAGCCTGGATACTCAACGGACGAAGAAACACTCGTTGGAGTTTTAAGAATACCATTTCAAGTTGCCGGAGTCTGGATACTCAACGAACAAGATGAACTGTATCACGAATTTCCATGGCCTGGATACCATACGGGGCTAAGAAGTACATCACACATTGGAAATTTGCTGGAGTCTGAACACTCAACGACATTGACCGGAGTCTGGATACTCAATGAATGAAGGGAAAATATCACAAATATACCCATCAAAATCTGAACACCACACTGTCTTCACTGGAGTCTGGATACTCAACGGAAAAAAAAGCACAATAATATCAATCACCATGGTCTGGATACCACAACCATCTTTATCGGAGTCTGGATACTCAACTGAAAAAGGGAAACCCCATCAATTGGGAAGGGACAGTAGTTTGGATACTCGTCTGACTAAAGAATTCATCATAAATACTTATCATGACCCGCTGAGATCCGAAGACACTGCTGGGGAATAACATGAGCCGTGTCTAGATACCGCGCAGGCTACCGGAAATTTCCATGGTCTGGATACCAAGGGAAAAGATCAAACCTCCGAAGATAAACCTGAAACAAAGAGATAACAACCTAGCTCATGTTTCACATGCACATGTTTAAAAATGGCGTAATGCTCCATACGAAATGGAAATGCTGCGCATTTGGGTAGATGCTATGCACGCATACAGATGCAACGGAACTGAATCAGCAAAATAAATGCTAGAGATACGGAAACCACCCTGCCGGGGGAATAACCTACTCATGCCAATAAAAATTGGACTTATGCCGAGAGAACGGGCCCCTTGCTAACCTCCTGCCAAGAAAATGCTGAGGTAACAACATTCCTCCATCCTGCTGGGGAACAAAGAACAAATCTACCGGTGAAACCACCCTATTCCCACTCACTGGGGATTTCTCCACTGGGGGACGAACCTATCCAGGTGGGGAGTGCATCCGGATATGCGCTCTGCGGGGATTGAATATGCACCAACTGTTGAGGGAAAGCGTACACGCCAGCTGCTCGCTCAAACTGCGTACAAACTCCACTGGGGATAGAGATGCAAACTTCACCTACTGGGGAAACAGACTCTGGCTGGAGATAAGACAAACTTCATCCACGCCTCTTTTCCCCAAGGGTAACGACCCTGCAAAACTGAACAAACAGACAAGATCTCCTACGCAAGCGGAACTATCTCAGTCATCATTCGTGACGTTGTTCAATTGATTCAAAGTTTTAACAATTATTAGCCAAGGCCTGCAAGTTTATGTATGTGCAAGTTTATCAAAACATTGGGCGTTTTCCACAAACAAAATAGCAAAAGTTAAAACAAAACAAACGAGATACCGAATATTATATGTTTATTGATACATGGCCTGTAAATAGGCAAAGTTTATAACAGATGCAACCCCTGAAAAGAGGAAGCTGTGCAAAAACAAATACATATATGCACGGAAATATACAAAAGTGTACAAAAATGTCGGCAATATGGCACAGACAAACACCATGAGCTGATCCCTCTATGACTCGCCTGACCCTGATGCTTTCCCGACGCTTTGTCTTCAGAAGAGATTGATTCGGATAAACGGCCCTCAGGTCCTCCCAATCCACTAAGCAATGAAGTTCCAACGTAGACCGCAATCATTTGCTTTTCAATCCCTAACTTTTGCCTGAACCTCCCTTCCGGGTTTTCGATTCACTGGGATACCCATTTTTGCCAAAGTCGCCTTTTCAGGTTTTCAACTTTGCGGGTTTACATCTTTTTTTCATTTTTATCCCTAATTTTTGCCCGAACCCATTCTCTTTTTTTATGGTTTGCCGGGATGCCCCATTTTTGCCTGGACTTTTCTTTTTGTGTCCAGCGGGTCTCTTTTAAGCAAAGTATTTTTTAACTGCGTCTGCGTTCACAGGGGATGTAAAATCCTCGCCATCCATGGTGGATAACAACAAGGCTCCTCCGGAGAATACCTTTCGAACAACATATGGACCTTCATAGTTGGGAGTCCATTTTCTCCTGTGATCTGATTGCGGTGGGAGAATCTTTTTTAGCATTAGATCACCCGTCTGAAAGCTTCAAGGGTGCACCTTCTTGTCGAAAGCTTTTTACATCCGGCTCTGATACAACCGACCATATGCGATAGACGCTAGCCTCTTCTAATCCATCATGCTAAGCTGATTCAATCTGTTCTTTATCCATTCTGCCTCATCAACCTTGACGTCGACCAAAACTCTTAAAGAAGGAATCTCGACCTCCAATGGTAGGACAAATTCCATACCATATACCAACGAGAAAGCAGTTGCCTCGGTTGATGTACGTACCGTCGTACGATAACCGTGAAGAGCAAAGGGTAACATCTCATGCCAATCCTTATAAGTGACAACCATATTTTGCACTATCTTTTTAATATTCTTGTTGGCCGCTTCAACAGCGCCATTCATCTTCGGACGATAGGGCGATGAGTTGTGATGCTCGATTTTGAAATTATGGCACAATTCCTTCATCATCTTTTTGTTCAGATTTGAACCATTATCAGTAATGATTCGCTCGGGTATTCCATATCTGCAGATGATGTCCTTCTTTATGAACCTGGCTACAAATTCCTTTGTAACATTGGCGTACGACGCTGCTTCAACCCATTTGGTGAAGTAATCAATGGCAACCAAGATGAAACGATGACCATTGGATGCAGTTGGCTCAATCTTGCCAATCATGTCAACGCTCTACATGAAGAAAGGCCACGGGGACGCCATAACATTCAATGGGCACGGCGGTACATGAATCTTGTCTGCATAAATCTGGAATTTATGGAATTTCTTCGCAAATTTGAAACAATCTGACTCCATGGTTAGCCAATAATACCCTGCTCGTAACAGTTTCTGAGACATGGCATGCCCGCCGGCATGTGTACCGAAATTACCCTCGTGGACTTCTTCCATAAGCAACGTTGCTTCCTTTTCATCCACACATCTTAACAGCACCAAATCATGGTTTCTTCTGTAAAGCACACCATCCGGGTTTAGATAAAAGTTACCAGACAACCTCCTCAGCGTCTTCTTATCCTGGGCCGAAGCCCCTGGCGGATATTCTTGCTTCTTGAGGAAGTTCTGTATATCGTAAAACCATGGCTTGCCATCAGCAGCCTCTTCAATGGAGAATACGAAAGCGGGCCTATCGAGGCGAGAAATGACTATTCTGGGAGCATCATTCCAGAAATTAACTTTATACATCGAAGATAGCGTTGCCAAAGCATCGGCCATCTGATTCTCTGCTCGCGGCACATGGTGGAACTCTACCCTGTCAAAGAAAGGTAACAACCTCCTTGCATAATCTTTGTAAGGAATTAGATTTGGCTGACGAGTTTCCCACTCTCCCATGATTTGATTAACCACTAGCGCTGAATCGCCATATACATCCAAATTCTTGATTCTCAAATCAATAGCCTCTTCCAGATCCATGATGCACGCTTCGTACTCGGCTTCATTATTAGTGCAAGGGAATGTCAACCTGGCAGTGAACGGGATATGAGTTCCATGAGGAGTTGTAATAACTGCCCTGATTCCACTACCATAGGAGTTAACAGCGCCGTCGAATATCATCTTCCATTGAGAACCTTTCTCTGGACCTTCGTCAGGCAACGGGTCTTCACAGTCTTTCGCTTTGAGGAACATGATATCCTCATCAGGAATTTCAAACTTCATTGGTTGGTAGTCTTTGATTGGCTGTTCAACGAGGTACTCTGACAGAACACTTCCCTTGATGGCTTTCTGGGAAATATATTGTATATCGTACTCTGCCAGTACCATCTGCCACCTGGCAATTCTTCCTGAGAGCGCTTGCTTCTCGAAGACATACTTGATCGAATCCATCTTCGAAATCAAATAGTTGTGTGATTAAGCATATATTGTCTCAAACGTTTCGCAGCCCAAGCGAGTGCACAACACGTTTTCTCGAGTATTGAGTAACGGGACTCACTGTCTGTGAACTTTTTACTCAGATAATATATCGTATGCTCCTTCCTTCCAGTCTCATCGTGTTGACCGAGAATACAACCCATACTATTCTCAATAACTGTTAAGTACATGATTAAAGGCCTTCCGGCTACTGGGGGTATCAATATCGGAGGCTCCTGCAAGTATTCTTCTATTATCAAATGCTTTTTGACAATTTTCATTCCAGACGACTGCCTGATCTTTCTTTAACAATTTAAACATTGGTTCACACGTGGCCGTGAGATGAGATATGAACCGAGCAATGTAGTTCAATCTCCCCAGGAAACCACAGACCTCCTTTTCTGTTTTCGGCGCTGGCATATCTTGTATAGCTTTTATCTTTGCAGGATCGACCTCGATTCCTTTTTCACTGACAATGAACCCCAATAACTTTCCGGACCGAACTCCAAAAGTGCACTTATTTGGATTCAACCTCAATCTGAACTTCCTGAGCCTCACAAACAGCTTCAACAAGTTGACCAGATGCTCCTCCTCCGTTTGCGACTTTGCTATCATGTCATCAACATAGACCTCAATCTCATGATGAATCATATCATGAAACAAAGTTACCATAGCCCGCTGGTAAGTTGCCCCTGCGTTTTTCAACCCAAAAGGCATTACCTTGTAACAGAACGTCCCCCACGGTGTAATGGACGTCGTCTTCTCCATATCTTCCGGTGCCATTTTTATCTGGTTATAACCCGAAAAACCATCCATGAAGGAAAATACGGAGTATTGAGCAGTATTGTCAACCAATACGTCAATGTGAGGGAGCGGGAAGTCATCCTTTGGGCTAGCCTTATTCAAATCCCTGTAATCTACACACATCCATACCTTACCATCCTTCTTAGGTACAAATACGATATTGGCGACCCACGGAGGGTAAGTTGTTACGGCTAAAAATCCAGCGTCCAACTGCTTTTGAACTTCTTCTTTGATTATAACAGCCATATCCGGTCTTGTCCTTCTAAGCTTCTGCTTGACCAGTGGACATTCCTCGCGTAATGGCAAGCGATGAACCACTATGTCAGTGTCAATCCCGGACATATCTTCGTACGACCAGGAAAAGATGTCACTATACTCTCGAAGCATCTCGATCAGTCTTTGCTTGATGTCACTCTGTAGCGCAACCCCTATCCGAACATTTCTGAAAACTTCTTCAGAACCCAAATTGATAACCCCGATTTCCTCCTGGTTAGGCAGAATGATCTTCTCTTCTTGTTTCAAGAGTCTAGCTAGCTCTTCAGGTGATAACGCGAAAATGTATATATTAAATGCCATAATTTCATGCTACTAACGGTCGATTTCACCCCAATTTCGGACCATATCTGCATTGTTTGTTAAGTATTTTGCAGGTTTACGAAGTCCACACTCAAATGAAGCAAGACAAGGAAAACAAGTACTAAAAGGCATATAACAGAAGAAAAAGGACGAAAAAAGTAACAGAAATGAATTTTGCTAATATGACGGTCGTCACAGGTCCCTTACGACCGTCACGTGTGTGACGACCGTCATGACCGTCACGAACGTCATGAGCTCGTCACGAGCGTCATGAGTCCCTTACGACCGTCACACTTATAAACTAAACTCAACGTCCACTTCTGAGAACGTGCAACAGAAGCCCAAAAACAGAAGCACGACTCCCTGAATTTTCTGACCCTTAATTGCACATCCAGAAGCAGTTCAAGTACAAATCATTCACTATAAAAGGAGGACTTGGGGACTGAAAGAGGGAGCCGCATTGAAGACCACGAAGTGCTGCCGGATTTACTACAGAGAGATTTTCTTGTTTTTGTTCCGTTTCTGCTTTGTTTCCTTTCCTTTGTTTTCTTTCCAGAATTCAGTTGTAACTTTCATTCTTTAAATTTTCATACAATTAGTCGTCACCAGAGTAATCCTGCCGACATTGTGGAGGATTATCCAAGTGCCGAACCAGAATTGTTTACAGGTTCCGTTATTATTAATTAATTCTATTTGCTTTAATATGTATGTTTACAAGTTCTGCTATTTTAATTTAATTATGCATGCTTTAAATTTCATGTCTAGCTAAACCGCATCGATCGGTATGTAATGAACTAGTAGAACGAGGTCCGATAATAATCGGCGTGATTTTCCTTTTCCAAACTTGTTTCTGGATCTAGTTTTTAAATCAAATTTGTTAAATTAAACTTCGTCGCGACAACGAGAATTTATTTAATGTAATCTCGCCACGACAGTGGGAGATTCACTAAGGTATGAACCGACATGCGAAAGCTGAGGCTAGGACCAGATAGTACAAACTAGGCATCCATTTTAAACACAGCGAAAACACTTTAAAAGAGATTAGAACTCAATGGTTTTCAAAAATCAATTTAAACCCCGAACGGGATAGTGAAAGCATACGTTCTGCCTTAGAGTTGCGACTAGCGTCAACAACCATCGTTAGACAAAGGTCTTTAAACTGTTATTTTCTTCTTAAAACCATTTTGAAATTATTAAACCGCGCCGGTAACACGTCGTATCCTCGAAGCACTAAGTCATTGCATACCGATTCCCTGCATTAATATTCTAAGAAACCTTTAGCATTTCTTTAATTTAGCCTTTACTTTTGCATAATTCCCCTTAAACCATATACGACCTAGATAAACACAGTAACATCCGAGTACACTAGATTGATTACGAGTCCCTGTGGGATCGATATCTTTATTACTACGCGATAGATTGTACACTTGTAGTTAATTCGATTAGACTCGTAAAGTCGCGATCAAGTTTTTGGCGCCGTTGCCGGGGACCCGTTTAGTCAATACTGTAACCCTTTGTTACGCAGTATAAACTAGGTTAACTATTTTATTTCCCTTTACTCGTTCGTCGATTGTATGCCAAGTACTCGCTCACAAAGCGATATCTTACAACCTCCAATCGCCGAACTAGAGTGCTTCTTACACCTAAGAAGGCGCATCATTGAATATCAACGAAAACATAATATTCCCGATCTTCTAGCTCATACTCCTGAACCTGTTGAAAAATCGAAAATGGCCGAAGGACCTCAGAACAAACCTCTGAAGGACTACGCTACCCCATCTCAGCTAGAGCCTCATAGTAGCATTGTTGCCCCCGCTATCAATCGAAACTATTTCGAACTAAAACCAACATTGTTGTCAGCTGTACAACAACATCAATTCTCAGAAAATGCAACTGAGGATCCGAATGAACACTTAACGAAGTTTGTGCAATACGTAGACACAATGAAGGAAAATGGAGTAACTCTAGATGCAATAAGACTTCGTCTTTTTCCTTTCTCTCTTAGAGATAGAGCTTGGGCTTGGTTACAATCCTTGTCATCCAACTCCGTTACAACGTGGGAACAGTTGAAGAACATTTTCTTAGCGAGATACTTTCCGCCAAGCAAAACCGCTATGCTTAGAACTCAAATCAATAGATTTCGACAGAAAGATGTTGTATCTCTCTACGAAGCGTGGGAAAGATTCAAAGATATGATGATAGCATGTCCTCACCACAGTTTAGAAAACTGGGTGACAATTCATACTTTCTACAATGGGCTTCTGTATAACACCAGATTAACAGTAGACGCCGCCGCGGGCGGTGCACTTATGGAGAAGCCATACGATGAAGCCTATCAACTTATCGAAAACATGTCTCAGAACCATTGCCAATGGGGAGGTGAAAGAACTCCATCAGAGAAACCCGCAGCAAAAGGTGGGATGTACAGGATCAGCAGTCTTGAAAAATTCAACGCTAAGGTGGATGCTTTAACGCAGAAAATTGACAGTTTAACTGTAACGCCACCTCCAACCGTAGCTGCTGTAACTCCAAATTGCGAGTTATGTGGAATCGCCACTCATAATGCGCCCGAGTGCCCATTATTGGCAAGAATTCCACCATACCAAGTAAACTATGCTCAAGGTAACCCTTACACGAATACCTACAACCCATGATGGAGGAACCACCCAAACTTTTCCTACAAAAGCGATAATGCCTTGCAAGCACCTGCTGCTCCACCAGGATATCAGAAACCAACCGTAGCTGCCCCGACTGCCCCTAGAAAATCAAATCTTGAATTGATGATGGAAAAATTCATAGCTACTCAAGCTCAAACGAACAAGGAATTACTGAATCAAAACATACACACTAGCGAGCAGATTAAACAGCTAACCAGCAAAGTAGACGCTTTAGCCACGCATCATAAAATGCTTGAAATGCAGATATCACAAGTGGCTCAACAACAAGCTTCTGCATCCGCACCAGCTGGTACATTTTCTGGTCAGCCAGAACCCAATCCGAAAGGTCATGCAAATGCTGTCATATTAAGAAGTGGAAAAGAACTAGACGGACCAACCGATCCTAGGAGTGAAAACTCAGCCATGCATCAGAAAACTGATAAACCAACAAAAAAGGAGTCTGAAACCGAAAAGAAGGAAGATAACAAGCAAGAGGCCGCCAAAGATGAAAACCCATATGTGCCTCCACCGCCATATAAGCCACTGATTCCTTATCCTTAAAGATTTATAAATTCCAAAACTTCAGGACAATTTAAGAAATTCGTAGAACTTCTGAAACAACTGAATATCACCATTCCCTTCACAGAAGCTGTAACACCCTTCTAAACCCCACGGAAAATATATGCATAATCAGAGTAAAAGTTAACATTTACTTTCATCATATAAAATCAACATCTCTAGGCACTAAGGCCAACATCATTATCTCAATTATTCCAAATATGAAAACATAACTTAGGTTACATAATGTAATCCTAAAACATAAGCAATCGATCCCCGTGTTACACGACCAGAGCATGACTCGACCCATAAATAATTACTAAACCGCTACACACGTAGCAACCTCGAACTACAAGCAGAACTTCATAAAGTCCTCCAGCAATCTAATCTGCAATGCCTCATAGAGCATTATAAAACAGCAGAAGGGTGAGAAATATTACCATAATAATCAAAGCATAAAATCATGTATATATAGGTATCATATAATTAACTCCCTATTTCTCACCTCAATTCAACTCATAGTCATTTACATCGTCACTTATATATATATATATATATATATATATATATATATATATATATATATATATATATATATATATATATATATATATATATATATATATATATATATACAACATGAATATTCACCAAGCATTTCACATCATGCATACATCCACAATTCCACAATCTTAACATTCACACGTAAGCATCTCTTCATGCACGCTTCATAAGTATTCAACAAACATCTCATCATTCACACATAAGCATCCCTTCATGCATATGTCATATATTAATGTGACTCAACAACTCAATGCAACTCATGCAATGCGGTACCGACTCTCGTTATCTTTTTTCGGTTTTCACTCTAAACCGGGTCCACCCTTCTAGACCGATAACTCGTTATCATTTTTCGGTTTTTACTTTAAACCGGGTCCACCCTTCTAGACCGATAACAACCAAGCCCGTCCCCTAGGCTTCAAACCCACCCTTCTAGGTTTGGGACAAGCCACTAGTTTCCACGAAACTAACAGACATTGTCTCTTGACTGAATGATGCATGTACAATCAACCAATCACAATAAATGCACTTAAGACCGTTCCCGCGTCTTAATCCCATGCATTCGAATAATTCACCCCTTCGAGAATTTCATTATGATTGCACATACAACATATATCAAACATTTATCAATGTATTCATTTCACCCATCATCATCATCATATTCAACAACAATGCACACATATCACATATGTTCCCATGCATTTACACAACAATCGCATACAAATATGCACTCACAATTCATTAGACAATACACATACATTCGTCATTATATTCCCATGTATTCGAATAATTCGCCCCTTCGTGAGTTATATCATAACAATCATCAACGTATTCATAATTCCATACTATCACACAATGCACACATATCCACGATATGTTCTCATGCATTATTCACAATTAACTACACAATGCACACATATCCACGATATGTTCTCATGCATTACCCGCATACAATCACAATTCATTTCAAACATTATATTTATCAAGCAATGCACGCATATCCATCAATATGCTCTCATGCATTCTTCATGTATTTTAACATACAATCGCATATAAACAATATGCATTCACAATACATTTTTCATAGTATGTTTATTATTCATCTCATGCCATTTTATACAAGGTATACGCCTCACAATACTAATAATACAATTATAAGCCATGCACACATATATCCACAATGTTCTCATGCATACTTATTACATAATTGTACATAACAATCAAACATTCACGGACTCATCAATTAATACACACATAATCATCATTATGTTCTCATGTATTTTAACCGATTACAATTAATCATTCATATCACAACTCTAGGATTTACGCCCAAAGGCTACCCACAACACATATCATCACCATGGATCACATACTTATTCATATCATAGAGGTATTAACCTATGTGAATCAACCAAACAATCACCACATGATCAACACAGCAAAAGAGAAATGCTGTCACATTCGCCCTCATTCGCCTGGCGAACCCTCGCAGCGAACCTTCGCCTGGCCTTCGCCTGGCGAACTCTCTCAGCAAACACTCGCTAGGCTTCGCCTGGCGAGACTTCCCAGCGAGCCCAAGTCAGTAGCTACTGACTTCATTCGCCACCATTCGCCAGCACCTTCGCTGGGCGAACCTTCGCTATCCAACCTCGCTTGGCGAACTCGCCAGCGAAGTCCACTGGGACTTAATCATAATTACTCGCCAGCATTCGCTAGGCTTCGCCTTCGCTCGCCTGGCGAGAGCCAGCGAACCTGCGCAGAACAGAATCCTATTCTGCCTCTCCTTCACCAATCCATCATCAACCCTCTCTTACACATCCAAATCAGTATAAACAGCATCAATACATGTTACCCGACTATTCTACGGCATTATTACTCAGTTTCAACCGATTAAATCATCATTCTACGGATTAATCCAACTTGCCCTAAAATGGAAAGTGATGAAAAACATCCACAAACCCAAACCCAACATACATAATAGCATACAATGATTAAATAGAAATGTTTCTCACCCTTACCTCAATTAATCGGAGCTTCGAAATTGGTTCTTGAAGATTCTCCAAGCTTTTCCCCTTTTTTCTCTTCATTTCTCCTCTTCTTCTTTCTTTCTCTTTTCTTTCTTTCTTTCTATCTTTCTCTTTCTCTCCAATCCCCTTTTTATATCCTTTTATTTCTTTTCTTTTTTCCTTCCTCTCTATTATTTTCTCTCCATTCCATTTCTCTCTTCACAATTATCTCATTTTATCATTAATTGGAAAATACCTACTAAGCCCACCTTATTCCACCAAATAGAATAAATTAGTTAAATCCATTAACTCATATTAAATAAATCTCATAACTTATTTAAATCAGATAAACCACCTAAACCAATCCATTAGTACAATTAATCAGTTATCGAAAATTGGGCTGTTACAGAAGCTATAACTCAAATGCCATTATACGCTAAATTTCTTAAAGAAATCCTGTCTAACAAAAGAAAAAATCGAGGATAACGAAACAGTTACACTTACTGCCGAGTGTAGCACAATCATTCAAAATAACATGCCTCCTAAACTAAAAGACCCAGGTAGCTTCTTCATACCTTGCGTCATAGGAAAGTTCGTCATAGACAAAGCTTTATGCGATCTAGGAGCCAATATAAGTGTTATGCCCCTATCTATATGCAAAAAGCTGAATGTGGGAGAACTAAGACCAACCAAAATGTCCGTGCAATTGGCTGACCGATCAGTCAAATATCCCGTCGGTATACTAGAAAAGTTCCAGTACGAATAGGTCAATTCTACATTCCAACCGACTTCATAATCATGGATATTAAGGAGGACTCTGTTACCCCAATTATCTTAGGAAGACCCTTCCTAGCAACAGCCGGAGCTATTATAGACGTGAAGAAAGGTAGGCTAACATTCGAAGTAAGAGAAGAAAAGATAGAATTCATCCTCACCAAGTTCTTAAAAGCACCAGCCATAGATGACACATGCTACTTAGTAGATGTCATTGACGAATGCATACGAGAACTGGAAAATGAAGAAACCAAATACTCTGAAATCATGAAGATCCAAATCCCTGATATTCATGAAGACGACAATTGGCTTGCGCCATACAAAGATGATAGTCTAAGCAAAATCCTAGCACTAACTACTAATCACATGCCAGGTCCGAAAAACCCAGCTTTAGAACTTAAAGAATTACCTAAGACTCTCAGGTACGAATTCTTAGATACCGAATTCAAAAGACCAGTAATAGTCAACACCAATTTAGGACAGTTAGAAACTAAGAAATTGTTAGAAGTCCTAAGGAAATACCCAACTGCGTTAGGATATAGTATAAGCGATCTAAAGGGTATAAGTACTTCCATCTGTATGCATCGAACCATGCTAGAGGAAGACTGCAAAACTTCTAGAGAACATCAGAGAAGGATAAATCATATCCTAAGCATTGTAGTCAAAGACGAAGTGAAGAAGTTACTAGACGCAGGAATCATATATCCGATCTCCGACAGCCAATGGGTTAGCCCAGTTCACATCGTACCCAAGAAAGGAGGTGTCACCGTAGTCAAGAACGTGAAAGGTGAATCGATAACCCAAAGAGTTGTAACCGAAAGCAGGATGTGTATCAATTATAGAAAACTGAATAAGGCAACTCGGAAAGATCCTTTTCCTTTACCTTTCATAGACCAGATGTTGCAGAGATTAGTGAAACATTCGCATTTCTGCTATCTAGACGGTTATTCGGGATTTTTCCAAATTCCTATCCACCCCGATGACCAAGAAATGACTACATTCACCTGTCCTTATGGCACTTTTGCTTATCGCCGAATGCCGTTTGGACTCTGCAATGCTCCAACAACGTTCAAGAGATACATGATGGCAATCTTCACGGATTTCATAGATGACATCATGGAAGTCTTCATGGATGACTTCTCTGTATGACGACAAATTTTTGAAGGCTGTTTGTCGAACTTAGAAATGGTACACGAAAGATGCGCGAAAGTGAACCTTGTTCTCAATTGGGAGAAATGCCATTTCATGGTCCGACAAGGCATAGTTTTAGGACACATCATATCTGACAAAGGAATTGAGGTTGACAAAGAAAAAATAGAAATTATAAAGGACCTTCAACCTTCGAAAACCGTACGAGAAATACGAAGCTTTTTAGGACACGCCAGATTCTACCGACGATTCATAAAGGATTTCTCGAAAATTACAAAACCTCTGACAGGTCTGTTGATGAAAGATGTTGAATTCATTTTCGACAAGGACTGCTTGGAAGCATTCGAAACTCTAAAAGCAGCACTCATTACCGCCTCAATCATGCAACCACCAGACTGGCAACTACCATTCGAAATCATGTGCGATGCGAGTGATTATGCTGTAGGTGCAGTTCTAGGACAAAGGAAAGACAAGAAGCTTCACGCAATCTACTATGCCAGTAGAAATTTAGATCCTACCCAAATGAACTACGCCACAACAGAGAAGGAACTTCTAGCAATTGTGTTCGCCCTTGACAAATTCCATTCTTACTTGGTAGGAGCGAAAATCATCATCTACACAGACCATTCTGCCATTAGGTACCTGATAAGTAAAAAGGATGCCAAGACAAGATTTTTGAGATGGATCCTACTGTTACAAGACTTTGATTTAGAAATAAAAGATAAAAAAGGAACCAAGAACGTAGTGGCAAATCACCTATCCCGAATAGAAGGCATTAAGCCAGAATCAGTGCCTATCAACGACGATTTTCCTTACGAACACCTGATAGCCAGATTGGAGAGTGATATGCCACCATTAACCTCAGAAGAACCCGAACTAGAAAAAGTCGTGGAAGCCGTCTACGCACAAGTCACCCTGCCTTGGTATGCTGATATTATAAACTACTTAGTCGCAGGCGTGCTCCTACTAGACTTCAGCTATCAACAAAAGAAGAAATTCTTCCACGACTTAAAGCATTATTATTGGGAAAAACCTCTTCTTTTCAAGAGAGGAGCCGACAATATATTTCGTCGATGCGTCCCAGAGGAAGAAACTGAATACGTCATTCCTCAGTGTCACTCCGCCCCTTGCGGAGGACATGCCAATACTTCAAAGACGTGTGCAAAAATCCTGCAATTTGGCCTATTCTGGCCTAGTATTTGGAAAGATGTCCACGCTGCTATATTAAGATGCGACCGGTGCCAACGCACTGGAAACATTTCAAGGCACGACGAGATTCCCCAAAAAGGTATTTTGGAAGTGGAAGTCTTTGAAGTATGGGGGATCGATTTCATTGGTCCATTCCCATCTTCTTTTGGTAACAAATTCATACTCGTTGCTGTCGACTACGTATCGAAATGGATTGAGGTCGTTGCCGCTCCAACTAACGACACGCGAGTAGTTCTCAAACTCTTCAAGAATACCATCTTTCCCAGATTTGGTGTGCCCAGACTTGTCATCAATGACGGTGGTTCACACTTCATAGCGTGAATTTTTGACAAAATGCTATCAAAATATGGAGTAAAACACCGTGTCGCAACACCGTATCACCCGCAGACCAGCGGCCAAGTGGAGTTCTCTAACAGAGCAATAAAGCAGATCTTGGAAAAGACAGTCGCCACCTCCAGGAAAGATTGGTCATCTAAGCTAAACAACGCTTTATGGGCCTATAGGACCGCTTATAAGATGCCGATAGGAACTACACCGTTTAAATTAGTCTATGGGAAATCATGTCACCTGCCAGTGGAACTTGAGCACAAAGCCTTTTGGGCTATTAAGACGCTTAACCTCAACTACACTGAAGCAGGCGAGAAATGGATCTTGAATCTGCATGAATTGGAAGAACTTAGATTGGACGCATATGAGAATGCCCGCATATACAAGGAAAGAACCAAAAAGTGGCACGATAAGCGTTTAGTCCGTAAACAGTTCAGTGTGGGGGACGTCGTGCTCCTATTCAACTCAAGATTGAAACTCTTCCCAGGAAAACTAAAGTCAAGATGGTCGGGTCCTTTCGAGATAACTAGAATCCTTCATAGTGGAGCTGTCGAAATTTACGATAAAATCAATGCACCGTTCATAGTCAATGGACAACGTTTAAAGCATTACAATCAAAATGACGACAGTAACCACGTGAGCAGGCTGAAACTGCAAGAGCTTCTTGCTCAACATCCCGAATAGCTTGTCACCAAGCTATCGTCAGGCTTTAGACGTTAAAAACACTGTTGAATGAGAGGCAACTCATTTTCCCTCGTTTTTCCCTTTGAAATTATTTACAATATGTTTTTCATTTGATTTATACTTTTATTTTCTTTATTTTTATCACCTTCTGTTTCTAAAAACTAATTTGAGTAAAATGTGTTTTCAACTATTTATAGGATTTTAAAGCCTTCCTACTTATCTTCTTTTTGTCTGACTAACTTGCGAGTATGGCTAACATCGACTACACGGTTACTGTTTTTAGAGGACCAACTCAGCAACCCAGATTTGAGGCTCTGACTCAGAGAGGCATCGCTTTGACACATTATTATGATGGATCCACTATGGATCGGTTAGGCATTCATGATAGCATCCTCTACTTGTTTAACCAACTAGACTGGGAGCGAACTGCTCTGAAAACCCGTTGTGTTACCTTTCACGAACTCACGTTCGAATTCCTTAGCTCCCTAGGCTACAGACCCGAATACGGCTATGGATCCACCAAGGAGCTGATATGTTTTAGACTGTTCGGGACTGAATTCACATAAAACCGTAAGTCATTAGCTGTTCTCTTAGGTTTCCCTAGTGGACCTTTCTCGTATACTGATGCTCAAGAAAAAGATATGGATATTGAGTTAGACTATTTTTGGGGTACTATTACAGGTAACTATCACCCTGGGCCAAATGACATGAATTATAACGAGATACATAATCCTGAACTCCGCTACTTCCATAGGATATTAGCGCATACCCTCTTTGGGAAGGAGGAAAACATTACTGCAGTCTCTAAGGAAGAGCTGTTTATCCTGTACTATGCGTCACAAGGTCGTCCAGTCAATGTTGTACCATTTATGATGAGAACCTTTGAAAGGATTAACCAGGAACAAAATTCACCTATCATTGTAGGAGGCCTCGTCACTATGATTGCAAATGCAATCAGACTTAGGTACCAGCTGAACAGAATCAAAGTCTCTGGCCAAATCAGACCCATGGATATACCATTCTGCTTTAACCAACGTATTATAGGTAACTTAGGCCCTGACACTTATGAGTACCTCATTGTTGGCCGACCTGTTCACCTTTTCACACTGCCCAACCATGAGATGACGAGTGTCCACAACCGAAACAACTGGCTGTACGAATTGGACGAGCCTATGGGTCTTGCCTCACCTCATTCTACACCTCAGGCTTACATGTACGATAGTGACCATATATCAGAAGCTCAAGATTTTATGTACTATGAAGACTATGTGTCAGAAGCTGAGATCGACCCTGAGACTCCTCCAAATTACCATAATTTCCCTGACCCCGTCCCTGACCAACAAACAGACAAGCTGAATACCATTCTGAAAACAGTGGACGATATCAAGTGGGAAATTACCACAATCAAGGAAAAGCTAACAACACTGCAGATGGAAGTCACGACCTTCATGGATGTAGTTTGTGAACAGTTTGATTGCCTTACTAAACAACTCGACAAATTGAAGCAACAAACGCACTGATTAACTTTAGTTTTATTTCTAGTTTTTACTGCATTCTGAACTATTTACGGTTTTATGTTTTTACAATTTGAACTACATTTCAATTCTTGTACTTCATTCTTTAATTAATGAATTTCATTTGCAATTTTAGTTTTATCAAGAATTCTTCATTTTCAATTCATTGTTTTGGTTGATATACTGGTCTGAAATGAGACTCAATACTATTATATAACTCTAGTACGAACCAAACAACACAAATTATGCATCTGCAAAATTTGCTGCTATGACGACCGTCACAGCCCCGTTACGCTCGTCACGAGCCTCACGATCGTGACGCCCCTCACGATTGTCACACGATTACGTATTCTGCTAAATAGCAGGATACGACCGTTAAGCATTCTTTCCCTCTTCCAATTCATAACCTCCCACTCTCTTACGTTCTAAATACCTCCACAAATTCTCAACTCCCTCATTTATTCCATTCAACCCTATTACTGTTCACTTCACCCGTTCATTCCCAAATTCCTCATTATAAAGTCACGGTTCTTTTCTCATTCCATCCCACAGAAAGAACCACTCTCCTAAAACACTCTCTCTTTTTTGCAAAATCATCAGAAACAATGGCACACCAAGGAGAACTCCCAGATATGTCTAACATCATCTTCAGAGACGGCGAAAGAGGCGAACAACAGCGAGCCAATTACGTTTCATTTTATCAGCGCTCTATTCAACCCACTCGATACGTCGATGTCGCCTGCCTAACAGAATTATGCATTTGGGAAGGCATCCAATGGATGCTACAAAATGTCGGGCTTTGGTTCCTCTGCACAACCCCGCAACCTACATACAAACAGTTAACCCTGGAGTTCCTGAGTTCGTTCACGTACATGACCCCCACCGGTGAAACTAATCAACTTACCGGTGTTGCATACTTCCGATTGTTCGGACGGGAATATCAGCTCAACCAAAATCAGCTTGCTCAGATGCTCCAATTCCACCATGGTGCTGATGCTCACTGTCGTGTTCCCTTGGAACAATTCTTTCAGGAAGCATTTGCACTTTGGAACCAACTCACTGGCACCACCGCCGACAGCTGGGACAACCTTAATGCTACATTCATTCACCATCCCGCTATCAGCTACTTTCACAGGGTGCTCGGTAACACTATCTTTGCCCGAGATAGTAACCACAAGGTTAACTCTAAGGAACTGTTCTTTCTGTAATGTGCCTTTGCGTCGGAACCCATCAACGCCGCCCCATTTCTGTTGGCTCACATCCAGGCAAACTGTGGTCGAGGATCAAAGCCTTTTTACTTCGGAGGTATCGTCACTTCCATTGCCTTGTCACTCGACCTTGGCGATCACCTCCAGGCCCTCCTGTCCATACCTTCTGTTTTCCTTGATATCGACTACTGCCGTTCTTCTCACCTCATCAAGGTACGAGCCGACGGAAGATATCATCCGGTGGTTTGCAACCGCACCATCCACAGTATCATCCTTCCATGCCGTGACCGTGCTCACCCTAAGAACAGAGCCAACTGGCTTTTTGACCCATTCGCACTAGAGGCCAATGCTGCAGCACCTCAAGAGAATGTTCAAGTGCCCGTTGATGAGGTACAGGATGAACTGGACAGCGCTGCTCAGGCTAAAGCTCCTCAGTAACCACCTTCTGAAGGTCCTGTTAGAACACAGATTGGTTCTTAATAATATCTCTATGTTTTGATGATAACTATTATGAAATTTTGTAATTAAGAATTATATACTCTAAAATTTGCTTAAGAGTGTTTGCTGCAGATATTAAAGTAATTATCACTCCAGAAGCAAATCAGAACTGAACATAAGAAATATGCTAGACTCTGATGCGTCAGATGCATCCATTAGAAGATTCTGAATGCTTCCAACAGAAGATCCTGAGCGTAGCCTCCAGAAGGATCTGAAGCAGAAGCTCCAGAAGAATCTGAAGCAAGTCAAAAGCATCTGAACCAAAGAAGAATTCTGTATGAAGAGTTTTTCAAGCATAGTTACTACAGAAGATTCTGAGAGTACTAAAGCTGCCAATACTGAGGATCTGACTCAAATATGCTCTGAACTTAAACATGCTAAAAGCACACATGCTGCAAAGACTCTGATTCAGCAAAACTCTGATCAACATCAGAAGGCTCTGATCAAATTAGACTCTAATGATTCTTGCTGAAAATTGATGAAGAAGAATTCAAATATTATGTCCGTTGGAATAATCCAAACGACTCTTTCCTTATTTATGCTAGACACAAGAACACAGACAAAAAGGATTTCTCTGTGCTTTCTTCTTCTAGGAAAGGTCACTTGATGTGAAGACAAAAAGGATCAGACCTTTTGGTACACTCTGCTCAACGTGAAGTTCTCTTGGATCAAGCTGCCTATAAAAGCAAGTCTTTAACCATCTTCTTCAGTTGATGTTTTACCTGAAAAGAAATCAATATCCAAAGCTCTCATACAATTCACATTCTTTCTAGAATTAATTTCTTTGTTCTTAATATTAAGTGAAAAATCACAGTTGTGATAAAGCTTTATTAGAAGCAATTTAAACACTTGTATTTGTTATTACATTTGATTGTAAGAAAACCTTAAGAAGATCCAGTTAGGATCAGTAGTTCTTGAGAAGACTTTGAACAGTTGTTCTTAGTGCTTACTATTGTAATCAGTTGATTAAATAGTGGATTAAGTCCTTGATTGAGAAAGGCAAATCACTCTAGGAAGGGTGGACTAGAGTAGTTGAGTTCAACGAGCCAGGATAAAAATACTTGAGTTTTTATTTCTAAGTTTTTATCTTCATACTTATTCAACCCCCCTTCTAAGTATTTTCTCACCTTCAGTTGGCATCAGAGCTCCGGTTCTGTGTGTGCTACCACTTCACAGTGACAGTAAAGATCCAGTGAGAAAAACTTTGATATATATTTGGTTGTTACTATGGCTGATAATACAATGTCTAACATTAACAACAAATATGAAGAAAGGGACAGAATCAACACTAAATCCCCTATGTTTGATGGGGGAGAAATTTGATTATTGGAAAGACAGGATTGAAAGTTTTTTCCTTGGTTATGATGCTGATTTATGGGATTTGGTCATAGATGGATATGTTCATCCCATTGATGGGAATGGCAAGAAAGTAGATAGAAAATCTATGACAGAAGCCCAGAAGAAGGAATTTAGAAATCACCACAAGGCCAAAACAATATTGTTAAATGCAATATCTCACACTGAGTATGAAAAGATTACAAATAGAGAAACTGCATTTGACATGTTTGAGTCCTTAAAGATGACTCATGAGGGAAACTCTCAAGTCAAGGAAACAAAGGCTCTGGCTCTAATCCAGAAGTATGAAGCCTTCAAGATGGAATACTCTGAATTTGTTGAAGCTATGTTCTCCAGATTTCAAATACTTACAGGTGGACTAAAGGTTCTGGATAAAGGATACTCTACTGCTGATCATGTGAAAAAGATCATCAGAAGCTTACCTATCAGATGGAGACCTATGGTGACTGCGCTGAAAATGGATAAAGATCTAAACAAGATCTCCTTGGAGGAACTAATCAGTTCACTAAGAAGTCATGAAATTGAACTTGAGGAAGATGAACCTCAAAAGAAAGGTAAATCAATTGCTTTAAAATCTAATAAATCTGCTAAAGCATTCCAGGTAATAGAGGAAAGCTCTAAAGAATCCTCATCTGAAGATGAAGATGAACTATCCATGTCGTCTAGAAGAATAAACAAAATCTGGAAGTATAAAGGAAAGAAGTTTAGAAACTTCAGGAAGCCTGACCAAAGAAAATAATCTTCTGGACACAGAAGATCTGGAAAAAAGGAGGTTGTCTGTTATGAATGTAAAGAACCTGGACATTACAAAAATGAATGTCCAAAGGTGCTGAAAGACAAGCCTAAAAGAAAATCTGATAAGAAGAAAAAGGTTCTAATGGCCACCTGGGATGATTCAGATACATCTGAATCTGAATCTGAGTCAGAAGAGGAATGTGCCAATGTAGCTTTGATGGCAGACATAGAAGATCAGGAGGAAGGAACTTCAGGATCTGAATCTAACTCTGACGCTGAAGAGGTAATGGCTAAACTTACTAAAGAAGAACTTATCAAAGTGTTATCAGAAGTTCTGAAGAGCTATAACAATATTAAGCTCAAATACAAGAAGAGTCAAAGCAATCTTGTATCTGAGAATAATATTCTCAAATCAGAAATAGCTGAGCTAAATGAAAAGAACTTAAAATTGAAAAAATGATTTTGAATTAGCTCAACAAAACTCTGATTCTGAAACTGAATCTGAATGCAAAAATATTTTGGAAAAATATGATTACAGCTTTCAGAAGTTTCTTGCTAAAAGCATAGACAGAAGCAAAATGGCTTCTATGATCTATGGAGTTAGCAGAAATAACAGAAAAGGAATTGGATATAAATCTTCCTCTGGAAAGGATTTAAATCCAAAACCTGTTGATAAAATTATCATCAAGAAAACTCCTTTATATTCCCACTTTAAATTTGGTCACTTGAATGATATTGAACAAACACGTTCTGAAAATAATATTCATGTGTTTAAATCTAAGGCTAGTAAGAATAAACCTTATGTTGAAAAACAAAAGTTTAGACAAACCTTCAGAACAACTAACCCTAAAGGACCCAAGAAGATCTGGGTACCTAAAAGTAAAATAATTCCTGTTGCAGATGTTCTTAGCAGCAAGGTCAGGACGCCAATCAAGGTACCTGGACTCTGGATGCTCGCGACACATGACAGGAGAAAGGTCTATGTTCCAAAGTCTGGAGCTTAGATCTGGAGGTGATGTGAAATTTGGAGGGAATCAGAAAGGCAAGATCATTGGATCTGGCACCATTGGAAATGGTAAACTTCCCTCTATTACTAATGTTTTACTTGTAGAAGGATTAAAGCATAACTTATTGTCCATAAGTCAATTAAGTACAATGGTTATGATATAACCTTTAATCAAAAAATTTGTAAAGCTATTAGTCAAAAAGATGGCTCTATCCTATTTAGTGGAAAGAGGAAAAACAACATTTATAAAATAAATCTTTCAGAACTTAAGGTTCAGAATGTTAAATGCCTCTTGTCTGTTAATGAAGAGCAATGGTTCTAGCACAGAAGATTGGGGCATATTAATATGAGACGTATATCTCAGATTAATAAACTTAATCTTGTCAGAGGACTTCCTAATCTGAAGTTCACCTCAGATGCTCTTTGTGAAGCATGCCAAAAGGGGAAGTTTTCAAAATCATCTTTTAAATCAAAAAATGTTGTTTCTACTTCCAGACCACTAGAATTACTTCATATTGATCTGTTTGGACCAGTGAAAACTGCATCCATCAGAGGCAAGAAGTATGGATTAGTCATTGTTGATGACTATAGTAGATGGACATGGGTAAATTTCTTAAAACACAAGGATGAGTCACATTCTGTGTTCTTTGACTTCTGTAAACAAGTCCAGAATGAAAAAGATTTCAAAATTATAAAAGTCAGAAGTGATCATGGGGATGAATTTGAAAATAAATATTTTGAAAAATATTTTAATGAAAATGGCATTGCTCATGATTTTTCCTGTCCTAGAACTCCACAACAAAATGGAGTTGTAGAGAGGAAAAACAGAACTCTGCAAGAAATGGCCAGAACCATGATCAATGAGACTAATCTGGCAAAACACTTTTGGGCAGAAGCAATCAACACAGCCTGTTACATTCAGAACAGAGTGTCTGTAAGACCTCTTTTGGAGAAGACTCCATATGAACTGTGGAAGAACAGAAAGCCCAACATTTCATATTTTCATCCTTTTGGATGTATTTGCTATATGTTAAATACTAAAGAAAATCTGAACAAGTTTGATTCTAAAGCACAGAAGTGTTTCATGCTTGGATATTCTGAACGCTCTAAAGGCTACAGAGTATACAACACTGAGACATAGATTGTGGAAGAATCTATTCATGTTAGATTTGATGATAAGCTTGGCAGTAAAAAGCCAAAGCAGTCTGAAAACTCTGCAGATAGAGAAGTAGTCTTCACAGACTCTGAAGGCTCAGAGGTAGACAAAGCTCAAGTGAAGGAACCAGAAGCAACGCCAGATGCCATTCCTTTAACTTCTCAGATGAACAATTTAAACATTTCTGAAGAATTAACTGTTAGAGGATCATCTTCCAGAATCAAAGCTTCTCATCCAAAGAATGTTATCATTGGAAAGAAGGATGATCCTATCAGAACAAGATCCTTTCTCAGATCATCTGAAGCATCATTATTTGGACTGGTGTCAGTAGTTGAACCAACTTCTGTAGATGAAGCTCTGCAAGACAATGATTGGATTATTGCCATGCAAGAAGAGCTAAATCAATTCACCAGAAATGATGTGTGGGATTTAGTTCAAAGACCAAAAGGATTCAATATAATTGGAACTAAATGGGTCTTTAGAAATAAGCTTAATGAGAAAGAAGAAGTTGAAAGAAATAAGGCAAGGCTTGTTGCTCAAGGATACAGTCAACAAGAAGGTATTGATTATACTGAAACTTATGCTCCAGTGGCAAGGTTAGAATCTATACGCCTTCTTATTTCATTTGCTGCACAAAATAATAACACTCTGTATCAGATGGATGTTAAAAGTGACTTTCTAAATGGTATTATAGAAGAAGAAGTTTATGTCCACCAACCTCCTGGTTTTGAGAGTGAAAAATTTCCAGATCATGTTTTCAAACTAAAGAAATCTCTGTATGGTTTAAAACAAGCTCCCAGAGCTTGGTATGAGAGATTGAGCAATTTTCTTCTGGAGAAAAATTTCATTAGAGGCAAAGTGGACACAACACTCTTTTGTAAATCATTTAAGATCTTCTAATTTGTCAAATATATGTGGGTGATATCATATTTGGATCTACCAACACTATGCTGGGAAAGCAGTTTGCTTAATGTATGCAGGCAGAATTTGAAATGAGCATGATGGGAGAACTGAGATTCTTTCTGGGAATTCAAGTCAACCAAACTCCAGAGTGCACTTACATACATCAAACCAAATATGTTAAAGAACTTCTGAAGAAATTTAACATGACTGATAGTAAGCTGGCAAAGACTCCCATGCATCCAACTAGTTCACTAGGCAAGGAAGAGGTAAGTAAGAAAGTAGATCAGAAACTCTACAGAGGTATGATAGGATCTCTTCTTTACTTAACTGCTTCTATACCTGACATATTGTTCAGTGTATGCTTGTGTGCTAGATTCCAATCAGATCCTAGAGAATCACACTTGACAGCTGTCAAGAGGATTCTAAGGTATCTGAAAGGTACTTCTAATGTGGGTTTGTGTTACAGAAAATCTGATGATTTCAAATTAGTTGGATTTTGTGATGCTGACTACGCTGGAGACAGAGTGGAAAGGAAAAGTACTTCTGGAAGTTGTCAATTTCTAGGAAGAAATCTAATCTCTTGGTACAGCAAGAAGCAACCCACAATTGCACTATCAACCACAGAGGCAGAATATATTGATGCTGCTGGATGTAGCACGCAGATGCTCTGGATGAAAAGTTAGCTACAAGACTATCAGATATTTGAAAGTAACATTTCTATATTCTGTGATAATACTTCTGCTATATGTTTGTCTAAAAACCCCATTTTACACTCTAAGGCAAAACATATAGAAATTAAGCATCATTTCATCAGAGACTATGTTCAGAAGGGAATTATAAATTTGACCTTTGTTGATACAGATCATCAATGGGAAGATATTTTCACAAAACCCCTTGTTGAAGATAGATTCAAATTTATTCTAAAAAATATTGGTATGGATTTTTGTCCAGAATAATATTTGTCAGAAGCAAATTTTACAGATGCAAAAATGTTTAATGCTCTGAAGTATTTCTTCTGATTACTTATTCATTTCCGTAAATTATTTTTTTTGTGTGAAACTCTGAACTAACAATACTCAGAGGATCTGAACGTTGGTTAACGTTTCATTTCTCAAGAGAATTCAGAAGCACATGCAAGCAAACACGTGTCACTCTGAATCTGTAAAGGTGGCAGGTACACTACTGAAGAGACGTTTGAGGTGAAGTTTAAATAGTGAAAATCTTGATTTTCCCCCCAATTTGTCAGAATCAATTAATGCTTGAAATTATTTTTATTCTTTTTCATTAAATGCTATGTGTGAACGTGCCATTATCTGACTGTTTATATGCCTAAGTGTTTACTATAAATATCACACTTCTCACCACTTTCACACTTTTCACATCTCAATCGTTTATGCATTTCTGTCTTCTTTTCTCTCTTCACAAAAACCCTAAGCGTTTGACAAACTCATCTTCAATGGCAACTTCATCATCCACTGCTGCTCAGTTTCAATCAACCATGGCTGCAGTTACTTCTGCAAATATGGGTGTGACTCCATATACGACACCAAAGAGAACTTTGTTAACACTTGTTGACAAACTGGAGGTTCTCTGTGAATCAATGGTGGAATTTGATTCACTGGCTGAAAATGGATTTGAGTTTCGCTCCATAATTGATGCTCAAGGATGGGTAAAATACTTTGATAGACTTTTTGGACCAGTTTACCCCCTTCTAGTGAAAGAATTCTGGATCCATGCTGCTGTATACCCTAAGTTTATCTTGTCTTCTGTTCTGGGTAAAGAGATAATCATCACAGAAGATCTGATCAGGAAACTCATTGGATATGAGGAGACAGATGGAGTATCTCATCTGCCAGCTGGGCATGTAGATATGGATGAAGTATATGAGGAAGTGATGACTGCTGGACAGGCCTCTAATAAGTTCAAAGATCTGAAGCCTGACTACAAGATCTGGGCAAAGATTTTCATGGGATGCATTCATCACAGAAAGTCTACAAACTCTCCAGACTATGTAAACAATGAACAGCTCTACTTTATGTACTGCTTAAGTCAGAGCACCAACGTAGATCTTCCCTACATTCTGTTTATGCACTTATGGAATCATATAAATGCCTCCAGAGAATCTGTGAAAGAAAAAGGTCAGAAGATCAAAACTTGGATTCCCTTTGGAAGGTTAATCTCAGATTTTCTGACAGAAAATGGACTGGTGACTGCTCTATATGCTGCTGGAGTCACAAATGAACTTGAATTCATTCTTGGAAAACCTCTGAATGCAAAGAGTCTTCAGAGACTAAAAATTGTAGAATAACTCACAACAACACCCAAGAAGCTGAATATCACTGAACTCAGTCAGAAGAGAATCCCAGTAGATGACTACCCTCTGTTCTTTGCTGAAGAACCAAGAGAAATAATAGTGAGTTATATTGATGCTTGCAAGGCAGATGGAACACCCATTCTTGCAGATATTCTGAAGAGAGCAAGGGAACCATTGCCTGTTGGAGGAGAAGAGATTCCAAGAAAAAGAAGTCAATCAGAAGCAGAAGCTGCGCCTGTTCAGAAGAAGCCCAAAGTTGCTGAGAAGCCTCAGAAGCTGATCAAGAGGAAAGCATCTGGAGACACTCCTTCTGTTCCTACAAAACATATCAAGATTAAAGGTACCAAATCTTCTGTATCTTCTGTAAATAATACTGTTGTAAATGATTCAACATTTAAGTCTATCCCTAAACCACCTTCTACTCAGAAACAATTTGTTACTGCTCCACCTCATACATCTGTTCCATCCCCATAAAAATCATTTAATCCTGCTTCCATCTCACCTATAAAACCTTCTACTACACAATCATCTATACCAAAACCAACAACAACAAAACCACAAAATCAAACTCCACAACCAGAAATACCAACAAAACAATCTGCACCACAACAACAACAACAATCAGAATAACAACCACAACAACCAGAAAAACAATCTAAACAACAAAAAGAAAAACCATCTGAACAACAACAACAACTACAAGAAAAACAATCTGTATCACAACAAACACAACAACCAGAAAAACTATCTGAACCACAAACACAACAACAAGAAAAACAACCACAACCCGAAAAACCACCATCAAACACATCTGAACCCATTGCATCTGTACCAGTTACTTCTGAACCTATAAAAGTTACATCTGATCCACCTACATCAGAACCACCTACATCAGAAACAGCGAACCCATCTGAAACCCATATTCCTGAGACAGAGGTTCTAAACATTACACCTCTCAAAAATGTTTTTGAAGTGTCCTCTACCTCTTACACTCCAACATCATCATCCAATTCATCAGAATCTGATATACACCCAGATTTTCTGGTATCCCCGTCTCACAGAAATTCTGAAGTAAACCAACCAGAACCCCTTGTTTCTTCTGAAGTTATTATTCCAGATCCTATTCCAACACCTAAACCATCTTCTGAAATTACCATTCCCAATCCTACCCCTGCACCCAAGCCAAGAACATCTGAGAATGTACCTTTTGCTTCGTGCAAACTATCTACTTCTAACAAACTTCCTTCTGGTTTCACCTTGAAAAACTTCTACACCAGAATTGAACCCTCTGAAACCATCACTCCTCTCAAACCCAAACTTACCATCATTCTACCATCTGTGCTTCAGTCCTATATTAAAACAATGTCAGCAGTACCTTCATCAGATCCAAAACCATACTCTGCTATATGTGTTAAATCTGATATACCTGCTTCATCTGATAAACCTGCTAATTCTGATAAACCTGCTAAATCTTCTTTCAAACCTTACTCTGATAAACCATTTGATGTGGTTTCCTATCCAACAAAAGCAAAACCAAATCTGATGAATGCTTTAAACAGATCCAAACCTGACAAATCCTCTGACATTCCATTCATACCCTACTACCCTCCTCCTCTGATCTCCATTCATAAATCCATATTTCCACCTACTCCCCAACCCAAGCCAATAACCTTGGAAACTCTATTACACCCCAGACCTAGACTAAATGTTGATCATTTATTTACATGTTTTTTGTAAGAAATACAGATGTATTTAGGTTCTGTACAGAGGAAATGTTCATCAACAATGGATGCAAAGGAATCTGATGTCATTTGGAATGGCTTCATAAACATATTCAACACTGTAGCATCAAATCTGAAGAACGTATGTTCTGATGATGCGAAGCTCAGATTTGCTGAAGCTGCTAGAAGTCTGTTCTGGACTGTTAAGAGATCTGGACCACTGCTTCTTACAGATGCTCCTTCATCATCAGAAGAGAATACTGAATCTGCATCTGAAGACAATCCCCTGGCTATGACTCTGATAGAACATCCTTCTGGCTCTACTGCTCCTAGCTCCAAAGCCCCTATGGAAATTGACTCTGTTCAAGCTTCAGAAACTGTTCCACCTTCTTCATCTGAGATCAAGAAAGAACATCCAGATGTTGAAGATAAGATTGCAGTTCTTGAAGCTGGTCAATCAGAAATCAAGTCATGGATGGCTAAACAAGATAAGAAGTCTGAAGACATGACTCAGTGGATGTCCCAACAGGATCAGAAGAATGAAACAATGGCTAAGTGGATGTCAAAACAAGAACAGTCCTCTTCTGAGATCACGAATCTGTTGAAGATGCTTTTGTCAAAACACTCTTAGTTTATTTATTTTTTTCTTCTGATGTTTGCATCTAATGTTTGCATATGTACTTTGAATATCTTCTGATGTGTGTACTTTTGCTCTGAAATGAATGAATGAATGAATGTTTCAAAGTTTTCTCCACATGATTTATCTCATTTAATGTTACCTTTTATTTGTCTTTTCAACGTTATTACTTTTTGCTTATGACAAAAAAGGGGGAGAAAATATAGATCTGAACTGTTTAATTAAACTTCACTAGAATGAAACTTCAGACATATCAATTTTATCTAATATAAAATCTGAGTATTTCAGAACATTTGATAAGTACACTCTGTAAAAGAAATTCTGAGACTCTCAGATCATTTGACAATTATCAGACTCTGACTCTAAAATATGCAAGACACTCTGACTCTCAAATGTTAAAGAACAAATCAAGCTCTAACTCTGAAAAATACTCAAGACAAAAGGGAAGTTTCTATTCCTTATTTATATTTAATTCAGGGGGAGATTCATCATCTCAGGGGGAGTTATATTTATTCTATTTTCAATTAAACAAAATTTCTGATGTTTTTGTCATCATCAAAAAGGGGGAGATTGTTAGAACACAGGTTGGATCTTAATAATATCTCTATGTTTTGATGATAACTATTATGAAATTTTGTAATTAAGAATTATATACTCTAAAATTTGCTTAAGAGTGTTTGCTGCAGATATTAAAGTAATTATCACTCCAGAAGCAAATCAGAACTGAACATAAGAAATATGCTAGACTCTGAAGCGTCAGATGCATCCATTAGAAGATTCTGAATGCTGCCAACAGAAGATACTGAGCGTAGCCTCTAGAAGGATCTGAAGCAGAAGCTCTAGAAGAATTTGAAGCAAGTCAGAAGCATCTGAACCAAAGAAGAATTCTGTATGAAGAGTTTTTCAAGCATAGTTACTACAGAAGATTCTGAGAGTACTAAAGCTGCCAATACTGAGGATCTGACTCAAATATGCTCTGAACTTATACACGCTAAAAGCACACCTGCTGCAAAGACTCTAATTCAGCAAAACTCTAATCAACATCAGAAGGCTCTGATCAAATTAGACTCTGATGATTCTTGCTGAAAATTGATGAAGAAGAATTCAAAGATTATGTCCGTTGGAATAATCCAAACGACTCTTTCCTTATTTATGCTAGACACAAGAACATAGACAAAAAGGATTTCTTTGTGCTTTCTTCTTTTAGGAAATGTCACTTGATGTGAAGACAAAAAGGCTCAGACCTTTTGGTACACTCTTCTCAACGTGAAGTTCTCTTGGATCAAGCTGCCTATAAAAGCAAGTCTTCAACCATCTTCTTCAGTTGACGTTTTACCTGAAAAGAAATCAATATCCAAAGCTCTCATACAATTCACATTCTTTCTAGAATTAATTTCTTTGTTCTTAATATTAAAAAAATCACAGTTGTGATAAAGCTTTATTAGAAGCAATTTAAACACTTGTATTTGTTATTACATTTGATTATAAGAAAACCTTAAGAAGATCCAGTTAGGATCAGTAGTTCTTGAGAAGACTTTGAACAGTTGTTCTTAGTGCTTACTATTGTAATCAGTTGATTAAATAGTGGATTAAGTCCTTGATTGAGAAAGGCAAATCACTCTAGGAAGGGTGGACTGGAGTAGTTGAGTTCAACGAACCAGGATAAAAATACTTGAGTTTTTATTTATAAGTTTTTATCTTCATACTTATTCAACCCCCTTTTAAGTATTTTCTCACCTTCAGGTCCTTCCTCCCGTCGTCGCCGCCGTCCTCAAACGGAATCTACCAACGAAGATATCCTTCACGTCATTTGGAAACATAACGAGACTGCCATCCTGCTTGAACGACGTCAACAAGAACAACATCAGCAGGTGATAGATTTGTTGGTCGCCCAAGGGGAACGCCTCAACAACGTAGTAGATGAAATGGCCGCTTTAAACGTCCGTGTGGACGACCTACGTGACTCAATTTTTCACACCGGCGTTCTACACCCTACGACCCGAGGAGGACGACATCGCGGAGAGGACGCGACCGAGAGTAGTGTTCTTTTTATTTTCTGCATTTTCTTGTGTTCATTATTGTACACCTTCCACTGTCGTTTCAAAGCTGTGAGGACACTGCTTGAGATGGTGTGGGAGCAGCACTTTATTATCCATTTCTATTATGTACTCTATTTCCTTTTCAAAGTAATTTTAATTCAGTTTAATTTCAGTTCAATAAAGCGCATTTCTTATATTCTTTTCTGTTGAAAGAACTTCCCCAGCTTAATCTGCTTTACTCGAGCTATACGAAAACTTTTTCGATGCAAACATCCGATGCGCCAAGTTTAAGGCCAAGTCAAGGAAACTCGAGAACGATTACTAACAATACCCATACCGCTTTGACACCTTAGACCTCCGGTTTATGCGAGTCAGTTCCACTACCTACTGTACCGAAGCCTCAGGTTCGAGCACCAAGCGAAGCCCTTAGTAGTTTATAAAAGCAGTCAGCACCGCCTTAAGCGCGTACTACGTGGAAAGCCGATGCAAATAAGTGATCGAGAAGATCGTAAAGAAAAGAACTTCTCCGCAACCATGTAGTGATTATCTACCTCGGAAATTTCGGAATAGCAAAAAGAAAAGAAAAAGTGAGCTCATAAAAGAAGTTCTCTGTCAGTTGGTCCATAGGTCTCTGGTTATGGACTCGGTAGGGCGAATCACGGTTTGATCCCCCACAACTTGCAAAGTGAATATATCATAGGGTACCGCACTCGTGCACCAGACCCCGTAGAAAGAAAAGACTGAAGTCACTAACAGGCTATTCCACTACGTGCACGTAAGGAGGTAAAGAGCTTAATGTGATTGCGCTGGAACGAAACTGGGTAAAACTTGGTACGATGTGTAACGCCCATTTTAATTATTTTTGGTTTTCGGGATTAATTTATTTGAGAATGTGCTTGAGGATTATTTTTTTGAAGGATCAAGAACTCATGATATTGGTATGCAGTGATAAAAATATGATATTTAACAGTAATGTGATATTATTATTAATTATTATCATTTTTATTACTAATATTAATTTTATGAGTAAAATTATAATTTAATTGGATTTTTGGAATAAAAGTATTATGAGAAATATTATTATGAGTTAATTGAATTAAAAAGAATTTTGGGGGTATTGAGGGTAACATTGTCATTGTGATGAGAATTAGAAGTGGAAGAAGAGAAAGAACACGGTAGAGAGAACGAAGAACAGAGGAAGAGAGTTTGAGCAAAGCGTGGCAAGGAAACCCCAAGGCTGTCAATCCGAGTGGAATTTCGGAAGTGCATCATCATCAGCATCGAATTTGAGGTAAGGGGGGAGAATAATCGGTTAAATTCGGTAAATACATGATTAATCGGTAGAAAGGGGGAAATCCCTATCCCCATAGATTCTTTGATGATATATGTTGTTTGCATGCTGTTATTGTTGTGTTGTTTGATGTTTAATTCGTTTGCATGTGCTGAGAATATTGGGACGAATGAGTTTGGGGTATTTGAGTAGTTTCGGAGTTATGCCGGAAGTCGGTAATTTGAGTAGATGAGGCGTTTTATCAGATAGAATCGGGAAATAGACCCGTAGTTAAGTTGCAGTATATGGATGATTATGGGCTTCGATTTAATCGGGCGGAATCGGGAGTGGATGATAATTCTGGTGCACAGAATTTTTCTATGAACGCAGGCATTCGCTGGGCAAATGGGGGCGAGCCTTCGCCAGGCTTCGCCGAGCGAACTAGCCAGCGAGTGCTGGCAGAAGCTTCTGTTTGGCTTTGCCAGAGGTTTCGCCAGGCAAATGGCAGCGAGTGTTCGCTGCGGGGCTTCGCCGGGCGAATGCGCCAGCAAGCCCGACAGCAGTTTGTGATTCTGCTGTTGTTTTTGTGTGGTTCCGCTGTGGACTTGGACCCTCGTTTGTCATGTGTGACGAGAGGCTGGTTGGAGAGCTGATGCGAGCGTATGTTGGTGGGTGTAGGGCTGTTTGGTCGGCGTCTATCGCAAGTGGCATAATCGGTAGGTTATGCGTTAAGTATGAACCCGTGTGGATGTGTACGTGAGATGTGTGCACTGTGTGTGTGCTGCGTGTGAGATATGAGGATCAGTATGATCGTTGCGCCTTGAGTGCGTTGTGTTGGTGTGTTGCGGTGAGTGGATCTGCGAGGATCGGTACGCTTATTATGCGTTACATTCGTGTGCTGTTATGTGATGTATTTGGGTCAGTAGGACCGACATGCCTTGTGTGCATTGTATGTGATAATTTGTGTGGTGAATGGATTCGTGGGATCAACGCACTGTGTGTGCTTATTGTGTATGTATTTTGTGATAGGGATGGATCCGTGGGATCGGTACGCCTTGTGCGTCGTGTATATGTATATGTTGTGTGAGGGGTGGATCGATAGGATCGGTGCGCACTTGGTGTGCCAGATGTTTGATGCGTGTGAATATTGTGTGGTGCTCCCGGTGGGGAGGGTGATGGCCATGTGTCCATCGATGATATTGTGTTGTGCTCCCGGTGGGGAAGGTGATGGCCATGTGTCCATCGATGTTATTGTGATGTGCTCCCGGTGGGGAGGGTGATGGCCATGTGTCCATTGGTATTGTTGTGGTGCTCCCATTGTGGAGGGTTGATGGCCAGTTGCCCATCAGTGTGGCGTGCTCCCTGAGTGGAGGGTCGATGGCCAAGTGCCCATCGTGATTGTGAGTCGGTACCGTGTGTTAAGAGTTGAGTGAGTGCATTTTTTGCGTGATTGTATGTTGTGGTTGATGGTGGGACCGTGAGTCCGGATGATATGTATATGCAATAGTATTATTAAGATTTCTGCCTTTTATTTCATGTACTATTATACCATTATTATTTAATCGTGATTCTCACCCCTTTGTTGCTGCTGTGGTCTGTGCTTCTTCGGAAGTACAGATAATCCAGGCGCTTTGCTAGTTGGATTGTGGTGTCTCCGTAGGACTGCTCTGATACGTAACACAGGGGCCTTTTTGGGAGTTTTATCGCTTTATGTTGATTTTGTGTGCCCGTGTGGCGTATCTAACTTTTGTATATGTGTAGTGATGTGTGGTGATGCTATGTATTTTGGGTAGATAGCCAATGTTGTACATATGATGGTGATGATGGCTATGGATGATGTGTGTATATGATATTTTGTGTTATGGCAGACCATATCTTTTCCGCTGCAATTTTATTGAAAAAAATTCAGTTAAATTATTTGGAAAAATACTTGTGGAAATCTTGACGTGTATTGTGGCATCCCGTTTAGGAGAGAAACTATGATATGTGTTTTATTTGTTTGTATTATTTTATTTTGGGAACGGGGTGTTACACGATAAACTTAACACCGAGCTACAGCAGCATGATTGGAACCAACTCGTATAAGGAAGAGGCCTTCGAGAGCACTGCCGCTTAGTGTCAAGTTTGTATGCGTGTTGTTATGAATCTTCTCCGAATTCCCGACTCAGCGCCTCTGAAGCTACTTTGAAAGCACATAAGAACACATCGTGTAGCTGCATCATCTCAGCTATTAGGCTTTTTGCTTGAGGACAAGCAAAGATTCAAGTTTAGGGGAGTTTGATAACACGAAAACGTATATATTAAATGCCATAATTTCATGCTACTAACGGTCGATTTCACCCCGATTTCGGACCATATCCGCATTGTTTGTTAAGTATTTTGCAGGTTTACGAAGTTCGCACTCAAATGAAGCAAGACAAGGAAAACAAGTACTAAAAGGCACATAACAGAAGAAAAAGGACGAAAAAAGTAACAGAAATGAATTTTGCTGATATGACGGTCGTCACATGTCCCTTACGACCGTCACGTGTGTGACGACCGTCATGACCGTCACGAACGTCATGCGCTCGTCACGAGCATCATGAGTCCCTTACGACCGTCACACTTATAAACTCAGCTCAACGTCCACTCCTCAGAACGTGCAACAGAAGCCCAAAACCAGAAGCACGACTCCTAGGATTTTCTGACCCTCAATTGCACATCCAGAAGTAGTTCAAGTACAAATCATTCATTATAAAAGGAAGACTTGGGGACTGAAAGAGCGAGCCACATTGAAGATCACGAAGTGCTGCCAGATTTACTACAGAGAGATTTTCTTGTTTTTGTTCCATATCTGCTTTGTTTCCTTTCCTTTGTTTTCTTTCCAGAATTCAGTTGTAACTTTCATTCTTTAAATTTTCGTACAATTAATCGTCACCAGAGTAATCCTGCCGACATTGTGGAGGATTATCCAAGTGCCGAACCAGAATTGTTTACAGGTTCCATTATTATTAATTAATTCTATTTGCTTTAATACGTATGTTTACAAGTTCTGCTATTTTAATTTAATTATGCATGCTTTAAATTTCATGTCTAGCTAAACCGCATCGATCGGTGTGTAATGAACTAGTAGAACAAGGTCCGATAATAACCGGCGTAATTTTCCTTTTCCAAACTTGTTTCTGGCTCTAGTTTTTAAATCAAATTTGTTAAATTAAACTTCATCGCGACAGTGAGAATTCATTTAAAGTAATCTCGCCACGACAGTGGGAGATTCACTAAGGTATGAACCGACATGCGAAAGCTGAGGCTAGGACCAGATAGTAAAAACTAGGCATCTATTTTAAACACAGCGAAAGCACTTTAAAAGAGATTAGAACTTAATGGTTTTCAAAAATCAATTTAAACCCCGAACGGGATAGCGAAAGCATACGTTCCGCCTTAGAGTTGCGACTAGCGTCAACAACCATCGTGAGACAAAGGTCTTTAAACCGTTATTTTCTTCTGAAAACCATTTTGAAATTATTAAACCGCGTCGGTAACTTGTCGAATCCTCTAAGAACTAAGTCATTGCATACCGATTCCCCGCATTAATATTCTAAGAAACCTTTAGCATTTCTTTAATTTAGCCTTTACTTTTGCATAATTCCCCTTAAACCATATACGACCTAGCTAAACACAGTAACGTCCGAGTACACTAGATTGCTTACGAGTCCCTGTGGGATCGATATCTTTATTACTACGCGATAGACTGTACACTTGCAGTTAATTCGATTAGACTTGGAAAGTCGCGATCATCAGGAAAGTCTTCATCCTCATCAATCTCTTCTTCAGCTTGATATATCGGTTGATCAAAATCGAAGCGAGTCATAGGAGGTTATGAATCGGTGTCATTTGCAATAGGAATCCTGCAATAAAAATGGTTAAATGTTTCAAACGATATGCAAACAAGTACAAACAACATTGCCATTTTATTGTGAAAATAACAATAAGAAAGACAAAGATCACAACATTTGAATGAGAAAACTCCCTTTGATTAATTGATAAAGCAATGTTCAAACATAAACAATAAGGCCCTGAAACAAAATACCACTATGCTCCAGGTAGAACATAGGGTAGTACAATAATCGGAAAAAATCAAAGCATTACTGTTCTGTCGTCACTTGAACGAATTCTTCAATGGACCAGTTGCGCAGGCTCTGTCCTGGAGTGCACGGCTTGATCCAGGCATCCATATCACAATCACTATCTCCCTCTTCGTCTGACACAACATTGATCCTTTCGAAGATAACTCTCGCCTTAGTGAACTGCACAGGTTCTTTATAGCGCGACACGCTTTGCGAGGATGAAGAGAATGACGGGCGGTACCCTAAACCAAACTTGTCTTTCTTGTGGGGAATCTCCAATACTTGGCCCTATCTTTGCACTGCCCCAGTCTGTACCACTGCTTGGGCCTCTTTAAAAGAAGACATGGCCGCTTCCAGCGCTTTGCTCACAACAGGAGACTTGTCTTTAATATTGACTGTTTCGAAGGCCTGACAAAGGGTTTCATGTATCTCTCTGTCCACCTCGACATACTTGAAGGATGATAAGTGGTTGACCATTATATCCTCTTCCCCGCACACTGTAACAACACTACCACCAACCATATACTTTAGCTTTTGATGCAGCGTGGAGGTCACAGCTCCTTCTGAATGAATCCATGGACGGCCTAATAAACAACTGTAGGCTGGCTGGATATCCATAATGTAAAACACTGCATCAAAGACTTCCGGTCCCACCTGAATGGGCAATGTCACTTCTCCAAACACGGATCTTCGGGTACCATCAAAAGCGCGCACCACCAAATCACTTGGTGTGCAAACCAATCCCTGCATGTCCAACTTCATTAGGGCTTTCTTTGGCAGTACATTCAAGGATGATCCTGTATCCACGAGTACATGATACATAACAGCCCCTCGGCATTCTAATGATATGTGCAACGCAAAGTTATGGTTTCTGCCTCTTGGCGTCAAATCCAAGTCTATGAACCCCAAGCCGTTTCCTGCATTTATGTGCGCTACAACTCCTTCAAGTTAATTAATCGAAATTTCTTGTTGCACGTAAGCAATATTCAGTATTCTCAACAGTGCATTCTTATGCGCCTCAGAACAAAGTAACAACGACAAGATAGATATCTTAGAAGGAGTTTGCTGCAAATGATCAACTATCTTATAGTCACTTTTCCGTATCAGCCTCATAAACTCTTCTGTGTCCTTTAACAAAGATTCCTTCTCCCCAGACTGAGAAATTTCCTCTACCACTGGTATTTTCCCCTTATCAACCTTATCAATAACCACTTCAGGTGACGAAAAGACCCGACCACTACGGGTAATGCCTCTTGCTCCCACATGATTATCTACTGAATCCGCAGGGGGGCCATTCAAGTCTACTTTCTGTCCGTTGCAATACACTTCAGCTCCGTAATTCCATGGAATAGCCTTGGTGCTTTCAAACGGTACAGGACCTGCTTTAGTTATGGTTATTATTGGTGGTTTTGGCGCATAAATGGTAACAGTTTTGTACGGAATGGAAATTGTCGCAATCTCATTCCTTTCTTCAGCCACCAACTCCTCAGACTTTCTTTCAACAGATCGGTCAAACTGCAAAACTCCGCTATCCATCATCTCTTGAATACATCTTTTCAACTGTCCACATCCCTCAGGATTAACCAGACATTCAGCATAGTTTTCAGCACAACCTGGGAAAACACCCCCCTCAACAATCTGGCTTTCACAAAGCTCAAGGGTGTCTTCAGCTCATTAACATCCATTACCAAATCCAAAACATCCTCCTCGATAATTGCATTAACCCCAGCTTGCCCATGATTCGGCATGGGATTTTGTACCATATTAGGAACATCATTGGAGAAGTTAATCGCTTTACTGTCAATCATGTCCTGCACCTTATGCTTAAAGGCTTTACAATTATCGATGTTATGCCCCGGGGCACCTGAATGAAACTCACAGCGAGCGTTTGCGTCGTACCCGTGTGGAGGAGGCCCAGTCAGGGGAGCCAAAGTTCTTTTCTAAATCAGTTGCAGCTACAACAAAGCTTGCAATAGCTGAGAATACGGCATGGGAGGCGCATCAAAATGCCTATTTGCTGCCAGGCCTCTATCTTGATATCTTCTGTACCCATGCTGATTCTGCTGCGGTTGTTGTTGTTGCTGACGCTGTTGTTGTTGTGGTTGTTGAACTGCGGGAATTGTAATGCTGGTAATCTGCTGTTGATGCCGATTCTGACCTCTACCTCTTCCCACATGAACTGGACACGAAATTAGTATCTTCTTCTCATCTCTTGTTACCGAACACCTTCTTACCTCCTCCAGCGGAGGGCATTTCACCAGCACTTATCTTCCCTAACTTGATACCATTTTCCACCCTCTCTCCAGTGATAATTAAGTCATAGAAACTGCCCGACATACTGCTAATGAGCTTCTCATAATAAACGCCTGGCAGAGTGGCGACAAACATATCAACGAGCTCACGTTCCACCATAGGCGGCTGCACCCTGGCTGCTAACTCCCGCCATCTTTAAGCATATTCTTTAAAACATTCATTGCTCTTTTGTGAAAGATTCTGAACCTGCACACTGTTGAGAGCAAGGTCGCTGTTGTATTGATAATGTTTCACAAAGGCTTCGGCCAAATCCCTCCAACAACGGACATTCACGGGTTCCAGGCTCATGTACCACTCCAACGAAGGACCAGACAGACTATCCTGGAAGAAATGCATGAGCAATTTCTCATCATCTGAGTAGGTAGACATCTTACGATAGTAGGATCTCAAATGAACTCTCGGGCAGGTGGTACCCTTGTATTTATCAAAGTCTGGGACTTTGAACTTTGGTGGCACTCTCAAATCCTGGATCAGTCCAAAGTTAGCCATGTCAAGGCCCATAGAGTTTTTACTTTCAAGGGACTTCGTTTTCTCTTCAATTATCTTAGTCCTCCTATCAGCTTTGGAGGGTAACTCAGCAGCCACAACCCTTGGCGAGAACACATCCTCTTGTCTGTCTTCATTCCAGATGTGATTCATATTACCGTGTATAGCACAAGTGGTGTCAGGACCATAACCATTCCCATTACCATTACCACTATTACCAAAACCAGCGTTGTTGAAACCTACAGCATTACCGGCACTAGCGACATGACCACTCCCTCCAGCAGTAGGGATGACTAAGGTAGGCATGGAATTATCAGCTCGAGGAGTCTCAATACGGGGAGGGTTAACAACGTCCCCACCATGCAACACACCATTGCCATCAACACGTGCAATCAAGGGCTGAACTAGAGTCCGGAGTTGCTCTTGTCCATTAGCCACTCCTTGCATTACTTCTATGAACTGGGCCATACGGTCCCTCATTTCCTGCATCTCTGCTTGCATCTGCTCCATTACTCTCTTCTGATTTCCCCTAGTTGCGTACCGATGAGTCGTTAGATCAGCAATCCTGAAACACCAGTAAACCACAGGAAAATAAGATTAACAATTCTGATGCACCTACAATGCAAAAAATGCAAAAATGCAGACATGTATGTATGCAACAGGGAAATTTCCCCCTCGATTCTAGTTTCCGGGAGAAACACAATAATGAAGAGCCCTAGACAAGCATAGAACAGAAACCCCTCGTATATAATCACAGGCCAACAGGCAATGTACAAGCTACAACTGAGTACAATAAGGAAAAGACCTCAACCAACAAGCCTGGTGATGGTCAGTACAACAAACAATAAGCATCAAACTACAACAGAGATAAACAAGGTAGTCAAGCTGGATGACGAGCTCGGAAGTCCTCTAGTAGCTTCAGCGTCTCAGGATGATTTAGCCTAGCAAGCATTCCCTGAATAAGTAGCTCCTGCTGGCTAACAATATGTTGTATACTCTCGACATGGTCTTCCCAAGCTCCTTCCCCGAAACATGCCTCAAGCCTGCATCTCTTGGAATCAGCTCTCAACCTGAGATCCTTCAAGTTCGCAATAGCTTCGTTCAACCTGTACTCACTATCCCGTCTAAGTGATGCCTCTGCTGCAATCTCCCCATCTTTGGCATTGAGCTGCATCTTCAACTTGTTGATCTATAGCTTTAACATGTCTTCGCGCTCTTTGTTGTTGGTGAGCGTGGCATTCCATTGGTTCTCGAACTTAGAAATCTTCAAGTAAGCCCTATCCAACTCTTCTTTCTTGGTAGAGAGAACACTATTAACGGCCTTGAAATCCAAACCCAACCGCTCCCGAGAACCGGTCTCCTTGGTCAGATCCATACCCAATTTGTTTACAAGCTCAGTTTGTTTCTTGAAGGAATGAACAACATCAATCTTCTCACTTCGAAGCTGAATGATTTCGTTCTCCAATTCCTCATTAGCTTTTCTCAACTCTTCCTTCTCAAATAGTACCTGATTGTACTTCTGAATGTCTACGGTAGCGGGTTCCTCAATCATGAGAGGATATAAAGGTGCAACTGAAGGATACGACATCAGAAACTTCGCAGCTCTATCACAAATCCAACTCAGGTAAGAGTCATATGCTCGAATATTACTCTTCCCCAAAGCTACTTTCCCTCTCCGATGAATGTTGTTCCAAGCATGCTCAAGTCTGCCTAAAGTCTCACCCTCCAACAAACCAGTGAGATACAAAGATTCCTGTATCTCCTCTTCTCTAGGAGGATCCCTCGGTGTGTACCCAAACTATCTGACCAATAGAGAAGGGTTATAGTTGATGCAACCTTTCCTTCCGACCAAAGTGACGTTAGGAAATCCACCGCAAATATAAATAATATATGTACCAAGCATGTCTCGGTCAAACCAAATAATGTTCTCTGCAGATAGACCCATCAACCTCTCCGACCACTCTGAAGTACTAGCAGTGATAACAAACGGACCCGTCTTGGGCATATGACTAGCAAACCATGCGTACAACAAAGGAACACAACAAGCTACATTCTTTCCCCTTCGGTTCTCATTCTTGTAGTGCATAGAATGATAAACATCTCCAAGGAGAGTAGGCACTAGGTTTCTTGAAGCCAGGATATGGAATGCATCTACATCCACGAAGTCTGGAAGATTAAGAAACAAGACAATGCCATATATACAAAGATCCATGATGGCACTAAATATGATCCAACAGCCATCCTTAGCACACTGCTGAGCTTTCTCAATCAAGAAAGGCAAAGGAAAACCATATATCCCAAGTCTTTGGATCATCTTCCCCTCTAACTCTGAAGCCTCAAGATGCAAAATAGCGGCAAGCTTAGCCAGATCAGGCTTAGCATCAACATGGACAAACGACATCTGATCCAAAATGGGTATCCCTAACAGCTCAGAATACTCCTCTAGGGTAGAAGCCAGGACATAATCAGGAAAGACGAAGCATCTCAACTGGGCATCATAGAACTGTAGGAGAGCGTAGACACCACTGATCTCATATGCAGAAGGCTTACAGACATATCTCAACAACCTCCCATAAGACTTCCTGAAATCTTCCATTACTGCTTTATCACCTAAGGCAGTCAAACTCAACAAAGAACTGATGTCTGGAGCCGAAAACTTGTAGGCCACTGTACTCTTCAAGGGCTCCATAGCAAGATCACTATAATCACGAAGGAAATATGCACCTGCAACACAAATACATGTTAATGAAATGCAAATGAAAATGCAAATGCAAATGCAAACAGGGGACCAAGATTGTTGTGCTGTTGATCAAGAAGAACCAGCGCTTCGCTCTAGCAATAACAAAGTACCGACAGTAGGACCCACTGATATCAGGAATACAAAGTCACACTTGTAAAGAATCGGGTAATCTGAGAGCTGAGGTTTCCTGCATAACCCAATCCCTCTCACAGGTATGGACCTATCCACTGACGAGGTTCGACATCCTATGCGTTCATCAGCATCACAAACTTTTGAGAAATGATGATACGCTCACCATTTCTGGTTTGGCATCATCATCTTACAAAGAGGCCTTACTTAGCTGAATCACAAATGATTGGTCCCTAGAGTTGACAACTCTCAGATCCAAAATTCCAACCGATCCTAAGGATCTGAAAGAAGATCATCAAAGAGAATCTCGTTCGAGCGTGAATTTCATAGGGAATTGTATCTGCTCAGCAAACAGGCCCCTCACTAATCTCCACTACTAATGCTAGGTTTGTATTCAAGCCTGGGTCTGGCTTATCGCTCATCAGAACTCCCCTCCCCACATCACAACAATAATGATATATGATGCTGAAAAAATAAATGCGGAAAGCAAATAAAGCACATATATACAATGCCCAAAGATAAACAAACAAACGCTAGGATTGACTCGCATAGGGAACTAGAGTCCCCAGCTGTCGCAACTGCGAAAAACACCCGGTGGAAAACAGAAGATTCGCCACCTTTCTTTATTTATCTCGAAGAAAGGGAAAGGAAATGATCGGAAAAACCTAACGAAAAAAAAGGGAAAGACGAGGTCATCACAACCAAATCTGGATTCGGGAGTCGGTTACGCAAGGGGAAGGTATGAGCACCCCTCACGTCCATCGTACTCGACGGGATCCATGCATTGTTGTCTATCTAAAAGGGTGATCATTTATCTAGCTAAAGGTCAAGGGACAAAAGAAAAAGAAAAGAGACTCGGCAGAGCATCGCCGCTCTGTGCCTACGTATTCCCTCGTGCAATGGGAAAGTCAGAGTCAACGTAGTTCGGCTAACTATGGGTGAAAGGGGGAAGGTTGCTCGCCAAGACATCGCGTCCTGGATCATATTTAGCGCCAAGCTCATCTCAACCAAGCATGCATATGTGAAATGCAAAGAAGAAAGGAGAAGAAGAAATGCACAAGAGGCAATCACACAAAAGGATGCAAACAAGTCACATATGGAAACCTTAAATGGAAGCAACAAAAGAAGCACACAAATGAACAAGCAAGAAACAATGTTATGACCTAAAATTAAGCAAGCATCAACCTTACTATGTTAGAAACATGAATCAAAAGGAATCAAAGCTCAAAGGATCCATCAAAGTCATATCCAAGTCAAACTAGGCCAATGTGTATGTATGAACCTCCCTTTGGGGTAACTTGACTTGCAAGTAACCTCAAAATTAGGAAAATGATTCACAAATAACCAAATAAAATGCACAAACTCCATAAACATGTTGGCAAACAGAAGCCAAAATATCACAATCAAAATCAATTCACAACACCACCAAAGAAATTGATTTAGAAGGGTGTTCCATTGTGAATGAGGATTGTCGAGGGTCAAATGAAATGCAACAAAAGTCAACCAAACAGGGGCAAAAAGGTCCTAAAAAATTCATCAACTCATCATGGATATGAGGATGAATTTTCATTTATTGGATCAAAAAGAGAGAGGAGGAACAAAACAAGAACTAAAACAAGTCAAGAAAAAGTTCAATTAAAACACTTCCAATCCAATAGTCCCATTTTAATTCAAAATAAAATCAAAAAATAAAATAAAAATTTTCTAAAAATAATAGACATCTCAAAGTATCCAGAAACTATTTTTATAGATTTTTTGGATCATTGGAAGTATTTTATTTGATTTAAAATGCAAACAGAAACAAAACAAAAAGAAAAAAGAAAAAAAAAAGAAATAGAAAAACATGGTGCAAATAGTAAATAAAAAACGTATAAAACCAAACTGGGCTCAAACAGGGGGTGCCAGAAGCAATTTGAGCCCATATCCAAATGAAAACAGTCAGCCAACAAGGACTGACCTCAACCACATGATGACTTTACCAGTCAATCCATCCAAGGATCCAGAATGTGCCACGCGTGCCATCAGAAATAAAACAAAAACCAAACAAAATAACAACCACACGATCAAGCCTAGGTTGAGCAATCAAACGGTTGAAGGACAGGCTAGTGAAACGCACCATTTCACTTAAAGCTCAGTTAACCAATCCTAGCCTTACGTTGTGATTACTAACCAAACATCCAAGGGCCATCAAGCTGCCACACAATAAATGAAATCCAGCACCAAAAATAAATTAAATGAGGACCATCAGATCAAGGTCCAGTCAAACAATCAAATGAAGATCCAATGGACAAGATCACGCCACACTATCACCTTCCCCATTCAAACCAAAACGGAGGGAAAACCAGATGGCCGGAGCACGGTGGCTCCAATCATCTTCTCCGGCGAGACAAAAACATAGGTGAACATTCATTTAACCAAATCAAGCAAACTTTATGTCTAAAATCATCTACATCTCATGTAGATCAAGAATATGCTTTTAGTTTTCATTTATCATGCACACACAAGCCAAATCAAAGAGAAACAGTTTGAAGCTCAAAACACAAATCATCACCAATGCCAGTCAATTTTAGTTGGAATTAATCTACACATTTCCTAGGTCATCATCATGCAAAAATGGCATGCTAATGCATCACAAACAGAGAGAAAAAGTGAATTGAAGATTACCTAGTGGAGAGCTTCCACTGTGCCTTCTACACTTGAAGAAACTTGATGAAACTCTTCAGAATCACTCAATGAAGCTTGCTAGAGACGATTCTGCCCTTGAATAGCTTTGAGAGAGCTTGAATTTGATTTCACGATTTTGGAATTTCACTTGAATGCTCCAACTATTCTTGAGCTCCTAGGGCACGAATTGGCATCAATGATGCTTCATTCTTCATCTAAATCATTTATATGTTAGACCTAGAAGCAAATGGAGGCCCAATTGTGGCTGAATTGTGAGAATTTGTGAAATGCCCAATTCTGATTTTGGAGCTTCATGCACACGTGAAAATGCACCAATTTTCCTTGTTTATGATTCAATTCACTTGCTGGGAGTTCAAACTGATCATGTGGATGAGATTCATTTCTTGAATTGATCAAATGGTGGAGATTTGATTATCAAACTTTCACTTCAAATGGCATTTGAAAGTCACATGAAAATGACACCAAAACTGAAATCCAATGTATGCATCTTGTTTGTTATATCTTTGGCACTCAAAAAATGCATAAAGTTGGTACAGAATGATCCAAAATCAATTAATTCCATTTTCTCCTTTTAAGCTTTTCTTCATGAAAAAGTCAAACACCAATTCTTCAATCCAAACCAAATCCATGACTCCTTGATGTTTGGTTGAATAAATGACCCCATTTGGAGCACATTTGATGTTGGAAAGATTTTTATTTGAAGTGTGCAAGATAGTGAAATGGACCTATAATGAAAATTACCTGTAATCTTACTTTCCCAAAATACCCATGCCTTGCAAGCCTCATAACTTGAGTTCTACAAATCAGATAAAAGACTTCTAGTACTCTTTGGAAAGCTAAGATCATGAGGAACAACCTTCATGTTTGGGTTAAAGTGAGGAGAAACATTCTTCTAGGTCAAAAGTGGCTTGGAAGTTGGTTGACTTTTGTTGGCCAAAATCACATTCATCTGATGACCTGTAACTTGTCAGCATCATAACTTGAGTTCTAGAAATCAGATGAAATACTTCTAGTACTCAAAAGAAAGCTAGAAACATACTCTACATGTTTCATGTTGGGGTCAAGATGATATGAGACTTGTGTCTTGAGATAGGTGGTCTTGAAGTTAGACACTAAATAGGGGATTTTACACTGAGAACCCTAATTTAGTAACTTCTCATACTCTTGATTCTTCTTGATTTGATCTTGAAATGATATATTAGGCATCTCAACACAACATTCCATGACCATATAGGCTTGGAATTGAGTCTTAATCTCCTTCAATTTCACAGTTGACTGAGGGTTGACTAGATGAAAACCCTAACTGCACCACCTTTGACTATGGCTCCTTATGCTTGATATAATGACTTGAGCAAGCTCCAACATGGCTCTCAAAGCACTCAATGATATTTCTTAACATACATGAATTCACAACCCTCTGATGATCTTCAATTGGCCTCCAAGTTAGGAGCTAATCCACATAAGCCCATCAACTCTTCCAAAGAGCAATGACCACTTCCTGATGACTTGATGACCATTCATGCTTGAGTAAAACCCATTGCTTATGCTCAACATAAACCAGGTTAAGAAAAGGTTGGTCAAATTTTGAGGTGCAACAGCTGCCCCTATTCAAACGACTTGAACTTGAATGAGTGAAAAGCGAACGACTTTCACGGCATCAAGGTAAACGACGGTTGAATACTAAAGAAACTGCCAAACAAGATTCCATTGAGTTCTGTAACTAAGCTTGGATGATTAGAAATGAAATAAAACTTCTCTATTTATAGTGGTAGGAAAGTACAAATAAGGACAAGTATGCCCTCAACTCCTTTTGGGAGGAAAATGAGCATGTGAAGGTGGCGCCCGCCACATGAACTAGGGTGGAAAGGAGTGGGAGACGTGGCAGTTGTCAGCAATTGGCTTCTATCCAATGTGTGGCATCCCTTATGGCGCCCGCCATGGTGGAAGCCATGTGTACAATTCCTCAGAAAGTAGGTTTTTAGCTCGTTTTTCCTTCATTTGTTCTCTAGTATCCTTGAAAATACAAAAACCTGAAAAAGAAACAAAACAAAGGCATAATACAAGAAAACAGAAATAAAATCCTAAATAACGTGTGCAAATCGAGCCAAGAAAACAATATATTTTAGGTCTATCAGTTCTCTCCAAGTAGATTGTCAACCTTAGGCATAAAATACCTATTATTTTAGTCTCCCCACAAAGTTCAACCCTCGTGGATGATGGTTATTTCAGTTATCTTTTCCGTTCCTGGATAAGATAATCCCTATTTGAGTTCAGTCCCTCAATGGAATCTTGTTTGACAGTTTCTTTGTAGCTCGATTCTAGATTGAACTTCGGTCCTGTCGGTCGCCGAACCTACCTGGACGTGCATTTATTTTTCACTATCTATCAAGAAGAGCCTTTTACAACGCCTTTGCCGATAAGTGGCAGTCTCTCCTGAGAAGCTTATCATGTTGTGGCCCGAGATAAGTGGCAGTCTCTCTGGAGAAGCTTATCGTTTCATCAGATTACCTACTAGATAAGTGGCAGTCTCGCCTGAGAAGCTTATCATTACTACCTTTGCAGATAAGTGGAAATCTCACCCGAGAAGCTTATCATGTTGTGTTTACTTACCAGATAAGTGGCAGTCTCGCCTGAGAAGCTTATCATTGCTATCCTTGCAGATAAGTGGCAGTCTCACCCGAGAAGCTTATCATTGTATCCTTGCTCTCCAGTAAGCGACAATCTCACCCGAGAAGCTTATCACTACCATTTTATAGCACCGATAAGTGGAAGTCTCGCTTGAGAAGCTTATCCTATATTCAATACTACCAACAACAAGTGGCCATCTCCCTCAAGAAGCTTGTTTCCATTACCTTTTCTAGATAAGCGGAAGTCTCTCCAGAGAAGCTTATCATTTTATCCGTATCCCCAAATAAGTGGCAGTCTCCCATGAGAAGTTTATCATTGTTATCTTTTTCAGATAAGTGGCAGTCTCTTTATTTGAGAAGCTTATCCAGTTTTGGCGGTATAAGTCCCTATCAACGATAAGTGGAAGTCTCTCTCGAGAAGCTTATCAGGGCATTTCCCCATTGAAATCCAATTATTTTGGCATACAGAAGAGTTTTTACCCTGTATATTTTCTGATGGTTCTTGAAGATCCCGTTCAATCTCTTCGTTTAAGGAATTTCTAGAGCTTGGATGTTATTTCAGCTTGAAGGCTCCAGCATATTTGTTTACCTGATCCTACCGTCGTGTGGATCCTGTTTTTACTCTTTTATCCTAGAGTGTCATCCGGTCATGCCTGAAGCTGTTGAGTAACTACTCTGGATTTTTTCCCTAGTGGAGGTCGTCTCTCCTGTTCCATCTCCATTGAGTATCTCTTCTTGCTTTCTTTCTAAAGTGACAATTGGTCACGCTTAAACCTGTTGGCCCATCACTTTAGATTTCCCCGTGTTTTGTGTTGTTCCCTAGTGCATCGTATTCCCCAGTGCGTGTTTACTCACTGCGCTTTCCCCTGTGTCTTTGTTTCGTCTGCATTCCTGCATCTTTGCATTTATCATTTTCTGTCATATGCATCATATTAGATTCATAGCATTGTCAGCATTTTTAGTTTGTTTCGTTTGTCCATAGCATTGCATATCACTGCATCTAAGGGCAAAATTTTCGGTTATCTGTATTTAAATCCCTTTCACCATGATTTCTCGAGCCTTCGTTGCTCAAATCATCTGGTGAAATTATTTAAATAGGGGCAACTGTCGCACCCCAAATTTTACCCTTAGATTCACTGATCATTTTTGCATTTCATTTTAGTCCATTTTTCATTTTAACTAACCGTTAACTAATTTGCCTAGTTTGTTCATTTTGCAGGCGTGTCGAAGAAATTTGAAATTAATCTTGGGTGTCGTTAAGCATGTTGGCTTCACTCTCTACAGTATTTAATTATTACAAGGCCAAATCGCTCTTCAAGATGTCTCAATGCATAATTTGGTTTTTGCTCGAGGAATTGGATTATTACTTGACGGATGGAAATTTGAATTTGTGGTGATATTATTCATGGACTAAGGACTAGGATTAAGGGTTCAATTCGTGGTAATAGTGAAGAATTTTGGAAACTATGTCCACAAGTTCCGAGCGCAAGGTCAAGGGTTTGGGTGATGTGTTGTGGACCCGTTGTTTAGTCGAATTTCAAGTCATAACTTATGAGTTCATGGTTGTCATACAAATTGCAAGAAATAATTTGGAATTCCGATTTAATAGAACAAAGGGCAAAATTAAGATTAATTAAGTTCATATTCAAGATTTTGAGTTCAAGTACATCTTCAAGTCTGAATTTTATTACGAAATTCAAATCGTTACAGATATGTTCTAGACTACATTTTGTTACAAAATTCTAATCTTAAAGTCCTAAACTTCTATCTTCAAGTATTTCAAGCTTCAAACAACCTGCAAGATAAAAAGAGATGTTAGAAAGTTAAAACTTGCATAAAATGAAAAAGGATTTTAATTTCATTTTTGACCCTCAGAGTAATGTCATCATCGGGTTTGGAGGGGCAGCAAGAAATTGCTACCAAACCTCCATTTTTCTAACGGCGACCTAAAAACTAGGCAACGTCTATTCTATCCGAAAAAGAAGAGTCAAGGTTTCTTAGGAAAAAATATTTTCTGTCCAAATAGCCCACAAGAAATCCAACAGCAAATATAATGCCATCAATAATTCCGTAAAAGGGAAACGAATAGGAAAAATCACCAACAACACTAAATATTTCCAAAAACGGAACAACAACCATCAACAAAGAAATCCGAAAATTGAAAGCCATAACAAATCCAAAACAACATCGATAATCATAAACAAGTTTGGATACCATCAATGTTAACGGTTCCAAAAATGGAAAGAAGAAGACAGCAGAATATCTTCACCATCAATAAGGGTCCAGGTTCGAAAATTAAAAATCAAACAGTCACCACTAAGAATCCCAAAAAAACATCAATGCCATCTAAGAATTCGAAAACGGATTAAACCCAGCATCAATAACCTTCGAAAATCACCATCAACATGTCAAGACATGTTTTTCTTAAAAAAGGAAAGAATTTCAATGTTATTCAAAGCCTTTGGCAAAGAAAGTTTATAAAGAAGGGGATCAAAAATCACCACAAAGACCCTTAGACGGAAAATCACAAATCAAAGAGGACTCAGAACCAACGTTCATCATAGTCCTCTGTTGTTCACGAAAAAACGAATCAATCACAGATCCAAAAGGGGCCAAAAATCATCAGATAAAACTCAAAACCCATATCAAAAAAAAACTGTCAAGCCCTCAAAGGCCTCAGATTTAGAGAATCATCACAGGCCAAAATCTACGACAAATCCGCAAACTCAAAAACTGAAGACCACCACACCGTCACAAAACCGTTCACGAATCAACCAAGCCACCAACAAATAAAATTGCGAGCAATCAAAGCCATAAACCGTTCCAACAAGCTTAAACGTCACGAACGGCTCAAACCCACAGACTCAGAGAACGAAAACACATTCTAATCATCGCCGTCAAGCCACTAGTCTCGGTTAAGGGTAAAAATTCTTTCCTTTTCCAACATTAAAACTTCATTTTTTTTATAACAGGTAGAAGAAGGAGAAGATAAGTCACGAAAAAGGAAGAGAGTTCATCGCGGCCAGAGAAAGAAGAAGAGGAGAAAGCACTGCATGCATTAAGAGAGAGAAAAAGAAAGCTGAGAGGAAGAAAGAAGCAGGGGCCATTTTGACCAAGAGGGACTAGGGTTTCATCCCTCCCTCTCCCTTTTGGTGTTTAATAACCTGGGTTAGGTCCTGGGAGGTCATGACCTAGGCCCAACCCATTTTATTTTGCAATTCTTTTTTTAGTTTTTATGTTGTTTATTTGTAATATGTAAGAGCATATTTAGTGGGAGTAAACTAAATTGATAAACTAATATATTCTTTGTGGACCCAAAGTGATTTGTATGATTTAAAAAATTTATAGTTGATTTGAGTTGTCTTTACTTTAATGATGGTTGCTTGAAAAAAACCAAAATTTGACCCCACGTTTTATATTTTAATATTATAAAATAATAATAAAATGATAATTAGAGCCATTGAAATTTGATAGTGTGTGTTGGTTATATATCTGCCGAAAACTAATTGTTAGTTCACTTACTGCCATGTCATTCTTATTCCAATGCAAATTGCTTATAGCCACCGTTACTATTAAGGAATTTAATACTACAGAACCTGCACTAAAGATGCTCTAATATTATTAAATAATTACTAACAAACTAACCAACCTAACATTAATTTATTAAATCTGAAAAATATCTAAAAAATATTAAAAAAACAAAAATAAAATAAAAATATTTATTTGGTGTTTTTTAAATTTAGTTAATTTTAATAAAAAAAATTAGAATTAGAGTTTCAATAAAGCAATATTTAGTTTAGAGTTTAAATTTAATTTCACTGTTTTTTTTCATAATAAATTAAAAACCCAAAGAATAGATATTTATTTAAAATCCAAAAACATTTTATTTTTCTTAAATAACTTAGAACTTTTCTTAACCTTTTTTTAAAAAATGATTAATTATTTTATTTAATTTTAGACTAATTAATTTAATTCCTCTTTTCAAATTTAACTTAATTTCTAACGTCTTTTCAATTTAGACTTAATCATATTCTCTAAATCATTTTCAATTTCACTACTTATTCCACTTAATCTTTTTCCATCACAATCACTATCTAACATATTTGTGTCAATTTCTCATGTTAATTCAATCTCTATCACGGCTTATTGTACATTATTCTCATTCTCAATGTCTCGTCAATTGTATATCACTCTACATTTTATCATATTTTCATTACCGCTTATTCCCCTCCGAAGGAAAGGTTACCCTGTTTGACCGCCGTGTCAATATTCCTTTACCCTCGCCCATCCTAGCCTTAGGATCTGAGTCACCGTACTCGTGCTTAGGCGTCCCACCGTGGACATACATACCCTTTACCTTTTCCAAACCTTAAGATTTGAGTCGCCGTACTCATGCTTAGGCGTCCCACCGTGGATATTCAATCATTTATCCTAGCCTTAGGATCAGGAGTCGCCGCACTCCATGTAGGTTCCCGCCGTGGAATACCTACTTATACCCTTTTCAATTCAACTTTATAACATAGAAATCCGAGTCGCCGCACTCCATGTAAGTGCTTCCATATGAACGCTTATTCCCCCTTGGAACCTTGACCACAGTCAAGAAGTTCCTCTTCCTCCCTCTGTGAGGGAAACTATGATTACTCTGATTCCATCCCCTACCTCGGATACGTAGGCACAAGATGTAAATCTTGGCGAGTATACTTAGGACTAACTCCTTAGGTCATTCTCTTTACCCTTTAACCTTTAGCATTACCTTTAAGCAGATAACCATAACAATAGCACATTAAAACAAGAGGTTCCCGTAGAGTACTACAGAAGTTTAGGATGCTAATACCTTCCCTAAGCTTAACCAACCCCCGAACCCTAGATCTCTCCCCGCATTGTGTTTAGGATACAAACTAGGTTTTTCCTTTCTTTAACCTTTCCTTCGGATAAATCAAACACCGGTTGTGAATCAAAATTGTGATTCAAATTAATCAATAATTTGATATCCTATTCTCACCGCAACAACATCCTTGAGTATTTTCACTTGTAATTTGATTTAGGACATAACATTCTTGAAAGAGTTTGAATTATTCCTTTAGACTTTTATGACATTGTGCAAGAATGAGTGTAATTTTGAATTCTTGGACCCTTTGTCTCTTTGGTAGTAATTTTAAGGCTTTTCTTTAATCATAAACTGTTGGTGCATTGTCTGAATTCAGGTAGATTCCTTGTGAGTTTTTCCATGAATGGAATTTGGTTTGAATCTTATGGTTTTGGTGAATCTTGGGCCAATGATTGTTATTTTAGTTTGTGATGAAGTTATTCAGAATCATAATTAGGAGTATGAATAGAATCATGGCATGTTGTTGCTGCTATTGTAATGGTATATCACAACCTTGGCTTTATGGCCCTCATGATTTGTAAAAAACTTAAACATGATTTGAAGCAACCATGCCCAAAAATGATTTATACCAATAGCCTTGCTCAAATTATTCATGGCTCCACAAGTAATACAGACACAGCTGAAGAAGTAATATCAATGGCTATTTTTTGTTTTGTAAACACAGCTGAAGAAGTAATATCAATGGCTATTTTGCTGCTATTTTTTGATTTATACCAATTCCTATTCACATTGAACCATGTTATTCAGCTATGAACTTAATCAAAGTGTTCATATGGTTTGTAAAATCTCTTAAATGCTGCTTGATGACAATTATTTTCATGGCTAGGCACAAAAGTAATACAAATCCAATAGCCTTTGGGACCTGATTTGGCCATGCCTTGGAACCCTCCTAACATGGTTTGAAAACAATACATTCACGCATGACTTTTTGAACTTTCCTTGCAATTATGGCTTTTAACTTAAAATTTTTCAATAGCTTGCAAATGAATTTGTATGACTTAGAAGAAACTTAGCACAAATTTTCTCATAACTTGAACTACTTGTAACTTGCCCTGAAAACCTCTAATGGCTTGCCAAACTTGAATCACCTCTTGAAATAACTTGACTAATTTGAATTTCATGAACAATCTTGAAACATGGCCCAACTTATCCTTGAAATATAGCTTGAAGCAAGATTTGAAATCAAATGATCGTATGACTTAAAATCATCCTGAAACCAATTGATGAACTAAAACCAAATTTGCAACAAATCAGATCATGCCGTGAAATGACTCAATCCTGTAACTTGGCTTACGACTTGGAGACAAGTCATGCCTTGGCTAATTAACCATAAGAATGAGGGCATATTATTATGGTGAGAATTGGATGTCAAGTTATTGATTTAAATTGAATCTTAATCCATTGAAGTTCACCATCAAGCTTTGATTTATCCAAAGGAAGGGTTAAAGAATGAAAAACCTTTTGCGCGATGTAACAACAACACTAAAGATTCGGGGATCAGGGGTTGGTTATGCCTAGGGTTGGTTATAAAGCAACCTTTTGTGTGTGTGTGTGTATGCTAAGTTATCTCAGTTGTTTTCTAGGGTCATTGGATCAAGGTTAAGGTAAAGGCTTAAGGATGGTTCTAAGTTTTCTCGCAAAGATATCGCATCTTATGCCTACGTATCCTGACTAGGATGGAATCAGAGTAACCGCAGTTCTCCTCACTGAGTTTGAAGAATACTTGACCATGGTCAATACTCCAAGGGGAACAAACATAACAATGTTTGTATAGAGTTTGAAAAAACTCTCTAGATCTAAGTTAAATAATCAAGGGGATTGACTTTTACAAAAGCCAAGAGGGGAGTAAGTAATCATGACAATGATCCTCATATAGAGTTAACAAACTCTATCTTAAAGTTCTAATTGAAGGATACTCTTAACAAGGGTAGGTCATTTAGACTTAAAGAAAAGTATAATGGATATAAGTTCTAACTTAACTAAGTTAAAGGACCTAATGACTTAACCAATTCAAGGGGAGGGGTAATGAGCTATCTATGACTGTGAAGTCAATAGAGAAACTTTCTTTTGGAAAAGGGGAAACACAAGGCAACTGGATGAGAACTAACAAGTTCCATCACTTGGGGGAACTTAACAAGGTTAAAGCACACATAAACATTCATTCAAACATGATGAAGATATAAAGTCATGGTAATAACCAAGAAATATTTAGGGCAAGCATGTAAAACATCAAGCAAAGAGCAAGCTTACAACCAAGATTTTAACAATGAAAGAATCAAACCAAATGGTTACAACCAAAGGTAAACAAAGATGTTACAACATTTGAAAGGGGATGGTGACAAAGGTTCATACAAGACCAAACATTTCAAGAATAAGTCAAGACATTACTTATCATGGCAAAGTTTCAAAGATTATGAAGGTAACAACCAACAAAAGCAAACATGAAACATGTGTGACAACAACAAGTTCATCAATGATAGGCAAACAAAAATTCATTCATACAAGTTACAACTTGGCATATGAATCAAATATATATAAATGTAACAACATTTAACCATTTTCAATACATATTGATGATAATCAATCATGGATAAGCAAGAAGAGTGACAACAGTTCAAGCATGGATTCAAACTTCACAAGGGGAAAGATGAACAAGATTCAAGGTAAAAACCAAGGTAAGAATGAAACATAAACATATTATGGTTCTAACAAAACACATAAACAAGTAATATAGGGTATGAGGGGCAAGTTCATGAGGTCATAACATCAAGAACGTACACAAAGATTCACAGAGAAGTTCCAAGTTATACATTCATATTCATGCATTTACAAAGGCAAGAATCAAACCCTAAACATGTTATGATTCTAACAAGACACATATACAAGTAAGACGAGGTTAAGGGAACATGTTCAAGAGGTTACACCATCAAGAATCATATCACAAACCAACAAAAAGTTTCAAGACATGATTTTCATGTTCATACATTTACAAAGGCATGAATAAGCATAGTAAATCAAATAAAAAAATGTTTTCAAAGAAATAAACATGTTAAACATTCAAAAGTTATTCATACAAGATCAAACATGCAAGAAAAAACCAAGTACTAAGTCAAGGAAACTCATGAAAACAAGTAAAAACCCTAAAGAAGGCCATGTCTTCCAAGTGAATCAAAGTGTTTCAAGAATAACAATTCTTGAATTCTTTCTTCAAATATTGAAACTAGAAATATAAAGGAGAATTTTGCAAAATGATTGGAATAAAAATGATAAAAATTAAGGAAGTTATGCAATTTTGAAAATTGGGTCCAAAATGAGGCAAACTAGGGCAAAAACCAAGGCAAGGCAAGGCAACTTTAGGCAGATTTGCAAAAGTAACCATAAATTGCTCAAAACATAATAAAATTGAGTGAAACAAAAAAGAAAATTGTGTATTTTTTTTACAAGAAACTCGATGGTAGTGGTAGTTTTAAAAGATCATACATTGAATGAAAAATTAGAAGACATCAATGAAAATGGCAAGTTATGTGCAAGAACATGTGGACAGTCAAATATACATGGTTTAAGCAGCAAGCAAGTGATCAAACACCCCATATGGAACATATAAATAATGCTTACAAATATCAAACATCAAGATAGGAGTTCATACAACAGATTGCAGATGAAGTGGTCAAAATGGCAAGTTTGAGCAAGAACATGGTGACAATCATGAATACATGTTTTAAGCAGCATCCAAATGATCAAACACGACCTATAATACATACAAATGATGTTTAAAAACATAACACACATATGCCTAAACAGAATCCATGAGTTGCATATGGAAATGACAAGAAAAGCAAGCTATCAAGCCAATACAAGTGGACAGTCACAGTCACACAAGTTTAAGGGCAAACCAAAGTTCAAACATGACCTATAATTGATGTTAAACATGTCCAAACTCAATGTTACAATTGGAATTTAAACAATTCCAGTAACTACTGGACTTTCTTGGAGATTGGTGACGACCAATACGACAATACCAATAACAATTGGATTCTAAGCAATGCCAGTAACTACTGGACTTTCTGGGGAATGCTAGTAATGACTAGACTTTCAAGAGGACATGGTGACAACCAAATCAATGATACCAATAACAATCAGATTTAAAACAATGTCAGTGACTACTGGATTTTCAGCAGAGTCGGTTAACAAATGGGACATCGACCGGGGAATAAATTCAGGTAAACACCAGATCTTGGGGATAAGCTGCAACATTAGTAATGACTAAAGTTTGGTAACTATCAATTAGCAGTATTAGATAGGGGTCAGTGACCGACCTAATGCTAGACTTCAAAGGGGAATCTGGTGACGACCAGACAAGCAAAATCAACAGGGAGCTGGTAACAACTAGACTTACTAGGGAATCCAGAGGGAAATGAAACCTTCCCTATGGATTAAAACCAAAAAAAGAGGATTTCCTTAACGAAGAGTTCGAGTAGGATCTCCAGGAAACAACTGGAGGTGTAGACGACAAATAAAACATCCACATATGCCATAGGAGTGTTGGTAACAACCAAACATCCTAAGATTCACCGGGGATGCTGGTAATAACCAGCCATCCTGAGACGAGCGATGCCAATAATTATTGGACTTTTAAACAACGCCAGTCAAGACATTAATGGACTTATTGGGTGTAGCACCCCAAAATTTTCTCATTTTCTCTTGTGTTCTTGGCTTATGTTTCTTTAGCATTTTCATATTCATGTTTGCATAGCATTTGTTCTTGACAGGGGATCAAGGTATCATGGTTTTGTTTCTCAATAAAGAAGGCTGTGTTTCTTCAAGTTCAAGCAAGATGTTATCTATGAATTTATGGTATTTTCAACCCTAGAATTTCCTCATCATCATGTGTGGTTCAAGGCAACATGATTCCAATAGCATATGTGTTTTATCATGGCTTATTGTGTAAGAAATCATTAAGAGATTCAAGTTTGGTGCAAGGTGTTTGGCCTAATATAGCAATTTGTGGATGCTATGATCAAATGAGAATATCTCCTTCAATTTTCAACATCTTGAGGTGGTTAATTTTCTAATTAAATCTTCTCATCATCCCTAAAAAGTTCTCTTTTCAAGTAAAGATCAAATTATGCTTAGAAGGTCATCAAAAGTTTGAAGACATTATAGGTCATTTTGAGTTTTGGAAGGTTTTCTTAGTCAACTTCAAAAGAGCATAACTTGGTCAATTTTCATCATTTGAAGCCCATTCTTTTCCGAGAATAAATTTGAAGATGTCCTCTACAACATTGATTCAACATGGAAGAGCTAAAAAACCATGGAAGGTCTTGGTTTTCATCAAAACATTATAGGTCTCTTTTTGGTCCCTAAGAGACTTGAAATTTTTCTAAGTGTTTTATGATTTTGCACTCTTTCATGGAGGCTACTTTGAAAGACCATATCTCTCAACTCAAGCTGCAAAATCAATACATTCTTTTCACATTGCAAAGACTGCATGTCCCTCTATCCAATGCAAGACGAAGCATCTCAACAAGTCTCCTACATTGTGAGAACCATGGCTACAAAAATTGGATTTCAAAGATGGATTTTCACTACAAGTTAGATTTGAATTTGATTGAATTGGCTCCTAATCACCAAATTAATGCATGAATTGAACTTCAAAATGTTTAGACAACTTGCCTAAAGTGATTAACACCTTGAAACACATGATTTGAGTGAGTTTTGACAGATTGCAAGTCACACTTTGCTCATGTTGCAGGTGTGCGCGATTTCTATCCAAATTGCCTCATTCACCCTCCATTTTGATTCAGATAGTTTCTCCTATAAATAGAGAGTCATTTCCACCCATTTCCACATGCTTTTGATATCCAAAACCACTCTGCTAAGATCCCATTTGAACTCTTAAGCTTAAACTTCGAATTTCCATTTCAACACCTTAAACACTCAAATTCTCCATTTAGTTAGCTTCACCAACATTCAGTGAAGCTAACCAAATCAAGAGCTTGAAGAATCATGGCCTTAATCAAGCTAGGGAACTCCATTTTCAGAGCTTCAAAATTGAGCTTCAACAGGTATAATTCTCAACCATTTTGATCCAAATTTGTTGCTAAAATGTAGCCCTTGACATACTGATGTTGTTTTTATAGTTAGTTTTTAGTTGTAATTGAGTTTTGTTGTTGAACTTTCAAATTCGTGTTTGAATCTTGTCCTGGTTTTTTTCAAATCGAGTAAGCTGTGATTTAAAGAAATTTGACGCGATGATATGGTTGAGATCGTCTTGAAAACACGCATCAGATGAAACCACTATGAGCTCCATTGGTTATGGGTCCTTGGATCCATGTTTTTCTGCAATTTCCTTTGAGTTTCAGATGGCTGGAGGTTGAAGATGATGAGCTGACATCATCTAGCCGTCCAAGCATGCAAGATGTTTTAATCCTATGTGTTTGAATTTCTGCAATTTCCTTTTAGGTATTTTCATGTATTTTAGATTTATTTACTTCATTTTAATTAGTTTAAAATTATTTTTGAGCATTTAAAAATGTTGAGGAAATTTTCATGTGATCCTATGATGGTCCTAGACCTATGGTGATGCCCTTGAGTCTTCACTCATGCCTTGATACCCTCTTTTCATTTTTTAGGGTTTTTCTTTCTTTTTTATTTGTTTTTATTTTGGATTTAATTGTTTTTTGGGTGAATAAATGATCTTGATGCATTATGAGGTGATTCTCTTAACTTCTCCTCATTCCATTGGGAGTTTGATGTTTACCTTGGTGATCCCTCATTTGTGGTTGTTGATGATGGTTGATTCACTTTGAAGTTTGACTTTGACTGTCAAACTTAAGTGATCCCTCTTTTACACTCATGGTTGGATGTATACCTTTTGACCTTGTTATGTTGCTGCCCCATTTTGCCTCTTGGGTCATTTGGTTTCTTGTTACTTTGCTTCTTGCTTTATTTCTTGTTTGGTTTTGTTGCCTTGTGAGGCTTTTGTTTCATTTGGTTGAGCATTGTTTGGTTTGCCTTACTTTGGTGTTTGTCTGCACATCTTGTTTGGGGTTTGACTCTTTTTGTATCTGTGGCTTTGGTTTTGTTGTCTTTCTTCTTCATATTTCTTCTTCTCTCTCTTTAATACTTATTTTATCCTTGTTTTCATTTATGATTGAATTGGATATTATTTACTTGTGCTTGCTCACATGACCCCTTAGGATTCCTAGTCCCTCTGTTTCAGATGGGAGTAAGAGAGATATTAGGCTTTCAATCCTTTGCATGATAACAAGTAGGATAGTCCCTTTCATCTCAACTCTAGGTCCATCATTTATATGATAACATTAGGTAGATTTCCCTTTTTATCTCAACCTTAGGACCATTTTGTATGATAACATTAGGGTTTCTAGTTTCCCTTTAGTGTTCTCTTGTGTTTTCTCTTCTCATCTCAAACATTTCTAAGACATTTAATAAAGAACGACAAACATTGTACGGTACAAGCCTTAAGTACATGGGAAATGATGAGTAGGGGTTTCTGCTCACTTGTCTAGAGTGTTTAGTGTATGCCCTTTGGGTGATATGCGACGCATTCGCTCTTATGTCATATTCTTTAGTGCAACGTGGGTCTCCAATTAACTCAATCCACTTCTTCAAATCATTTTCAAAAAAGAGTACGTTGTTTTTCCGTTCTACCATAAACAGGCATCGTCCCTAACTGCTGGAATGGGAACTTAGCGCCACTCATAAAAAACACTTAATCAACCTGTGGTTTTGTTGCCTGAAATACGTTTCCTCTGATTTCTCATACCAAATGAGGATACATAGGCATAAGATGGTGATGTCTTAGCGAGAAACCTTCCCCCCATCACCCATAGTTTCCCGAACTACGTTGACTCTGACTTTCCCATTGCACTACGAAATACATAGGCATAGGGCAGTGATGTCCTATCGAGTCTTTTCATTTCTTTTTCCTCGGTTTAGCAATAGTTTTTTGATAACTCACCCTTTTGTTAGACAACAAGCGTGGATCCCGTTGAGTACAACGGACATGAGGGATGCTCATACCTTCCCCTTGCGTAACCGACTCCCGAACCCAAGATTTGGTTGCGATGACCTTGTCTTTTCCCTTTCTTTTAGGTTTTCTTCGATCGTTTCCTTTCCCCCTCTTTGCGATAAATAACGTTCGGTGGCGACTCTTCTGTTTTTTTCCGCCGGCTCTTTTTCGCAGTTGCGATAGCTGGCGACTCTGCTGGGGACTATGGTTCCCTATGCGAGTCAATCCTAACGCTTGTCTGTTTTACTTTCTTTGGGTGTATATTTGTGTATATGCATGTACTTTACTGTTGTATATTATTGCATTTATTCTAAGCACTTTATTTTTTCTTATCATATTATACTACTGTTGTTATGTTGTTGGGTGGGTTGTTCCACTGAGAGATAAGCGCAATACCTAGGATTGAGTATATATCTAGTAATAGTGTGGAGAGTAGTGTGGGCTTGCATGTTTGGCATGCACGAGCCCTCATGAAATTTGCGTCTAGACGAGGTTTTCTTTGAAGACATTCTATCATGTGCATCTTGGACAATTGATGGGGTGTTGGATCTGAAAGATAACGACTCTGGAGACCGTTCATTGGGAAGTCAGTTGAGACCTCCTCGATTGACCATGATGCCAAACCAGAAATGGTAAACGTATCATCTTTTCTCGACCTGAGAGTCCATGATACTGATGACCTGCATAGGATGTCATACCTCTCTAGAGACTAGGTCCTACCTATGAGTGGGAAGGGTTCTGCAGGAAACCTTAACTTTCAACCAACCCGGTTTTTTGTCAAAGCAGACTTTTGATCTTGAGTGTTATGGTATTCTGGGTTTCTTATCAGAGCGAAGTTTTGGTTCAACTCAGTCAGCAGCATAACAGTTTTTGGATACCTTGATCCTCTGTCTTCATTTGCATAATCATTTTGCATTAGCATGTACGTGTGTTCTCAGGTTCTTCTTTTCCCTTGGTTTTAGTGATCTGGTTGGTTGCTGAGATAGAGTTTGAATTGAAGAAGACTATCATCTACAAGTTTCCACTACCAGAGTTAAGACCTTTATTTGGTGTTATTTCCATGGATGATTATGGTGTCATGGAATATTTCAAAAAATATTATGCGAAGATTCTGACTTTCGTCCACAAATTCACAAGTTACGAACAAAGGGTTATTCATACTTTGCTACAGTTTTATGACCCTCAGTTGCGCTGTTTCACATTTCCTGATTATGTTCTAGTTCCTACTTTAGAAGATTTTATTTTTCTGATGGGAGTTCCAGTCTTAGAGGAAATGCCTTGCTTTCATTTCGAGGAGGAGCCTGATCTGGAGAAGTTGGCCAGTGCTCTTTATTTGAGCAAGTCTGATTTGGTGGGTAATATGGTTCGTTGGAGTGGAGCCTATGGTTTTCCTTTATCCTTCTTGGTGGATAAGGCTCAATATTTTGCTAAGAAAGGTTGTTGTGTAGTCTTCAATGCTATTCTGGTGTTGTGCATATATGGTATTGTTATGTTTCCCAACATTCTAGATTTCGTTGATATATACGCTTTTCACATCTTTGCTTCCAAGAACCCTGTACCTCCTAGGAGATTTGCATCACTCAGTGCATTACAAAAATGAAAGGAGGAGAGGGAAAAATGTTTCTTGCTGTGCATTATTGTTCCACAAATGGTTCATGGATCATCTTCCTCGTATTGGAGCTTTTGTTGATACAAAAGATACATCTGAGTGGTCAGAGATACTTATGGGCCTAACATCTAAGGATATTATCTAGTTTAATCGCGATCTACTTGGTGTGGAGATTATCTTTAGTTATGGGAGTTTTCCTAATGTACCTCTGATAGGGAGAAAAGGTGGGATCAACTACAACCCTTCTCTCGCTATCAGACAGTTTGGTTATGCCTTGAGGGGACCCTCGAAGGAAGAAGCAGTGCAGGAATCTCTGTACTTTACAGGGGTAGCTGATTTTGATACTTTGACTGGGATATAGGAAGCTTGGGGAAGAGTTCATAGAAGAGGAAATATTTCTTTGGGTAAAAGTGATTGCAGAGCTTTCGACCCTTATTTGGATTGGATCCAGAAGAGAGTAGAGAAAGTTTTGTTACCTTTTCCTGTCAGAGAACCCCTATATACTTTAGTCATTGAAGAGCCTACGACAATTAACATCCTGAGATATAACAAGCTTTGGACAGAAAAGCAAGAATTGCACAAAGAGAATGAAGAGTTAAAACAAGAGATCAGCTAGCTGAAGCATGATAAGGGAGAAGTTGTTTACTTGGCTAAGAAGAAATCAGAGTCTTTAGTCAACATGGAGAAAGAGTTATCTGAGCACGTCAGAATGTGAGAACAGATTGGTCAAGACCTAAAAAGTACTTGCAGTATCTTGAAGCAAAAGAAGGAGGATTTAGACAAAGCTTATCTGGAGATATCTAAGTTCAACCTGCAATGGAATGCCACCTTGACTGCTAACAAAGGAAGGGAGGATCATCTTCATATTCAGATTGAACAATTAAAGACACAACTTAAAGTCAAGGAGAGAGAGATAGGGGTGGAGTCTTCCCACAGATACAAGGTAGAGCAAAAACTTCATGATACCTTATCAACCTTGGAGGAATTGAAGATTCAAGTAGAGGTAAAAAGACCCAGATTGGAAGACGCTTTTGGTGAAGATGCTTAGGAGGATCTTTGTCTTTATCTTAGGGAGGTGATATCCAGAAGGAGCATCCTTATCAGAGAACTAGTTGCCAGACCAGACCATCCAGATACAAAGGAAATGCTTATGGAGGCCTTGGCTTGGAGCAAGGAGCATGATTGGTAGGGTTTATTGATATGACGCTGTCATTGCTTTCTTGTATCTTTATCATCACCAGAGTTGTTGGATGAGATCATGGCTTATGTATTTGGATCTTTCTCATTGTTGCTTTGTATTATCTCAACTTTATTTTATTTATGATTTTTCCGTAGTATTCTTATCCATCTCAGCTATTTCTTACTTGCTTGGAGACTAGTATCAAAGGGGAAATTTTCCTGTAAACACGTGTACATGTTTGCATCCTTGCATCCTGCTTTTTGATTTGCATAGTAGGTGTGCCTGGTGGTTATTGTTCTTATTTCTGCTCGATTTTCAACAGTTATAGGATTGAAGAACCTAGTTTTCACAAGCATTCGACAAGAGGGAATCAAAAGAGAATCATGGATCAATTGCAAGTTGAGTTAAGGAGGTCAGGGCTCGTATGGCCTAATTTATGGAATTAATGCAGAATGTCGCCAGTGGGCAAGATTAGTTGAGAACTATGGTCCAGCCGTTAATAGCACGGGACGATGAAGAAGGAGTTGTGCATTGAGGGTCTGGTGTTATACCTCCACCTATAGGTGGTTCTTTTCTAGTAAGTGGTCCTACTGTTGTTATTCCTCCAGGCGGAGGTGTTGCAAATGAAAATGGTAATGTTACGGGAGGAAATGTGTGTGTTGTACATGGACTTAATGGCCCTCAATGGGAAGACAACCAAGATGACATCTTTTTAGTGAAAGATACAAAATGCGGGTTATCGTCTGAAGCTGACAAGAGGTTTAAGTTAACTGAAGAGAAAATGAAGTCCTTTGAGGTGCAAAACTCTTTGGGTCTAGATATGTTTGATCTTGGCTTGGTTCTAGGGGTTAAAGTCCCCCTCAAGTTCAAAGTACCTGACTTCGATAAGTACAAAGGGAAAACCTATCCTAAAGTACATATTCGGGCATAGTACAGAGAAATGTCTGCTTATTCTGAGGATGAGAAGCTTTTGATGCATTTCTTCCAGGATAGTTTGGTCGGAGCGTCGTTGGAATGGTATATGGGATTAGAAAGGACCCACATTCTTAGTTGGAAGGAGTTGGTAGAGGCTTTTGTTGTCCATTACCAATATAATAGTGACATGGCGCCAAACAGGGTGCAATTGCAGAGTTTATCACAAAGGAGTAATGAGAGTTTCAAGGAATATGCCCAGAGGTGGTGTGATCTGGCTGCAAGGGTTCAACCTCCCATGGTAGAAATTAACTAATATGTTTATGGCTTCGTTACCAGGCGTGTATTTTGAGAAGTTGATAGGGTGCATGACTGTTGGGTTTTTTGATCAAGTGATGGCTAGAGAATAGGTAGAGAGTGGAATCAAGTCCGGAAAGATCTCAAATGCTGGTGGGTCTTCTGCATGAGGAGCAGAGAAACTATATTCTGCCAATCACAAGAGAAGAGAAGGGGATACAAACACCGTTTCACACAGAGATAGGGGCAGAGCACAACGTCAAGTTGCTATTGTGGCTATTCCGGCCGCACCTTAACAACGAGTTAACGCTCCGCGTCCTTAGGTGGCAAGGCAAAGAATGATTGACAGAAAATTTGAAACTCCACCCATGCCATATTCTTAATTACTATAACATTTGTTACAACTGCAATTGGTTGAAAAGAGGACTTTGGCGCCTCTCACTGGCGTGCCACCCCCGGGATATGATGCAAATGCCAAGTGTGATTTCCATTCTGGTGCTCCGGGTTACAATATTGATAACTGCAAAGCTTTTAAGCATAAAGTACAGGATTTGCTTGATTCCAAAGCCATTAATTTTACCAATGAAGGTCCGAATGTAAATCAGAACCCTATGTCAAACCACAGGGTGGCAAGGACTAATGATATCATTGAAGGAGAAAAGCTAAATTTGATAATTGACGTAGAAGAGTTGAAGACTCCATTGAGCTTTGTGAAGGTCAAATTGTTGAAAGGGGGAGTGTTCCCAGGATGTTCCAATAATTGTTTAGAATGTGAGGAAAGACTCGAGGGTTGTGTTTTGTTGAAGAAAGAAATTCAGAAGATGATCGGCAAGGGTTATTTACAATTTGATAGGGTGATTGAGGAGAATAAAGTGAATACTGAAGAGGACGAAGTTGATACTATATCTATCCCATTCCGGACAATCAATATTTCAGTGCCTGCAAGGCCAACACCGGTGATTATTACTACTCTTGGATTGGTACCTTATGAGAGCACTAAGGCCATTCCGTGGAATTATGGGGCATAAGTATTTTGTAATGGTCAGAAGCAAGAATTGGTGAGTTTTTCTTATGAAGGTTTCTCTGTGGAGAACATAGTGAGTACTGGTGGCATCACAAGAAGCGGCAGGATTTTCTCCTCGCCATAAAATATTGTTGATAAAGGAAAGGGGAAGGATGTGGTAGAGGAAGAAGTTCAATAACAAGGGGAGAAAGACTCTTTGTCTAAAGAAAATGAAGAATTTATGAGGCTTATTCATAAGAGTGATTACAAGATTGTAGATCACTTGCATCAAACACCGTTTAAATTCTGGCAAGCACACGATTGATGTTATCAAGGATGTTATGACATCCACTATAACATAGATTACTGCACTTAATAATAAGCTGTAAATGGAAAGCAGTAAATAACACAAGTAATTGTTCGCCCAGTTCAGTGTCAACCACACTTACATCTGGGGGCTACCAAGCCAGGGAGGAAATTCACTATCAGTAGAATTAATTGAGAGTCAAACAATCCCAGTTTGCACTCTTCACTTAACCTACCCAATAACACTTCAGCCTAGAGACCACTAGACCTGAGTATACCCACTCACTCTCCCTCAATCACCTCAGTGATATCAATACACAATTACAAAAGAGATATCAAGACTCACTTCTAACACACCTTGATCTTACTTCACAATTTTGATCAAGAGACACACACTCTTGCTTAACAGCTTTGAGTGATACAATGAACACACATGTTCATACACAATAACCAAAGCAATTATACAATATACAATTGCTTAGTACACAAGGAATCCTAAAACTCCTAGACACACGTGAAGAGAAAACCTCTTCACTCATAAATCACACTCTCCAATCTCTGTCTTGAAGCTCTCTCCCATTAGGGATGATTCTTCTGCTATTTATAGTAGTAGACCCGCGTTGGGCCTTGGTAGAGAATTTATGTTTGCCCAAGATAAACCTTTCTTCATGAAGCTACACACTTATTATTAGGTCAGGAGCCTTCTATGTTATCATTAGCAATGCCTGTTATGTTGCCTAAAATAACTATGCTTCCTGGATTGTTTCCTGAAGTATAGCCTGAGCTAATAATAGAAAAACAAACCTTGCATGCCCTGATGTCATACGATCAATGTCATAACATTCAGTTATGACATTCAGCTTCACTTACTCTTAGCTTTCCCTGCATAACACTCTTCATATATGTCCTAACATCAGTTATGACATTTACTCATACATTAATGTTTTGCCATAAAATGAAGCCAATCAAAAGCATCTACAAACTTCCCCTTTGGCAAATTTTTGGCTAAAGCACCTTGTTAACATATCAGAGTTTACAAGCAGCAGAAGTCTAACATAACATGCAGGAAAGCTACTAGCTACACACTATCAGTGTTGTCTACACACTCATATTGTTAGCTCTCAGGATAAACCTGTTCACACAACCATCTATTAGTCAGTACTACAGATGTCACAATATGTTGAGTAACATTCTGGGTTACGCCCCCTCAACTAATACACAACACATCAGTGCACACAACCTGCAGTCACACATATTCATCCAGTCTGCTCTGGATGTAATGACATTCAGGATGACATCCTGAAGTGCACAAACACCTGTGAAGCACAACATCCTATGCTACTCCCCCTGAAGAGTTGCACAACCACATACATTCTGCAAACACCCTGCAGAAACACACCCTACTAGCAGCTACAATACTACTAGGTTCCATCAAGGAACATACATATATCTAACATACATTCCTATACTCATTAGAAACTCACACATCACTAACAGCATCAGCTGTTATCACACATGCAACACACTTGTAGCAGCAATTCAGCCAAGTCTTCCACCTGCATTATCTCTAACCTGTTGTCACTACCTGCTATTATCTAACACTCTCTCCCCCTTTTTAGCCACAAATTAAGATCAAACTGATAGAAGTATAGATCATAATGAGTAACATTACACATGTTTGGGGTCATTAGAAATAAAAACTGCTCATGGAGAGCATCACAAAGTCAAGCTGTCACAACAAGAACATAAGCCTAACACATAAAAAAATCAAACTAGCAGCACATATCATTAGCTCAACAACCAACAGTCTGAGCTCCACTGTAGTCTATTAGCCCACATTATTCTTCCTCCTCAGAGGCAGAACTGAAGCCGACCTCCTCAGATTCTTCATCACTAGCCTCCTCATCATCTGGTGAGCCATCTTCATCATTGTCCTCTTCTTGACCAGAGTTTTCCTCAGAGCTGACATCATCTTTTTCTGAATCAGCTGCCTGGCCATCATCCTCATCTGACCCATCATTTTGCCTATCCTCATCAGTGAACTCAGCATCTTCATTTTTCTCAAGGGTTCTGATCAATGCTTCAAGATTTTTCTTCTAGCATCCAACTCCTTACAAGTTTCCTTTAGCATGGCAATCACTTCAGCTTTTCTTGATTTTGACTTTCCCTTGGATGTCTCAGCTGATGTTACAACAATGTCAGGAACATCAGTTCCCTGAAACAACTTGTATTGGAAGGATAAAAGGTTGTCTCTCTTGTAAGCTGTGTCACTATCCTTGAGAATGTTGGGATGCTGATCAACAATAATCCCACAAATAAGTGAGGGGAATGCAATAGGGCCTTTGACACTATAGCTACCAGCATGTTTCATGGTTTGATCATGAATGTAGGTCCCATAATTGAATTTAGCTTTTGTCCCTACAGCATACATGAATCTCCCCAGAATGGTTGCAACAATTGCCTTATGATTGGTGGGCACCCAATTTGCAGCACCGATCTTATGTAGCATGGCATATTTCACACTTAATTTGCTTGCAACTAGCTTTCCTTTGGATGGCCAGCTCTTGACCTGGTTTGTAGTGATTTCTTGACACACTTGGTGATCAGAGGCAGTTAGTTCATTCTAACCATCATTTGGTCTTCCTAAGTAGCTGTTGATGATGGTTGCTGAGAAATTTATACATTTTCCTCTTACAAATACCTTTCCAAACTCACTAGATTTCCTATCAGTACATTCTCCTGACAGGTTGACTATGAATTCTTTGACAAGAATCTCATAGCATGGTGGAAATTGAGTGACAGTTTTCATCAAGCCCGCATTCTGAATAAGGTCCATGACTTCTTTGTTTTTAAGAGCATTTTGAGCCAGCTCTCTCTCCAATGCCAGCCTCCTCTAGAATACATATTTCCATCTATTGACACATGATGGATAGTGAAATGATATGTTGTCAATAGGCACCTCTGGGACACTAGCAGCAAGCTTGCTAGTGGTTGGTTTCTTCTTTGCTGGACTGTCAGTTACCTCATCATCATTTGAGATGGATTCAGATTCTGTACTTGATTTAGCCTTCCTCTTTTGTGGAACCACTTTGCTCCATGCTTTGGTAGGCCCAACACGGGTACCTTTTGTCACAGCCTTCTTCTTAGGAGGACTTTGAGCAGCAGCATTCTTCCCCTTCCTAGTCATAAGCCATTTGGCTATGCTAGGACTGATCTTGGCTATTAGATCATTGTCAGAGTATTCATCAAGGTCTACCAAATCAGCATTTTTATCACCTTGCATGTTACCATCCATTTTATCAGAACCTTGGTCCTTGTTCTTATCCACTATTGTAGTGTCTTTCAATGTTTCAACATTGTGAGTGACATCACCTTGATCATTCATATTAGGATCAGACCTCTCATTGTTAGGTGGAATGGAAGTACTTAGAACACTGGCAACCATATTCGCAATGGTGAAGTGGGTCTTCCTAGCTTCTTCCTTATTGACATCATCATGAGGAAAAAATGTTGTGGAAGGAGGAGCTTGACCTGGGACAAGTCCCTTAGGCCTTCTTGCATGTGGGATTCTTGGTTTCTTTACCAGCAGTCCGTCTGGGGTCATCATACGCAGGGGGGCTATCTCAAGAACCTCGTTAGGGTTCCTAGACCCAGTTCTCGTATCAGAGTCGTTGGTGAACATTCTTTTGGAGGAGGTTGAATTCGAATGTTGAGACATTGTTAAGGACTTTGATTGTGTGGGAGAGAGTTTCTTGTGCTGGTTGGAGGATGGATGGTAGATGAACAGTTTGAATAGGGACCAAATGACGTAGGAATTTTGTATGTAGAAGCTAGAGAGGTGATATGGCAAATGAGGAGGGAACTTAATATTTTGACCAATAAGTGAATGATTAGACTTTAAAATCCAATTCCCTATTCCCATTAATTTCTATAATTCTTCATTAAAACAAGTTCTCAACTGGCTTCGTGAATTTTTAATTTTAGTAACCTTGAGATCCCTTGTAACCTTGTCAGCACTATGAAGTTCTGAGTCTCCTAGTTCCTCATGTTCTATCCCACGGTGAGGCCAGTCATTACTTTTCATGTCTTTCTCTGGCTGACTTAGATTCCAATTTATGGCACTGAGATTGTCACAAAACAATGTCATGACATTCCGAGTGACATTGCTCCCTGTATGCTGGGTAGCTTCCATGGACTCCATCAGGTTCCAGTATAACATATCTAGATTTCCCTGATGACCATTCTTTGGGTGTCCCTTCTTGGCTTGCCTGCCCACTCGATATTTACTGCGTTCTGTCCTACTATCTGATGTAGACTTTGAAGTTCCTCTTGCTACTATTTTGGACATGGTCCTTTCTATTTTTAAAAGATGTTTTCCTTTCTCCAACCACAATTGATCCTTCTTCTCTTTTTGGACCAAGCCATTGAGGTTACTTCTGGGCTCCCATAGGTAACCGTTGTTCTTGGCTCTGGACCCCCTCATGACTTCCTCACTATCTTCATTGATGACCACACACTTACCCTTGGAAAATTTGACAGTTAGGCCTTGGTCACATATATGACTGATACTGATCAGATTAACAGTCAGTCCTTCAACCAACAAGACATCATCCAGTTTTGGAACACCAGGATAATCCCTTTTTCCAGCACCTTTGATTTCTCCTCTGGCTCTATCTCCAAATGTTACATGACTTGAGGAATGAGGTCTTATGTTAACCAAGAGATTCTCTATCCCAGTCATGTGTCTAGAGCAACCACTATCAAAATACCAATCTTCTCTGGTAGGCATCCTTGGAGAAGTGTTTGCTACTAAAGCCACATTCTTGGCAACCCATTGTTGTTTCTTGGCAGGAGCTTCCTTCTTGGGTTTAACATGATGATGTTTCTTGACATGAGCACCCTGTTTGGATTTTTCTTGATGAGGATGACAAGGAAATCCATGTAGCCAGAAATAGACAGATTTAATATGTCCAAGTTTTCCACAGTGGTAACACCTATACCATTGGAATTTTTTCTTGGTTTGGTTCCAACTTCTGTTCCTTTGATGTTGTGACATTGCTGGTGACATCCATGTTGACCTCTTATTCTCAGTCTTTGGCTTCTTGAACCCCAAGATAGGTTTCTGTTTACCAACAAATCCCAGTCTAGACATGTTGCCTGTTGTCTGACCACTTTGTAGAATTTTTTCTAGAGTGTCAGTCCCAGGGTTCAACATGCTTATGGATTTGAACATTTGATCAAGATTAGATTTCAACAAGCCGACTTCACTTTTAAGAGACTCTATTGTTGCAAGATGCTCCATCTTCTCAGCTTCTAACTCCCTTATGAGTTTCTTCGGTTGCTCTCCTTGCTGATATAATTTTCCACTTATGTTGCACAACTTCTTAAATGAATCATCAAGTTCATCATAAGTCAGCTCATCTTCACTTGAATTACCATCAGATATCCATACATTATTCAGAGCAGTGACATGTTTTGCAGACTCATCTTCTGATCCACTCTCAAAATCTCCATCAGACCAAGTGACAACTAATCCCTTCCTTTGCTTCTTGAGATAGGTGGGACACTCAATTTTAATGTGGCCATAACCCTCACATTCATAACACTGAACTTCTTTGCCTTGGTTAGATGTATCTTCAGATTTTTCCCTTCTGTTGGTGTCAGAGGAGCTGTTCTTGACATACAGCTTAGAGTTATGGTCTATTCTCTTGATTAACTTGCTGAATTGTCTTCCAAGCAAGGCTATTGCTTCTGACAAATTCTCCTCCCTTGCACCATTGTCTTCATCAGAAACGTCTTCAGCCTTTGACACAAAATATATGCTTTTCTTCTTTTCAGCCTGATCACCTATCCCCATCTCAAAGGTTTGGAGAGAACCAATGAGTTCATCCACCTTCATACTGCATATGTCTTGGGCTTCTTCAATGGCAGTGACCTTCATGGAAATCCTTTTAGGTAAAGACCTGAGAATCTTCCTCACAAGCTTTTCATCAGACATCTTTTCTCCCAGGGCTCCTGAGGTGTTTGCAATTTCAAGGATATTCATGTAGTATTCATGAATAGTCTCATCCTCCTTCATTCTTAGACTTTCAAATTTAGTGGTCAGCATTTGTAGTCTTGACATCTTGACTTTTGAGGGTCCCTCATGAGTAGTTTTGAGAGTGTCCCAAACCTCCTTATCCAGTTCACAATGGTGTACCAGTCTGAAGATGTTTTTGTCTATACCATTGAAGAGTGCATAAATGCCTTAGAGTTCCCAAGAGCCAAAGCCTCTTGTTCTTTGTTCCATTCCTCTTCAGGAATTAACACAGATACTCCATCCATGTTAGTCTTCACTGGATGTTCCCATCTTGAATTTGCAGCTCTCCAAGCTTTGCTGTCTAAAGACTTTAGGAAGGAAATTATCCTAGGTTTCCAATAGTCATAATTAGAGCCATCCAGAATTGGTGGTCAATTCGTGAATCCTATGTCTTTATCCATAGTACCGGAATTTATCTTCCCTAGATCTCACCTAGAAAATAAAAGGCATGGTACCTGTTCTGATGCCAAATGAAACACAAGGAACACACCTGTTCATACACAATAACCAAAGCAATTATACAGCATACAATTGCTTAGCACACAAGGAATCCTAAGACTCCTAGACACACGTGAAGAGTGAACCTCTTCACTCAAAAATCACACTCTCCGATCTCTGTCTTGAAGCTCTCTCCCATTAGGAATGATCATTCTGCTATTTATAGTAGCATACCTGCGTTGGGCCTTGGTAGAGAATTTAGGTTTACCCAAGGTAAACCTTTCTTCATGAATCTGCGCACTTATCATTAGGTCAAGAGCCTTCTATGTTATCCTCAGCAATGCCTGTTATGTTGCCTAAAATAACTATGCTTCCTAGATTGTTTCCTGAAGTATAGCCTGAGCTAATAACAGAAAAACAAACCCTGCGTGCCCTGATGTCATACGATCAATGTCATAACATTCAGTCATGACATTCGGCTTCACTTACTCTTAGCTTTCCCTGCATAGCACTCTTCATGTATGTCCTAACATCAGTTATGACATTTACTCATGCATTAATGTTTTGCCATAAAATGAAGCCAATCAAAAGCATCTACAACCGTCTAAAAATTTTATCCTATCACTGTTGTTGTGCTCAGAGGCATACAGAAAAGCTCTGTAGAAGATCTTGAATACGAAATTTGTGCCACAGGAGATTTCTGTTAATCAATTAGAAGGAGTGGTGGCCCATGTAAATGCTGGTAATGATTTAGGCTTCACTGACTTGGACTTAACTCTTGCCAAGAGAAACCATAACCATGCTATGCATATATCCATAGAGTGCAGGGGAGCTATTTTATCCCATGTGCTAGTTGATACAGGATCCTCACTTAATGTGTTGCCAAAGAAAGCATTAATGAAGTTAGATATGCAGGGCTTAATCTGTACGCCAAGTGATTTGGTGGTAAGGGCGTTTGGTGGAACCAGGAGATCGGTATTTGGTGAGATCACATTACCAATTCAAGTAGGACCAAATATTTTTGATGCGGTCTTTCATATCATGGACATTCAGCTAGCCTATAGTTATTTGCCTGGCCGACCTTGGATACATGCTACTGGGGCGGTCACCTCGACTTTGCATCAGAAGTTAAAGTATATGGTGGAAGGGAAGGTTGTTACAGTCTGCGGAGAGAAGGATATTATGATCAGTCATTTGTCATCATTTAAGTATTTGGAAGTAGATAGGGAGATTCATGAGACATTGTGTCAAGCTTTTGAAACAGCGCAGATTCAGGAGAGGCCTCTTGTAGAAGACAAAAATACAGAGATTTCAGTGTACTTGTTTAAGGAGGCCCATGCTAATGTAGAATCTGGTTCTTCTTAGAAGTGGGGAAAAGTTCTCAATGTTTCTAGAAAGCAAGACAAGTTTGGTTTAGGTTATAAGTCGTCACGCTCTTGTCAAAGTGCTCCAAGGTACAGAGGACCAGTACAGTTCACCAGTGGCGGTGTTATCTACGGTAGGATCATTGCTATTGGGGATGACAAAGGAGACATTGATTGTGATATGGATGCTTGGATTCATCCATGTGTCCCCAGGAAAAGGCTTTGCAACTGGCCTATGGGGGAGGTCATACAAGTCACATCAGAAACGTAAATTTCCATCTTTTTTTATTATGTTTGGTCCTGCGCTCTGCCCAAGGTGTAATGACTTTGTTGTGGGGCTATTTTCTTGACATTTAACTTTATCATAAATAAAAGACGTCCTTTTTGCATTCAAATTTTGTGATCTCTGTTTTCTTGTTTTTTTATGCACTTTTATAAACAGAAAAATGGCAATGTGTTTTGTGTTTGTTCGCATATCATGATCAGCATAAAACATCAATCATACAGGTTGTACATCTCAAATACCATCGATCCTGATTCAGTTATAACTTCGTATGACTTTGATAATCCTATTTATAAAGCCGAAGAAGATACTTATGAAGATTGTGAATTGCCCGAAGTGTTAGTTAGACTTCTCAAGCAGAAGTGTAGCACCCTAACTCATGACCTTAAGATCCCACCTCCTTGTGCATTTTTTTACATATCATTTAGGTCATCATTTGTTTTATCTAACCATTTTAACCAGTTGGTGTTTGTGATGTGAAGTTAGGTTCACTGTTGGAAGTTCAGGAAATCATGGAAGCTTTACACATACCTCTTATCTCCTACATACTCTTCAACCAATACAAGTTTATTTCCCTCAAGGATTCTCGAAATTTCTCCAAAGAGAAGTAGGGTTTTTTCATTTCTTTAGTTTCAAGGATGGCTACCTGAATATTGGACAAAATTTTGGTAGTGTCGCCTTACAAGTGGTGTTTTCCATTTCGAAGGGCTTCTCAGGGCATTGTCTGGTCTTATTTGCAAAGTGGATTATTAGTTCGTCAGATGGAAGAGTGTGGATTTTGAACCATATTGAGGAAACTTTGAGTTGAGTTTGAACAAGTAACCTTTAAATTGAAGGTTTCTCACACAATTCCATTCGAAGATGTCAAAGCTTTAATTCAAAGTCACAATTTCAAGCTAATAACAAAATTCAAAGCATATCAAGTGTATCATTCCAGTTGTGAAAATTTATGTCCAAATATACATGAGTTTTTTTACAAGTCTCTACAAAATAATACAAGACCATATCATTGGGTTCACATAGCATTTGATTCTTAAGCTTAAGTATGTTTTACTTTGGAATTCTTGTGAGAAGCTTGAAGAGAAGAAGTAGTTCACACGGTTATTCCTAGCAAGAGTTCTTGAATCAATGAAGATGGGTTGCTCAAACATTGCCAGCTACACAAGAATTCTGAAATCCTGCAAAACACAATAAAGCTATGTCAGACATTAAATATGAAAATTCAAGAAAAAATAATAAAGTTTTAGACCCTCAGATTCAAGATCATCATTGGGCAAACTCAAAACAATCCGGAAGGGTAACGTGAACCGCCGCCAAACTTCCAACAGAACATTGCAAACCAACAACAAACATTTTCAGAAAGCATCGTTATTCTCCAAACAAGAAAACCAGCATCAATATCAAACAAAATGGAATATTCCAACCTTTCCATAACAAAAACATAATAACATCAATAGCAATAAAAACGAAGATAGGAAGAAATTTAAAATATTGATCAAACTTTCCAAAACGAGATCCAACAAAGATTAATGAAAAAGGAAAGACTTTTAAAGCTTTATTTCAAATCATTTTGGGAATCCAACTATAAAAGAGGAAGAAGAACCATTAGAAGGACAGACGAAAAAGCCAAGAGCTTAGAATATTTTCCTCATCGCCCAAAGGTGTCACAAATCAGAAAACCGTAAACAAAAACCCAGTTTGTAAAAAACCCAGAAACCTCAACATCAAAACCGTCAACAAACACCATCACGGTTCACAACCGCAAATTACGAAACCCACAAGCCATCAACAAATCAACAAAAAACACATAAACCCGACAACTCCAAACGAAAACGGCCATAAATCAACAAACCCAGGAGGAACAACATCAAATAAACACCATCACCAAAAAAACCGTGAAGCTCAGAACACCCTCGTGTTCATCATAGCCCCCATCTCGTTAGGGTAAGAACATTGTTTCTAACATTTTAATTTCTGTGTTTTTAATAGGTCAACGAGGAAGAAAAACGAGAAAGCTTTGCGAAAGAGAAAAAGAGGTTTCATCAAAACGGAAAAGAGAGAAGAGAGTTCATCGCAGAAGAGAGAGAAGAGAGTTCATCGCAGAAGAGAGAAGAAGAGAGTCAGCGGCGGAAGAGAGAAGAGGAATTAGATCTAGGGTTTAATGTTTCTTTGTCTTTATATATTATTATATCATGTGTGCACACACCCACAATTATCACCATGCACCCTCACGTCATCACTGTTCACTCGTCATCTGATCTTGATCTACAACCTATATTTGCACACCACACGGTGGACCCTCAAAGCGCACCACGCTATATCGTCCGCCCATTAACCCTTCATTAACCCATTTTAATCTATTTTTTAAAATTAACTAATCATTCACTTATCATTTAATTAATTAATTAACATAATTAATCTTTTCTAATTAGCTTTTTTTTATTAAAATAAACTAATAACCTTTTTATTCTAAATTAACTTTTTCTCTAAATAGCCTTTATTTAATTAATTAACTTATTTCACTATTTATTTAATAAACTCAATTTATTTTATTCACCTTTTTATTTAATTTATCTCATCAATATAATAACCTTTTATAATAATATAACAAAAACCTTTTTCTTTCAATTTAATATAACTTTTATTTATTTAATAAAATCTCCTTAATAATAAAACTTCTTTTTTAGCCAAAACCAATTTATTTAATAAATATTTATTTTAAAGTATTTCTATCAAAAAACCTAACAAGTTTACAAAATCTTATTAAAATTTTACCAAAACTAATTTATTTTTAGTTCACATTTTCTTAAAATCAATTTACGTAGAATTTAATCAACGCGACACTCCCGATTTCTATCCGCTAAGCTCTGACTTAATTCGAAATTTTCACAACCTCGCTCACAAGGATCCGTTTGTTAGCACTTGTCTTGATTTAAACATCTATATCTGTTTATTTTGTCAATCTTACTATTATTGTGTTATGTATTATTATTTTTATACGCATTATGCACGTCCAAAGGAAGAACTTGCGCATGACTTCATAAGTCGTGTGTACTGCATCTCATTTGTATTATATTCCCCGCTTGATCCTTGAATTCTCAAGTTGATCAGCTTAGGCTTAGATCCTACCCCTTAAGGAGGACCATTTTCTCTTTTATCTTTCAACTTAGATAAACCATTCTATTCAATTTAATCATCTATTCTCCCCACTAGAGAATTAGACGTTAGTCATCTTGACAGTTGTGATGTAATTCTCCTGCCCCATAACAATATTATCGAGAGATGTAGAATCTTTTCCGCTTGAGAGAGTTAGTGGCATACTCATCGATGAAATCCGAGTTTTTGAGCCCTTCTCTCAAGACGATGCAAAGACCATCTCCTACAAGTTGTGGTGGTTAAGTCGAGTGTTCTCCCTTAAGTTGACGAATCGTCTTTTCTCCTAGAATCAATCAACAAACCTTATCCCCCTAGAACCTTGGCCACAGTCAAGAAGTTCCTCGATCCCTTTTAGGGGAACTACAAATACTCTGATTTTCATTCCCGTCATGATATTTAGGCACAAGATGCGACGTCTTGGCGAGTATACTTAGAAATAAACCACTAGGTCTTTTACCCTTAAGCAGATAACCCTTAGAAATAAACACAATAAAACAAGAGGTTCATGTAGAGTACTATAGATTCTTAGGATGCCAGCACCTTCCCTAAGTTTAACCAACCCCCAAACCTTAGACTCTCTAGCTTTTGCATTTGCATTGCATCATGGGTAATTCAATATTTTTCCCTTCCTTTGGATAAATTAAAGACCGGTGGTGAACAATGAATTAAGATTCAAGTTAATCCAATAATTTGATATCCAATTTTCACCGCGACAGAAATGGCGACTTCACTGGGGACATAGATATTGTATTATTGTGGGTTTCCCTAAGTTGTTTTTTGCTTGTTTATTGCTGTATATCTGCTTATTTGTATATTTGCTTTTATGCTTTTGGGTTGGTGCCCTTTGTGTGGTGAGATAAGTCCTACACCCGAACTTGAGTGCAATTATTATAGGAAGGTGATATATTCGACGAGGCTTATAGGGAGTGAATCCCGACCAAGCTGACTTGAGAATCACCGCTCAGTTGAGACCCTCTTGAAAATTAGTACTGTTGAACGAGTAGTCGTGACAACATTCACTATTTTCGACCTTGGAGCTTGTGATACTGGGGACCGTAGTTACCTTTAACCCCACTTTGGCCTTTCCTAGGATGTAGTGCGATGACTATGAGGGAGTAGTCCCGAAATAGTTGCTACGCGATACTACAATCAAAAGAGGTTCTCTTGAAAATATTATTAACCACCGAGTAGTCAGGAAATTGATAATATCCGAAACATGGACTAATGATTTTGGGCACCTTTTTAGAACCTTGTTCTACAGGTACAATCAACCTTTAGTCCACACCCTTTGGGGATGGGTATACCCTTTGCTCCATGCTCGTTGCAAACCTAGGTTTCCTATTTGTTTATCCTTGTGTATCCGTGTGCTTGCCTGTGCTTGTGCATCCTTGCATTCATAAAACATCATATTGCATTGGGTTTCATGGAATTCAACTTTATTTATAAACTTTGCAGAACCAATATGGACTACAAAAAAAAAGTTTTGAAATATTCTTTCAAGAGTCCTAACTTGGATGGCCTAAGAAAGTTGGGAGCTCATATTAAAGATCAAAAGAAGATTAAAGACAAGGAGCTTTTGGTATTATTAAAGATCCAAGTGAACAGTGGATATCTTCCTCACTTTCCAGCAAGAAAGAGATGGAGGATTTATTTTCCTCTATCAGACTACTATTTGGACGTTAATGCTCGACAAGCTTATCTTTGAGAAGGTCCAGCTAGAAGAGCAGATCAAGAAGCAATGCAAGACTTCCTTAGGAATTTATTAGCTTTTATTTACCTATTATGGCAGGACTCTTCTAATAATATATACGTGTAATCCATTATCAAAAATAATAAATGAGTTTCTTTGGTATTCTGTGATGTTTATAAATACTCGAGTTGCATGAAACCTTTCATCTGCATTCTACATTCTACATTCTGCATAGCATCCTTCATTTAGCATTTGCATATGCACGTGTCCTTTATCTGTTGTGGCTCATCCGACTTTCTGCCTTTGTCTGTCAGCTGAGATCTGGACCATCTGATCGAGTTCGAAGCAATCACTGAAGGATAGTAAAGAGAACGAAATGTATGGATCCCATGACTGGTTCCAAAGTGATAACTAATCCGATATTTGATCTCCCTTCTGACGACAATATTCAACAAGTTGATGTTCCTACACAATCTCAACATATGCAAGATAATTTGGTTGTTCAAGTTGATGAAAGAGATTCTTGGCCTCTACAGCGTATATCAGATCCTCAGAATATTCATACCGAAATAAAGGTGGATGATCCTAGAATTTTAGCAATTGAGAAAGGATTTCATGATCTCGAGGAACAATTGAAGATGATGAAAAGAGCTGATGCGTCTGGTTTTAAAGCTCATGACTTGTGTCTAGTTCCAGGAGTAATCATTTCTCCGAAATTCAAAATGTGTCTTTGAAGTGTACAAGGGTGTTAGTTGTCCAAGATACCATTTGACGATGTTTTGTCGAAAGATGACTGCTTATATTGACAACGACAAACTGATGATTAACTGCTTTCAAGAAATTTTATGTGGGGCATCCTTGATATGGTATATGAAGCTAGAAAGGAACCACGTTCAGTCTTGGGAAGATTTAGCTGATGCTATTGTGAAGCAGTACAAGCACAATTTGGATATGGCTCCAGACAGTGATCAACCGGTGAGCATGAGTAAGGATGACAACGAATACTTCAGGGAATATGCACAACGATGGAAAGAGTTGGCAGCCCAAGCTTATCCGCCACTTCAAGAGAAGGAATTAACAGAGATGTTTCTAAGAGCACTGTCAGACTCTTATTATGATAGGATGGTAGGCGTTGTGCAATTGGAGTTCTTCGAAATTGTGGCTCTGGTCCCTTATCGTCAACAACAGTATGCAGCGCTTGCTCATCACAAGAAACGACCACCTCATAAACGAAGGTTGACTTCTCCAAATCAACATCAGAATCGATAGGTTCGAAGACGGTTTTAGAATTAGAAGATACCTCTGAGTACCTCAAAAAAAGAAATTCGCCAGTGTGATCCAATCCCGTTGACTTATCGTCAACTTTGGTCTTATTTTGCTAAAAACTCAGTGATGATACCTAGAAGGACTAGAATCATGAAGTCTCGCCCACCGTGGTTTAACTCAAACACCAACTGTGAATTTCATGATGGAGTGATGGGGCATTCGATTGAAGAGTGTAATGTTTTCCAAGAAAAAGTTCAAGAGATGATCGACGAGAAAGTGTTGACCTTCGAAGGAAGAAGCCCGTTTGTGAATGGAACACCATTATGCTAATGTATGTGAAAACTCCGAAAAATCCTTTAGAAGGGCTTGTCTGGCTGTTCACTTTGTTTGCTTATATGTATTTTATTTCTTTGATTGAAAGCATAATTGGCATGTAAGAACTTGTTATTTTGAATAAGTAATGCAATAAAATGTTTGTCTTGAAGAAATCCATTCGTATTCACTCGTAAATTGTTTTTCATAATGCCAACTTTATCCAACTTTTTTCTCACTTTGATGAAGAATTGGAATGAGGATGACGAAGTAAAACGCCAGATCTTTGTTGTATGCTTTTTGGTAAAAACCTGCTAATGATTTAAGGCATTGTTTCAAAACCTCCCAAACACCAAAAGTATAAGGAAGTAAGTCCCTGTTTAACCCTTTAAGCCTTGATGAAGGATCTGTTTTTTTCCCGAATCAAAAACCTCATTTTTAACTTAGGGCAGGGCAATTTTCAGTCAGCTTGATTGATCACCTAAACTTTTAAAAGAAAGAGAATGAACATCTTTCTTTCAAAAATGGGGGGGGGGGGGGGGTACAAATAAGCTTTGACCCTTTATTCATTTGTTTTACAAATCGTAAACTAAGCCCAGATACAATCCTCAAAAGTCCTAATTGAAGCAAGGTTTACTCGATGAGATAACGTTTCCTGACTCCTATGAGCTATGCTCAATTTTATATTGGCTTTATAAATTAAATTTATATCCTAAGTAGTGATTTTGTCACAAGTTATTGTGATATCTTTTTCAAGAAAAAACTTCAAGACAAACATGTATGTTGCATTAACAGTTTCAAAATTAACATTTCTGACCTGTTAACTTTGCTTGACATCTTAGAAAGTTTACATATAAAAATCGGCGATAGGTTTGTTCTATTGAAACTTGAAGACTCTGCTGACTTGGGACAATTTGTTTCCAAGTGGTTTGTCCTGTACAAGTTTGACTTCACCTGAAGAGCTTTTTTTTGAAGACTCAGTCATAATACCATCAATCAGGGCCAGTTACGTTAAGATTCGATGAATTTCTCCAAGAGTTTGAAAACAGTAGAGCATTTTGGACGCCATGTTTTCTGTAAAATCCTCTTGAAAACGACTTCTTCTCATAACCATACGACTTGGGGCATTTGAGAAACGAAGATTATTTTATCCACTCAAAACAAATTATTTTGTTCAAAATGGCAACTATTATGTGGTTCATCAAGATATTTATGGAATGCTTAATGCAAGATTTCCCCAGTGATTTGTTTAACTTCACTTCCCCATTGAAGTGGATGATATTTTAATCCTCAGTGAATCTTCTTAAACTTCACCTTCCAGTGAAGTGGATGTTATTCTACTCCTCAATGGATCTTTTACAATGCCGATCTTCTCCAGCGAAACGGATGTTTATTTCATCCCCATTGAAGTTCGACTCTAACGTGCTCAACAGCTATGGTGACCCAGGTTTCCCTATTAAAGTGGATATTTATTTTACCCCCTGTGAGACCTCAGTTCGGGTATCTCCATCTACAACTCCAGTAAGAATCTCTCCAGCGAAGCAGATATTTATTTTATCCATGGAGTCCTCCAATTATGAGTTTGATCCGCTCCCAGTAGATCTTTATTCTCATCTTCCACGGAGTAACCAGATTTATCTTGACAATTCTGTCAGTAAGATCAAGATGTTGTATCCCTAAGAGGAATGTTTTCTATTCCCCAGAGAAGCTTTGAAGTCCTGAAGCAGGATTGTGCTCCCGTATTTGGTTCTCCATCCATCCCCAGTGATGCTTCTAACTTTGGAGATGGTCGGATGTTTACTTTGAGTTATTTATTTCATCTCTGTTTGCCTCTGTTCGTTTCTTTTGTCAGCATGAACATACACATAGCATATAGATAGATAGCATGGCATGTGCATTTTGCATCTTTGTGTTTGTTGTTTTGTCACTTTGGTCGTGTTTAGCCCCAAGTGATTGGGTTTGTCTTCTCCTTCCATGTAGAGTCGTCAGCCCTAGGCATAAAGAGCGCAATATTTCTAATTTCCCCATTGAGTTTGATCCTCGTGGAGGGCGGTTGCTTTAGTTAATCCCATTTGAGCTCATGCCTCAATGTTTGGGTCTTGTTTGATAGTTTCTCTTCAGCTACCTCCTGAATTGAACTTTGGTCCCTGGCAATCACAATTTTTGGACATCTCTAGACTTTTGGAACCAAGATTAGGCGTGCATTTATTTTGCACGTTGACTCCCCAAGAAGAATCTTTATGAAGATCACCATTGAAGATAAGATATTTCTCCAGCAACGCTACAAAATCTTTTCAGCAATTTATACCTAAACCACAAGCGACCTCTTTATTTGAGCAACTTGTTTTGACCAGGTTTTATATTTTCGGATGACAAATGGCAGTCTCTTCAAGACAGTTTGTCCATCCCCAGTGAATTTATCAAGATTATCAACTCGTCAGATGGCATCTCTCTGAAAATCTGTCAGAGAAGTTTGTCGAAGACTTTACAAATATTTTCTCTTTATTTGAGAATTTTCACTCCAAAGGATTCATATGTTTGACAGCTGCAACAAAGACACTACTCAGGAATATATTTCCCCCAATGATTCCGTCACACTGGTTTAATTCCATCAAATGGCATCTCTCCCGAAAAGTTTGGTGAAGATTATTACAATTGATTTCTGTTTATTTGAGGAGACATACTTTGCAAATCAACCGACCTATATTTCTTTGGAAGATCCCCGGTGAAGTTTTACAATCTACAGTACATTATGGATTACCGCTAAAGCTTTTAATCTCCATTGATATTTCAATCCCTAGTGAAGTTGCTCTTGAATATTCATTATTCCAAGAAGAAATGGAGACCCGTTCATGGTATACAACCTTGAAGCATGGGGAGGTTTATTTTTACCCTTTTCAAGTAAAAGAACAAAACTGAGACCCGTTCATGGCATATAAACCTTGAAGCGTGGGGAGGTTTATTTTTACCCTTTTCAAGTAAAAGAAGAAACTGAGACCCGTTGATGGCATACAAACCTTGAAGCGTGGGGAGGTTTATTTTTACCCTTTTCAAATAAAAGAAGAAACTGAGACCCGTTCATGGCATACAAACTTTGAAGCGTTTATTTTATCCTTTTCAAATGGATTGCTCAATTATAGAAAAGCTGAATTATGTTTCGACCAAGAAGGTTTATTTTGGTTATTACCTTTGTAAGCGCTACCACGCGTTGGTAGTAAATTACCCTTCGATTTCAAGTTTCTCGCCCGTTGTTGTGGTGAGAATAGGATATCAAATTATTAATTAATTTGAATCGTGAATCTTTAATTCACAACCGGTCTTTCATTTATCCGAAGGAAAGGTTAAAGAAAGGAAAAACCTATTTTGCATCGTAAGCAATGCGGGGAGAGATCTAGGTAAGGGGTTGGTTAAGCCTAGGGAAGGTATTAGCACCCTAAACTTTTGTAGTACTATACAGGAACCTTTTGTTTAAAGTTTACTATTTTGCTTAATTATTTTCTTGAGGGTATACGGCTAAGGGTTAAAGTGACAGAAAGACCTAAGGGTTAGTCCTAAGTTTACTCGCCAAGACTCACATCTTGTGCCTACGTATCCGAGGTAGGGGATGGAATCAGAGTAATTGTAGTTCCCCTCGAAAGGGAGGTTAGAAACTTCTTGACTGTGGTCAAGGTTTTATGGGGAATAAGCGTTCATATGGAAGCGCTTACGGGGAGTGCGTCGACTCATATTTACGTTGAAAAGTTGAATTGAAATGAAAGGGTCAAAGAGGTATTCCACGGCGCGAAACCTAAAACGGAGTGTGGCGACTCCTTAACCTAATGCTAGGGTAAAGGGTAATTCGGTCCACGGCGGGACGCCAAGGCAATTAGGGTTTTGAAATGTTCAAAGGCGAGGACTATTGACACAGCGGGCAAACGGCTAGACCTAATCCTTCGAAGGGATTTAACGGTAAATAATGAAAAATGATTAAGCGACAGTATGAAAATAACGGGAAAGTGCAAAAATAGTAAAGGGCATGCACAACGAAGATATACTCGCATAAATTACAATCAAGAGGAAATAAAATGCGAAAAGTAAAGGAATTGCAAAGCGAAGATATACTCGCATAAATTACAACCAACCAAAAATGAAAATGCAAAAAGTACAGGGGATTTAGTAATTATACAACTGAGGAACAGTGGAAAAACGACATAAGCGTTGTACAACTTTAACGGGGCAATTAACGGGCAAAAATTAATTCGCAAGCTGAAATCGAGGTGTTAGCCATATCTCAAGAAACGGGTGTAAATTAATTGAAGACATGATAAAAGAGTTTTAGTTTCACAAGTTAAAATTTTAAGAGTTTTTCTTTTAGGTGTTTATAAATTAATATGTACAACAATTTAGGATTTTTAATTAGAGAAAAAAATATATCAACAACATAGTAACTAAATGGGTTTTAGTTAAAAAATAAGTTCAATGTTAATTTTTTAAAAAATATATATAATTTTAAGTTTTAAACATTAGTTTTAATTTAAAAAAGGTTTTAATTTAGAAAAAGTTTCAATTAAAAAATGGTTTTAATTTTAAAAAATGTTTCAATTAAGAATTGAACTAAATCATAAAATGTTTTGATTAAGTATTGAACTAAATTATAAAAATTAAAAAATCTGATTATAACAATCTAATTATTAATAAATAAAAAGAGAAAAGAAAAATAATGTGAAATAGAGGGGGGGGGGGGGGGGAGGGGCGGCTGAGATGAGCTGGACATTTTTAGGGTTTGTAAAAAAACCCCTTCTTCCTTTTCTTGGCCGCGCGGCAGCTTCTCCATGGGAGAGTTCCTCGAAGCTTTTTTTCCACCTTCCTTCCTTGCATGGTCGTTCAATCTTCGTTTTCCTCTTCCGGCAAAAAAAACCTTTTGGTTAGAGTAAGTTGCTCACCTCTTTTGAGGTTGGAAGTAGCTAGTTCGCGGAGGGTGGCCGATGATGAAGCTTATCCTTTTGAGGCTTGTCGTGGTTTTGTTGTCCGCCGCTTGTCCTCGTGACGGATGGTGGTGTTGACGGGGCCGCGGACGGTGTTACGGTTTAGTTGTGGTCGTTTGGTTGCCGGTGATGTGCGTTTCACCGTCTGTTTGTTTTGACTATTGATGAATGATGAGTCTTGATGGTGTTTTGATGGTTGTTCTTCCTTCTTTGTTGAGTTTCCCGCCGTTGGGTTTTTTCTGCTTGTGAACCGTCAATGTTCTCCGAATTCGTTCTTGGTGCCCCTCTTTTGAACTTGCATGTGGTTCTTATATTCTTTGATTCCATGGGCCTGGGCATTACGGTTTTTCTCTGTTGAATTCGTGTTGTTTAGGTTGCGTGATTCACGGCTTGATTGTTGCGACATTCACGGTTTTGGACTTGTTCAATTTTTCAGGAAGTTTGGTGCTTAATTGGCGCAAGTTTTGTGGTTTTTGGCATTTTTCCAGGAAATGGGTTGCTTGCGTTTTGCTGTTTGATCCACTTGGATTCAGAAATTTAAGGAAAATGTGTTTATGGTCTGTTTGGCAAAAACCATTTTTAGAAATAAGTTCTTTTTCAAAAGCACTTTTTCCAAAATAACTTTTACGAAAATCACTTTTAAAATCACTTTTTCTCTCTTCTGGCTGGAATTAGAACAGATTTTGTCGGTCTTGTGCCGAGGTCGGAAAAATAAGTCGGGATTTCGTCGCCCTCCCGACGTACCCGATGATGAAATCAAACTGAGGGTATCGGGACCAAAAAAAACCAATTTAATTTATTGAATCATTTTCATCTGTTGAGTTATTTTGCAGGTTCGAAGAAAAAGTCGGAAGTCGAGAATTGAAGATCGGACTCGAAGACACTTTTAGGAAAAATCAAGAATTTTAGATTTTAAGTATTTATTTTGTACTTGAGATTAATCTTGTAATATTGTAATAAAAATATAGAATAAATAAAATTCTATTTTCTTATTAACTTGAATTTCTCGCAACAATCCATCTGAATAATTCTTCCGATTAAACTCAAACGAACAAATCTACTTAGTTAAATTTATTCGACTAAATTTAATTCACCAAATAATTCATCCGACTAAAATCACCCAATTAATTCGTCTGCTTCAACTATCCAACTAAATCCACCTGACGACTAAATCTCGACTCTTGAATACAATGTGTCGTGTCGCAAGAAATTTGACGTCAAAATGGCCGTAAAATTAAGCTCATCCTCAAATAAGTCACAAGACTCGAAGATGGAAACCCTAATCACTCGAGGGATTCCCGAGGACGACTCAACTTCATAAATTGCCAGCGGGCTGCAAATTAATGACTATTTTGCGATTCATAAGCTAAAGAGTGCACAATGTGATTTTTCCTGCAAAACCAACAGACTGAGCAAACTGGTTAGCGGTTAGTTTACAATGCAATGCAAAATGAGATGAAATGCAAAATGAACTGACTAATCTAAGGGTAAAATTTGGGGTATTATAGTTGCCCCTATTTAAATAGCTTCACCGGATGATTTGAGCAACGTAGGCTCGAGAAATTATGGTGAAAGGGATTTAAATACAGATAACCGAAAATTTTGCCCTTAGGTGCAGTGATATGCAATGCCATGGACAAAACGAAACGAACTATAATGCTAACAATGTTATGATTCTAATATGAAACATATGATAAATGAAAGGATGAAAACGACACGACAACACAAGGGACATACGGGACGAATAAACCACACTATGGAATACGACGCACTGAGGAAACAACACGATGTTGTACCCCAAAATTTGCTCAACCTTTTCTTTACTTGGCTTATGTTTTCATTGTATTGTTCTAGCATTTGCATTGCATATCATTGTTCATTTTAAGGGATCAAGAGGTGTGCATAGAAAGAGAAGGTTTGTCAAGGGTTCCAAATAAGTTTAAGTGCTCATCAAGTCATCAGAAGCTGGTCAGAGCTCTTTGAGAAAGTGAATGGATATGTGTTCCTTATCTCCTATCTTGGAGGCCAATTGAGGATCATCTGAGGATCCCAAGTTCATGGATATGGATATGAGATTTTGTGAAAGCTCATTTAGTTCTTTGAGAGCCATTGTGGAGCTTATGCAAGTTGTTATATTATGTAAAATAGGTTGCAGTCAAACGTTTGCACACCTAGGGTTTCATCTGCCTAGTGTAAGATCCATTGTGGATTTGAAGGAGATTAAGACTTGGTTATAAGTCTTTAGAGTCATGGAAAGTTATGTTGAGGCATCTAAGATGTCATTTCAAGATCAATTCAAGAAGAATCAAGAGGGTGAGCAGTTACTAAATTAGGGTTTCAAAGGTTTGTTAGTGTAAAATCCTCTGCTTAGTGCCTAACTTCAAAACCACATATCTCAAGATACAAGTGTAATCTCACTTTGACATAAACATGAAACTTGTAGATCATGTTCCTAGATATCTTTTGATTAGTAAAACTCATCCATTGGGTTTTTAGAACTTAAGTTATGATATTGGCATGTTATGGGTCTCAGATGAACCATATTTTCAGTCAAGAAAAGTCAACCAACTTCCAAGGCACGTTTGACTTAGAATCATGTTTCTCCTCAACTATTTATGAACATGAAAGTTATTCCTCGTGATCTTAGCTTTCGAAAAAGTCCTAGAAGTCATTCATCTCATTTGTAGAACTCAAGTTATGAAGCTTGTAAGGCAGGGGTATTTTGGGAAAGTGAGATTATGGGTCATTTTCATTACAGGTCTTGTTCATGCACTTATGCACTTCAAATGAAACTTTTCCTAACATGAAATTTTCTTCAAATGGTATCAATTTCATCCTAGAACACAATTTTGTCATGGATTTGGCATGACTATGAGGATTGGTGAAGTAATTCAATGGAAATTTGAACATAAAGTCATGAATTAAATTGAATTGGTTTTAATTCATTTTCATGTCATGTTTATGCTTATTTTGAGTCACAATATCATAACAAAAAGAATGAACAAATTGGATTTGAGGTATGCAAGGAAATATACGAGAAAATTCAAGTTACTTCAAGAAGAAGTTTCACTTTCAATCTCCACCATTGGATCAAATTGAGGATCAATTCACATCCACATGATCACTACACACTCTCAGCAGATGATTTGAATGATTCCCAAGGGAATTGGTGCTAGTTTCACGTGTGCATGAGCTTCCATTTCCAATTTGGGCATTTCGAAATTACACTCTAATCAGCCACAATTGGGCCTCCAAATCATTCCAGATCCATCATATAAAAGCTTCATATTGAATTGGAGTTCTCATTCAAGCATTTTCGTGGAGGGAGAGCAGAATACGAATTTGGAAAGTGGAGAGAAATTTGAAAATTGAAAATTTAGATTCAAGCCATTTGAAGCAAAATTGAAGTGATCAGTAGCTTCCTTGAACTTCATTGAGTGTTTCTGCATTGTTTTGAGCAAGCTTGAGCACGTGAGAAGCTCCAACATGAGAGACTCCGTTAGGTATTCCTCTCTTCCAAAATTCTCTCTCAATATGTGTCGCTACTGCGAAAATCGGGGCCGGCAATGATAGAAGAGTCGCCACTATGCATTATTTATCCCAAGAGAGGGAAAGGAAACACTGAGAGAAAACCTAACAAAAAGAGGGATAAGGCTGGTCATCGCAACCAAATCTCGGGTTCGGGAGTCGGTTACGCAAGGGGAAGATATTAGCACCCATCACGTCCATTGTACTCGACGGGATCCACGCTTGTTGTCTATCTAAAAGGGTGATTGAAACTATCTAACTAAAGGCTTGAGGACAAAAGAAAAAAAGAAGTGACTCGGCAAAGCAACGACACTTTGTGCCTACGTATCTCATCTGAAATGAGAAGTCAAATTCAACGTAGTTCGACTAACTACGGGTGAAAGGGGGAAGGTTGCTCGCCAAGACATCGCGTCTTATGCCTACGTACTTTCATCTGGTATGAAAGATCAGAGCAAACGTAGTTCGGGCTAAAAGGGAACACAGGTTTGTTCAACTGTTTTTTAGGCCCGAGTAGGGTTAACAAGTAGTTCTAGCAGTTGGTGTATGCAGCTCGAGCATGGGAGACTTAGGCGTTACCGTTTGCGGTAGAAGTAAGAGCTAATAACACTCTTGTTATGAAAACTATTTTCCTGATTAAGATCCCAAAAGACGAAAAAGGTTTGAAATGTTTTTGTGTTTTTTAGAGAAGAAGTGTTTTGAATTGGAGTGTTTATAATACATGTTGTACCAAAGTCTAGAACCTAGGATCGAATGCGTCGCATATCGCCCTAAGGACGTATACTAAACATTCTAGGAAATTGAGAGATGGCCCCTCAATCACCATTTCGAAAGTATAAGGCTCATGGCACATCATTCATTATCTTTATTAAGTGTTTTATGATTGTTTTGAGATGAGAAGAGAAAGGACACCAAAAAGGGGGACTAGATACAAGCCTAAAGTTGTCATGCAATGGTGGTCCTAAGATTGAGATGAAAATTAATGCTACCTAATGTTATCATACATGGTTGAGATCCTAAAGTCTATTTAAATCTCTCTTGAGAGATTAGAGGTCCTAGGGGAAAGAAACAACAGAGGAACAACATGAAACAGAATAAGCATACAAGAATGCAAACATGAAATGCAAATGAGGGAGGAAATTGTGTGGGGTAAAGACCACCACAAGCTCATCTCAACCTCAAACAAAAATATGATAAATGCAAGAGATAAAGGGAACAAGAAACACATCAATAGGAACACACAAGAGCACCAAGAGTGGGATGAAATGGCCTAAACCAAACAACATCAACCACAATGCCACAAGGCAAAACAACATGAAAAGAACAAAGACAAGAACCCTAACTCAAAGATGGGTTTGAAAAAAAGAATAAAAAACAGCAAGGCATTCCCAAATATCACTCAACCAGGGCATCATCATGATTTGTGCAAAAAGATGCAACAAAAGTGTCCTCATGGTTCACCATTCCATTCATGTTTCAAACACCTCCAAAGGAGGGAACTTAGATAAGCCTAAAAGGTGTTCCAAAGTACTTGGACAGCAAAGGGAATGAAGTAAAGGTTCTCAAAATAAAAATCAAGTAAACCACAAGGAAATGCAAGCAAAATCCCAAAATAAAGTAAGCTTGTTTCACAATGAAACCCTAATTGGAAACTCAAAAGTTACCCATCAAATGAACAAGCAAAAGCAAATGTTATGACCTAAAAATGAGCAAGCACCATCCTTAACATGTTAACAACATGAATCAATAGGCATTGAGAGCTAAAAGGATCCAAAAATGTCATATCCAAGTCAAGCTAGGTCAAGATGTATGTATGAACCTCCCTTTAGGGTAACTTGACTTGCAAATTACTCTAAAAATAGGAAAATGATTCAAAAGTTACCAAATAAAATACAAGAAGCTCATTAATGTGTTGGAAATCAGAGGCCAAAAGATCTCAAATCAAAGTCACTTCACAACATCATCATAGAAATTGATTCACAAGGGTGCTCCATTGTGAAGGAGGATTGTTTAGGGTCAACTAAAAGGCATCAAAAGTCAACTAAAAATCAACCAATCAGGGGCAAAATGGTCCTAAAAAATTCTTCAACTCATCATTGATATGAGGATTGAATTTCACTCATTGGATCTAAATGAAATGAGAGAAATAAAATCAAGAACAAAGCATGTCAAGATTTAAGTTACATAAAACACTTCCAAAGTTAAATCCCATTTTTAATTGAAAAATAAATCATAAAATAAAATAAAAATTTCTAAAAATAAGAAGACATCTCAAAGATTCTAAAACATATTTTTTTGGGATTTTATGATCTTTGGAAGTATTTTAAAATAAATTATGTCTTGACAGAACTAAAAAATAAAACAAAAGGAAAATGAAATAAATAAACAATGGGCTGGGGGGTGCCAATAACAGCCCAATTCAGTTGAAATCCAAAGGGTCAACGCGCAGGGGGGGTGTGGATAATAAGCCCAGTCCAACAGAAAATGAAAAAGAAAATAAAACGTGTGGGCTCAGTGTGGCACAGTCAACCAAGGCCTACGGTGGAATTCAATCTGGCACGTCTGATCTATTGGTATGCAGATCAAGTGGCTCACACGCTGCCAAATCAATTAATGAATATTTAAAAAAGATTCAGTGTGACAAGTCAAAGAGGGTGCACCATGTTTCTTAATCTGGGCCATGAAATAAAAAAGTAAGCAGATCCAACGCGCCAGGGCCAGCCACCTCATCACCTTCAACCTTTAAAAAAGGTAGGGAGAACCAGACGCCGGAACCACTATTCCGGTCGTCTTCTCCGGCGAAGCTTCAACGGCCAAAACCCATAAATCCCAAATCTCAACCAAAATCAACAAAACAGAAGCCTAAAGTGATCTCCAGGTTGCGTGGATCATGAATCCACTAACCATTTTCATTTATCAGGCCATATTAACATAAAACGAAAGGAAATGAAAAATGAGCAAAAATAAAAGAGGTTCATAAACAGCCACGAAACCAACCCAGAAATGATCTATGATGTTCAAGGAGTGCAAAGATATAAAAATGGCATGATATCAATGCTTGAACAGAGAGAAATATTGAAAGAAAGAAACCTAGAAAATAAGCTTCCTTAGAGCTCAATGTGTGACCAAAGCTTGTAAAAAGTTATCCAGAAACGTTCTATGATGCTCAAGAAATGTTTTGCAATGTTTAGTTTTGATTGAAACTTGATGGAACTCAGAAAACGATTTTCACTTTTCTCTTGTTTTCTCTCAATCTGTTCTTGCTCTCTTCTTCACCAAAAATAGTTCTGAAGGCATGGAAATGATCCTGGGAATATATATGTTGGATTTAGATTAAAAGCAAGCCGAATTCTGTTCCCTTTGGCCCAATTTGAGTTTTCACTTTTTCACTCCAAAGTCAAATGAATAGTGCATGAAATTGTACTTGCCAAGCTGTAAAAATGGCATGGCTGACTTGCATCTGAAGCTGGTGAATCAAAGGGCTGAAAATGATCCCTTGTTTTCATCTTATGGTATGCTTTTGATGTGTAACTTAGTCTTGAAGAAACCATGGAAATGGCCACCAAAATGCACTCAAATTCCAAATCCAATTATGGCATTGTGTTCCAAATGTGTTTTGCACTCAAAATATGTATAAGGTTGGTTCCAAATGTTTTCAAATGAATTAATTTTGATTTTTCGCTTTTTAAGCCTTCTTCATGGAAATTCAATTAGGGATTCTTCAATCTAGGCCAAACCTTTGATGCCTTGATGTTTGGTTGAGCAAATGACCCCATTTGGAGCAAGTTTGATGTTGGAAAGATTTTCATTTGAAGTGTGCAAAGTGGTGAAAATGACCTATAATTTTATGACCTATAATCTTACTTCCCAAAATACCCCTGACTTGCAAGCCTCATAACTTGATTCCTACAAATCAGATGAAGGACTTATAATACTCTTTGGAAAGCTAAGATCATGAGGAACTACTTTCATGTTCATCAACAGTTGAGGAGAAACATCATTCTAGGTCAAAAATGGCTTGGAAGTTGGTTGACTTTTGTTGACCAAAATCACATTCATCTAAGGATTTGTAACTTGTCTGCATCATAACTTGAGTTCTATGAATCCAATCAAGGACTTCTAGTACTCAAAAGAAATCTAAGAACATGATCTACAAGTTTCATGTTGGTCAAAAGTTGAGATGAGACTTGTATCTTGAGATAGGTGGTATTGAAGTTAGGCACTGAACAGGGGATTTTACACTGAGAACCCTAATTCAGTCACTCCTCACACTCTTGATTCATGATGAATTGATCTTGAAATGATATTCCGTGTATCTTAACACAACATTACATGACCTTAGAGACTTGGAATTGAGTTTTAATCTCCTTCAATTTCATAGTTGACTCAGGGTTGACTAGATGAAAACCCTAATTGCGCCATCTTCAACTGTAACTCTTCACACTTGGTATAAACACTTGGATGAACTCCACAATGACCTTCAAGGCCTCAAATGAGCTTAAATGACCATCTCTCTTCATAACCATGGGCTTGTGATCCTCAGATGACCTTCAAATGGCCTCCTAGATAGGAGGTGAACCACATACACTTATCTGCCTATCCAAAGGGCTTTGCCTTATCTCTGATGATGATAACCTCCTTATTGACTTGAATATCACCTCTTGATTAGGTTTAGAACCCTTGACAAATTTCTCCTGTTGCACACACATCTCTCGATCCCCTGTAAAAATGCAAAATGATATGCAATGCGATATGCTAGAACAATGAAATGAAACATAAACCAAGTAAAGAAAAGGTTGGGAAAATTTTGGGGTACAACAGTTGCCCCTATTCAAGCGACTTGGACCTGAAGGGGAGGAAAAGCAAACAGATTTCAGACATTCCAGGTAAAAGACGGTTGAATACCAAAGAACCCAAAAATTTGCCAACCGCAGAATGAAACCTCTGACATCGTCGTCAGGCGCCTATATCAAGTAAAATATCTGACTTCGCCGTTAGTCATCAACCAAGCAAACATCTGACCTCGCCGTCATTCCTCAAAATAATAAACACCCGACCTCGCCGTCATTCATAAAAATAATTTGACTTCACCGTCGAAACTTCATATTAAATCTGACTTCGCCGTCAATTCTCCAAACCATCTGACTTCGGTGTCAACCCTTAATAATAATCCGACTTCGTCGTCAAGTAACCAAACATCTGTGGGGAATAAAAAATTATGACATCACAGCCAGCAAATCAAACATCTGACTTCGTTGTGAAGTAACCAAACATCTGACTTCGTCATCAGAAAACCAACCATCTGACTTCGTCGTTAGAGAACAAACATCTGACTTCACCGTCAGAGAACAAACGTCTAACTTCGCCGTCAGAGAACAAACATCTAACTTCACCGTCAGAAGACAAATATCTAACTTCACCGTCAGAGAACAAACATCTAACTTCACCGTCAGAAGACAAGCATCTAACTTCACCGTCAGAAGATAAATATCTAACTTCACCGTCAGAGCACAAACATCTAACTTCACCGTCAGAAGACAAATATCTAACTTCACCGTCAGAAGAAAAATATCTAACTTCACCGTCAGAGAACAAATATCTAACTTCACCGTTAGAGAACAAATATTTAACTTCACCGTCAGAGAACAAACATCTAACTTCACCGTCAGAAGACAAATATCTAACTTCACCATCAGAAGACAAATATCTAACTTCACCGTCAGAGAACAAACATCTAACTTCACCGTCAGAGAATAAACATCTAACTTCACCGTCAGAGAAACCGAAACATCTGGAGAGAAGAGCTTCACAAAAACACAGTCCGCACAGGCCGGGATGATAATCACCTACGGGATATACTCGAAAGCAAAGAGGTAACAACCTGGTTTATGTTTCAAAATGCATATGTTTGAAGATGGCGTAATGCTCCATACGAAATGGAAATGCTACGCGTTTGGGAAGATGCTATGCACGATGCAAAATGCAAAGGAACCACTTCAACAAAATAAATGCTAGAGAGAGGAAAACAACTCAGATGGGGGGAGAACTAGGCACGCCTAGTGCCTACGGGCTCATGATGGGGAATACAAGCCTTAGATGGCCTCCGAGATAACTTTCGGGTAAAACTGCTCTACTAAGCACAAATCCACTCTGATGGGAATCAAAATCAAACTCTGCTGAGGATGGAGAATAAACAATCTCGGGGGAGAAAACTAACCCACTGACTTGGCTGGGGATTAGGTAAGGAGGGAATCGATATCGACCTCTGCTTGGGGAAAATAAGCACAATACTCAACAATATCAACCTCTGCTTAGGGAAATGAAACAACGTCCCGAACTCTGAGGGGACAGGGGCTAATCGTTCAAACTTTGTGGGGAAGACGAAATTCTGCATCCATTCCACTGCTGGGGATGTGAGCACGTTTAGCTTGCGCATTTCCTTTAGATGAGGGACTTCTGGAAAGGTTTCGAGGATGGATGTCCTGCAAATAGAAAACAAATGAAATATGTTTTGTGCAGCAAACGTCATCTTACTTATCACCTGTGACATTATTCAAGCAAAAGCATTGTTTCGATTATGGTTGGCAGAGCCCACAAAATTATGTATGCAAAGTTTTATCAAAAACATCAGGCGTCTTTTACAAACAAGACGGTAAAAGCTGAATTAAAACAAAAGCTTTCTGAATAGTATGTTTTATTGATAAATAGCCTGTAAATAGGCAAATTTACAAAGGACTCAACTCCTGAAATGAGAAAGTTGCGTAAGCAAAATACCGAAATGCACAAGAATATACAAAAATGTCGACAATGTGGCACAGACGACCATCATAGAATGACTCAACTATGACTCGCATGACTTCGACACCTTTCCGATGCTTCGTATTCTGAAGAGATTGATTTGGACGAATGACTCTCGAGTTTTCCCATAATCCACTACACTTTGAAGATCTATGCGCGGACCGCGGTTGTTTGCTTTTCAAATCCCTAATGTTTGCCTGAATCGCCCTTGCAGGTTTTCGATTCACCTGGATACCCATTTTTGCCAAAGTCGCCCTTTCAGGTTTTCAACTTTGCGGGTTAACATTTTTTCTTTTTATCCCTAATTTTTGCCCGAACCTATCTTTTTATGGTTCGCCGGGATGCCCCATTCTTGCCTGGATTTCCTTTTTCTTTCCAGCGGGTCTATTTTTAGCAAAGTATCTTTTGACTGCATTCGCGTTTATGGGGGATGTAAAATCTTCACCATCCATGGTTGAAAGTAGCAAAGCTCCTCCAGAGAAGACTTTGCTCACAACATACGGACCTTCATAATTGGGAGTCCATTTGCCCCTGTGATCGTTTTGTGGTGGGAGAATCCGTTTCAACACCAAATCACCTACCTAAAAGCTTCGAGGACGTATCTTCTTATCGAAGGCTTTCTTCATCCTGCTTTGGTATAGACGACCGTACGTGATGGACGCCAACCTTTTCTCATCCATCAAACTGAGTTAATTCAACCTATTCTTCACCCATTCTGCTTCATCTAGTTTGACGTCAGCCAGAACTCTCAAGGAAGTTATCTCGACCTCTAATGGTAGGACAACTTCCATACCATACACCAACGAGAAAGGCGTTGCCCCGGTTGAAGTACGCACCGAGGTACGATATCCATGTAAAGCAAAAGGAAACATCTTGTGCCAATCCTTGTAAGTCACAACCATCTTCTGCACTATCTTCTTTATGTTTTTGTTGGCCGCTTTCACAGCACCATTCATCTTCGGACGATAAGAAGATGAGTTGTGATGCTCAATCTTAAAATTCTGGCACAACTCCTCATCATCTTATTATTCAGATTGGAGCCATTATCGGTAATGATCCTTTCAGGTATCCCATAGCGGCAGATGATGTCTCTTTTGATGAACCGGGCTACAACTTCCTTTGTGACATTAGCATAGGAGGCTGCTTCGACCCATTTGGGAAAATAGTCAATTGCCACTAAGATGAAACGATGCCCATTAGACGCAGTCGAATCGATCTTGCCAATCATATCGATGCCCAACATGGCGAAAGGCCATGGAGATGACATGACATTCAAAAGACACGGCGGCACATGAATCTTGTCGGCATAAATCTGACATTTGTGGCATTTCTTGGCGTACTTGAAGCAATCAGACTCCATAGTTAACCAATAATACCCTGCTTTCAACAGCTTTCGAGACATGGCATGCCCCCTTACATGTGTTCCAAAGGCTCCTTCGTGGACCTCTTCCATAAGTTAATTCGCTTCTTTTTCGTCCACACATCTTAGCAGCACTAAGTCAAAGTTCCTTCGATAGAGCACACCGTCTGGATTCAAGTAGAAGTTACCAGATAACCTCCTCAAGGTTTTCTTATCTCGGGCCGATGCCCCAGGCGGATACTCTTGATTTTTTAGAAAGTTCTGGATGTCGTAATACCATGGCTTGCCATCAGAAGCTTCTTCTATCGTGAAAATGAATGCCGGCCTATCGAGGCGTGAGATAACAATTTTTGATGCATCGTTCCAGAAGTTCACTTTGTACATTAAAGATAAAGTAGCCAAGGCATCTGCCATCTGATTTTCTGCTCTCGGTACATGGTGAAACACTACACGATCAAAGAAAGGTAGAAATCTTCTTGCATAGTTCATATAAGGGATTAGATTTGGTTGGCGCGTCTCCCATTCTCCTTTGATCTGGTTGACCACTAAAGCTGAATCACTGTAGACATCAAGGTTCTTGATTCTCAAATCGATTGCTTCCTCGATACCCATGATACATGCTTCATATTCGGCCTCGTTGTTTGTACAGGTAAATGTCAACCTGGCAGTGAAGGGTATATGCGTTCCATGGGGGGTTGTAATGATTGCCCCAATTTCGCTGCCGTAAGAGTTAACAGCACCGTCAAAGATCAAATTCCACTAGGAACCCAACTCAGGACCTTCGTCTGGCAACGACTCATCACAATCTTTCATCTTTTACATAATGTCTTCGTCTGGAAAATCAAACTTCATTGGCTGATAGTCGTCAATTGGTTGCTCTACGAGATACTCTGACAGAACACTCTCTTTAATAGCTTTCTGAGACACATACTGAATGTCGTATTCTGTCAGAACCATCTGCCATCTTGCAATCCTTCCTGACAGTGCTTGCTTCTCAAATGCGTACTTAATCGGATCCATCTTTGAAATTAACATGGTTGTATGGTTTAGCATATACTGCCTTAGGCGTTTGGCGGCCCAAGCCAGTGTGGAACAAGTTTTCTCCAACATTGAGTATCTGGACTCACAGTCTGTGAACTTTTTACTCAAGTAATAAATTGCATGCTCTTTTCTCCTGGTTTCTTCGTGCTGACCGAGAACACAACCCATGGAATTCTCAAGAACCGTTAAGTACATTATCAACGGTCTTCCAGCCACCAGGGGCATCAATATTGGAGGTTCCTGCAGATACTCTTTTATTTTCTCAAACTCTTTCTGACAATTCTCATTCCAAACGACCGCCTGATCTTTCTTTAGTAACTCAAATAATGGTTCACAAGTGGTTGTGAGGTGAGATATGAACCGAGCGATGTAGTTCAATCTACCTAAGAAACCACGGACTTGCTTCTCGGTCTTTGGCGCTGGCATTTCTTGAATTGCTTTGATCTTTGCAGGATCAACCTCTATACCTTTCTCACTAACGATGAACCCCAACAACTTTCTCGACCGCACGCCGAAAGTGCACTTGTTTGGATTCAGCTGAAGTTTGAACTTCCTCAATCTCTCAAACAACTTTAGAAGATTCACCAGATGCCCCTCCTCCGTTTGGGACTTTGTAATCATATCATCGACATATACTTCAATCTCATGATGAATCATATCATGAAAGAGAGTCACCATAGCTCATTAATAAGTTGCCCCTACATTCTTCAAACCAAAAGGCATTACTTTATAGCAGAACGTCCCCCATGGCGTGATGAAAGTCGTTCTCTCCATGTCTTCCGGCGCCATCTTAATCTGATTGTATCCGGAAAAGCCGTCCATGAAGGAAAACACTGAGAACTGTGCGGTGTTATCAACAAGCACGTCAATATGAGGGAGCAGAAAATCATCCTTTGGGCTTGCTCTATTCAGGTCCCTATAATCAACACACATCCTGAATTTGCCGTCCTTCTTAGGCACGGGCACGATACTTGCAACACACGGAGGGTAATTGGTCACAGCAAGAAATCCGGCGTCTAACTGCTTCTGGACTTCTTCTTTGATCTTCACTGCCATATCAGGCCTGGTTCTTCTCAATTTCTGTTTAACAGGAGGACACTCTTCTCGAAGAGGAAAGCAATGAACTACAATATATGTGTCAAGTCTAGGCATATCTTCATATGACCAAGCAAAAACATCCTTATACTCTTGGAGCAACTCAACCAGTCTTCGCTTGACATCACTTTGCAATGCGACCCTTATTCTGACTTCTTTCTTGTCTTCCTCAGTTCCCAGGTTGACGACTTCAACTTCCTCCTGATGAGGCAGGATGACCTTCTCCTCTTGCCTTAACAATCTGGCAAGCTCTTCGGGCAGGTCTTCGTCTTCATCGATCTCTTCTTCTGCTTGAAAGATCGGATTGTCAAAGTCACACCGAGTCATAGACGAGTCTGAGTCGATGGTATTTGAAATGTGTAACCTACAATGATGATGATTTTATGCTTAAATGATATGCAAACAAAGAGACACAAACCACATTGCCATTTTATTGTTAGAAAATAAAAACAAGAAAAACAAAGATCACAAATTTTTGAATGAAAAGACGCCTTTTTGATTGATAATGATAAAATATTGTTTGCACACATAACAGATAGGGCCCTACAAAATAAAAACCACTATGCTCCGGGCAGAGCATAGGACAATACATTAATCAAAACAAAGCAATTACTCTTCATAGGTCGCAGAAATTACTTCTTCCACGGTCCAATTCTTCAAACCCTGGCCAGGGATACACGGCTTGATCCACGCATCTATGTCGCAGTCGTTGTCTCCTTCCTCGTCAGATACGACATTGATTCTCTCAAATATTACCCCACCACTGGTGAACTGAACAAGTCCTTTGTAACGTGGAGCGTTTTGTGAAGAAGATGCATACGGGTTGTATCCTAATCCAAACTTATCTTGTTTGTTGGGGACGCTTACCACTTGCCCCCATCCTTGTGCTGCTCCAGATTCCACTACGGCTTGGGCTTCCTTGTATGACAACATGGAAATTTCTGGAGCTTTGACCTCAATCAGAGCCTTTTCCTTGATTTGGACAGTCTCGAAGGCCTGACACAGTGTTTCATGAATTTCACCATAGACCTCCACGTATTTGAATGAAGACATATGGCTCACCATAATGTCTTCCTTTCCACAAAAAGTCAATATTCCCATCCACTGTGTACTTCAATTTCTGGTGCAAAGTTGATGGCACAGCTCCCGCTGAGTGTATCCAGGGCCGACCCAAAAGGCATCAATATGTCGGCTGGATATCCATGATGTAAAAAACTGCTTCAAACACCTCCGGGCCCACTTGGATAGGCAGAGTTATCTCCCCAAAAACAGATCTTCGGGTTCCATCAAAGGCTCGCACAACCAAATCACTAGGCGTACAATAAAGACCCTGATGATCTATCTTCATCAACGCTTTCTTTGGCAACATATTCAAGGACGACCCTGTATCAACAAGGACGTGTGACATTATCGTTCCTTGGCATTCAAGTGAAATATGCAAAGCCAAATTATGGTTTCTCCCTTTCGGTGTCAAATCACGGTCAGTGAATCCCAACCCGTTACTTGCATTGACGTGGGCCACCACCCCTTCCAACTGATTTACGGATATCTCTTGAGGCATGTAACCATTATTCAAAACCCTGAGTAAAGCATCCCTGTGAGCTTCAGAACATAACATCAACGACAAGATGGAAATCTTTGAAGGAGTTTGTTGTAAGTGATCCACAATTTTGTAGTCACTCTTTCTTATCAAACGCATGAATTCCTCTGCGTCCTTCAGCAAAGTTTCCTTTTCTCTAGTCTAACAGCTTTCTTTGGCCACCATTTTTCCTTTACCTTTGTCGGTTCTTTCTGCATTTACCTTGGGAGGTGCAAACACTCTCCCACTTCGAGTCATTCCTCAAGTTCTCACCAAATTATCAACAGAATCCAACGGTGAACCCTTCAGTTCCTGCTTTTTCCCATTGCAATAGACCTCAGCCCAATAGTTCCAAGGGATCACTTTAGAGCTTTCATAGGGTATAGGTCATGCCTTTGTGAATATAATAGTCGGCCTTGCTGGAGGCGCATAAATTGTAATTGAAATTGTAATAGGCCCTGCCACCTTGTCCTTATCTTTAATGACTACCTCTTCAACATTCTTCTTACATATTCTATCAAATTGCAATAGACTGTCATCCATCATGCGTTGTACATGGTCTTTCAGATTCCAACATCCTTCGGGACAAATCATACAGTCTTCACAATCCTTTCCACAGCCCGGGAACACCCCTCCTTCTAACCACTTGCTCTTCACGAAACCTAGCGGCGTCTTCATATTCTCCATATTGGACACCAAGTTCAGGCCTTCTTCACTGATAATAGCATTCACACCACCACCCCTACCATGGTTAGGCATGGGATTTTGATCCATGTTTAGCGCATCCTGATTGAAGTTGATAGCCTTACTATCAACAAGGTCTTGTACCTTGTGTTTGAAGGCTTTACAATTGTCGATGTTGTGGCCGGGGGTGCCAGAGTGGAATTCACACCTAGCGTTAGTGTCATACCCGGGAGATGGTGGGCCAGTTAGAGGTGCCATTGTCCTTTTCTGGCCAACTGTAGTTGAATTAAGTGTTGTAATAACTGAGCGTAGGGCATCGGTGGTGTGTCAAAGTGCCTATCCATCAACCTTCTTCGATCTTGGAACTGCCTCGATGCATAATTTTATTGTTGAGGTCGTTGTTGCTGTTGCTGACGTTGTTGTCGTTGCTGAGGCTGTACCGCCGGGATGGCAATACTAGCTACTTGTGGAGGTTGCTGATAATACGGTCGTTGTTGACGTTGATTCAGGTATCTATTTCGATTGTTAAAGTCGGACACTGCATTTGTCTCGTTATCTCTCTTCTTCGCACCAAAAATCTTTCTTCCACCTCCAGATGAGGTCCCTTCCCCTGGCTGTATCTTTCCCATCTTAATACCGTTTTCAACCCTCTCGCCGGTAATAATCAGGTCGAAAAAGCTCCCAGGCATGCTGCTCACTAACTTATCATAGTAAATTCTTGGTAATGTGGCCACAAACAGATCAATTAGTTCTCTCTCCACCATGGGAGGTTAAACTCTAGCAGCAAGCTCTTGCCATCTTTGTGTGTATTCCTTGAAACATTCGTTACTTCTCTGCGATAAATTCTGAAGTTGTACTCGGTTTGGTGCTAGGTCACTATTGTATTGGTAGTGCTTAACGAAAGCTTCTGCCAAATCCCTCCAGCTTCTGACATTAACTTGCTCTAAGCCCATATACCATTCGAGGGATGGTCCCGACAGACTATCTTGAAAGAAATGCATCAACAACTTCTCATCATTGGAGTATGCAGACATCTTTCGGAAATAGGAGCGAAGATGCACTCTTGGACACGTTGTTCCTTTGTATTTATCGAAATCTGGCACCTTGAACTTTGGAGGAATCCTGAGTCCTGGAATCAATCCTAGGTTCGACATATCCAGACCCATAGTATTTTGGCTTTTAAGGCTTCTCATATTTTCCTCGATCGCCTTAAATCTTCTATCAGCGTCGGGTTGCAATCCTGCCCCAATATCTCATAGAGAGAAAATGTATTCTTGAACATCTTGCTCCCACTGGGGACCGTTGTTACCTTGTAAAGGGCCCATTGGAACTGGGATGGGAATTCCAGTCTGGTTTCCTCCGCCTGGAAGGACAACCATTGGGATAGCATCTGCCCGTGGCATACTGTTTTCCCGTGGAGGTGGTATAGCAGCGGTTCCACCGTGTAGAACCCCACTACCATCAACTCTTGACACCAGAGGTTGCACCAATGTCCTCAACTGTTCTTGGCCGTTGGCTACGCCCTGCATCATGTCCATAAACTGCGCCATCCTCTCGCAAAATTCCTGAAGCTCGAGCTGAACTTGCTCCATAACTCTTTTTTGATTCCCCCTCGTAGAGTACCTGTGGAATGTCGGGTCTGCTATCCTGTGAACTAGAAAACCACATAGAGATAAGACTAACGGTCCCAAGAACACCTACTATGCAAAATGATAAACAATGCAAAAGATGCAGAATGCAGACATGTAAATATGTCTCAGGGAAATTTCCCCCACGATTCTAGTTCCCGAAAGAAGAAGCAACCATGCAAAAAATCCCACAGACAAGTGAACAGAATAACAACTTGTATAATAACAAGCCAATCCATAGTGTACATACATCAGCTGAGTACAAAATAGAGATGACCTCAATCAACAAGCCTGATGATGGTCGATACATAAGAAAAACAACAAGATACAAAGAAAGATAATCAAGCTGAGCGCCGAGACCGGAAATCCTCTAGTAGCTTTCGCGTCTCAGGATGATCCAGTCTGGCAAGTAGACCCTGTATGAGTTGCTCTCGTCGGTTGATGGTGCGTTGTAGACTATCAACATAGTCATCCCAGGGTCTTTCTCCAAAGCATGCTTCAAGTCTGCTTCTCTTGGTATCTGCCCTCAACCTACAATCCTTCAGGTCTGCGATAGCTTGGCTCAATCTATGCTCACTATGATATCTGAGAGCTTCTTCCGCTGAGATCTTCTCGTCTTTTTCTCTAAGTTGACTCTTTAACTTAGCGATTTGTTGTTTCAACTTGTCCTCGCGCTCTTTGTTGTTAGTGAGCGTGGCATTCCATACTGATTTAGACTTAGAGATCTCCAAGTAAGCCTTGTCCAGATCCTTCTTTTTGGTAGCAAGCACACTATGAACAGTGTTCAAATCTCGGCCTGTGCGTTCTCTGTCACTGGTCTCCTATGCCAAATTCGTACCTAGTTTGTTGACGAGCTCAGTCTGTCTTTTGAAAGAATTCACAGCTTCAATCTTCTCACTTCGGAGTTGAATGATTTCTTTCTCCAATTCTTCATTTGCTTTTTTCAACTCTTCTTTCTCCAACAACACCTGATTGTATTTCTGAATGTCCACGGTAGTGGGTTCTTCTATCATGAGTGGATACAGAGGCGCAACTGAAGGAAATGGCATTAAGAACTTTGCAGCTCTATCACGAATCCAAGTAAGGTAATAGTCATAAGCTCGACTGTTACTCTTCCCCAAAAAAGACTTCCCCTTCATGTGGATGTTATTCCATGCATGTTCAAGTCTTCCTAAAGTCTTACCTTCCAATAAACCAGTGAGATACAGAGATTCCTGTATCTCCTCTTCCCTAGGAGGCTCCCTCAGTGCATACCCAAACTGTCTGACCAATAAAGAAGGGTTATAGTTGATGCAACCTTTCCTTCCGACCAAAGGGATGTTAGGAAACCCACCGCAACTATAAATAATACTTGTACCCAACATGTCTTGGTCAACCAAATAATGTTCTCTGCAGATAGACCCGTCAACCTCTCTGACCATTCTGAAGTACTAGCAGTGGCAACAAATAGACCCGTCTTAGGCATATGACTGACAAACCAAGCATACAACACAGGAACACAACAAGCTACATTCTTTCCTCTTTGTTTCTCATTCTTGTAGTGAACAGAATGATAAACATCGCCAAGAACTGGATTTTTTGAAGCCAAGATATGGAACGCATCTACATCCACAAAGTCCGGAAGGTTAGGAAACAAGACGATGCCATATATACAAAGAGCCAGGATGGCACTAAACATAATCCAACAACCATCCTTAGTGCACTGCTGACCTTTCTCAATCAAGCAAGGCAGAGGAAAACCATATACCCCAAGTCTCTGGATCATCTTCCCATTTAACTCTGAAGCCTCGAGATGCAAAATAGCGGCGATCTCGGCCAGATCAGGCTCAATATCAACATAAACAAACGGCATCCGATTCCGAATGGGTACCCCTAATAGCTCAGAATATTCCTCTAGGGTAGGAGCCAAGACATAGTCAAGAAAGACGAAACATCTCAACTAGGCATCATAGAACTGCAGGAGAGCATTAACACCACTAATCTCATATGCGGAGGGCTTACGGACATATCTCAATAACCTCCCATAAGACTTCTTGAAATCTTCCATTACTGCTTTTTCACCCAAGGCAATCAAACTCAACAAAGTACTAACATCCAGAGCTGGAAACTTATAGGCCACTGTACTCTTCAAGGGCTCCATAGCAAGGTTACTAGAATCAGGAGGGAAATAAACACCTGCGACACAAATACATGTTAATGAAATGCAGATGAAAATGCAAATTCAAATGCATACAAGAGATCAAGACTGATGTATTGTTGGTCGAGAAAAACCAGACCTTCACCTTAACAAAGTATCGACAGTGGGACCCACTGATATCAGGAACACAGATTCACACTTGCAAACCGGGTATTCTGGAAGCCAAGGTTTCCTGCACAACCCAACCCCTCTCACAGGCATGGACCTAATCACTGACAAGGTTCGGCATCCTATACGTTCATCAGCGTCACAGACTTTCTAGAAATGATGATACGTTCACCATTTTTGGTTTGGCATCATCATCTCCCGAAGAAGCCTCACTTAGCTGACTCACAAATGATCGGTTCCCAGAGTCGACAATTCTCAAATCCAAAATCTCTACCGATCCTAAGGATTTGAAGGAAAATCATCAAAGAGAATCTCGTCCGAGTGTGAATTTCATGGGGAACTGTATCTGCTAAGCAAATATGCCCCCCACTAATCTCCACTACTAAAGCTAGGTTCATACTCAAGCCTGGGTCTGGCTTATCACTCATTGGAACTTCCCTCCCACAACACAGCAATAATGATATATGATGCGGAAAATAAGATGCGGAAAGCAAATAAAGATAAAGCACATATGTGCACACCCCGAAAATAAACAAACAAGCGCTAGGATTGACTCACATAGGGGATATTCCTGTCCCCAGCAGAGTCGCTAACTGTCGCTACTGCAAAAATCGGGGTCGGCAATGACAGAAGAGTCTCCACCGTGCGTTATTTATCCCAAGAAAGGGAAAGGAAACGCTCAAAGAAAACCTAACGAAAAGAGGGATAAGACTGGTCATCACAACCAAATCTCGGGTTCGGGAGTCGGTTACGCAAGGGGAAGGTATTAGCACCCCTCACGTCTGTCGTACTCGACGGGATCCACGCTTGTTGTCTATCTAAAAGGGTGATTAAAACTATCTAACTAAAGGCTTGAGGACAAAAAAAAAAGAAGTGACTCGGCAAAGCAACGACGCTTTGTGCCTACGTATCTCATCTGAAATGAGAAGTCAGAGTCAACGTAGTTCGACTAACTATGGGTGAATGGGGCGAAGGTTGGTCGCCAAGACATCGCGTCTTATGCCTACGTACTTTCATCTGGTATGAAAGATCACAACAAACATAGTTTGGGCTAAAAGGGAATACAAGTTTGTTCAACTGTTTTTTAGGCCCGAGTAGGGTTAACAAGTAGTTCTAGCAGTTGGTGTATGCAGCTCGAGCATGGGAGACTTAGGTGTTACCGTTTGCGGAAGAACTAAGAGTTAACAACACTCTAGTTATGAAAATGATTTTCCTGATTAAGATCCCGAAGGACAAAAAAGGTTTGAAATGTTTTTTGTGTTTTTTAGAGAAGAAATTTTTTGAATTGGAGTGTTTATAATACATGTTGTACCAAACTCTAGAACCTAGGATCGAATGTGTTGCATATCGCCCTAAGGACGTATACTAAACATTCTAGGCAATTTAGAGGCGGCCCCTCAATCACCATTTCCCAAGTATAAGGCTCATGGCACAACATTCATTATCTTTATTAAGTGTTTTATGATTGTTTTGAGATGAGAAGAGAAAGGACACCAAACAGGGGGACTAGATCCAAGCCTAAAGTTGTCATGCAATGGTGGTCCTAAGATTGAGATGAAAAGGAAATGCTACCTAATGTTATCATACACGGTTGAGATCCTAAAGTCTATCATAATCTCTCTTGAGAGAATAGAGGTCCTAGGGGAAAGAAACAACAGAGGAACAACAGGAAACAGAATAAGCATACAAGAATGCAAACATGAAATGCAAATGAGGGAGGAAATTATGTGGGGTAAAGACCACCACGAGCTCATCTCAACCTCAAACAACAATATGATAAATGCAAGAGATAAAGGGAACAAGAAACACATCAATAGGAACACACAAGAGCACCAAGAGTGGGATGAAATGGCTTAAACCAAACAACATCAACCACAATGCCACAAGGCAAAACAACATGAAAAGAACAAAGACAAGAACCCTAACTCAAAGAGGGGTTTGATCAAAAGAATAAAAAATAGCAAGGCATTCCCAAATATCATTCAACCAAGGCATCGCCATTATTTGTGCAAAAAGATGCAACAAAAGTGTCCTCATGGTTCACCATTCCATTCATGTTTCAAACACCACCAAAGGAGAGAACTTAGATAAGCCTAAAAGGTGTTCCAAAGTACTTGGACAGCAAAGGGAATGAAGTAAAGGTTATCAAAAGAAAAAGCAAGTAAACCACAAGGAAATGCAAGAAAAATCCCAAAAGAAAGTAAGCTTGTTTCACAATGAAACCCTAATTGGAAACTCAAAAGTTACCAAGCAAATGAACAAGCAAAAGCAAATGTTATGACCTAAAAATGAGCAAGCACCATCCTTAACATGTTAACAACATGAATAAATAGGCATTGAGAGCTCAAAGGATCCAAAAATGTCATATCCAAGTCAAACTAGGTCAAGATGTATGTATGAACCTCCCTCTAGGGTAACTTGACTTGCAAATTAATCTAAAAACAGGAAAATGATTCAAAAGTTACCAAATAAAATACAAGAAGCTCATAAATGTGTTGGCAATCAGAGGCCAAAAGATCTTAATAAAAGTCACTTCACAATATCACCATAGAAATTGATTCACAAGGGTGCTCCATTGTGAAGGAGGATTGTTTAGGGTCAACTAAAAGGCATCAAAAGTCAACTAAAAAGTCAACCAATCAGGGGCAAAATGGTCCTCAAAAATTCTTCAACTCATCATTGATATGAGGATTGAATTTCATTCATTGGATCTAAATGAAATGAGAGAAATAAAATCAAGAACAAAGCATGTCAAGATTTAAGTTACATAAAACACTTCCAAAGTTAAATCCCATTTTTAATTGAAAAATAAATCATAAAATAAAATAAAAATTTCTAAAAATAAGAAGACATCTCAAAGATTCTAAAACATATTTTTTTGGGATTTTATGATCTTTGGAAGTATTTTAAAATAAATTAAATCTTGACAGAACTAAAAAATAAAACAAAAGGAAAATGAAATAAATAAACAATGGGCTGGGGGTGCCAATAGCAGCCCAATTCAGTTGAAATCCAAAGGGTCAGCGCGCAGGGTGTCGCTACTGCGAAAATCGGCGCCGGCTGACAGAAGAGTCGCCACCGTGCGTTATTTATCCCCACGGAGGGAAAGGAAACGCTCGAAGTAAACCTCGCAAAAAACGGGAAAGGTATGGTCATCGCAACCAAAACCTGGATTCGGGAGTCGGTTACGCAAGGGGAAGGTATTAGCACCCCTCACGTCCATCGTACTCGACGGGATCCACGCTTGGTGTTTATAAGGAAAAGGGTGTGTTTATCTATCTACGCTAATGGTCAGTCTGAAAATAAAAGAAAAGGACAGGACTCGACAGAACATACGGTGTTCTGGGCCTACGTACTCCCTCGTGCAATGGGAAAGTCAGAGTCAACGTAGTTCGACTACCTACGTCTAGACGGGGGGAGGTTGCTCGCCAGGACATCGCGTCCTGTGCCTACGTACTTCCACACGGCATGGAAGATCAGAGCAAACGTAGTTCGACTACGCACGACACAAGCTATTCAAGTGTTTTTCTGTTGTTTTGAGAAAGGAAAGAGACACCCTAAAACTATGGTTGAAAAGGGGAATCTACCTAATGGTATCATGCCTGGTTAACTGACCTAATGTCTATCATAACTCCTCCACAGCAGAGAAGTTAGAGCTCCTAAGGGATCATGGCAACAGAACTAAACAGCAAACAGGAAATACTGCAAAGTAAAGAAATGCTGGAAATATGCATGAATGCAACAACCAAACAAGCAAGGCACAAGGGCCGCAAACCACAGAGGTAAGGGAGCTCAGCTCTACCAAATACCAGCAAGCAAAGCCACTCAATAACAAACAAGCAGAAGGAGGACCACCTCAACTTCTCATGCACACAAAGCCTATTTCTAAGATGCACCTATCTCAGAAATATCTAGATGAACCCCTAAGTCTAATGCAGCACAGCACCACACAAGTCAAACAACACAAAGAGAAGGCGAACCAGCCTGACAAACTCCTATTCAAAACTTAAACCAAAACCCTGAGTAGGACCCCTAAACAAAACCCTAATCAAACCCCTGAGCAAAGCCCTATGCAAAACCCTAATCAAATCTCTAAGCAAAACCCTAAGCAAAACCCTACACAAGAGAAATCAATCCCAGTCTTCAAGCTTCAAAACAAGCTTACCAATGAAAGGGAGCTAAGTAGGCAGACTCATAGTGCCCTCCTCAGGAAAGTACTAGGAGGCTTATACTTAGGACTCATATCCCATGTGGCTCAACAACTGTGATCGGTTTACATTCCTCCTCGGGAGAAACTAAACTCACATGAAGGCTCCAACATCATTGGATACTTGAGAAATCCTACATGAACTAAGGGAACTAAGTGAACAGACCCATAGTGCCTTCCTCGGGAAATTACTAGGGGGCTTCCACTTAGGCATCATATCCCATGTGGCTCAACAACTGTGATCGGTTTATATTCCTCCTCAAGAGAAACTAAACTCACATGAAGGCTCCAACATCATTGGATACTTGAGGAATCCTACATGAACTAAGGGAACTAAGTGAACAGACCCATAGTGCCTTCCTCAGGAAAGTACTAGGGGGCTTCCACTTAGGAATCATATCCCATGTGGCTCAACAACTGTGATCGGTTTATATTCCTCCTCAGGAGGAACTAAACTCACATGAAGGCTCCAACATCATTGGATACTTGGGAAAGAGGTGAGAAGAAAGGATGAAAGACATCCACAGTACCTTCCTCAGGAAAGTACCATGAATTTCCCTCAAACTTCAGGGTCTCAAACCTCACAGAAAAAGAGCAAGCTCCTAAACCAGGCCTTCAATCTATGCCTCCTTGCAAGCTCCACCAAGACTTCATCCAGCCTCCATCTTCAAGAAGAAACCACAGGCCCTCAAACCAAAAGAAACTATCTCTAAAGTTCAACCACAGTTGAACTTCAAAGTCAGAAACCCTCAAGACTTCTCCTATTCTCAAGCTCAAGCCAAAAATATCAAAAACACTCTATAAAAATCTACCGAAAATCTAGGGGAAACCTACATGGCTCTATGATCCCAAGATCAAATCTCAAATCCTAAGTCAACTTCTAAGGCTACTAAACAATCCCTAACATTGAATGGTCAAGGGTTAACCAGCAAGTTATGAGGTCTCTATTCTCTAACCCTAAAACAACATCAATCAATCTCTAAAAAATCCACAAAAATCCTATGGGGAGTGTAATACCCCAAATTTTACCCTTTCTTTTTTATTTTTATTTTAAATTCTTATTAACCTAATAAATTAACCTTTTTTTTTAGATCTTGTTTTTTTAACTAATAATAATTTAATTAAATTTTTTTTATAACTTTACTAATATTTTTTATTAACTTTTTTTTTCTATTTAGTTTATTTATTTAAAGCTCTTCTTACTAACTTTTAGGATTTAGATTAAAATTTAACTTTTTTTTTTTTTTTTTTTTCTTCAAGAGTAAATTTTTTATAACCTTTTTTTAAATTAATTTCTAACACATTTTTTAATCAAATTCTAATATTTTTTTAAAAATAAAAATCTAACTTCTTTTTAAAATTAAATCTTTTTTCTAACTTTTTTTAAATCTTTTTCTAACTCCTCTTTAAAGTTAAATCTTTTTCTATCTTTTTTAAAATTAAATCTTTTTAAAGCTAAATCTTGTTTTCTAACTTTAAATCTTTTTTTTCTAACTTTTTAAAATTAAATCTTTTTTTATAACTTTTTTAAAATTAAATATTTTTTTTCTAACCTTTTTAAAACTAAATTTTTTTTTCTAACTTTTTTAAAATTAAATCTTTTTTTCTCTAACTTCTTTTTAAAATTAAATCTTTTTTTCCTCTAAATTCTTTTTTAAAATTAAATCTTTTTTTTTCTAACTATTTTAAAAATTAAATCTCACCTTTGTCACTTTTTTTGTTCTTTATTATTTTTACTCTAAATTTTTCTATCTTTCATTAAAAAAATAACAAAAATAGTTTTTTATTATTATTTAATTATTATTTTCGTATTTTAATTAAATCATTTTTTAAAATATTATTTTTTTCACTTTTTTCTAAATTATTCATAAAAATATCCAAAAAATCATAAAATAAAAAAATATTGAAAAATTTTGTTCCTTTTATAATATTTTTTATTTTAGGAATCCATAGGATTATTAGTTTTTATTTTAAGTTTATTTTAATTATTTTAAATTATTTAAATTTTATTTTTTCTTAACTAATTATTTAGTTTGGGCTTTAAAATGGGCTTTAGGGACATTATTGACAATTTGGTGTTAACCCTAATTTGTTCCCTATATATACATGTGTTGCCTTGTTGGAAAGGGGAGAGAATGAAAAAAAAACCTAAGAGGGGTCAGAAGGTTTTCTTCAGAAAAGAGGAGAGAGAGGGAGAAACAAAGGAGATCCCCAGAGAAGAAAGGCGGTCGTTCCCACAACTCGTTAGAAGGATTGGAGCTCTCCAGTGTTCCCTTATTCAAACCTTTTTCACATTTACCGAAGCAAACCTCCGCTTCGTAGGTTAAATTACTAAACCTTTTGCCTTTTCATGTTTATGTGCATATTTTGCCATGTTAATGTGTTTAGGTCCGTTAAATTACTAAATCCTTTGCATTTTTCATATTTATTTGCATCTTTGCCATGTTAACCTTCATTGTTGTTTAGATCCGTAGATTTTGATCTGTATGAACCATGATTGTGTCGTATAGGATTGTTTGCATGTCCATTAATTGTCTGTTTGCATTTGCAATTCTATTGTTATTTTTTTTTATCAAAACCTTTTTCAAAATCAAAACTTTTTTTATTAAAACTAAAACATTTTTTTCCAAAAAAAACCTTTTTTGTTCCCGTAAATATTTTTTCCCAAAAAAAAAACCTTTTTTTTCCCCAATTGTTCCCGTAAACATTTTTTTCCCAAAAAAAACCTTTTTTGTTCCCGTAAACATTTTTTTCCCAAAAAAAACATTTTTTTGTTCCCGTAAACATTTTTTTCCAAAAAAAGCCTTTTTTTGTTCCCGTAAACATTTTTTTCCAAAAAAAGCCTTTTTTTTGTTCCCGTAAACATTTTTTTCCAAAAAAACCTTTTTGTTCCCAAAAACATTTTTTTTTATATATAATTTAAACTTAACATTTTTTTTAAACTTAAATTTTTTTTAACTAAGTAATTCCATTTTAAAATTAAAACCTTTTTATATATATAATTAAAATATTAAAAAAATTAAAACATTTTTTTTACATAATTAAAATATTAAAAAATTAAAACCTTTTCGTAAGGAACTCCTTATGTTTGCCGTGTCATTTTGTGTACCTTTTATTTTCTTTATTCCTGCATTTCATTTGCATGCTTGAGGTTGAGATGTGCTTGTGGTGGCCACAGCCCCACACTATTTTCCTCCCTCACTTCATTCTAAGTGTCATTACATATTTTCATATTCTTCATGTTTTCAGAAATGTTTCTTTGTTTCTTTATACCCTCTGCCTTTATTACTTTTCTTATTTTTGTACCTTAATTATTCCTCCATATAATGATTTGTCATATTTTCACATTTTTTACAGTTTTATCCTTCCGAAGGATTAGGTCCAGCCTTTTGGCCGCCGAGTCAATAGCCTTACCCCTTTAATGGATCAAACCCTAATTTTCACAAATGCCTCGCCGCAGGCAAAATTACAATTTTACCCTTAGCATTAGGTCAAAGAGCCGCCGCGCTCATTTTAGGGTTTCCCGCCGCGGAATCCCTAACCTAATTTAACCCTAACTACAACTTAACAATTTACAACGTAGAGATTTGGAGTTTCTACACTCCGCGTAAGCGTGTCCTTAAGACATGTTTATTCCCCTTGAGACCTTGACCACAGTCAAGAAGTCTCTAACCTCCCTATTGAGGGGAACTACGATTACTCTGATTCCACTCCCGTAAGGATACGTAGGCACAAGATGCGATGTCTTGCCGAGTAAACTTAGAATTAACCCCTTAGGTCTCTTTTCTCACTTTTAATCCCTTTGTACATATATCTTAAGCAAATAAATAAAGCAAAATAGTAAACATTTGAACAAAAGGTTCCTGTAGAGTACTACAGAAGTTTAGGGTGCTAATACCTTCCCTAAATTTAACCAACCCCCGAACCCTAGATCTTTCCCCGCATTGTGTTTACGATGCAAAATAGGTTTTCCCTCTTTTGACCTTTTCCTTCGGATAAATCAAAGAGCGGTTGTGAATTGAATTGCGATTCAAACTCATTAATAGTTTGTGATCCTATTTCCACCGCAACAGAAAATGGCGACTTCACTGGGGACACCTAACTTTTGAGGGTTATCCCTAACTTGTTCATATTTATTACTATCTGTGACATTATTCATTTGCATGTATATATTTGTGCTTTGATTGTGGGACTGTTCCTTGTGCTGTGAGATAGGTCCTACACCCGGATCTAGTGTACCTTAGGTAAATGGCAATAGACCAAGGAAACTGTACGACGTATATCGATACGGTTGATCTGGTGGCCATAGTTAGTGCGACTTCTTGGTTGGTGCTTATATTCCTTAAGTCAAGTTGAGGATAATATTGAGGCTGCCATATGTTGTCAATGCACTAACTAACTTTTAGAACCCTAGTTAACTCATCTTGGCCTTTAGAAAGTAGTGAGGTAACCGGCTTTGGTGCAGACTAAAGTTGGTTGACACTCGATACTACGCTCATTGAGATCTTAAACTTGGAGGGTTTTGGTTGGCAAGTAAGTTGCCTTCTGAACAACCATCCTTGTGAAAGATCAATGATATTGAGATCCCTTAGAACCTGGTTACTTTTGTAGGACAGGATGAACCATCTAACTTCAGGGGAGGGTACTTGCCTTTGAACCTCATGCAAGCCTTTAACCTAGGACTTTGTGTGTCTTCATGCATTGCATCCACAAAGCATCTCATCGCATTGTATTTCATGGAGTTCAAACATCATTTATGGATATCGCGGGATACCATAAATAAATAAAAAAATATAAAATGAAAAAACAAGAAAAAGATTTCCTTGGTACCCCACGACATTAGTAAATGTTTTGAATTCCATAAAATCTTCATTTACATTCACATTTTAGCATCATACTCTTGCATTACATGTGTCTCCCGATTTCTCACACTCGGTTCTCTCACCTTCCAGTTTCGTCACCCTGAGGTCTCGGCACCAATACAACACCAGAGCTCAAACTCGGAAAAGAATGGAGGATCAGGCAAAAGAGATTGATCGCCTTAGCAATGAACTTGAAGACCTTCGAGGGGGTATGGGGCGTATGATGGAATTGTTACATGTCATGAATGCTAAGATGGATACCCAGCCCACTGTTGTTTCTGAGATTACCGGCGTTACTGTGGACCCTTCACCAAGTGTGACCGTAGCAAGGGACCCACCTTATGGTCTTGCTCCCGGTTTTGTGCCTCCTCAAGCCACTGTTCCGATTAATCAACCTGTTCAGCAAGCCGTGCCCTTGTTTTCTGAAGTTTCTAGGGGGGCTCCTATCTTTGCACCACCTGTTGTACACACTCGTGCGCAACCGTACTTCAATGAGACAGCTTTTGATAATCTTGATGAGAATGTTGAGGGTTATGAGAAACATGATAAGCTTCGTGAGGAAGTAAACACTATCGTCCAGAGATTGAAAAAGGTAGAGGGTGATCAAATTTTTGGGACTGCTGCAAGGGATGTTTGTTTGGTCTCAGGTTTGGTTATTCCCCCGAAGTTCAAAACTCCGAACTTCGATCGTTATGAAGGTGCCACCTGTCCTAAGAGTCATTTGATCATGTATTATCGCAAAATGGCTGCCCATGTTGAGAATGATAAACTGATGATTCATTGCTTCCAAGACAGTTTGAAGGGTGCTTCTTCCAAGTGGTATTTAACTTTGGACCAATCCCGCGTTAAGAGCTTTCAAGATTTATCTGACGCTTTCATCAAACACTACAAGTACAATATGGATCTGGCTCCTGACAGAAGACAGTTGCTGAGTATGTCACAAAAGAATTCTGAGTCATTCAAAGAGTATGCTCAAAGGTGGAGAGAGACTGCTTCGCAGGTAGAACCTCCTTTGACCGAGAAAGAGTTAGCTGATTGGTTTGTCGACACAGTCCGTCCAGAATTTTACGAGAGAATGGTGGGTAGTGTGACTTCAAATTTCTCCGACATCGTTGCTGTGGGTGTCAAGATTGAATTGGGTATGAAGAATGGTAAAATGACAAATAATCATGGCGCTTCTAAGGATCAGCCGAAGAAATCTCCGTATAGCTCCCAGAAAAAGAAGGAGAGTGAGACTAATGCTATATCCTCTGGTAAACCAAGGGAACGCTTTTATCGGCATCTGCAAGGTTATGCTCAACCTCAAGGGTACCCGGTCCAATATGCTCAACAACCCTATGTGGCAACTATTACACCTTCTTTCAATCAACAGGTTCCCATGTATCAACCTATGCAACAACCTCCTGTTTAGCCGCCTCCTGTCAACTACCTACAGGCACCCAATACTCCTGCTCCTCAACAGCCAAAGAGTCCGGCTCCTCGCCAGAATATGCCAAACAGAAGAATGTATAAACCTTGTCCGCCGATCCCGATGACTTTTACCGAGTTGTGTCCCTCTTTGGTCAAGCAAGGTCTCATCACTACTCGGGCTTTGGGTCCGCCTCCTAATCCTCCACCTAATCCATTACCTGCAAGTTACAACGCTACCGCTCATTGTTTATTTCATGAGGGTGCGCCCGGCCATGATCTAGAGAATTGCTATGCTCTTAAGAAAGTTGTCAGAAATTTGCTAGAAACGAAGAAGTTGTCTTTTGGCGAAGCTCAGCTGAAGATCGAGACTCCTTTCGGGGTTCCTCACTCGTCAAGTGCAAATTCTGCAAAGCATGCTACGCCTATCAGCCGAATCCAGTCATTATTCAAAGGCCTAGCCCGCTTCATTTCAGTAACCCTCAAGGTGATATGACCGGGATCAACAAAGGATCTGGGAAATTTATTTTGAAGCAACGACTGAAAACTGTTGAAGATGTGACCAGCATAACTGGGGTAAGCCATGACGACTCACAGTGATCATGAACCAGACGTCCTTTCCATTGAGGCTCCGCCAAAGGAAACTGTTACTCTTGAATGCAAGATTTCATAAACATTTAGAAGGATTTTTCCGACAGTTCATTTGTTTATTTATATGCATTTCTCTTTGATTAAGCATATTTAGCATGCACGAACTTGTTTATCTTTGATGCAACACATATGTTTGTCTTGAATAAATCCATTCGCTTCACTCATTCAAAAACGTTTTCATAAATTATAATGCCAACTTTACCCGATCTCTTGTTCTGATGGAGAATTGGGGGGAGGATGACGAACCCAAAACGTCAGATTTCTTGTCGTATGCTTTCGATTGAAACCCGCTGATGATGTAAGGCATTGTTTCAAATCCCAAACACTGGAGATATAAGGATGTTAATCCCTAGTCAACCCTTTGAACCTTGAAGTAGGAGTTTTTCTTTCTTTTTAAGAACCTTCATCCTAACCTGGGGCAGGGTAGGTTTCAGTTAAACCGATCGAGCGCTTAGATCCTCAAAAAGGAAGAGCAAACCTTCGAGAATTTATCCTTAGCATCTTAAGAAGTCCAATACAATGACTATCCCTCGGTTACCTAAGGAGTGGGGCAGTCACGAGCCTTTCAAAAGATTTACACGACTTGTGCATAAAGGAATATTCAAAAAAATAAGAGCCCGCTAAGTCAAAAACCTATGAAGGAGACTTAGGCAAAACTGGGGCATCCCGTTGGACTCCAAAGTCAGATCAAAAGACGTTGTCCAGGCAAAAGTTAGGGAATAAAAGCAAAACAAGAGGGTACAATAAATAGTCCCTAGTAAAGAACAAGATCGTGTAATAGGTGAGCGACTGCCATGTCCAAAGCCTTGATAAGTTCTCGACCATAGCAAATCCGCTTGAGATATGAGCGTTCGTATCCGATTAACTGAATTAGGATTGGAGAACATCACGAAGAATGGGTGGGTACAAATATAACTTTGAGCCTTTATCTTTTGTTTCTCAAACCGTGAACCGAGCCACGATACAACCTTTAAAAGACCTAATTGAAGTGGGACTTCGGTTGAAAGCATACTTGACAAGATCACGTTTCCTGACTCCTACGAGCTATGCTCAGAAAAAATTCATGTTGGCATTATAATTAAAACTTATATCCGGACTAGTGATTTCGGTCACAAGTTGTTGCGATATCTTTTTTTCAAAACAAAACTTCAAGACAAATATATGTGTACATTGACAAGCTCAGGATAGGAATTTCAGGCATGACAACTTTGCTTGATATCTTAGAGATTTACATATGAACATAACCCGTGGAACTTGAAGATCCTACTGAACAGGGGCAGGCAGTTTCCCAATTCGCTTACCAACGCGAGTCTGACGTTCTTAAGAGCTATTTACCAAAGATTTCGTCGTAACACGATTAATTTGTGCCAGTTACGTCGAGACCTGACAAATCTCTCAAAGAGTTTGAGAACAATGGGGCAACCGGACTCGGTGTTCTCTATAGAATCCTCTTGAGATGACCCTACCTCGCAACGCAAGTATCCTGGGGCACCATGTTTTTGAAGAAACAAATGGCGGCTACTATAAGGTCCTGCAAGATCAAAACCATGGGATTTCACAATTTTTTCATGCACCCGATGGATTTTACTCACAGCGGCCTTCATACCCCAGTAAGCCTCAGTGTTGCAACAGGTTCCTAAACCATTGCTCTGATTTAGTCCCCAGCGAGACTCTAAGCTGACAATACTTTGGATGGAGCCAGTGGTCCCTAAGGCATCAGAGATTTCACTGACATGCTCCCAGTGACAGTCCCCAGCGAGACTATAAGCTGACAACTTTTTTTTTGGGTAACTCGAAAGTGTCCCTCAGGTTTTCTTCTCCCCATAAGAAGGCGTGATACTGTACACCACAAGCAGATTACCTTCCCTCAGAGAATTCAGAACTTTAAAACCAGATTCGGTCCTACCATTGATCTTTCTTACCCATGATTGACGTATTGGTTGCAGAGAACGCAGGGTATTTCCGTCGAGATGTCTATTTCATCTCTCGTCCCGTCTCTAGTCAGCTTCGTCAGCATACGCAAGGGCATAAGCATCACATGCCTATTTCATTACATATTCAATACATATTCATTACATATTCATTACATATTCATTACATACTCATTACATACTCATTTCATAACATCTTGCATAGTTACATACATAGACATTAACATACATTCACATTAACATATGCATCAACATATGCGTTAGCATTCACAGGTTCATTGTGTCTCTCCGTCATTGGTTGTTATCGCCGAGTAATTGGGTTTGTCCATTCTCTTCAAATAGATTGTCAGCTTTAAGCATAAAATACCTACTTGTTTCCAGTTTCCCCACAGAGCTCAATCCTCGTGGATGACGGTTACTTCAGCTATCTTTCCTCGCCAGGATAAGATATTTACCCTCCGAGATCATTCCCTCGATGGAGTTTTGATTACCAGTCTTCTTTCTAGCTCGATTCTAGATTGAATCTCAGTCTTGTCGGTCGTCAATCCCAACCGGACGTGCATTTATTTTGCACCATCTAAAGATTTTCACCATACCATGACAGATACGCGACTATATCACTTGAGAAGTTTATCACTATACCCGGACGTGTATTTATTTTGCACTATCTTTCAAGAAAAACAGCACAATCCTTTACAGATACATGCCAGTTCACGCCTGGAAAATCTATCAGTAAAACACTTTACAATCCTACATGTTACAACCCTTTACACTTTACATCTTACAGCATCAACACACGACATTTCTCACCTAAGAAGTCGATCATATCCTCGTTATGACTCGCAGCAAATGGCCATCTCCATGGAGCAGTTGGGCTTCCATTTACCTGCCGTCTTGAGTTTTGAACCAAATCGTATTCAGGAGAGCACGATCTTGAGTTACGGGAAGGTTTGAGCGAAATCATATTCAGGAGAGCACGATTCTGAGTTATGAAGAAGTTCATTTATCCTTTAGTAAAAGAAGGAGCGGAATCATATTCAGGAGAGCACGATTCTGAGTTATGAGGAAGTTCAGCTGGCCGTTTTTCAGGAGAGCACGATTCTGAAGAATGAAGAAATTTCAGGAGCCGAATCATATTCAGGAGAGCACGATTCTGAGTTATGAGGAAGTTCGATTATCCAGTTTCATATTCAGGAGAGCACGATTCTGAAGTATGGAAAAATTCATTTACAACCAAATCATATTCAGGAGAGCACGATTCTGAAATATGAGTAAATTCAGTCATCCAGTTTCATATTCAGGAGAGCACGATTCTGAAATATGAGTATATTCAGTCATCCAGTTTCATATTCAGGAGAGCACGATCCTGAAGTATGAGGAAGTTCAGTTTACCCTTTTCATGTTCAGGAGAACATAATCTTGAAGCATGAAGAAGTTTATTTATCCTTCAGTAAGAGAAGAATCAGAATCGTATTCCAGGCGCCGACCTTAAATGCGAGAAGATTTATTTATCAGATAAGCAGCAGCCTCTTTATTTGAGTGCTTATCCATTTTGGCACATAAGTCCCTTCCAACGATAAGTGACAGTTCTCCCTCGAGAAGCTTATCAGGGCATTTCCCACTCAAAGTCCATTTATTTTGGCATACAACCGGTTCTTTTCACCCTGTATATTTGCTACGGATTCCCGAAAAGTCCGTTTGATCCTGTCACGAGGGATAGGTTACAGAAGTTTGGATGTTATTCTTTGCTCAATGCTCCATGCATTCTGTGATCGATCTTGCAATCGTACATGATCCAGTTTTATTTTTAGATTCCCCAGTGGAGGCCGTCTCACAGGTGTCATCTCCATTTGAGAATCTCATTCCCAAAATAACAATTGGTCGTGTTCGCACCAGTTGACCATCATTTTTAGAATTCCCCAGTGTTGTACTGTGTCTCAGCGCGTCGTTTGCCCCAGTGTGTTCTTCTCGTAGCATCTGTGTCGTCGTATTCGTCAGCATTTTCGCATTCATCATTCCAGCATACGCATCACATCATATTCACGGCATCATCTGCATTAATCTGTTCTCGCTTTGTCCATAGCATTGCATATCGCCGCATATAAGGGCAAAATTTTCGGTTATCTATATTTAAATCCCTCCACCATGATTCCTTGAGTCTCCGTCACTCAAATCATCTGGTGTAGCTATTTAAATAGGGGCAACTGTAATACCCCAAATTTTACCCTTTCTTTTTTATTTTTATTTTAAATTCTTATTAACCTAATAAATTAACCTTTTTTTTAGATCTTGTTTTTTTAACTAATAATAATTTAATTAAATTTTTTTTATAACTTTACTAATATTTTTTATTAACTTTTTTTTTTCTATTTAGTTTATTTATTTAAAGCTCTTCTTACTAACTTTTAGGATTTAGATTAAAATTTAACTTTTTTTTTTTTTTTTTTTTCTTTTCTTCAAGAGTAAATTTTTTATAACCTTTTTTTAAATTAATTTCTAACACATTTTTTAATCAAATTCTAATATTTTTTTAAAAATAAAAATCTAACTTCTTTTTAAAATTAAATCTTTTTTCTAACTTTTTTTAAATCTTTTTCTAACTCCTCTTTAAAGTTAAATCTTTTTCTATCTTTTTTAAAATTAAATCTTTTTAAAGCTAAATCTTGTTTTCTAACTTTAAATCTTTTTTTTCTAACTTTTTAAAATTAAATCTTTTTTTCTAACTTTTTTAAAATTAAATATTTTTTTTCTAACCTTTTTAAAACTAATTTTTTTTTTCTAACTTTTTTAAAATTAAATCTTTTTTTCTCTAACTTCTTTTTAAAATTAAATCTTTTTTTCCTCTAAATTCTTTTTTAAAATTAAATCTTTTTTTTTCTAACTATTTTAAAAATTAAATCTCACCTTTGTCACTTTTTTTGTTCTTTATTATTTTTACTCTAAATTTTTCTATCTTTCATTAAAAAAATAACAAAAATAGTTTTTTATTATTATTTAATTATTATTTTCGTATTTTAATTAAATCATTTTTTAAAATATTATTTTTTTCACTTTTTTCTAAATTATTCATAAAAATATCCAAAAAATCATAAAATAAAAAAATATTGAAAAATTTTGTTCCTTTTATAATATTTTTTATTTTAGGAATCATAGGATTATTAGTTTTTATTTTAAGTTTATTTTAATTATTTTAAATTATTTAAATTTTATTTTTTCTTAACTAATTATTTAGTTTGGGCTTTAAAATGGGCTTTAGGGACATTATTGACAATTTGGTGTTAACCCTAATTTGTTCCCTATATATACATGTGTTGCCTTGTTGGAAAGGGGAGAGAATGAAAAAAAAACCTAAGAGGGGTCAGAAGGTTTTCTTCAGAAAAGAGGAGAGAGAGGGAGAAACAAAGGAGATCCCTAGAGAAGAAAGGCGGTCGTTCCCACAACTCGTTAGAAGGATTGGAGCTCTCCAGTGTTCCCTTATTCAAACCTTTTTCACATTTACCGAAGCAAACCTCCGCTTCGTAGGTTAAATTACTAAACCTTTTGTCTTTTCATGTTTATGTGCATATTTTGCCATGTTAATGTGTTTAGGTCCGTTAAATTACTAAATCCTTTGCATTTTTCATATTTATTTGCATCCTTGCCATGTTAACCTTCATTGTTGTTTAGATCCGTAGATTTTGATCTGTATGAACCATGATTGTGTCGTATAGGATTGTTTGCATGTCCATTAATTGTCTGTTTGCATTTGCAATTCTATTGTTATTTTTTTTTATCAAAACCTTTTTCAAAATCAAAACCTTTTTTATTAAAACTAAAACATTTTTTTCCAAAAAAAACCTTTTTTGTTCCCGTAAATATTTTTTCCCAAAAAAAAAACCTTTTTTTTCCCCAATTGTTCCCGTAAACATTTTTTTCCCAAAAAAAACCTTTTTTGTTCCCGTAAACATTTTTTTCCCAAAAAAAACCTTTTTTTGTTCCCGTAAACATTTTTTTCCAAAAAAAGCCTTTTTTTGTTCCCGTAAACATTTTTTTCCAAAAAAAGCCTTTTTTTTGTTCCCGTAAACATTTTTTTCCAAAAAAACCTTTTTGTTCCCAAAAACATTTTTTTTTATATATAATTTAAACTTAACATTTTTTTTAAACTTAAATTTTTTTTAACTAAGTAATTCCATTTTAAAATTAAAACCTTTTTATATATATAATTAAAATATTAAAAAAATTAAAACATTTTTTTTACATAATTAAAATATTAAAAAATTAAAACCTTTTCGTAAGGAACTCCTTATGTTTGCCGTGTCATTTTGTGTACCTTTTATTTTCTTTATTCCTGCATTTCATTTGCATGCTTGAGGTTGAGATGTGCTTGTGGTGGCCACAGCCCCACACTATTTTCCTCCCTCACTTCATTCTAAGTGTCATTACATATTTTCATATTCTTCATGTTTTCAGAAATGTTTCTTTGTTTCTTTATACCCTCTGCCTTTATTACTTTTCTTATTTTTGTACCTTAATTATTCCTCCATATAATGATTTGTCATATTTTCACATTTTTTACAGTTTTATCCTTCCGAAGGATTAGGTCCAGCCTTTTGGCCGCCGAGTCAATAGCCTTACCCCTTTAATGGATCAAACCCTAATTTTCACAAATGCCTCGCCGCAGGCAAAATTACAATTTTACCCTTAGCATTAGGTCAAAGAGTCGCCGCGCTCATTTTAGGGTTTCCCGCCGCGGAATCCCTAACCTAATTTAACCCTAACTACAACTTAACAATTTACAACGTAGAGATTTGGAGTTTCTACACTCCGCGTAAGCGTGTCCTTAAGACATGTTTATTCCCCTTGAGACCTTGACCACAGTCAAGAAGTCTCTAACCTCCCTATTGAGGGGAACTACGATTACTCTGATTCCACTCCCGTAAGGATACGTAGGCACAAGATGCGATGTCTTGCCGAGTAAACTTAGAATTAACCCCTTAGGTCTCTTTTCTCACTTTTAATCCCTTTGTACATATATCTTAAGCAAATAAATAAAGCAAAATAGTAAACATTTGAACAAAAGGTTCCTGTAGAGTACTACAGAAGTTTAGGGTGCTAATACCTTCCCTAAATTTAACCAACCCCCGAACCCTAGATCTTTCCCCGCATTGTGTTTACGATGCAAAATAGGTTTTCCCTCTTTTGACCTTTTCCTTCGGATAAATCAAAGAGCGGTTGTGAATTGAATTGCGATTCAAACTCATTAATAGTTTGTGATCCTATTTCCACCGCAACAGGGAGCATGCATCAGTCTAGTATAACATACTAAAAAACTAAAGCAAAATTCATTACCAAATGAGAGAAATAAAATCAACAAGGCAGACACACCACAAACCAATTATTCAGGACCAATTAAAATACAAAAATGCAAATAAAAATGAAAATGCATGATCAATTCAATATTTTTTGCACTATAAAATTCTAAATTGAATTAGGAACCTACAGGAAAAAGAAGGGAATTAATTGGATACTCCTACTATTTTTTATGGAATATTTCCTAACATGATACAAAATGAAGAAAATTAAAACAAATAAAACAAGAGGAGGGGCGAATAGCACTAATTCAATTTAGTTCAGCCTTGGGCCCAAATACAGGGGGTGCGCGTAGCAATTGGGGCCTAAGCCCAATCCACATCCATTCGGTTCACATTCAAGGGGGGGAGAACGAGCAAAGAGGGGGGTGTTAGCCAGAAAAATGAAGTTGGGCCTGAGGCCCGGGTCCACTATCATTTCGCTTTTAACAAAAACCCTAAGTTCACCAATCTTCTGCTCACTGTTCACCATTCCTCCAAATTGAAACCCCAGCGCAGCCAACACAAACCTCTCTCAAGTTCTCCTTCTCAGAAACGCTACTCTCATAAAAAACTCTCAAACTCTCACTAATTCCTTACGATCCTGAAGCTAAACTAATCAAAATCTCACCAAACCCCTCCATTCAAAACCCTAAATGCTACCTAAAACCTCTTCGAAACAAAACTCAGCAAATCGAAAAAAAACTCAGTCAAGAATCATAGGAAGGCGCACCTGGAGATGGAACGCGAGCAAGTCGTGGAGATTCTGGTCGACGATCTCAAGTCTCAGTGCGAAGATCTTGACGAAGGTTCTTGCTCGTGCTGGAAGGCGTTGTTGGAGATTTGACGATCTTTGAAGGAAATCGTTGTTGGAGCTTAACGAAAACCTTGATCTGGAAACAAATCCACTAGAGAAGACACGCGATGACGTCCTCTGGAGAACGAAAATCCTTGAGATGTACGACGCAATCTGGAGGTAGATCGCTGAAGAACACACTGAGGATCTTGGATCTACAATGTTCGTGAATCTGGAGATTTTGGATATTTGATCTGATGAACGTCTGGTGAAGATGATGTTGATGTTAATGAACTTTGATTATGGATGGCGATCTGAGAAGAAAGATGAAGGAATGATGAATTTGGTGTTTCCGGCGATATGGACGGCGGTCGGAAATCAGTTGCGGTCGCCGGAGTTGGTTGGGCGGTGGCCGTTGGGGCGGTCACCGGATTTGCATGGTCGGCGATGTAATCCCGGTGAGGATTGGTGAGGCGACAAGTGGCGAGGGAGATTACTGCATGCTGGCCACGTGGTGTTGTGTGGCAGAGTGAGAGAGTCTGAAGTGGTGAGGTGTCAGAACGTGGAGAAGTGGGAGTTGTGAGGTGGGGGCCTCTGCATCTGAACGCGTGTCACGCTTATATAGCGGACACATGGCATTTTTCTGGACAAACAAAATGAACAAAGATGGACCGAAATTGATTGGGCCTCCAAAAAGCATTCTGAGCCCACGAAAATGACCTGCTTGGACCAAAAAATTCTGAAACAAAAATGGATTAATGAAAATGATTGAAAACTGATTAAGGCCTTAAACTTCAATTAACTAACAATTAAAACTACAATTAAATCTGAATGAAAATTAATCTATCCTAATTAATTCTAACAAACTCAATTAAAACCTAACTAATATTAAACTCTAATTAAATCTAAAAGATGATTAAAATCTAATTAAACCTATATTAAACTAAAACCAATGTCTATTAATATCTAAAAAAAACTATTAACCTATATTAAACCTAATAAAGGAAATTAATATCTAACAAAAGATTAAATCTACATTAAAAATAAACTCTATTAAATCTATATCTAAAAACTATTAAATCCTATAATATCTATTAAAATTCTATTTAAAACTAATAAAAGAAAAATCTATTAAACTATTAAAAACTCTATAAAATTCTAAAAATGATTTAAAGCTATTAAAAATCTACAAAAGGCTATTTAATCCTAAAAACTGCAAACAAAGGCAAATAACCAACATAAAAGAGAGCGCGAGACCAGATCGAAGCAAAAGAATAACCAGATACCAAGAATCTCAAAAATCACTGCATAAACTGAAAACACTCAGGAAGCGCGCGACTTCTCAAAATAACCTCCGATTACCCGAACCGGTCTGAGACACCTGAAAAGCGACAACAGGGCTGTAATCTCGATAAAACCACCATGATTGAGGAAATGCACTATATGCAGTATGCAAATGCGAATGCGAAAATGCGTCGAAGCATAAACCGAAAGTGGCACCGGTTGGTCAAATTTTAGGGTGCAACACAGGGGGGTGTGGATAATAAGCCCAGTCCAACAGAAAATGAAAAAGAAAATAAAACGTGTGGGCTCAGTGTGGCACAGTCAACCAAGGCCTATGGTGGAATTCAATCTGGCACGTCTGATCTATTGGTATGCAGATCAAGTGGCTCACACGCTGCCAAATCAATTAATGAATATTTAAAACAGATTCATTGTGATAAGTCAAAGAGGGTGCACCATGTTTCTTAATCTGGGCCATGAAATAAAAAAGTAAGAAGATCCAATGTGCCAAGGCCAGACACCTCATCACCTTCAACCTTTAAAAAAGGGAGGGAGAACAAGACGCCGGAACCACTGTTCCGGTCGTCTTCTCCAGCGAAGCTTCAACGTCCAAAACCCAGAAATCCCAAATCTGAACCAAAATCAGCAAAATAGAAGCCTAAAGTGATCTCCAAGTTGCGTGGATCATGAATCCACTAACCATTTTCATTGATCTGGCCATATTAACATAAAACGAAAGGAAATGAAAAATGAGCAAAAATAAAAAAGGTTCATAAACGGCCACGGAACCAACCCAGAATGATCTATGATGTTCAAGGAGTGCAAAGATATAAAAATGGCATGATATCAATGCTTGAACAGAGAGAAATATTGAAAGAAAGAAACCTAGAAAATAAGCTTCCTCAGAGCTCAATGTGTGATCAAAGCTTGTAAAAAGTTATCCAGAAACGTTCTATGATGCTCAAGAAATGTTTTGCAATGTTTAGTTTTGATTGAAACTTGATGGAACTCAAAAAACGATTTTCACTTTTCTCTTGTTTTCTCTCAATCTGTTCTTGCTCTCTTGTTCACCAAAAACAGTTCTGAAGGCATGGAAATGATCCTGGGAATATATATGTTGGATTCAGATTAAAAGTAAGCCCAATTTTGTTCCCTTTGGCCCAATTTGAGTTTTCACTTTATCACTCCAAAGTCAAATGAATAGTGCATGAAATTGTACTTGCCAAGCTGTAAAAATGGCATAGCTGACTTGCATCTGAAGCCGGTGAATCAAAGGGCTGAAAATGATCCCTTGTTTTCATCTTATGGTATGCTTTTGATGTATAACTTAGTCTTGAAGAAACCATGGAAATGGGCACCAAAATGCACTCAAATTCCAAATCCAATTATGGCATTGTGTTCCAAATGTCTTTTGAACTCAAAATATGTATAAGGTTGGTTCCAAATGTTTTCAAATGAATTAATTTTGATTTTTCCCTTTTTAAGCCTTCTTCATGGAAATTCAATTAGGGATTCTTAAATCTAGGCCAAACCTTTAATGCCTTGATGATTGGTTGAGCAAATGACCCCATTTGGAGCAAGTTTGATGTTGGAAAGAATTTCATTTGAAGTGTGCAAAGTGGTGAAAATGACCTATAATTTTATGACCTATAATCTTACTTTCCCAAAATACCCCTGACTAGTACGCCTCATAACTTGAGTGCTACAAATCAGATGAAGGACTTCTAGTACTCTTTGGAAAGCTAAGATCATGAGGAACAACTTTCATGTTCATCAATAGTTGAGGAGAAACATCCTTCTAGGTCAAAAATGGCTTGGAAGTTGGTTGACTTTTGTTGACCAAAATCACATTCATCTGAGGACCTGTAACTTGTCTGCATCATAACTTGAGTTCTATGAATACAATCAAGGACTTCTAGTACTCAAAAGAAAGCTAAGAACATGCTCTACAAGTTTCATGTTGGTCAAAAGTTGAGATGAGACCTGTATCTTGAGATAGGTGGTCTTGAAGTTAGGCACTAAACAGGGGATTTTACACTAAGAACCCTAATTCAGTCACTCCTCAGACTCATGATTCTTGATGAATTGATCTTGAAATGATATCCCATGTATCTTAACACAACATTCCATGACCTTAGAGACTTGGAATTGAGTTTTAATATCCTTCAATTTCACAGTTGACTCAGGGTTGAATAGATGAAAACCTTAATTGCACCATCTTCAATTGTAACTCTTCACACTTGGTATAAACACTTGGGTGAACTCCACAATGACCCTCAAGGCCTCCAATGAGCTTAAATGACCATCTCTCTTCATAACCATGGGCTTGTGATCCTCACATGACCTTCAAATGGCCTCCTAGACAGGAGGTGAACCACATGCACTTATCTGCCTGTCCAAAGGGCTTTGCCTTGTCTCTGATGATGATAACCTCCTTGTTGACTTAAATATCACCTCTTGATTAGGTTTAGAACCCTTGAAAAATTTCTCCTGTTACACACACATCTCTTGATCCCCTGTAAAAATGAAAAATGCTATGCAATGCAATATGCTAGAACAATGAAATGAAACATAAACCAAGTAAAGAAAAAGTTGGGCAAATTTTGGGGTACAACAATATGCACAGATTCATATCCATTGTTGTTGCAAACGGAAGACCTACATGTGTAGGCAAATGCTGGTTCATTATTTGTGTTGTTTATGATCATTTCAGTTGTGTGCTTGGATTTTGTTTCTTTCGATTTTCCTTGGTTATGCATGATTAATGAATTCTAAGCTTGGATTTGGATTCTATGTGGCCTGGCAATCATTTTTGTATAAAATTTGATTTAATTTGGTGATGTTTTTGATCTGCGACTCCGGTGATGTGACCGGAGAAGATGAACAGAGACTGTAGCTCTGTCATCTGGTTTTGTTTTCTGTTCTGCCTGCGTGGACTGCCATGTGTGTGGTTGAATTGTTGACCAGCTGAGATCAACAGATCAAATTAGATTTGACCTGCCTGCGTGTTATTTTGACTTGCCATGTCATAAGTAATATGTTGCGTTTCATTTAGTTGGTATCAGATGGGCCTGGCTTGCTATTTGTGCCCCCCTTCCGATTGAGCCCAACGCAGTGAACTGTTTGGATTGCTATTTGCACCGTTCTATTATTTTCTTTTATTTTATTTTATTTTATTTTTCTGTTTTGATTTTGATTATTTAAAAATACCTCCAAGCAATATAAAATTCCCCAAAACTATTTTTAGGATACTTTGGTGTGTCATTTAACTTTTTATATTTTTTATTTTTATTTTCCTTTTATTTTTCAATTAAAATGGAATTAATGCTTGGAAGTGTTTTTATTTGACCTTTTAATTGTGCTTTATTGTTCTTGCTTTGTTTCTTGATCAAATTTTTTCTCCAATGAGTAATACTTCTTCCTCATGTTGTTGATGAGTTGAAGTGTCTTTGAGGATGAATTTGCCGTTAGTTTGATCTTTTTTTATTTGACTTTGATCTCTTTTTTGTTGACCCTCGACAACCCTCCTTTAAAGTGGAGCATCCTTGTGAATCAAATTCTTCGATGATGCTTTGAAGTGACATTGGTTGTGATCTTTTGGCCTCTGGTTGCCAACTCTTTGATGAGCATTTGAGATTTTATTTGATTATTTTTTAGCCTTTTTCCTATTTTTGAGGTAACTTGCAAGTAAAGTTACTTCTAAGGGAGGTTCATACAAACACTTGACCTAGTTTGAATGGGAAATGACTTATATGGATCCCTTGAGCTCTCAATTCTTATTGATTCATACTTCTAACATGTTGAGGTATTTGGATGATCATTTTTAGATCATAAACTTGTTCATTGCTTGTTGAGATTTGCATTTATTATTAGGCTTTCCACTTGAAGTTCAAGTGTTAAATGTGCTTAAGACTTAGGTTTTCTTCCATGCCTATGCTTGCATTCTCTTTTGTGCTTTTCTTTATTTGGTTTATGCAGCTTTTCCTCTCATCTTTACCTCTGTCCAATGACCTTAGAGTCCCATTCAAGATGGTTTGGTCTCTCCTTAGGAGGTACTTGAAGCATATCATGAATGGTGACTCTTTGAGGACTTCTCTTGTGTGTTCTTGCATGATCATTAAGCTTGTCTATGGTTGAGTTGCCCATGCGAGTTCCTTCTTGTCCCCACATTGCCTCCCATTATCTCATTTGATGATGGCTTCTTCCCTTTCTTTTGGTTTGCCTTTGGGCGTTGTGGTTGATGACTAATGGTTGTAGGATTTATTCTCCCTTTTCATCCCATTTTTGTGCACGTGTTTGATTTCTTTTGTGTGCATTATTTCTCCCTTCTTCTTTGCATATCTCATATGCATGCTTGAGGTTGAGATGTGCTTGTGGAGACTACTGCCCCACACTTTTTTCCTCCCTCACTTTCGTTCTAATTGTGCATTACATGTTTGCATACTTGCATTTTCTTATGCCTTCTTCTTCTTCTTTTGTCTTTCTTTGCCATGTTCCCTTAGGACATCTAATCTTACTTGTTCAAGGTTGATTATGATAGACCTTAGGCTTGAACCCATGCATGATAACATTAATTATAATTCCCTTTCATCCCAATTATAGGTACACTTTGCATGAGAACATTAGGTTGAGTCTTAGTCTCCCTTTAGAGTGTCTCTCTCTTCTCACCTTCAAATTCTCTTAAAACACTTAATAAAGGTTAATGAGTGTTGTACGTTACGAGCCTTAAGTACTTGGGGAATGGTGATTGGGGGGGCTTCCTATCAATTTCTTAGAGTGTTTAGTGTATGTCCTTAGGATGATATGCAACGCATTCGCTCCTAAGTCATAGTCTTTAGTGCAACACGAATTACAAACAATAATCAATGCACTTCTTCTCTAAAAAACACAAAAACAAACTTCAAACCTTTTTATCCTTTGGGATCTTAATTTGGAAACCTTTTTCATAAGGAGATTTTTGTTAATTCTTGGTTCTATTGCAAATAGGTAACGCCTAAGTCTCCAATGGTCGAGCCGCATACACCTAACTGCTGGAACTAAGTTTTAACCCTACTCGGGCCTAAAACATTTTGAACCAACCGGTGTTCTTGTTAGCCCGAACTACGTTTGCTCTGATTTCTCATACCAAATGAGAATACGTAGGCACAAGACGACGATGTCTTGGAGAGCAACCGTCTCCTCTGTCACCCGTAGTTAGCCGAACTACGTTGACTCTGACTTTCCCATTGCACGAGGGAATACGTAGGCATAGAGCGGCGATGCTCTATCGAGTCTCTTTTCTTTTCTTTTGTCCATGAGTCGTAGCTTAGATAGTAAACACCCTTTTAGATATACAAAAAAGTGTGGATCCCGTTGAGTACGACGGACGTGAGGGGTGCTAATACCTTCCCCTTGCGTAACCGACTCCCGAACCCGAGACATGGTTGCGATGACCTATCTTTTCCCTCTTTCGTTAGGTTTTCTCTAATTGTTTCCTTTCCCTCTTTTGGGATAAATAACAAACGGTGGCGACTCTTATGTCCTTGTCGGCCCCTCTTCGTAGCGATGCGACAGCTAGCGACTCTGCTGGGGACACTTCCCATCCCTTATACGAGTCAATCCTAGCGCTTAGTTGTTTATGTTGGGTGTATGTATATATGTGTTGTGCTTTACTTTCTCGCATTTACTTTTAGCATCGTATATCAGTTTTGTTGTGCTGTTGGGGGGGGGGGAGGAGGAATGTTCCATTGAGAGATAAGTCGGGCTTGGGCTTGAGTACAAACATAGCATTAGTAGTGGAAAGTAGTGGTGAACCTGTATGCTTAGCATGCACAAGTTCCCATGAAATTTACGCTCAGATGAGATTCTCTTTGATGAGTTCCTTTCCGGTCCTTAGGACTTGAGGGGATCTTGGATCTGAGGATTGTCGACTCTGGGGACCGATCGTTTGTGATTCAGCTAAGTGAGGCCTCTTTGGGAGATTATGATGCCAAACCAGAAATGGTGAACTTATCATCGTTTCTTGAAAGTCTGTGACGCTGATGAACGCATAGGATGTCGAACCTTATCAGCGGATAAGTCCATACCTGTGACAGGGATTCGGTTATGCAGGAAACCTTGACTTCCAGACTACCTAGTTTTCTTTGCAGTGTGAATCTGTGTTCTTGATACAAGGGGTTCCTATCAGTGACAGTGCTATGTTATTGTCAAAGCAAAATGCAGTTTCTTCTCAATCAACAGCACAACAATCTTGATCCCCTGTTTGAATTTGCATGTGCATTCTCATCTGCATTTTCATTAACATGTATCTATGTTGCAGGTGCATATTTCCTCCTCGATTCTAGTGATCTTGTTCCCTTACTTCTGATATGGAGCCCTTGAAAAAGACAGTGGCATACAGGTTTTCAACTCTGGATATTGGTTTTTTACTGAGTTTGATTGCCATGGCTGACAAGAGAGTGATGGAAGACTTCAAGAAATCTTATGGGAAACTATTGAGATGTGTCTGCAAGCCTTCAGTATACGAGATAGGTGGTCTTTATACTCTCCTACAGTTCTTATCCCTAACTTTTGCCTGGACTGACTCCTTTTGAGTTTCTTTTGATTTTTTAAGTCCAGCGGGATGCCCTCATTTTTGCCTAAGTCATTTGTCTTGAAGTTGTGACTTAGCAGGCTTTTGATTCTTCTCACTTTTCGTTTTTTTCGAATAAGTCGTGTGACACTGGTTGTCTGACTCTTTGGGGAATGATGTGACTGTCTCACTCTTGATTTAACCATTGTGGTTTTTTAGGCACGACCTCTAGAGGTGTGATTGATCCTCGAACGGACGCTCCTTTTGGAATTTGGACGCTCGGTCAAATTAGTTAACACCTACCCTGCCCCAGGTTAAGATTGAGGGTTTTTCATTCACAGAAAGAAACTCCTACTACAAGGCTCAAAGGGGTTGACAAGGGATTATCTTCCTTATAACTCCGGTGTTTAGGGATTTGAAACAATGCCTGTACATCATCAACAGGTTTTATTTCAAAAGCATACAATATCGGAAGTTGCATGTCATTCATTTTCGTCATCCCCCCCAGATTCCTCTTAACCAGGTGTTGGACATTTATAAAAACAATTAGTGAACACGAATGGATTTAATCAAAACATGCATATTTATTTCATTATCATCAATCGAAATGAAAACAACAAGTTTTACGAACAAGATCGCAATTCAATCATGAAAGAAACTACAAACGTAAAGAAATGACAAGATAAAACAAAGAAAAACGCCAGCTTCCGAGAACCGGGCTTTCACATCTGTCCTGCTGCTGAACCAGCTATCTTCACAATCAGTTATGAGAGGCAGCCTGCCGCTGTTCTGATCTACTTTTAACGGCCCACACGAACTATAGAACTCCTCTTTGTCCACCATATTCCAGCCTATTCATGGTTTGGCATTGGTTTTTGCGTAATGTTGGGACCTTCCTTCCCAAAATTGATGGCTGAGCTATCAAGCAAATCTTGCACTTTGTGCTTGAAAGCTAAACAATTCTCGATGTTGTGCCCGGGTGCACCAGAGTGAAAATCACAATGCTCGTTGATGTCGTACCCTACTGGTGGCGTGCCAGTCGGCGGCGCTAAGGTTCTCTTTTCAACTAGCTGTAACTTCAATAGGGTCTGAAGGAGCTCTGCGTAAGACATCGGCGGTACCTCAAATACCCTCCTCGGCCTTGGAGCCTGAAACCGCCGCTGATTCTGATTAGGCTACTGCTGAGCCTGCTGCTGTTGTTGTCTCTGTTGCTGAGGTGGTCCCGGAATAGTCACACTTGCAACTTGAGGCTGTGGACGCCGATTCTGATTCCTATTTCTCCGCTGAACGTTATACACTGCATTAGCATCATCTTGCCTTTTACCACCGAAGGCTTTCCTGTTGCTTCCAGCTGAAGCAGATTCTCCCGGTTGAATCTTACCAATTTTTATCCCGTTCTCTATACGTTCCCCCATCAGGATCAGCTCGGAGAAGGTACTCATTGAGAAGTTGAGCAGCCGGTCATAGTACATCCCTGAGAATGTCCCTACGAACAAGTCCATCATTTCCCTCTCGACCATAGGTGGTTGTACTCTCGCAGCCAGGTCACGCCATCTCTGGGCGTACTCTTTGAAGCTTTCCTTGGGCTTCTGGGACATGCTTTGCAACTGAACTCTGTTAGGAGCGAGATCGCTGTTGTATTGGTAGTGCTTCATGAAAGCTTCCGCCAATTCCTTCCAAGTTCTGATCTGTGTTGGCTCCAGGCTCATGTACCACTCCAATGACGGCCCTGACAAGCTGTCTTGGAAAAAGTGCATAAGCATCTTTTCGTCGTCCGAATACGCAGACATCCTTCTGTAAAATGAACGGACATGCACCCTCGGGCACGTGTCGCCTCTATACTTATCAAAAGATGGCGCCTTGAATTTCAGAGGTACCCTCAGCCCTGGTACCAACCCCATGTTAGACATATCCAGTCCCACAACGTTCTGATTAGCCAGACCATTTACCTTTTCTTCCAACAATCTCATGCGGAGGCTGTCCCCTGTAGGCCTCCCGTAGCCTTCATTATGACCTGAGAAAACGTCTTCCTGATGGTCCTCCCAACGAGGTATCTCTTCATATGCAGCATGTCCAGCGTTACGACCCAGACCTGCTTGGAAGTACCTGGGGTTGCCTCTCAAGTTGCCCATATCCTGGCCGTTGTTCATACCCATTCCATATCCTGCGTTACCATAACCACGGTCTCCATATCCAGTTTTGACGCCAGCCACATTGCCATATCCCACATTCATACCCTGAAAGCCCTGATTACCATTGCCGCCATTCAGCCCGACGTTCTCCGCACCCATGTTGAAACCCTGGTTGACGTTCCCTACGAACACTCCTGCAGTGTCTCCGTTAGTGTTACCAGTATTTCCGTTACCACCAGCAGGACCAGCTTCTCCGTTGTTCAGCCCAGCGACTGGAATATGATCAACACTTTGATGATTTTCAACCCTGGGAGAGTTAGCCACGTTTTCACCATGCGGGGTACCATTGTTCTCAGCACGAGCAACCAACGGCTGCACCAGACTCTGCAACTGTTCCTGTCCCTTGGCGATAGTCTCCATGGTTTGCATGAACAGGGCCATCCTGTCACGCATCTCTTGCATTTCACTCTGCATGGCGTCCATGATCTTCTTCTGGTTGGTTCTTGTAGAATAACGGTGGACCCGCTGTTCTGCAATCCTGAAAATACCTAAAAAAAGCAGGAGATAAGATACACGGATCACAAACCTGTAATGCAAATATGAGTATGTATGCAAAATGCAATGTGTGCCTGTGCATTGGAGAATTACTCTCCCCGTTCTAGTGCCGATACATTTAATACAAGGCAGCGCCGTGACAGTGCGGTGATAAGCAGTTGCAAGAAGTTGAAATTCAATCACAGAAGGGAAAACAACTCATGTATTGAACAGGCCTTCAAAGGCAAAAGTATAACACCAATGTATCACAAGACGAACAAAAGCATGACCTCAACCCACAAACCGAGTGATGGTCAGCGTACAATAAAGCATGAACAAATCAGGTATGCCCATAATCCCTATAATCCCTTAACAGCTTCTTTGTCTTGGGATGATCAGGCTGGACAAGCAATCCCTCTATGAGTAGACTCCTCTGCTTAAGAACTCGCCGCAAGCTGTCGATGGACTCTTCCCATGCGCCTTCACCAAAGCACTCATCTAGCTTCCTCTTCTGGGACCGAGCTTCCTTTCTGCGGGCCTCGACTTGCTTCAGTGCATCTTGAAGGGCATATCTAGTCATGACTTCTTCTTCGTGCTGCCTCCTAGTGGCCTTCAACTGGCTCTGAAGATCGGCGATCTGTTGCTTCAACTTATCTTCCCGTTCCTTGTTGTTAGTAAGAGTGGCATTCCAAGTCTTATTGAATGAAGCAATCTCTCGGTGAGCGATGTCCAACGACTTCTTCTTAGCTTCCATCATGTCATGAGAGCTCTTAAAGTCTTGTCCCAGGCGTTCCCGCTTCTCCTTTTCTTTGACCAACTTAGTCTTCAACAAAGTTACCATCTCAGTTTGTTGCTGAAGGGAGTACGCAGCTTCGTTCTTCTCACTTCGAACCCGGGCCAATTCTCTTTCTAGATCTTCATTAACCACCAACAGAGCTTCCTTTTCCTTCACCACTTGCTCGTAGACCTCCCTGGAAACAGTAGTAGGCTCTTCTACCGGAATAGGAACTAGGACTGGTGCAGCTGGAAATGGCATCAATATCTGTCTGGCTCTCTCCTGAATCCAAACTTTGTAGGGTGCATACGCCTGGCAATCACTCTTCCCCAACAGTGGTTTCCCTTTTCGGTTAAAGCGCGTCCAGGCATGCCGAAGCTTGGCTAGTAGCTCTCCACTCAAATCACCGGTGAAGTACAGAGATTCCTGTACTTCTTCCTCCTGAGGCGGGTTCTTCAGCGCATATCCAAACTGACGGACGAACAAAGATGGGTTGTGGTTGATGCACCCTTTTCTCCCTATCAACGGAACATTAGGATACCCAGCACAACTGCAAATAAGCTCGGACCCCAACAGATCTCGATCAAACCACTTAATGTCTGCAGAAGTTAGCCTCATCATACGCTCTGGCCAGTCAGATGTGGTTGCACTATCCACAAAAGGTCCCTTCAGTGGGAGATGGTTCTTAAACCAGATGGACAGCAGAGGCACGCAACAAGAGACATTCTTGCCTCTCCTGTTCTCATTCCTGTAGTGCATCGAATGGTAAAAGTCCCCGATCAGTGTAGGTACTGGGTTACCAGCAGCAAACAGATGAAACGCATCCATGTCCACGAAGTTTGGGAAGTTAGGAAACAACACTATCCCGTAAATGCATAGAGCCAAAATAGCGTTAAAGACCACCCAACACCCATTCTTGGCGTACTCTTGAGCCTTACCAACCAGAAACTGGAGAGAAAAACCCGGAACTCCTCGCCAAGAAGTCATCAACAACTCAGAAGCATCCATATGCAAGGCTTTGGCTAGATCCTCCAACTTAGGTTCAGCGGCAGAGTGAATAAAGGGAACTGCGTTCTGCACCGGCAGCTCAGTAAACTCCACATACTCCTCCATGGTTGGTCCCAAAATGAAGTCTGCAAATGTAAAGCATCTCAAAGCCGGGTCATAGAACTGCATCAGCGTGTATAGCCCGTTCAATTCATCGTCGGTGGATCTGCGAACCAAACTCAACAGCCGTCCGTAACTCTGCCTGAAGCTTCTACGGACGTCCTCACCTGCCAGAGAAATCAGACCCAGGAGTGGAGTAATATCAGGAATAGGTAGCTTGTAAGCAACTGTCATCCTCAAACCCGCCATAATCAATACTCAGAAGTCCAGATGCTAGAACCCGGGGATATGCAAATGCACCTGCAGCACAGACACACATTAATGGGATGCAATGGTAATGATCATGCAAATAATGCAATGCAAGCAACATGCAACAGGGACCAAGTGTTATAGCTGCGAAGCCCGAATCATATCGAAGGTCTCAAATCACGGTCTCGGATAGACCCAATACAAAGCTCCACACTGGTCTCTGATAGACCCATAATATAACTCCAACTGGTCTCTGACAGACCTCAAACCATAACTCGGACTGGTCTCTGATAGACCTCATAATATAACTCCAACCGGTCTCTGACAGACCTCAAACCATAACTCGGACTGGTCTCTGATAGACCTCATAATATAACCCTGATTGGTCTCTGATAGACCTCAAATCAAAACTCAGACAGGTCTCAGATAGACCTCACAAATATCCATAAATACCCAGGATCTCTGATCAAGAAATAACCGGTATCTGAAGGTCTAGTTACTTGCATAACCCCAAACCCTCTCACAGGTGGATGTCCTAGTAACTGACAAAGGTATGGCATCCTATGCGGTCGTCGGCGTCACAGACTTTCAGGGTTGATGATACGATTCCCAGAAGGAGTGGCATCATCACGTCCTGAAGAGGCCTCACTTAGCCAACTTCCAAATGATCGGTCCCCAGAGTCGACAATCCAACTAACCAGCAACCCGAGCCACCCAAAGGGCAGGACAGGAGGCCAACCAGAAGAACCTCGTCTGAGCGTAGATTTCGCGGGACACTAGGACATGCAAAGCACGTGCGCGCCCACTAATCTCTACTCTGAGTCTAGGTGCACTCAAGCCCAGGTTCGGCTTATCTCTCCATCATGGAACACCCGTCACAACCCCACAATACAGCAATAATAATGATAATATAATGCTGAAAGGTAAATACAGAAACGTAAATCCATACAAATTTCTCGACGGGCAAACAAGCGCTAGGATTGACTCTCTTAAGGGACGTTGGATCCCAAATGCATAAGAACTATCGCAGTCCTTAGCAGCCAGGGGACGTTGTATTCCCCAGCAGAGTCGCCAGCTGTCGCTACTGCGAAAATCGGCGCTGGCTGACAGAAGAGTCGCCACCGTGCGTTATTTATCCCAACGGAGGGAAAGGAAACGCTCGAAGTAAACCTCGCGAAAAAGGGAAAGGTATGGTCATCGCAACCAAAACCTGGGTTCGGGAGTCGGTTACGCAAGGGGAAGGTATTAGCACCCCTCACGTCCATCGTACTCGATGGGATCCACGCTTGCTTGGTTTGTACGGATTACACTTCTATCTAAACTAAAGGATGAGGGCTGAAAAGGAAAGAAAACATGACTCGGTAAAGCATCGCACTTTATGCCTACGTATTCCCGTCTGGAACGAGAAATCAGAGTCAACGTAGTTTGCCTAACTACGGGGGAAGGTGGGTGAAGGTTGCTCGCTAGGATATCGCATCCTATGCCTACGTACTTCCACACGGCATGGAAGATCAGAGCAAACGTAGTTCGGGCTACGCCCGACACAAGCTGTTCAAGTGTTTTTTATGAAAAATCTCACCTTAAACAAGGGTTTTCTTATTGCAAAAAGGTTGATGTCTGTTCAAATCTTTTGACGGAAGAAATGAATTAATCTCTGTTATAACCTTTATTAATGTTTTTCTGTTGTTTTGAAGGAAGAAGAGATGACACTCTACAAATCCTAGGGTTAAAAGGGAATAAAATCTACCCTAATGTTATCATACATGGGTTAACTCCTAATGTCTATCACATCCTCCCTTGAACAAGGAAGAATGGAAGTCCTACGGGAAAGGAAACGAAAGGAAGAAACGGAAATACAAGTAATAACCGCATACAAGTGAACATGAATATAACAATGGTAAATGCAATGCAAAGGAGGGAGGAAGGTTCATCTCAACCTCAAGCCCATTCATGGATGGAATAAGAAAATATCAAGTGATCATATGTAAATAATCGAGTGAAAACTCCGAATGAAACGCGTAATCCACTATTTGGAATCGCAACGTGCTATCATGCAAACAAGTCGATAATCGGGAAAGCTACACATACAAATAACAGCCACCTAATGGTCTTCCAATACCTCTAACCTATCTACAATAATAAATATAAGCCACGGCGTTCATCACGCAAACACAAAGCGGCCGTTGGAGCCTTAACAAAAATAAAGTCCGTTCGGAAGTCCAAATTACAAGTTCGAATACAAAACATAAGAAAAATAGCAAAAGGTGCTAAAAAATTCAAATAAAAATCTCCAATGCCCTACATCAAGCCACAAACCAGGGGTGAGAGATACCACAAAAATATCCAAAGATAAATGGTCAAATAAGATGGAAACATTGCAAGATATCTCATGTATACCAAAGGAAAGATTAAAGTGGAGCATGTTAAAGAAAGCATCCAAAACCAATTAAAATGGTACAATAAAATTCCCATAAAAATATATCACAATACCTCAACGTGTGTATGAGATCCCTGCAAAAGGATTGACATTTAAATTGTGTTTTGATAGGTCAAAGAAATTCAACAAAATGATAGCACCAGCATTGGCCTTTTTATGACGACCCAAATGTAAAAAATCCAAAGAAAATGTCAAAAAATGGTAAAATTATGATTCCAGTTTTATTAAATTCTAGACATCCTAAAGATTCAGCACAAAAAAATGGGGATCAAAAATACTAATTTTCCTATTTTTTATGATTATTTGAAGTCAGCATATAAAACAGAAAAAATAAAAGAAACATGGCAATAGGAAAATAAAAGAAAATAACATGAATAAATAAAAGTGGCATGAGGCTTATGTGGCCGATTACGTGGCGCAGTGAGAGGCGTTGGATGAATGGAAGAAACCTTGACTTGGAAATGCATCCGACGGTGTTAACACCTTCTTCTCCAAATCAAATTTTTCAACTTTGTGAATAGTAACCCGCAGCCCCATGAACATGAGTTTTTTGCTACTTTGAAGCACCATAACTCCATCAATAATTATCCGTTTCGCACAAAATTTTGGTCAAACTTGAAGGAAAAAAATCAAGGAATCCAAATATGGTCTTAGATTTTCTTGAAACTCTCTCTAACTCCCAAAAAGTGGCACCTCAAGAAAAACTCAAGAACCAAAAATTGTCATAAAACCCATCTTTTTTGTCCTAGAATCCATGTAGGAGATGAGAGCAATGTATTGCAACAACAATAATGCAAGAAAGACTCATAAATCATGAGTTATGTCGAATTCTTTATACCTCCGAAAAATGGCTTATGGAGCTTCACTCGATCACCAATTCTTTGAGAAAATGATGTAGAATCACTCAACAATACTTGGTGAATATGTTTGAAGCCTTGACAAGTCTTGAATTGATGAAAAAGTGAAAATTGGAATTTGAGTTTTCACCACTTTTTCATGTTACTACAAGGTTCCTCTTGCTCCAATTCTCTCAAAAAAATGATGAACCATCTCTATAATTGTTGTGTAATTGATTGGTGAAGAGAAAAAGTATGGAAAGTGAGAGAAAAAAAAGATTGAAAAAAATGGAAATTCCAAAATGTGAAAGTGTGGGAAAAATGGAAAAAATGGTGAAGAGAAAAAAATTCAATATGATTTGCAAATGGAGAAAAATGGATTCAACATCAACTATCACCAACCTTTACTCTTAATGATCTCAATCCAATATATAGATGATGATTAACAAACTTAGAGGTTTCTAGAATAATCTTGGAGGATTCTAGAAAGTTGTGGAAATTTCATGAACTTCTCATGCCATGATACTTTGAATATCTCTTATCTCATGCTTGCACCTTTCCAAACTTATGTCAAAATCTCCTTACATGAGATATGGGAAGTGTATGTAAGCTCCTTGCCTTGAAAATTCATCTTGTGCCAAGTTTTCTATACTTGCCTTATTATGCAAGTAACAAAAATACAAAGCAAGTCCAATTTTTAAACCCTAAATCAAAAAAGTGGATAAACCAATGTCTTTAAAATGATGTTTGGAATCAATTTGGTATATTGGATGACCCATATTGGATTTGTAGATCTCCCAAACCAATTTTTCATTTCAACTTTTTCAACTTATAAGCCATTTTCAAGTCATTTGCACCAATTTTAAAATTCCATGCTCTAAGATTTTCCAAACTTTCACACCTTCTTTTCTAGCCTTAAAATCCCATTTTGAACAACTTTGATGTTGTGAAGTTTTTCATTTGAAGCTTCCTTGTATGAGTTTTAGGCATATACTAAGAATGACCTGTAATCCTCAAATGACCAAAATACCCTTTGCTTGCCAAGACCATAAGTAGAGTTCCATAAATCATATAAAGGCATACCATACCATTCTAGAAAGCTAAGACAATAAGGAACAATTCTCATGTTAGCCATAAATCCATTTGAAGTACCCTTGAAAGTCAAAAGTTGCTTGGAATACAGACAATTTTCACAGACAAATTTCAGTGCCCTCAGATGGCCTGTAACTTGCAAGAGCCATAACTTGAGTTCTACAAATCATCTTGATGACTTCCACCACTCAAATTAAAGCTATGAAGATATTCTACACGTTTCATGTGGACCAAGAATCCATATGAAGCTTGCATCTTTAGTTACACTGCTTTGAAGTTTGACCTAAATCAGGGGATTTTACAATAAAACCCTAATTTAGTAACTCCAGTTCTCCTTGACTCCTCTCGATTTTTCTTTATCATAACATCATATCCATATCCACCTAGCAAATAATGAATCCCCTATTCTTCAAATGATCCTTGATGCCCTTCAAAACACTTCTTTGACCTAGAATTGACCCAGTGTTGACCCTAGTTGACTGACTTCAACTGAGGCTCCTGCAATCATTCAAATGACTTGGTTCTCCTCAAAAATGATTCTCTAGACTCTTAATAACATCCATACACACCTCATGCTCTTGGATCATAGCTCACATTTCCTCTGATGATCCCCCACTAGCCTCACGATAGGAGAGAATTCACTGATCAACCTGGCAGCTCTTCAAAGCTCAAATTCTTCCCTGATGACCTGAGTAGTCTTGAATATGAATGAAACCCTTGGATATACTTCTTGAAATAAGAACAACACTTGATCCCCTGATTAAGATAGCTTGCCTATGCAGATGAATACACTATGTACATGATGACAATGCAAATGACTATGCAATTGAAACATAAACCTAGGTTAGAAAAGGTTGGGCAAATTTTGGGGTGCAACACAACAGAACCATTTTTCTTACCCCGATTGGTTTGTTAGATTGTTTCAGGATAGACTGGCAACTACTCACCGGTACGCCACAAGAGGGAATCAACGCAGAGTTATGGAACAAGTATGAGCTGAGATGCAGGAGATGAGGGACAGGATGGCTCAGTTTATGGAGCTGATGCAGGGTGTGGCAAATGGCCAGGAACAACTGAGGACTCTGGTCCAGCCATTGATTGCTCGTGTTGACAATAATGGTGTGCTTCATGGAGGAACTGCTACTAATCCTCCTCGCGGTGATGGTATGCCGCATGCTCATGCTATTCCTACAATAGTTATCCCTCCGAGCGTAGGCAACGTAGGTGGAATCCCTGAAGTGGTGTGTGTTATGCATGGCAACAATGTTCCTCAATGGGATGAGGACCGACAGGAAGACGCATTTTCTATGCGAGATATCGGTGCTGGAGTACAATATGAGGCTGATAAAAGGTTTAGGCTGATCGAAGAAAAGATGAGATCTTTTGAAAATTAGAACTCCATGGGACTAGACATGGCCAATCTGGGCCGGATCCCGGATCTGAAAGTTCCGTTGAAGTTCAAAGTCCCTGACTTTGACAAGTATAAGGGAACTACTTGCCCAAGGGTCCATTTGCGTTCTTATTATCGCAAGATGTCTTCTTACTCGGATGACGAAAAATTGCTCATGCACTTTTTTTAAGACAACATATCTGGACCCTCGCTTGAGTGGTATATGGGACTGGAGCCTCTTAATATTCGCAGTTGGAGAGACTTAGTTGAAGCCTTCGTGAAGCACTATCAGTATAATAGCGACCTTGCTCCTAACAGGTTCCAAATCCAGAATTTGTCTCAAAAGACTGGTGAATGCTTTAAGGAATACGCCCAGAGGTGGCGCGAACTTGCAGCGAGAGTGCAGCCTCCGATGGTGGAGCGTGAGTTGATTGATATGTTCGTGGCTACTTTGCCTGGTGTCTATTATGAGAAGCTTATCAGTAGCATGCCCGATAGCTTTTCCAATTTGATCATCACTGGGGAGAGAGTAGAAAACGGTATAAAGCTGAGAAAAATCCAATCTAGTGAAGTGTCCTCATCTGAAGGAGGAGGTAAAAAGGTGTTCGGTAATAAGAAGCGTGAAGGCGAGACTAATTCAATGTCTAGTTCCCAAAGGAATAGATATCAATGATCAGTGCAAAACCGTCAGCAGCAGTAGGTTACTAGTATCACGATTCCAGCCGTTCCTCAATATCAACAACAACCACAGCAACAGTCGCAACAGCAGAATCAACAGGGTTATAGAAGGTTTCAAGATCGGAGTCGAACAACAAATAGACAATTTGACGCACCTCCGATGCCTTATTCCCAATTGCTCCAGCACTTGTTACAGTTGCAGTTAGTACACAAGAGAACTTTAGCTCCTCTGACAGGTGTGCCACCACCTGGTTATGATGCAAATGCTCGTTGTGAGTTCCATTATGGTGCCCCTGGGCATAACCTCGACAATTACAAGGCCTTTAAACACAAAGTTCAGGATTTAGTGGATATCAAGGAAATAAACTTTTCTCACGATGCTTCCAACGTCGTGCAGAACCCCATGCCCAACCATGGGGCAGCCAGAGTCAGTGCAATCATTGAAGAGGAGAGTTTAGATTTGATAACTGATGTCAATGATTTGAAGACGCCGTTGGGCTTCATGAAGGAAAAGTTATTGAAGGGAGGGATATTCCCGGGCTGTAATGAATCGTGTGCTGAATGTTTGAGTCATCCCGAGGGATGTGCAAAACTGAAGAGCTGTATTCAGGGTATGACGAATGATGGAATGTTGCAGTTTGACCGGATTGCTAAGAAGAAGTCTGAAGAGGTAATGGTTGAAGAAAGGAATGAGGTTGCAACAATCTCGATTCCATACAAAACTATAACTATTTCTGCGCCGAGGCTGCCAACCATTATCATCACCAAAGCTGGTCCTGTGTCGTATGAGAGTACCAAAGCAATTTCGTGGAACTACGGAGCGGAGGTATATTATAATAAGAAGAAACAGGAATTGAAGAGCTTGCCGACTGATTCTATGGATAATCTAGTTGGAGTTGGGGGAATCACTCGAAGCGGAAGAGTGTTCTCATCACCTGAAGTGGTTGCTGATGTTGCACCCTAATTTTTGACCTTAAGATCCCACCTCTGTTTTGCATTTTTTTCTTGCTTATTTTATTACGACTAACCAGTTTGCGCAGGTGCGGTAACTCCAAATGTTAACCCTTACGGGAAAGCATTTCAGAACGCGACCTTTAGATTTTAATCCCAACCAGTTCTCGGGTTTTCTATTTTTGTCTTTCTCTCAAAGTTTCTCAGGGGCTCCGATATGCGCTCCAAAGATTTAAGATTTTCTTGTTACTAGTGTTAAGCATGGACATTCGGGGATTACTTGGGTTTTCATAGCAGTTTGCATTTATAAAGTGATAACTTTACGACCGAAGTTTCATTGTACATGGCTCTGGCGTCAAAGCCATCATCATCTAAAGGATCATTCAATTTCTCATCAAGTTAAGAGGTTTACTGGACTAAGACCTTATCATAATAAGTATGTACTTTGTGGTTTAAATTAAGGATCAAGATCCAAGAGAAAGACTTGAAGGCTATCTTGCGGGGATTTCTGGAAATTCAAATAATGAATATATTGCTAAAGTTCACTGATATCTTAAGAATCGTAGTGGTCCATGTTCATTCAAGGATTCAATGTCACAAGAGGACTTTGCATACTGCTTTGGGAAAAGAATAAGGCCAATATTGGTTTCATCCTGGACTCATTCAAATCCATTCACAAATTATGAAGTCAGGTGTCTAAGTCTCAATTCGGCCATTGCTCACCAGTTGGATTCAATCTCATAATTGTTACAAAAGTGCCCAAATTCAATTTATTACACAAAAAGTGAAAAGGGTGCATAAGTACATAAAATCTGATCCCTGTTAATTCATCTTTGGGCTCGCGGAACGCATGCCTTCTAAGGCCACCCTCTTTGTTGGATGCCGGAAATCACCAAGACCGTCTAATCTGAACTTCAGCCACGGCTTCCATAACTCGCCTTTTGCCATGTTTTGTTCGTGATATTACCTGAATACGACAGAAAAACAGTTAACATTCGGAATAATAAAATGATTTCAAATCGAGAAAAAACACATCAGAGGCACGCAGCGGTTCATCCGCGCGAAATAGTTGGAATAAGTAACGTTCATACATATTCACCGAAGAATTCTTTTCGACAGCACATGCCAAGCTGCTTCTTCTACCTGACAAGCTACAAAACCATTACAAGCAAGTGCCGGTATATGCGTAATCAATGATTTTGAGAATTTGAGATTCGAAGAATGCTTAGTAAAGTGAATCACAAGTTTCGACGACCTTTCAGACTCACACCAAAAGATCCCTATTGATAGTCCATATCGCAACTTCAGTTTCTATCGCGGGCCTTGCGAAAAAACCGTGAACTTCACGTGGAAGTATTCACCAGAGTTCTATCCTGCGACACCCTCAGAAATTCCTGCAAAAATAACCAAGTTAGCAGCTTACGTTTGGAATTTAGAACCTGCAAAGTTAAAAATCTGTTAGATCAAAGCACTGCAAGCATGTGTGACCACTGTATCACGTAATAATGTAATAAGGCTGAAAACGTTCAAGTTACGGTGATGTACCAATAGGAATAAGCTGGCTAGCTACATTTACCCCGCCGGTTAAGCAGCAGAAGAGGATTTGTTTTGGAGTAAATTGAAGGAAAGACGAAGTATGTTTTAGTGACCGGTGGAGTTGTTAGCAAACTTGAGAAACGAGATTACCATGCAGCCCTTGCCAACTAGCAACCTGCATAATAAAACTCTGCATCAGCATCATCACCATATATCCAACATTTATACTTACAATGTGTAAACAGAGCCAGCATCATTCTTCATGATCACGACAACACTTAAAGTTTGTCCCATTCAGCGGCAGTAACGGGGAGGTGATTGGACTTACGCACACACCTTGAACTAACCTGCGACGAAAGAAGACGATCGATTTAGGACTTCCAAACTAAGTCAGAGAAAACAGGAAATACGCAAAGGGATTACAACAATTCGTACCTGTCAGATCCACCCAGAGTTCACCGTCGAATGATGACAGAAACAAGCACCGAAGAGTCGTGTCGGCTTCCTCCCCTAACATCTCTTTTCTAAACCAGGCTGATCCAAGTAGTGAATTGAAACAGTGTGGCTTTGCACGGCATCGAAGAGTTTCGGAATCCATTTTTCATTTCAAACAAAGGCCAACAACATAAAGTGTTTGTCTCCAAGCATTTACCGCACCTTACAGCCAAAGCATACCCCTGCCAAATACAAAGGCCATAATTTCATGTTTCAACTTGTTTTCAGATGCAGGCCATTGCAATACATTGAATTATAAAATGAAATCAAAAACTACAAAGAGTTTAACCAAGAGTGCTTATAGCTACCAATTTACAATATTACCAGTTCCAAAACCATCCTACACATGTTGTGCTCATGGCAGCAATCCCCACCTCAGTTACAGCAGCTTGCCAACCTGCCACACACAAAGAAACGAACTCGTTACTAGAAGCCGAAAGCTAGCAAGAATCACTGGAGACTTTGACCTCTAAACACAAGCCAATATGGTAATCCGATGAGAAGAGTCATCATTGGAATCTCAACATAGACGAGAGTCCTAGGTTCATCACCCGCAGCTGTGGATGACCTCTCGAGGGTTTGAACCTAGCGCCACAATCTGGATGAAGCTTTAACAATACCGCGAGATAACTCAGTACCGACATAACCCCAGTTCAGTCCCAGACCTCACATCTTGCTTTCGCTTGAAATTACTGTCAACCTTTTTTGTGCAGAAATGTTCATGCTTCCAAATTTGGTGGGTGGCATCTTCTTGTTCTCCTGCAAAGAATTCATTAAAAAGCGTGCTTAAGCAAAGAGTATTGAGTTCACAGAGAAATACCAAAATCAGACGATTAGAAACTTCCCAAATTAATGTGGACAAGGCCTTAAACTCCTTCCATAACCAGTTCAGAACAACATTGATTCTCTTCCAAAGCAGTCCCGACATACAAAAAAGGAAACAAGCTTGTTGTGTTTTCTTCAAGATAAACCTGAAATCGAATTGAGCCACCGTCATCAATCGAGTTATAGTATCTCTAAGAATAAAAAGCAAATACAATCAATGCACAGAACAGAGAATTTATAAACTTTCCAAATAATGTCGACAACATGATTAGGCTCTTCTTAATTCCTTTCCGAACATCACAAATCATAAGCATCCAAGCTAATTTAATTTCCTTCTAAAAGCATGCAAACGTGTCTGATTGGAAAAGGAAAGGAATTAAGCGCAACCGACACACTCATTAACACCTGGAGGAGACAAGGAAACAGAAAATCCTACCTTAATTTCGTTCTAAAACCTCAGCCATCTAACACTATAAAAACAGTTGAAACTACCTATGACAGGAGAGGAGGTGACATTTGGGAGCAACAACATGGCGTTCAACAAAAATCACCACCATATTTCATACACTCGTCGGAGTAGAATCTTGACGAAATCACTTCGCTGACACCTTCAAAGGATCGAACAACAGCCATAAAATGACATCCGCACAAAAATCTGGACCACAGCCGAGAAGCATTCAGAATCCCAAATCAAAACCTAAGAATTTATAAAAGGGGAAAAGTAGGAGGACTTATCCTTTTGAAGGCTCCGTCACGCAAATCGCAATCCAAACCCTCAAATCTCCGTCCACAAACCACCGCCGAATTTGCACCCAGACCTTCAAAGTCACGCGGTCTCGAACCTCCTTCCGCTCACCCCTCAATCGCCATTGGGAGACCTGCGAAGACCCATTGTTCAAATGTGAGATTTTTCTGCTAACGCTTTATGATGTTTCTTTGTTTGATTTTGTGTAGCGAGGCAGTAAAGAGCAAGGAAGCGGAGAAGGTATGATGGAAAAGATGAGAGTTCGAGAAGAGATTAAAGAGGAGAAGGAATCATAAGAAGACAGAGAGATGGAGGAGAAACAAAGTGAAAGGATGGAAGAAGCAATCGAGAGAAGAAGAAGATGAGAGAGAAGACGTGAATTGCGAAAGGGGAAGGAGGCAGAGAAGAGAAAGGGATTAGATTAGGGTTTCGTGTTTTTTTTTCTTTCTAATTTTTGTTTTGTACTATGATCACATATAGCACACACACACTGGTTATCAATGCACTCTCTCGCACAGTCCATCTGATCCCCAACGGATAAGATCGGACAGCCCACACTTGCGTTCCCACGGTAAGCCCTCGTAAAGCCACCACACCAGATCCGCCTTATTAAATTAAATCTCTGTTAACCACACCATTAAAACTCTAAATCAGCTTTAACTTTTTTTTATTTAATTAATTCATTAATTTAACTAATCAACTTAATAATTAATCATTTCATCTAATCAGTTCTTTTTATTAAAACAACTAATAAAAACCAAATTTATTTAAATTTCACCCTTTTTACACTTAGTTTGTTTATTTTAAATAACTTTCTTTTAAACTAATTAACACATATTTTAAATTATTCACTTTTTAATCAATTTAACAAAACATTTTATAACATAATAAAAATGTACTTCATTTAATTTTAATATACCCCTTTTACTTAATCTCCCTAATAATAAAAATAAGAAAATTTCTTTTAATAACCAATAACCAACTCATTTAATAATTAATTTATTAGAAACTTTTTTAAGTAATCCAATTATTTTCTTAATTTAATTCAACTTTCTCAGTAGAAAAGTAAAAAACCAATCTCACTATTAATAAATCAAATACAACTTTTTCTCAAAAAAAGCAATCCACCCAAAATCAATCCAACATCGTAAAACTCAATTAATCGTGCACGCTTCCACATTCACAATTCACACACCTTAGCGCTTTCATGCGTGTGTATGCTTTTACATTTCCGCAATTTACATTATCCGTAATTTACTATTATCGCATCACATTCCATCCAAAGGAAAACCCTACACATGATTCAACAATCGTGTGTAGTGCATATCATTTGCATCATACTCCCTTACGATCCTTGATCACATTCAAGTCGATCTTTAAGATAGATCCTACCCTATAGGAAGGACCTTATCTTTACAACTTAGAACAAACAACATTCAAACACATTAGAGAAAAATGTAATCATCTTAAGCGAGATAGAATCTCCACCCCACATCAATACAGTCAATACCGTAGGGACTTTTCCTTAAGAGAGATAAAGGTGTACCTCGTTGATCCCTATCCGAGTACGTAAGTCCTTTTCTTAAGACGATGCAAATACCATTTTCCTACAACCTGTGCCGGTTAAATCTCCCTTAAAATGATGACACATCTCTTCTCCTAAAATCAATCAACCAACTACCCTAAACCCGTAGGAACTTTGACCACAGTCAAAGAATTCCTCATACCCTTTAGGGGAACTACATATACTCTGATTCCACTCCCGTAAGGACATGTAGGCATAAGATGCAATATGTTATCGAGTATACTTAGATATAAACCACTAGGGTCTCTTATACCTTTAAGCAGATAAACACTTAGCAATAAACAAACATAAAACAAGAGGTTCCTGTAGAGTACTACAGAAACTTAGGATGCTAGTACCTTCCCTAAGTTTAACCAACCCCCGAACCTAAAACTCTCTAGCTTGCATTTGCATTGCATTGTGGGAATTTCGACCTTTATCCCTTCCTTTGGACAAATTAAAGTTCGGTTGCAAAATGAATTAAAGATCCAAACTAATCAATAGTTTGGTATCAGATTTTCACCGCGACAGAAATGGCGACTTCATTGGGGATCCTCAGTGGTTTTCCCTATCTTGCTTTATTTATTTATTGCTTTATATCTGCCTATTTGCTTACTTGTTTATTTGTGTTCTTTATTTCTTTTGGGTTATTATCTTTGAGTGGTGAGACAAAGTCCTACACCCAGACTTGAGAGAAATTAAGATAGGATGGTGATATATTCGATGAGGCTTATAGGGAGTGAGTCCCGACTAAGTTGATTCGAGAATCCCGCTTAGTTGAGACCCTTTTGAAAATAGTTCGGTTGAGCGAGTTTAGTCGTGAAAACTTTTACTATTCTCAATGGGAGTCCATGATACTAAGGACCATAGTTACCTTTAACCCCACTTTGGCCTTTATTAGGACGTAGTGCGAGGCTATGAGGGAGTAAGTCCTGAAATAGTGCTACGCGATGCTACACTCAAAAGAAGTTCTCTTGAGAATATTATTAATCCCCAAGTTAGTTGGGAAGTTGATAATATCCGAAAGATGGGCTAATGACTTTGGGAACCTTTTTAGAACCTTGTTCTGCAGGTACAATCAACCATTAGTCCACAACCTTTGGGAATGGGTATACCCTTTGGCTCCATGCTCGTTGCAAAACCTAGGGTCCCCCTTGTTTGTTTATCTTTGTGTGTCCCTATGTACTTACTTGTGTTTGTTGCATCCATATAGCATCATGTTACATTAGGTTTCATGGAATTCCTAGTTTATTTATAAACATTATAGAAATCAATAAAGGATTACAAAAGAAAATATTTTGAAATATTCTTTTAAGAGTCCTAACTTGGAGGTCCTAAGGAAGTTAAGGGCGCTGATCGAAGAATCAAGCAAACTAAAAAATGAATACAAGAGATTCTCATCAATATTGAAGGTCCGAGAATAAAAAGAATTCATTTCTTACGTTCCAACAAGAACAAAGGAGGAGATGGAGGATTTATTTTCCTCTATCAAACTAATCTTTAGAAGTTGATCATAGACAATCTATCTGCAAGAATATCCAGCTAGAAGAACAAATCAACAAGCACGATGAAGGACTTCCTTAGGGCTTTCTTATCTTTTATTTAGCTATTAAGTAAGGACTTTTATAAGGCTGTTTCCTTGTAATCCACTATCAAAATTAAAAATAATAAATAATTTTACTTGGTATTCTGTAACGTTTATAAGAACTTGAATTCCATGAAACCTCTCATTTCTGCATTTTTTCATAGCATTAGCATTTAGCATCTTGCATATGCATGTGTCTCTTCTCCGTTGCGTCCTCATCCGTCTTTCTGTCTTTGTCAGTTGACATCTCGACCATCTGACCAAGCTCAAAGTATTACCAAAGGATAGCAAAGAGAACAAAGATATGGATTCTATGAATGGCTTTAGAACAAGGACTAATTCGTTATTCGATCTACCCTCTGATAATATTCAACAAGTGGATATTTCTACACAACCTCAGCCCGTGCAAGATAACTTGGTTGTTCAAGTTGATGAAAGAGTTTCCCAGTTTCCACAGCGTATACCGAATCCTCCAAATGTTCATGCTAAGATAAAGGTGGATGATCCTAGATTCATAGCAATGGAGAAAAAATTTTGTGATTTCAAAGAGCAATTGAAAATAGTGAAGGAAGCTAATGCATCTGATCTTGATGCTCATGACCTATGTCTAGTTCCAGGCGTAATTATTCCTCCAAAATTCAAGATGCCTGACTTTGAAGTGTACAAGGGTACTGTTTATCCAAGATATCATTTGACAATGTTTTGTCGAAAGATGGCTGCTTATGTTAACGATGATGAATTGATGATTCACTGCTTCCAAGAAAGCTTATCTGGGGCATCCTTTATGTGGTATATGAAACTACAAAGGAATCACATTCAGTCTTGGAGAAACTTAGTTGATGCTTTTGTGAAGCAATACCATTATAATTTGGACGTGGCTCCAGACAGTGATCAACTAGAAGGAATGAGTAAGAATGATGATTAATCTTTCAGGGAATATGCTCAGCAATGGAAAGAGTTGGCAGCCCAGGTTCATCCACCACTTCCAGAGAAAGATTTAACTAAGATGTTTCTAAGAACACTGCCAGACTCTTATTATGTTAGGATGGTAGGCGTTGTACCATCAGATTTCTCCAAAATTATAGAAGTCGGAGTAAACATCGAGAATGCACTCAAGAGTGGAAGAATTCAGGATGACTTGAATGACCAAGCTAATAAAGAAGTTTCAGTTGATGATTCCCTAGAGGAAAGAAGCATTGGTGTTAATGCAGTTTGGAATTCCTCTCAAGTTCTGTCAGATCCGGTTCCAGTATCTTATCCTCAACATGAAGCGCCTGTTCAGCGCAAGCAACAACTACCTCATAAGCGAAGAATGACATCTCCAGATCAACATCAATATCGACAGGTTAGAAGACGGTTTCAGAATCAGAAGACACCTCTAAGTGTTCCAAAAGAAGAAACTTGTTGGTTTGATCTTATCCCAATGACTTATAGTCAACTATGGTCTCATTTTGCTAGAAACTCAGTAATGACTCCCAGAAAGACTAGAATCATGAAGTCTCACCCGCCGTGGTTCAAACCAAACACCAGTTGTGAATTTCATGATGGAGTGTTGGGGCATTCGATTGAAGAGTGCAAAGTTTTTCAAGAGAAAGTGCAAGAAATGATAGATGATGAAGTGCTGACTTTCAAGGGAGGAAGCCCAGTCGTGAATGGAGCACTGTTATGTTGATCACCTATTTATTTTCGTTCTCTTATGTGTTTTATTTCTTTGATTAAAAGCATAATTGGCATGTAAGAACATGTTATTTTGAATAAGTAGTGCGATAAGCGTTTGTCTTGAAGAAATCCATTCGTTTCACTCTTAAAATTTTCTTCATAATTTTATAATGCCAACTTTTACCCAATCTTTCCTCACCTTGGTGAAGAATTGGAAGGAGGATGACGAAATAAAACGCAAAATCCCTTGTGGTATGCTTTTGAATAAAAAACCTATTGATGATGTAAGGCACTATTTCAAAAGGTTTCCCAAATACCAAAGACGTAAGGAAGTTAAACCCCTTTTAACCCTTTCCAACCTCATTTTTTTCACAAAAAAACCTGGGACAAAGAAAACCTTTTTTTAATCAGCTTGATTAAGCACCTAAATTTTCAAAGAGAGTAAACTTTTTTCAAATGGGTGGGTACAAATAAGCTTTTACCCTTATTCCTCTGTTTTACAAATCGTCAAAATCGATACAACCTTTCAAAAGTCCTTATTAAAGTAAGGTTTACTTCGAAAGCATACTCAGTGAGATAACGTTTCCTGACTCCTATGAGCTATGCTCAATCTGGTATTGGCTTTATAAAACAAATTTATATCCTAACTAGTGATTTCGGTCACCAGTTATTGGGATATCTCTTTTCAAAACTTCAAGACAAACATATATGTTGCATTAACGGTTTCAGAATTAACATTTCATACGTGTTGATCTTTGCTGAGGTCATAGAAAGTTTACACATGAGTATCAACATTAAGCTTGTTCTATTAAAATTTGAAGACTCTGCTGACCCGGGGCAAGTTATTCCCAAGTGGTTATTCTATGCAAATTTGACTTCATCTATAGATCTATTTCTGAAGACTTATTCATAGTACCATCAATCAGATCCGGTTACATCGAGATTCGGCGAATCTCTCAAAGAGTTTGAAAACAATGGGACGCCATGTTTTCTGTAAAATCCTCTTAGAACGACTTCTTCTCATAACCATGTGACTTGGGGCATCTGATAAGTAAAGATTATCTTATCCATTCACAACAAATTATTCAAATAGCGACTACCATGCAGTCTTCAATACAAATTTTCAGCAGTCTTCATGTCCCCAGTAAATTTTACTTTTGGCGGCTATGACACTTCTCCGATGAATCTTTTCGATGCAAGAAATCTCTAGTTGGTAACCTGAGATTTCTCAATGATCATCTTAACTTCACTTCCCCGATGAAGTGGGTATTCCTTTAATCCTCAATGAATCTCCTTGAACTTCACCTTCCCGATGAAGTGGGCGTATTTCACTCCCCAGTGGACTTTCTACAACGTCAATCTTCACCAATGAGGTGGATATTTATTTTATCCCCTGTGAAACTTCAATTTGGGTATTTCCATCTGCAGTTCTAGCAAGAATCTCTCCCATGAGTGTATATTTATCCATGGTATTTCTCCAGTCATGAGTTTGATCCACTCCTAGTAGATCCTTACTCTCATTTCCAACATGATGATCGAGATCAAGACGTTACATCCCCAAGTAGAATGTTCTCCATTCCCCAAGAGAAGTTTCTGAAGCCCTGAAATAGGATTGTAGTCCCATATTTGGTTCTCCGTTTATCCCCAGTGGTACTTCTATCTTTGAAGATTGGTCAAGATGTTTATCCCGAGATGTTTATTTCATCTCCGGTCGCCTCTTTCTGTTTGTTTTGTCAGCCTAAGCATACGCATAGCATACAAGTAGACAGCATGGCATGTGCATTTGTTTGCATTCTTTGTGTTCATTTTATTATGTCGCCTTGGCTGTAGTTATCCCTAGGTGTTTGGGTGCGTCTTATCCCACCAATTAGATTTGTCAGCCCTAGGCAGAAAAAGCATAATATTTCTGTTTCCCCATGGAGATTTGATCCTCGTGGAAGACGGTTGTTTCAGCATATCCCATTTGAGTTCATACCTCAATGGTCGAGTCTTGCTTAACAGTTTCTCTTCAGATATTTCCTAAATTGAACTTCGGTCCTTGGCAATCACATTGTGGACATCTCCAACTTTTGAGTTTGGATTAAGTGTGCATTTATTTTGCACTCAGTTCCCCAGGAAGGATCTTTATAAGGGTGCATTTCTCCAACAGTGTTATCAGAACTTCTCAACAATGTACATCTGAATTGCAAGCAGCTCTTTATGCGAGCAACTCATCTCAATCAAGTTTTATCTCCACAAGACAGTTTGTCCATCCCCAGTGATTATCAACTTGGTAAATGGAAAGGTTTACATATATTTCTCTTTATTTGAGAATTCACACTTTTTACAACTACGATAAGGATGCTCCTCAGGAATGACTTCCCCAATGAGTCTCATCACACAAGTTTACTTACGTCAGCGACATCTCCCCGAAGAAGTAGAAGAAATTTATCATAATAGTCTCTCTTTATTGGAGAAGGCATGCATTATAATTCAACCGGCTCACATTTTTCTGAAGATCCCCGGTGAAGCTTTACAACCTCCATTACATCTACAAATTACATTTACAGTTCTACAACAACAAATTACATCTACAGATTACATCAACATTTACAATTTACAAAATCCTACAATTTACAAAGTACTACAAATTACAACAATTCTACAATCTACAGAATTTTCAAACATTTCGAGTAGAGACTGAGACCAGCTCATAGCATCACATACTATGACGCTCGGGGAGGTTCTACATTAGAGACTGAGACCACCTCATGGTTCCCATACCATGATGCTCGGGGAAGTTCTACAACTACATCTACATTTACAACTACATCAACATTTACATCAAAGACATCTACAGTCTACAATGACATCTACAGTCTACAACGACAACTACAGTCTACAACGACAATCATTCGAACATCTTATAGTTCCTGGTTAATCTCGGTAGTAGATTCCCAGAAGACCTCGGCAGTAGGTAGTTCCTGGTTAATCTCGGCAGTAGATTACCAGTAGACCTCGGCAGTAGGTAGTCCTATTTCATTTCCTGGTTAATCTCGGCAGTAGATTCCCAGAGGACCTCGGCAGTAGGTAGTTCTATTTCATTTCCTAGTTAATCTCGGCAGTAGATTCTCAGAAGACCTCGGCAGTAGGTAGTTCCTGGTTAATCTCGGCAGTAGATTCCCAGAAGACCTCGGCAGTAGGTAGTCCTATTTCAGTTCCTGGATAATCTCGGCGGTAGATTTCCAGAAGACTTCGTCAGAAGTATGTCTCCAGCAGATTTCAACATAGAATCTCGACAGCAGATTCCTTACAGATTTTAACAGAAAATATTTTGGCAAAAGTACTCTCAATTACATTTACAAGTCTCAGCAGTAGACCTCTCCAAACGATATCTTGAATCAATTACATTTGGACATATACAGTAGATTCCTCAAGAGGATCTTCCTTCCAAGTTCTTCACAACATATTTACAGACACTTTGCGATTGTCAATCTTTCCCCTCGGAGTCTCGTTCTGTTGAGCCTGTCCTTCCTGTGTGCTGTACCTAATTTCTCCCCTATGGCGCCAATTCTCTGCAGGATCCCCTGTTTGTCTTGCATTTTCATATCATTGCATATCATTTGCATCCGGTGGCATCTTAGGACCAAAAATTCGCGCAATGTTTGTATTTAAGTCCCTTCTATCTCATTGAGACGGAGATTTCAATCTCCATATCTCCGGATAGAAGTAACTTAAATAGGGGCATCTGTTGCACCCTAATTTTTGACCTTAAGATCCCACCTCTGTTTTGCATTTTTTTCTTGCTTATTTTATTACGACTAACCAGTTTGCGCAGGTGCGGTAACTCCAAATGTTAACCCTTACGGGAAAGCATTTCAGAACGCGACCTTTAGATTTTAATCCCAACCTGTTCTCGGGTTTTCTATTTTTGTCTTTCTCTCAAAGTTTCTAAGGGGCTCCGATATGCGCTCCAAAGATTTAAGATTTTCTTGTTACTAGTGTTAAGCATGGACATTCGGGGATTACTTGGGTTTTCATAGCAGTTTGCATTTATAAAGTGATAACTTTACGACCGAAGTTTCATTGTACATGGCTCTGGCATCAAAGCCATCATCATCTAAAGGATCATTCAATTTCTCATCAAGTTAAGAGGTTTACTGGACTAAGACCTTATCATAATAAGTATGTACTTTGTGGTTTAAATTAAGGATCAAGATCCAAGAGAAAGACTTGAAGGCTATCTTGCGGGGATTTCTGGAAATTCAAATAATGAATATATTGGTAAAGTTCACTGATATCTTAAGAATCGTAGTGGTCCATGTTCATTCAAGGATTCAATGTCACAAGAGGACTTTGCATACTGCTTTGGGAAAAGAATAAGGCCAATATTGGTTTCATCCTGGACTCATTCAAATCCATTCACAAATTATGAAGTCAGGTGTCTAAGTCTCAATTCGGCCATTGCTCACCAGTTGGATTCAATCTCATAATTGTTACAAAAGTGCCCAAATTCAATTTATTACACAAAAAGTGAAAAGGGTGCATAAGTACATAAAATCTGATCCCTGTTAATTCATCTTTGGGCTCGCGGAACGCATGCCTTCTAAGGCCACCCTCTTTGTTGGATGCCGGAAATCACCAAGACCGTCTAATCTGAACTTCAGCCACGGCTTCCATAACTCGCCTTTTGCCATGTTTTGTTCGTGATATTACCTGAATACGACAGAAAAACAGTTAACATTCGGAATAATAAAATGATTTCAAATCGAGAAGAAACACATCAGAGGCACGCAACGGTTCATCCGCGCGAAATAGTTGGAATAAGTAACGTTCATACATATTCACCGAAGAATTCTTTTCGACAGCACATGCCAAGATGCTTCTTCTACCTGACAAGCTACGAAACCATTACAAGCAAGTGCCGGTATATGCGTAATCAATGATTTTGAGAATTTGAGATTCGAAGAATGCTTAGTAAAGTGAATCACAAGTTTCGACGACCTTTCAGACTCACATCAAAAGATCCCTATTGATAGTCCATATCGCAGCTTCAGTTTCTATCGCGGGCCTTGCGAAAAAACCGTGAACTTCACATGGAAGTATTCACCAGAGTTCTATCCTGCGACACCCTCAGAAATTCCTGCGAAAATAACCAAGTTAGTAGCTTACGTTTGGAATTTAGAACCTGCAAAGTTAAAAACCTGTTAGATCAAAGCACTGCAAGCATGTGTGACCATTGTATCACGTAATAATGTAATAAGGCTGAAAACGTTCGAGTTACGGTGATGTACCAATAGGAATAAGCTGGCAGGCTACATTTACCTCGCCGGTTAAGCAGCAGAAGAGGATTTGTTTTGGAGTAAATTGAAGGAAAGACAAAGTATGTTTTAGTGACCGGTGGAGTCGTTAGCAAACTTTAGAAAGGGGATTACCATGCAGCCCTTGCCAACTAGCAACCTACATAATAAAATTCTGCATCAGCATCATCACCACATATCCAACATTTATACTTACAGTGTGTAAACAGAGCCAGCAGCATTCTTCATGATCACGGTAACACTTAAAGTTTGTCCCATTCAGCGGCAGTAACGGGGAGGTGATTTGATTTACGCACACGCCTTGAACTAACCTGCGACGAAAGAGGACGATCGATTTAGGACTTCCAAACTAAGTCAGAGAAAACAGGAAATACGCAAAGCGATTACAACAATTCGTACCTGTCGGATCCACCCAGAATTCACCGTCGAATAATGACAGAAACAAGCACCAAAGAGTCGACAGGCTTCCTCCCCTAACATCTCTTTTCTAAACTAGGCTGATCCAAGTAGTGAATTGAAACAGTGCGGCTTTGCACGGCATCGAAGAGTTTCGGAATCCATTTTTCGTTTCAAACAAAGGCCAACAGCATCAAGTGTTTGTCTCCAAGCATTTACCGCACCTCACAGCCAAAGCATACCCCTGCCAAATACAAAGGCCATAATTTCATGTTTCAACTTGTTTTCAGATGCAGGCCATTGCAATACATTGAATTATAAAATGAAATCAAAAACTACAAAGAGTTTAACCAAGAGTGCTTATAGCTACCAATTTACAATATTACCAGTTCCAAAACCATCCTACACATGTTGTGCTCATGGCAGCAATCCCCACCTCAGTTACAGCAGCTTGCCAACCTGCCACACACAAAGAAACAAACTCGTTACTAGAAGCCGAAAGCTAGCAAGAATCACTGGAGACTTTGACCTCCAAACACAAGCCAATATGGTAATCCGATGAGAAGAGTCATCATTGGAATCTCAACATAGACGAGAGTCCTAAATTCATCACCCGCAGCTGTGGATGACCTCTCGAGGGTTTGAACCTAGCGCCACAATCTGGATGAAGCTTTAACAATACCGCGAGATGACTCAGTACCGACATAACCCCAGTTCAGTCCCAGACCTCACATCTTGCTTTCGCTTGAAATTACTGTCAACCTTTTTTTGTGCAGAAATGTTCATGCTTCCAAATTTGGTGGGTGGCATCTTCTTGTTCTCCTGCAAAGAATTCATTAAAAAGCGTGCTTAAGCAAAGAGTATTGAGTTCACAGAGAAATACCAAAATCAGACGATTAGAAACTTTCCAAATTAATGTGGACAAGGCCTTAAACTCCTTCCATAACCAGTTCAGAACAACATTTATTCTCTTCCAAAGCAGTCCCGACATACAAAAATGGAAACAAGCTTGTTGTGTTTTCTTCAAGATAAACCTGAAACCGAATTGAGCCACCGTCATCAATCGAGTTATAGTATCTCTAAGAAGAAAAAGCAAAGACAATCAATGCACAGAACAGAGAATTTACAAACTTTCCAAATAATGTCGACAACATGATTAGGCTCTTCTTAATTCCTTTCCGAACATCACAAATCATAAGCATCCAAGCTAATTTAATTTCCTTCTAAAAGCATACAAACGTGTCTGATTGGAAAAGGAAAGGAATTAAGCGCAACCGACACACTCATTAACACCTGGAGGAGACAAGGAAACAGAAAATCCTACCTTAATTTCGTTCCAAAACCTCAGCCATCTAACACTATAAAAACAGTTGAAACTACCTATGACAGGAGAGGAGGTGGCGTTTGGGAGCAACAACATGGCGTTCAACAAAAATCACCACCATATTTCATACACTCGTCGGAGTAGAATCTTGACGAAATCACTTCGCTGACACCTACAAAGGATCGAACAACAACGATAAAACGACATCCGCACAAAAATCTGGACCACAACCGAGAAGCATTCAGAATCCCAAATCAAAACCTAAGAATTTATAAAAGGGGAAAAGTAGGAGGACTTATCCTTTTGAAGGCTCCGCCGCAAATCGCGATCCAAACCCTCACATCTCCGTCCACAAACCACCGTCGGATTCGCACCCAGACCTTCAAAGTCATGCGGTCTCGAACCTCCTTCCGCTCACCCCTCAATCGCCATTGGGAGACCTGCGAAGACCCATTATTCAAATGTGAGATTTTTCTGCTAATGCTTTATGATGTTTCTTTGTTTGATTTTGTGTAGCGAGGCCGTAAAGAGCAAGGAAGCGGAGAAGGTATGATGGAAAAGATGAGAGTTCGATAAGAGATTAAAGAGGAGAAGGAATCAGAAGAAGACAGAGAGATGGAGGAGAAACAAAGTGAAAGGCTGGAAGAAGCAATCGAGAGAAGAAGAAGATGAGAGAGAAGACGTGAATCGCGAAAGGGGAAGGAGGCGGAGAAGAGAAAGGGATTAGATTAGGGTTTCGTGTTTTTTTTTCTTTCTAATTTTTGTTTTGTACTATGATCACATATAGGACACACACACTGGTTATCGATGCACTCTCTCGCACAACCCATCTGATCCCCAACAGATCAGATCGGACAGCCCACACCCGCGTTCCTACGGTAAGCCCTTGTAAAGCCACCACACCAGATCCGCCTTATTAAGTTAAATCCCCGTTAACCACACCATTAAAACTCTAAATCAGCTTTAACTTTTTTTTTATTTAATTAATCCATTAATTTAACTAATCAACTTAATAATTAATCATTTCATCTAATCAGTTCTTTTTATTAAAACAACTAATAAAAACCAAATTTATTTAAATTTCACCCTTTTTACACTTAGTTTGTTTATTTTAAATAACTTTCTTTTAAACTAATTAACACATATTTTAAATTATTCACTTTTTAATCAATTTAACAAAACATTTTATAACATAATAAAAATGTACTTCATTTAATTTTAATATACCCCTTTTACTTAATCTCCCTAATAATAAAAATAAGAAAATTCCTTTTAATAACCAATAACCAACTCATTTAATAATTAATTTATTAGAAAACTTTTTAAGTAATCCGCCCAAAATCAATCCAACATCGTAAAACTCAATTAATCGTGCACGCTTCCACATTCACAATTCACACACCTTAGCGCTTTCATGCGTGTGTATGCTTTTACATTTCCGCAATTTACATTATCCGCAATTTACTATTATCGCATCGCGTTCCGTCCAAAGGAAAACCCTACACATGATTCAACAATCGTGTGTAGTGCACATCATTTGCATCATACTCCCTTACGATCCTTGATCCCGTTCAAGTCGATCTTTAAGATAGATCCTACCCTATAGGAAGGACCTTATCTTTACAACTTAGAACAAACAACATTCAAACACATTAGAGAAAAATGTTAATCATCTTAAGCGAGATAGAATCTCCACCCCACATCAATACAGTCAATATCGTAGGGACTTTGCCTTAAGAGAGATAAAGGTGTACCTCGTTGATCCCTATCCGAGTACGTAAGTCCTTTTCTTAAGACGATGCAAAGACCATTTTCCTACAACCTGTGGCGGTTAAATCTCCCTTAAAATGATAACACATCTCTTCTCCTAAAATCAATCAACCAACTACCCTAAACCCGTAGGAACTTTGACCACAGTCAAAGAATTCCTCATACCCTTTAGGAGAACTACAGATACTCTGATTCCACTCCCGTAAGGATATGTAGGCATAAGATGCGATATCTTATCGAGTATACTTAGATATAAACCACTAGGGTCTCTTATACCTTTAAGCAGATAAACACTTAGCAATAAACAAACATAAAACAAGAGGTTCCTGTAGAGTACTACAGAAACTTAGGATGCTAGTACCTTCCCTAAGTTTAACCAACCCCCGAACCTAAAACTCTCTAGCTTGCATTTGCATTGCATTGTGGGAATTTCGACCTTTATCCCTTCCTTTGGACAAATCAAAGTTCGGTTGCAAAATGAATTAAAGATCCAAACTAATCAATAGTTTGGTATCCGATTTTCACCGTGACAGTTGACAGAGTTGATAAGGGGAAGAAAGTTGTGGTGGAAGAAACTTCTCAAGCTGGTGAGAAGAGTCCTTTGGAGAAGGAAGTGGAGGAGTTCATGAGATTGATAAGAAAAAGTGACTACAAGATAGTTGATCACTTGCAATAGACTCCCTCTAAAATCTCTATTTTGTCGTTGTTGCTATGTTTAGAAGCGCACCAGAATACTTTGTTAAGGATATTGAATACTTCTTACGTGCCGCAAGAGATATCGGTTAACCAACTCGAAGGGGTTGTAGCGCATGTCAATGCAGGAAATGGTCTAGGTTTCACGGACTTAGATTTGACACCAAAGGGCAGGAATCATAATTGTGCGTTGCATATTTCAATTAAATGTCGTGGAGCCGTCCTGTCTCATGTACTGGTAGATACAAGATCGTCTTTGAATGTGCTTCCGAAAAAGGCAATGATGAAATTGGATACTCATGGTATAACGTTTACGCCAAGTGATCCCGTGGTGAGAGCCTTTGACGGTACCAGAAGATCTGTATTTGGAGAGCTGACATTGCCTATTCAGGTGGATCCCAAAGTATTTGATGTGGTATTCTATATTATGGACATTCAGCCTGCCTATAGCTGTTTGTTGGGCCGTCCATGGATTCACTCGACGGGAACGGTAACTTCCACATTGCACCAGAAGCTCAAGTACATGGTGGGTGGCAGCGTTGTCACTGTATGCGGAGAGGGAGATATAATGATCAGTCATTTGTCTTTGTTTAAATATGTTGAGGTGGATGGTGAAATCCATGAGACTCTTTGTCAAGCTTTTGAGACGGTACAGATTAAAGACAAAGTGTCTACTGTAAGCAAAGCGCCCAAAGTGTCCAGGTCATCCTTCAAGGAGGCCCAAGTAGCAGTGCAGGCTGGGGCAGCGCAAGGTTGGGGTCAAGTTCTAGATATACCCCATAAGCAGGATAAGTTTGGTCTAGGATACCGCCCATCTTCTTCGTCATCCTCACAGAGCGCGTCACGCTACAAAGGGCCAGTACAGTTTACCAAAGGCGGGGTTATCTTCGAAAGGGTCAACGTTGTTTCAGAGGAAGACGGAGATAGAGACTATGATATGGACTCGTGGATTAGGCCGTGCATTCCAGGACAAAGCCTCAACAATTGGTCTATCGAGGAATTCATTCAAGTGACGACGGAAGAGTAATACTTTGTTTTTCTGATTATTGTACAACCATATGTTCTACTCGGAGCATAGTGGTTTTTGTCTTCAGGGCCTTATTGTTTATGCTTGCAAAATATTTTTCAATTAATCAAAGGGCATTTTTTCTGCATTCAAATATTGTGGTCCTTGTTTTTCATGTTTTATGTTTAACAATAAAATGGCAATGTGGCTTTGTGCATGTTTTGCATATCATTTTAAGCATTTAACCATTATCATTGTATGATTCACATTGCAGATGACACCGTGCCAGAGACATCTATGACTCACTTCGACTTTGACAATCTGATATTTCAAGCCGAAGAAGAGATTGATGAAGATGAAGACTTACCAGAAGAGCTGGCTAGATTCTTGAAACAGGAAGAAAAGGTTATTCTGCCTCATCAGGAGGAAATCGAGGTTACTAACTTGGGTTCTGAGGAAATTGTGAGGAATGTTCAGATAGGAGCTGCGTTGCAGAGTGACGTCAAGCAAAGATTGGTTGAGATGCTCCGTGAGTATAATGATATCTTTGCTTGGTCATATGAAGACATGCCCGGGCTGGACACAGACATTATGGTTCATCGCTTACCGTTGCGTGAAGAGTGTCCGCCAGTCAAGCAAAAGCTCAGGCGTACGAGACCAGATATGGCTGTGAAAATCAAGGAAGAAGTCTAGAAGCAGTTGGACGCAGGATTTTTAGCCGTTACAACTTACCCTCCGTGGGTTGCTAACATCGTGCCTGTGCCTAAGAAGGACGGTAAGGTACAGATGTGTGTTGATTACAGAGATTTGAATAAGGCGAGCTCGAAATATGATTTCCCGCTCCCCCACATTGACGTATTGGTTGGTAATACTGCTCAATATTCCGTGTTTTCCTTCATGGATGGTTTTTTCGGTTATAACCAAATCAAGATGACACCAGAGGATATGGAGAAAACAACGTTTATCACACCGTGGGGGACTTTCTATTATAAGGTAATTCCTTTTGGGTTGAAAAATGCAGGGGCAACCTATCAGCGAGCTATGGTCACTTTGTTTCATGATATGATTCAACATGAGATCGAGGTCTATGTTGATGACATGATAGCAAAGTCGCAAACGGAGGAAGAACATCTGGTCAATTTTTTGAAGCTGTTTGAGAGGCTCAGGAAATTCAGGTTGAGGTTGAATCCTAACAAGTGTACTTTCGGAGTCAGGTCAGGAAAGCTGCTGGGGTTCATTGTCAGTGAAAAAGGAATCAAGGTCGATCCTGCAAAAATAAAAGCTATTCAAGATATGCCAACGCCGAAAACGGAAAAAGAGGTTCGTGGTTTTTTGGGGAGATTGAACTACATTTCTCGGTTCATATCTCATCTCACAGCCACGTGCAAACCAATGTTCAAATTGCTAAAGAAAGATCATGCGGTCGTCTGGAATGAAAATTGCCAACGGGCATTTGATAAGATAAAAGAATATTTGCAGGAACCTCTGATACTGATACCCCCAGTCACTGGAAGACCTTTAATAATGTATCTTACGGTTCTTGAGAACAGTATGGGTTGTGTTCTCGGTCAACACGAAGAGACCGGAAGAAAAGAGCATGCAATATATTATCTGAGTAAAAAGTTCACAGATTGTGAGACTCGGTACTCGATGTTGGAGAAAACATGTTGCGCACTCACTTGGGCTGCCAAACGTTTAAGACAATATATGCTTAATCATACAACCATGCTGATTTTGAAGATGGATCCGATTAAATATGTATTCAAAAAGCAAGCACTTTCCGGAAGAATTGCCAGGTGGCAGATGGTACTGACAGAGTACGATATTCAATACGTTTCCCAAAAAGCTATCAAAGGGAGTGTTCTGTCAGAGTATCTCTCCGAACAGCCGATCGAAGACTCTCAACCAATGAAATTTGATTTTCCTAATGAAGACATCATGTATCTGAAGATGAAAGATTATGATGAACCGCTGCCTAAAGAAGGTCCTGAGGTTGGCTCCCAGTGGCAGATGATATTTGATGGTGCTGTTAACTCGTATGGTAGTGGAATTGGGGCAATCATCACGACTCCCCATGGTTCTCATATACCATTCACTGCCAGGTTGACATTTCCTTGCACCAACAACGAAGCAGAATATGAAGCGTGCATCATGGGGTTGGAAGAAGCTATTGATCTGAGGATCAAGAACCTAGATGTGTACGATGATTCAGCGCTAGTTGTAAATCAAATCAAAGGAGAATAGGAGACGAGGCAACCCAATCTGATTCCTTACATGTACTATACAAGGAGGCTGTTGCCATTATTTGATCGTGTAGAGTTACATCACGTGCCGAGAGCGGAGAACCAGATGGCAGACGCTCTGTCAACGTTATCCTCAATGTACAAGGTGAACTATTGAAATGATGCTCCAAGAATAGTCATCTCGCGCCTTGACAGGCCGGCGTTTGTATTTGCGATTGAGGAAGCCCCTAATGGCAAGTCGTGGTTTTATGACATCCAGAACTTTCTTAAGAAACAAGAGTATCCGCCAGGGGCGTCGACCCGAGATAAGAAGACTCTGAGAAGGTTGTCTGACAACTTTTATCTGAACCAAGATGGTGTACTCTACAGGAGGAATTATGATTTGGTGTTATTAAGATGCGTGGACGAGAAAGAAGCAAGCTTGCTTATGAAAGAGGTCCACGAAGGAGCCTTTGGTACACATGCCGGTGGGCACGCCATGTCTCGAAAGCTGTTACGAGCAGGGTATTATTGGCTGACGATGGAATCTGATTGTTTCAAATATGTGAAGAAATGCCATAAATGTCAGATATATGCAGACAAGATTCATGTACCTCCGTGTCCTCTGAACGTCATGGCGTCTCCTTGGCCCTTTTCCATGTGGGGCATTGACATGATTGGAAAGATTGAGCCCACCGCATCCAATGGACATCATTTCATTTGTGTTGCCATTGACTACTTTACCAAGTGGGTGGAAGAAGCCTCCTATGCGAATGTCACGAAGCAAGTTGTAGCCAGATTTATCAAAAAGGACATCATCTGTAGATATGGAGTGCCCGAAAGAATCATTACTGATAATGGTTCAAACTTGAATAACAAGATGATGAAGGAACTGTGCTAGAGTTTCAAAATTGAGCATCACAACTCATCGCCCTATCATCCGAAGATGAACGACGTTGTTGAAGAGGCTAACAAAAATATCAAGAAGATAGTGCAAAAGATGGTTGTAACGTATAAAGATTGGCATGAGATGTTGCCCTTCGCTTTGCATAGATATCGTACTACGGTATGCACTTCAACTAGGGCAACTCCTTTCTCACTGGTGTATGGTATGGAAGTTGTCCTACCATTAGAAGTTGAGATTCCTTCTTTGAGAGTTCTGGTCAACGTCAAGCTCGATGAGGCAGAATGGGTAAAGAACAAATTGAATCAGCTTAGCCTAATGGACGAGAAAAGGCTAGCATCTATTACATATGGTCGGTTGTATCAGAGTCGGATGAAGAAAGCTTTCGATAAGAAGGTGCGTCCTCGAAGCTTTCAGACGGGCGATCTTGTGCTGAAAAAGATTCTCCCTCCACAAACAGATCACAGGGGCAAATGGACTCCCAACTATGAAGGTTCATACATCGTGCGAAAGGTCTTCTTTGGAGGAGCCTTGCTGTTATCTACCATGGATGATGAGGATTTTACATCCCCTATGAATGCAGACGCAGTTAAAAAATACTTTTCTTAAAGAGACCCGCTGGAAAGAAAAAGAATATCCAGGCAAAAATGGGGCATCCCGGCGAACCATAAAAAGAATGGGTTCGGGCAAAAGTTAGGGATATAAAGAAAAAAGATGTAAACCCGCAAAGTTGAAAACCTGAAAAGGCGACTTTAGCAAAAATGGGTATCCTGGTGAATTGAAAACCCGCAAGGGCAATTCAAGCAAAAGTTAGGGATTTAAAAAAGCAAACGACTACGGCCTGCGTGTGATCTTCAGAGCTTAGTGGATTGAGGGAGGACCTGAGGGTCATTTATCTGAATCAATCTCTTCTGAAGACGAAGCGTTGGTGAAGCATCGGAGTCATGCGGGTCATAGATGGATCAACTTATGGTGTTCGTCTATGCCATATTGCCGACATTCTGTATATTTTTTGTGCATTTATGTATTTTTTTGCACAACTTCCTCTTTTCAGGGGTTGCATCTGTTGTAAAATCTTGCCTATTTACAGGCCCATCTGTCAATAAACATATATTATTCAGTAATTGTTTGTTTTGCTTTAGCCTTACTGTTTTGTTTGCAAAAAACGCCCGATGTTTTTGATAAACTATGCATACATAAACTTGCAGGCTTTGCCCATAATCGTTAAAACTTTGAGTTATTTGAACAACGTCACGGATGATGACTGAGATAGTTCCTTTGTACATGATATCTTGTCTGTTTGTTCATTTTTGCAGGGTCGTTATCCTTGGGAAAATTCGTCAGAGGTGTATCTCCGGTACGATCACTATTTTCCCCCCAGTTATTGAAGTTTGAACTTCTCCATCCCCGACAGAGTTTTATGCAGGTGGACCAAGCAGTTAAGTGTGTACGCTTATCCTCAGTGTCGCAACTGCGAAAAACAACCGGCGGAAAAACAAAAGAGTCGCCACTTTCGTTATTTATCCCAAAGAGAGGGAAAGGAAACGATCGGAAAAACCTAAAGAAAAAGGGAAAGACAAGGTCATCGCAACCATGTCTGGATTCGGGAGTCGGTTACGCAAGGGGAAGGTATTAGTACCCCTCACTTCTATCGTACTCGACGGGATCCATACATTGTTGTCTATCTAAAAGGGTGTGTTGAAACTATCTAGCTAAAGGCTCAAGGACAAAAGAAAAAGAAAAGAGAAGTGACTCGGCAGAGCATCGCCTTTCTGTGCCTACGTACTCCCTCGTGCAATGAGAAAGTCAAAGCTAACGTAGTTCGACTAACTACGGGTAAAGAAGGGAGGAAGGTTGTTCACCGAGACATCGCGTCTCGTGCCTACATACTTTCATCTGGTATGAAAGATCAGAGCAAACGTAGTTCGGGCTAAAGGGACCACAGGTTGGTTCAAAGGTTTTTAGTCCCGAGTAGGGTTAACAAATAGTTCTAGCAGTTGGTGTATGCAGCTCAACCATGGGAGACTTAGGCGTTACCGTTTGCGATAGAACTAAGAGTTAACGACACTCTTTTTATGAAAAGATTTTATGATTAAGAATCTCGAAGGATGAAAAAGATTTGAAGTGTTTTTGTGTTTTTTAGAGAAGAAGTGTTTTGAATTTGAGTGTTTATAATGTATGTTCTACTAAAGTCTAAAACCTAGGATCGAATGCATTGCATATCGTCCAAAGGACGTATACTAAACACTCTAGGCAATTGAGAGGTGGCCCCTCAATCACCATTTCCCAAGTATAAGGCTCATGGCACAACATTCATTATCCTTATTAAGTATGTTAAGATTGTTTGAAGATGAGAAGAGAAGAAGGCACACTAATGGGAGACTAATCAATCCTAAAAGTTATCATGCAAAGTGGACCTAAAGTTGGGATTCAAAAGGGGACTACCTAATGTTTTCATGCATGGTTAGACACCTAATGTCTATCACAACCTCAAGAGGTTAGATAACTTATGGGGAGTGTTGCACCCTAAAATTTGCTCAACCTACTTCACTTGGTTTATGTTTCAATTGCATTGTCATTTGCATAAAAAAGTCATGTACATAGTCCAATCATTTGCATAGCATAGCATAACAAGCCATCTGACAAGGGATCAAGTGCTATCTTTCATCTCAAGGAATGTATTCAAGAGGCTCTTATCAAGATTCAAGCCTATTCAAATCACCAAGAAAGAAATTGAAGCTTTGGGAAGTTAAAGGCCAAGCAGTGGGTTTCTCTCCTATCTTGAGGGTATGTGAAGATCATCAGAGAAGTTATGGGTTATAAATTAAGGGCATGGAAGACCTAGAGGGTCCTTTTGAAAGTAATACAAGTCATTGGTGTGGTTACAAGAGCTACAGTTGAAGACAGTCAACTAGGGTTTCATTTGGGTCAACCCTAGGTCAAATGCTTGATTGAAGGGCACCAAGGCCTATTTGGAGGATTTGGGATTCATAATTTGATATGTGGATATGGATGTGGTGTTGTGCCAAGGAGAAATCAAAAGAAATCAAGAAGAAGAGAAGTTTCTAAATTAGGGTTTCTGTGTAAAATCCCCTGATTTAGGTCAAACTTCCAAGCAAAGTAATTCAAAATGCAAGTCTCAAATGGATCCTTGGCCAACATTAAACTTGTAGAGTACCTCAATACCTTTAATTTTAGTGGTGGAAGGCATCAAGGAGATTTGTAGAACTCAAGTTATGGTTCTTGCAAGTTACAGGTCATCAGAGGCATCTGAAATTTGTCTGTGAAAGTTACTTGACTTCCAAGCAACGTTTACCCCTTAAGGAGTTTTCAAATGGATTTTTGGCCAACATGAAAGTTGTTCCCCATGATCTTAGCTTTCTAGAAAGGTATGGTATGCCTCAATCTGATTTGTGGAGCTCTACTTATGATCTTGACAAGCCAAGGGCATTTTGGTCATTTGGAGGTTATAAGTCATTTCAAGCATAAGGCCATATCTCCTACTTCCAAGCTTCAAATGGAAAAATCTTCAACATAAAAGTTGCTTAGAATGATGTTTTAAGGCTATTAGGGAGGCCATGAGATGTTGAAAAGGCTCATATCAAAAAGTGATAAAAATGGCCTAAAAATGAGGCATAAGTTAATTCAAGTGAAGTTGAAAATCCTAAATCCCAAGTTATAAATCCAAACCATGTCATGTAATAGGTCATTTTGACTCCAAATGACATTCTAAGAACAATGGTTCAGCCACAATTTTGATTTGAGGCTTGTATCATAGGGTTGCTTTGTAATTTGATTGCTTGCATAATAGGGTACCAAACCAAAACAAGGAAAAGCTTAATAAACAAGGAAGATATGCATTGTATCTCATCCAAAATATCATGTAGGGATAAAATCAAGTTGGTTACAAAGATTACAAGGGTTTTTGCATGAGATGCCATATGAGGAGAAATGAAAAATGCAAAATACCATGACATGAAATCTTCAAATTCTCATTGGATTGATCTAGGAGGTTCTAGACTGTTCTAATCCATTCTATATAACCATTGTGACTTGCATTGATGCAAGGTTGGTGTTGATTGTGGTAGAGAAGAGAGAGTGAAACCATAAAGCTTCCATTGCAAATTACATTGAATCTCTTGATTCTTCTTCATTGCTATCTCATTTTTCTTCACAAACCTTCTCCATAAACATTTCTGAGTGTGTTCATGCTGAGTTGAGGCCCCATTGATGGAGAATTGAAGGTGCTCACATTGAATTTGCAAAGAAGCCATTATCATTGGATCTTGAAGTACAAGCTTGCTACTCCAAATCTTTTGCAAACAGAAGAAGATTCATCATCTAGGGAGCATTCTTGAAGAGTTGCAAGGTCTGAAAGCAAGGGTTTCACCCTCCACCATTTCAAGAAGCCATGTATGCAAAACCATTTCTACACCCTATTCTAGGCATGGCTAGGGTAAATTATTAGTGTAGGATTGTTAGAGACAATTAGGTGATCGTGAATGATGAGTTTGGGAGTGATTGGTGAAGTTCCAACTATGGAGGTCAATTCTTGGATGAGCTAGAACGTGTGATTTAATGAGTGTTAATGCAAGATAGATAGCTGATATTAACTAGGGTAACATGAGGATCATTTTGATACCAAGAATTCTGAGTTTTGTTGAAGTGGAAAACTGATGATATTGTGAGGTTCGTGGAGTTTCCCCATTCGGGTTGCATGATAGAGAGTGTTTCAATGGAAACCAATGCCATGGTTGTGTTCAGCGTGGAAAATAGATTAAGTTTGGGCTTTGAACGAGTGAAATTGGTTGTGAAACAAAGGAGAACGAGCGGGTAGAATTCTGTGCATGGAGGATGTATTTTAATGGAGGTTGTTCAGAAACCCTAGCGCGAGGTTGATGACGAAGTTATTACCGTTGGATGGCGCGTTTGACTGTTGACTGGGAAAGGGATCCTATGACCCACGTTTGATTTAAGTTTTGGAGGGAGTCAGCGCAGCGAAACGCTGCGTTCCATTAAAGAGAAGTTTCTGGGCTTAAGTGGAATTTCTATCCAAACCCCCCCAAGCGAGGCCCAATCACTTTATAACTGAATTTGATTTCTTTTCCCACCGTTGTTTTGTTAATTTCCTCATGATTTTCATTGTTTTTCTGATTGATTGCTGGGCCCAAGGCGCGTTTCTATTCAAACCCCCAAACGCTGGGCCCAAATGGAATTGAACTAGGATATCTTACTAGCTGCACCCCATGATCCATTCTCATATTATTTTTTTTACTCCATTTTATTTCAATTTTAGAAATTGCATATCAAATTGAAAAATGAATATTTTTTAATGGGAATTTTTTCTCCCTTTTCATATTTTTGTCTAGAAAAATATAAAATGAAAACATTTTCCATATCATGCATTTTAATATTTTTTGCATATTTTCTTCTTTAATTGCTTTTTAATTCTTTTTATGTTGATATATGATTTGTAGATTTTAGTTTAGGTAGTTCCCTTAGTTTTTTTAGGTCAATATTTTTAGGTTAATTATATATATGTTTTAGGTTCCCCCTGGATTAATTCCATATTTTTGTGATGATTTTTAGGATAGTTTTGATTAGATGCTATTAGGTTGTATAAAATTAGGGAAAAACTTCAACATAGGTCCACAATAACTTTAGATTTTGGGTTTTTTAGGACAAGTTAGGCTATGGGGCATATATGGGTATTAAGGGTAGGTTTAGTAGATCCCCTAGAAATAATATTAGAATTTTCCCTACTATATTAATATTTTTAGTATATTTTTCAATTGTATGCTTGTTTGGTGTGCCCTTTTGGGGTTTATTTTGTTTGTATGGGCTTATTGGGCTTGCTTGGGGTGTGGGCTCGGTTTGAAGAGCATGATGATGAAGCATATTGAAGACAAAGTTGAAGTTGAAGATCAGAGCTTGATGAAGATGCTAGGCTTGCTTGAAGATTGATTGAAGATCATAGGACCTAGGAGCTAGGTAGAGCTTTAGAGTAGAAATATGATTCATAAACATGGATGGTTTCTGTTGCCTCCATTCTTCTCTATGATTCAAAGTCTCTCTTTGATACTCACCTCCTTCCTTTGGAAGGATTAGTGACAGTATCTAGGAGATAGAACTTTTGAGAGAAACAGTCTGTATTTTGTTAATAGTTTGTATGCCACCTTTGGTGGTTAACTGACTGTTTAACATCCCAAATCATCTTGTGAACTATTACTCATCTAAGAGCTTGCTTTGAAGATTGAAGATGAAGTTCATTGCCTTGAAGACTGATAGAAGAAGGAGCTTGTGCTGTCAGGTTTTGCTGTTTAGAGCTGCTGGTGCTGTTTAGAGCTGTTGATGTATTGTTTGAGTTTCTTGACTGTATTGTTTGATAATTTTCCCCTGGAGGTTGAAGTGAAGTTGTTTCACTTTGCTCATTGTTTTCTAGGTTCGAGGTTGAGTGGGACTCCCTTGCCTCGCTTGTACTGCTGCATCCATGCATTTTACTGCTTTACTGTATATATGCTGTTTCTTTTCCGTTTATTCCCTTAGGATCTCTGTTTCTCTCTGCGCAAGAGAGAAATATGACAGACATTAGGCTTTCATCCATGCATGACAACATTAGGGTAGATTTTGATTCCCTTTTTAAACCATAGGTTTTAGAGTTGCTGTCTCTTCTTTCTCAAAACAATCAGAAAAACACAATAAACATTTCAAACACAATAAAAAACAGTTCTTGCGTAAAAGACTGTAAACCAATCAAAAAACGTCATTTTTGTCCGCTTGGACCCATAATCAGAAAAACCTTTTTCAGAAGGATAAAAAAACAATCAAGACAGACTTGTGTCGTACGTGGCCCAAACTACGTTTGCTCTGATCTTTCATGTTGTATGAAAGTACGTAGGCATAGGATGCGATATCCTAGCGAGCAACCTTCCCCTCCTTTCCAGTAGGTAGGCGAACTACGTTGACTCTGATTTCTCGTTTCAGACGGGAATACGTAGGCATAAAGTGCGATACTTTGCCGAGTCAGTTTATTTTCTTTTAACCCCAGACCTGTAGAGTAGATAGAATAAAAATCCGTACCAGAAAACAAGCGTGGATCCCATCGAGTACGATGGACGTGAGGGGTTCTAATACCTTCCCCTTGCGTAACCGACTACCGAATCCAGGATTTTGTTGCGATGACCATTCCTTTCCCGTCTTTGCGGTAGGTTTACTTCGAGCGTTTCCTTTCCCTCCTTTGGGATAAATAACGCACGGTGGCGACTCTTCTGTTCAGCCGGCGCCGATTTTCGCAGTAGCGACAGCTGGCGACTCTGCTGGGGACTCCAACGGTTCCCTATGCGAGTCAATCCTAGCGCTTGTTTTCCCGTCGAGGATTTTGTATGGATTTACTTTTTCTGTATTTTACATTCAGCATTATATTTCTGTTATTATTGCTGTGGGTATGAGGGGGTTCTATGATTGAGAGATAAGCCGGACCTGGGCTTGGGTGCACCTAGAATTAGAGTGGAAATTAGTGGGCGCGTGCTTGCTTTGCAGGCACTAGTGTCTCATGAAATCCACGCTCGGACGAGGTTCTTCTGGTTGACTTCTTTTTCAACCCTTTGGGTTGAGGGGGTTGTTGGTTAGTTGGATTGTCGACTCCGGGGACCGATCATTTGGAAGTTGGCTTAGTGAGGCCTCTTCAGGACACGATGATGCCACACCTTCTGGGTATCGTATCATCCGTCTTGAAAGTCTGTGACGCCAACGACCGCATAGGATGCCATACCTTGTGTCAGTTATTAGGACACCTACCTGTGAGAGGGGTTGGGCATGCAGGTAACTTGACCTCCAGAATACCGGTTATCTTGATTGAGATTCAGGGGTGTGATATCTGAGGATGGTATTATTGGGTCTGTCAAAGACCAGGTTGGAGCATCGTGGATGATATTGAGCAATTTGAGGGTCTGTTTGAGGCCAGTATTGTGGATTGAATTTCTCAGCCAGGGGCTTGTGATCCCTTGTTGCATTGCTTGCATATTGCATTGTTTGCATCATCATGTGCATATCATTAACGTGTGTCTGTGCTGCAGGTGCATTTTCATACTTCCCGATTCTAGTGCTCCGGACTTCCATCTGTCATCATGAGTATTTTGAGGAAGACTGTCACACACAAGTTGCCTACTCCCGATGTTTCTTCTCTACTTGGTTTGATATCCCTAGCTGATGATGAGGTGAAGAGAAGCTTCAGGAAGAGTTATGGGAAACTACTCAGGCTGGTCTATAAACCATCCATGCATGAGCGAGACGGATTGTATGCGCTGATGCAGTTCTATGATCCCCCGCTGAGGTGTTTTACTTTCCCTGACTTCATTCTGGCTCCGACCATGGAGGAATATGCTGAGATCTTGGAGTTGACTATTCAGAACAAGGTGCCCTTCATTCATATAGGTGTTGAGCCCAAGCTGGAGGATTTGGCTTTTGCTTTGCACTTAGACCCCTCAGAATTGCTGTTAACCTCGTGGAATGGAGTTTCTGATTTTTCTCTCAAGTTCTTAGTTGGGAAAGCACAAGAGTACGCCAAGAGTGGTTGTTGGGTTGTGTTTAATGCTATCCTTGCTTTGTGTATCTATGGCATTGTGATGTTCCCTAATATGCCTGACTTCGTTGATTTGGACGCATTCTATATCTTTGCTTCAGGCAATCCTGTGCCCACCCTGATTGGAGACTTCTATCACTCACTGCATTATAAGAATGAGAATAGGAGGGGCAAGAACGTCTCTTGTTGTGTGCCTTTGCTGTATATGTGGTTTGAGAGTCATCTGCCCAAGAAGGGTATCTTTGCTGAATCTGCAGATACGGTGGATTGGTCTGAGCATTTGATGGGACTTTCTTCAGAAGAGGTTGGCTGGTTTGACAGAGCTTTATTGGGATCTGAGATTATCTACAGTTGCGCCGGATATCCTAATGTTCCTCTGATTGGGAGGAAAGGGTGCATTAATTACAATCCATCATTGTTGATCAGACAATTCGGGTATGCCCTGAAAAGCCCGCCAAAGGAGGAAGAAATACAGGAATCTCTGTATTTCACCGGTGACTTGAGTGGGGAATTATTGGCCAAGCTTCAGCACGCTTGGAATCATATCTGCAGAAGAGGGAAACCATTGCTAGGCAAGAATGATTGTCAGGCCTATATGCCATACAAGGTGTGGATCCAGGAGAGGGTAAGACAGGTACAGATGCCTTTTCCAGCAGTATCACGTCCTGTTCCCATTCCAGTGGAAGAACCCACTACTGTAGCCATTGAGGTCTATGAGCGGGTCGTGAAAGAAAGAGAGGACTTGATAAAGATCAATGAAGAGTTAGAAAAGGAATTGGCTCAGATGCGTAGTGAGAAGAACAAGGTTGTGCATTCTTTCCAACAGCAAACTGAGTTAGTAAACAGGCTAGGTGCTGAACTGACCGAAGAGAAGAAGAAGCGTGAACGCCTGGGGAAAGAATTCAGAAGCTCTCATGATATGTTGGAGTCCAAGAAGAAGGCACTCGATGCCGCCCACCGGGAAATCTCTTCTTGCAACAAAACGTGGAATGCTACGCTAACCAACAACAAAAAGAGGGAAGACAAATTGAAGCAGCAAATTTCTGAACTCGAAGATCAGTTGAAGGCTAGCGATAAAAAGTATGAAGAGGAGGTGATGGCAAGATATAGTCTTCAGAACTCATTGAACAAGGCCATCGAGTGCAAGAAAGAGGCTGTCTCTCAGAAACGGAAGCTAGAGGATCGCTTCGGAGAAGGGGCACGGGAGGAATCTGCTGGTGATTTACGACGTGTTCTCAAGCGAAGAGATCTACTTGTTGAGGGTTTGCTTACCCGACCAAGTCATCCAGAGACTAAGAGGTTATTAGAGGAGTACCAGGCGTATGGGCACACTTGACTATTTCATGTATTAATGTGTATGCTTTATTTGCATTGTGCTGGCCATCACCAGGGTTGTTGGTTGAGGTCATGCCTTCTTATTGTACGCTCATTGATATTGTATTCCTGACTTGATGGGTTTCTCTGCAATGTATGAGGTGTTTTCTATGATTCGGCTCCGAACTTCGTATTGCTGTCATTGTCACCACACTGACACATTCACACTAGAATTGGGGAGTGATATTCCCTAATGCACAGACACATGTCGCATTTGCATTCACATTCATATGGCATTACAGGTGATTATTGAATTGTATCTCATTTCCTGCACCGTACAGGTCTTTTCAGGATTGAAAGTCAACGCCCGCACCGATACTCTACTCGTACCAACTGCAGAAGAGTTATGGATCAGATGCAGAATGAAATGCAGGACATGCGTGAGAAGCTGGCGCTATTCATGCAGACAATGGAGACCATTGTGAAAGGCCAGGAAAACTTGCAGGCTTTGGTGCAACCTTTGCTGATGAGAAATGCTGGGCACGGAAATGAAGACCATAATTTTGTGCGTGTTGACACCATCCACGGGGATGGTACTCCTACACCAGTAGCCCCACCTGTGGTGAACATACCTGCTGTGAATGCGAACAATGACGCTGGCGTCGGGAACGGTAATGCAGGAATCGGTAACGAGACTGTCGTCAACAACGTTGGGTTCGGAGATGCCAACCTGGGTGGTGATAATATTGGAGGTAATGGCTTCGGTAACAACGAATTTGGCTTTAACGACCAGGGGTTTGATCATGCTGGGAAGTACGGCTTCAACGCTCAGGGCTTCAGACAGGATGGATTTGGTAATACCAATCAGGGTTATGGCGAATTCGGTAATGGAAATGGTGCTGGAATGATGTCTTTTGGACCTGCCGGAGTCGCTCCAGGGTATGGTAACAGGGGGCGGGGCCCTGTAATGAATCAGACTAGATTTGGTCGTAACAACGGGAATGATGGATACGGAAACGGGAATGGTAATTGGATAGAAGATCAGCAAGAAGATGCTTTCTCTGGTGGAGGTTTTGAAGGTCCTATAGATGACTCTCAGAGAATCAAGATGCTCGAGGAGCAGATGAAAGGCGTTGTGAATCAAAGTGCTGTTGGTTTAGATATGACCACAATGGGTCTGGTTCCTGGCCTGAGGGTACCGCTAAAGTTTAAAGCTCCCACATTCGACAAATATAAGGGTGATACCTGTCCAAAGGTGCATGTGCAATCATACTATAGAAGGATGTCGGCTTATTCAAACGATGAGAGGATGCTGATGCATTTCTTTCAAGACAGCTTGTCTGGTCCTTCCCTTGAATGGTACATGGGATTGGAGCCTACTCAGGTAAAAACTTGGAAGCAGCTGGCTGAAGCGTTTGTGGCTCATTATAAGTACAATAATGACTTGGCACCCAACCGGGTCCAATTACAGGGGTTGTCCCAGAAGAAAGACGAGAGCTTCAAAGAATATGGGCAGAGGTGGCGCGACATGGCTGCACGAGTTCATCCTCCTTTGGACGACAAAGAAATGAATGATATGTTCATAGGAACATTTACTGGTGTGTTTTATGATAAGCTGTTTCATACTTCCTTGGGCAGTTTCTCGGACCTAATCTTGATGGGTGAGAAAATTGAAAGCAATATTAAAATGGGGAGATTCCAAGCTAAGGAATCTACTTCAGCTGGCAGTAACAGAAGAGCTTTCGGTGGTCGCCGTCAAGGTGATGCAAGTGCAGTATTCGGGGGCCGAGGCCGAGGCTGGGGCAGAGGGCGGAATCAGTACAATCATCCGCAACAGGTGGCAAGTGTCACAATTCCATTTCATCAACAACCAATACCACTACAGCAGATACCACCACAACAACAACAGCCATAACAAGGGTTACATCCTGCCCAACGCAGAATTCAGGGGGGCAAACCAAGGAGGGTGTTTGAAATGCCTCCTTCAACGTATGCAGAATTGCTACAGACATTATTGGGTTTGAACTTGGTGGAAAAGAGGACTATGACGCCAATAACGGGCACTCCTCCGTTCGGTTTTGATGTGAACAAGCACTGTGAATTCCACACCGCAGCTCCTGGCCATGACATAGAGAATTGCCACGCGTTCAAGCATGTGGTGCAAGATCTGTTGGATAGCAAGGCCATAAATTTTGGACAAGCAGGTCCGAACATAGTACAACAGCCCATGCCCAACCATGGGGCAAATGCTATTTTAACTGAGGAGGGTCTGAACTTGATCATGAATGTTGATGAATTAAAGACACCGTTGTGTGAGATAAAGAGCAGGTTATTGAAAGGAGGTGTGTATCCGGGCTGCGATGAGTTTTGCCTAGAGTGTTGGACCCAAGCTGGGGGTTGTGCTGAATTGAAGAAGGGTATTCAGACCTTGATAGATGAAGGCACGTTACAATTCAAAATAACGGCAGTTGAGGAACCTGCAGAGGTAGTAATTGATGAGCAAAGTGATGTAGCTACCGTGACAATCCCCCGAAAAACAATAACTATAACAGCGCCAGCCAGGCGACCGCCGATCACTATCACCAAGGCAGAACCAACCCCTTATGAGAGCACTAAGGCAGTACCCTGGACTTATGGGTTGGAAGCATACTGTGATGGGGTGAAAATTGATATTAGTAAACAACCAGTTGAGGTTGTAGACAATGTCGTCGGAACCGGAGGGATGATGAGAAGTGGGAGAATTTTTATATCGCCTGAGGTAGAGGCTGAACGATTGGCGAAAGGAAAAGGAAAAATGAATGAGGATGTCCCTGTGCAGAGGAACGAAAAAGAAACGTCACTAAAAGATGTAGAAGAGTTTATGCGCCTTATTCGTAAGAGTGACTATAAGATTGTTGAGCACCTTCAACAGACGCCATCGAAGATATCCATATTGTCATTGTTATTGTGTTCTGAAGCTCATAGGAATGCACTGTTGAAAATTTTGGACACGTCGTTTGTACCCCAAGATGTTTCTGTGAATCAGTTGGAGGGGGTGTTGGCGCACGTGAACGCAGGCCATAGCTTGGGATTTACGGACTTTGATTTGACCCCGAGGGGGAGAGAGCATAACATGGCATTGCACGTCTCAGTTGAGTGTAGGGGCTCAATCATGTCCCACGTACTAGTAGATACCGGATCTTCCTTGAACGTGCTGCCAAAGAAAGCAATGATGAAATTCGACATCAGGGGAATCATTTGTACGCCTAGTGACTTGGTGGTCAGGGCATTTGATGGTACACGAAGGTCAGTCTTTGGATCTATAAAGTTACCTCTCCAGGTGGGGCCTGAGATTTTCGAAACTGAATTTTACATTATGGACATCCAGCCAGCATACAGCTGTCTTCTCGGACGACCATGGATCCATGGTGCTGAGGCAGTCACATCTACCTTGCACCAAAAGCTGAAATACATGGTAGGGGACAGTGTGGTCATGGTCTGTGGAGAAGAAGATATATTGGTCAGCCATCTGTCATCATTCAAGTACGTAGAAGTCGACGGCGAGATTCATGAAACACCCTGTCAAGCCTTTGAAGGGTTGCGCATCAAAGACAAAGTTCCAGGGCCGAGTAAAGCGTCAGAGGTGACCGTCTCGTCATACAAGGAGGCTCAGGCTCTAGTGAAGACTGGTGAGACAAAAGGCTGGGGCAAGGTTCTGGATATCCCCGTGAAGATGGACAGATTTGGGCTGGGATATCAACCATCGTCATCAATGCCTGCTGCAGGGGCACCCCGTTTCAAAGGACCAATAACAATCACGGCTAGTGGAGTGTATCACGAGGCTATCAACGCTGTTTCAGATTCCGAAGAAGGAGACAGTGACTGCGATATGGACGCCTGGATTCAGCCGAGCGTGCCAGGACAAGGATTATGCAATTGGTCTATTCAGGATATTGTTCCTGTGACTACCAAACAGTAATACTTTGTTTTCTTAATTGTTGAACAATCCGGTGTCTTACCCGGGGCATCGTGATTTTGCTTAGGGTCGTGCTGTTATGTACATTGCATTGTTTAATCATTAAATAAAAGGCATTTTTTCATGTACAAATATTGTGATCTCTGTTTTTCCTGTTTTTGTGTTTTACAATAAAATGGCAACGTGGTTATTTGCTTTATACACATTTTGAAGCATTTAACCATTCCTTTTGCAGGATAATATTTTCAGATGACATCATTGAACCGCCTATGACTCATTTCGACTTTGAGCACCCGGTATTTCAGGCCGAAGAAGAGATTGTTGAAGATGGCGACGTTCCAGAAGAGTTGTCTTGGTTGGTAAAGCAAGAAGAACGAATCATTCTGCCTCATGAGGAGGTCATGGAAATTGTTAACCTGGGGTTGGAAGGGGTTGAAAGGAACATCCGTATAGGAGCCGCGCTGCAGAGCGACGTCAAACGAAGACTGGTTGAAATGCTCAGAGAGTATAGTGATGTGTTCGCTTGGTCGTACGAAGACATGCCTGGGCTAGATACGGATATGGTTGTGCACCGTCTGCCGCTAAAAGAAGAATGCCCGCCGGTTAAGCAGAAGCTTCGCAGAACTAGGCCTGATATGGCAGTGAAAATTAAGGAGGAGGTCCAAAAGCAGTGGGATGCTGGTTTCCTAGCTGTTACAAAATATCCCTCATGGGTCGCTAATATTGTACCAGTGCCTAAGAAAGACGGTAAAGTGAGAATGTGCGTAGATTACCGTGATCTGAACAAAGCGAGCCCGAAAGATAATTTCCCACTTCCTCACATCGATGTGCTGGTTGACAACACTGCTCAATTCTCCGTATTCTCCTTCATGGATGGCTTCTCGGGCTACAATCAGATTAAAATGGCGCCAGAAGACATGGAGAAGACTACCTTCATCACACCTTGGGGAACATTTTGCTACAAAGTGATGCCCTTCGGATTAAAGAATGTTGGGGCAACGTATCAGCGTGCAATGACGACTCTTTTTCATGACATGATGCATAAGGAGATCGAGGTTTATGTCGATGATAGGATTGCCAAATCCCAGACGGAGGAAGAGCATTTGGTGAATTTTCTGAAGCTGTTCAAGAGGCTTAGGAAGTTCAGGCTGAGACTGAACCCTAACAAGTGCACCTTCGGGGTAAGGTCGGGTAAACTGCTGGGGTTTATTGTGAGCGAAAAAGGAATAGAGGTTGATCCTGCAAAAATAAAAGCAATACAAGAGATGCCGACGCCTAAAACAGAGAAAGAGGTGCGCGGGTTTCTAGGGAAGATGAACTACATCGCTCGGTTCATATCTCACCTAACAGCTACGTGTGAGCCGTTATTCAAGATGTTGAAAAAAGACCAGGCTGTAACATGGAATGAAAATTGTCAAAAGCCGTTCGATAAAATAAAATAGTATTTGCAGGAGCCTCCTATTTTGATACCTCCAATGGCAGGGAGACCCTTGATTATGTATTTGACGGTTCTTGAGGGAAGTATGGGTTGTGTTCTCGGTCAACACGACGAGACAGGAAGAAAAGAGCATGCAATATACTACTTGAGTAAGAAGTTTACCAAATGTTAATCTCGATATTCAATGCTCGAAAAAACTTGTTGCGCGCTAGCCTGGGCCGCCAAGCGTTTGAGGCAATACATGCTGAATCATACAACCATTCTCATCTCGAAGATGGATCCTATCAAATACGTATTCGAAAAGCAGGCATTATCAGGGAGAATTGCCCGTTGGCAGATGGTTTTGACCGAATACGACATCCAGTATGTCTCACAGAAGGCTATAAAGGGGAGTGTATTATCTGAGTACTTGGCAGAGCAGCCTATTGAGGACTACCAATCGATGAGGATTGATTTTCCTGACGAGGATATCATGTACCTAAAGATGAAAGATTGTGAAGAACCGTTGCCAGACGAAGGACCAGAATTGGGTTCCAAATGGAAGTTGATCTTTGACGGAGCTGTAAACTCCTATGGTAGCGGAATAGGGGCAATCATCACTACTCCACATGGGTCACACATCCCATTTACCGCTCGATTGACCTTTCCAGTTACCAATAACGAAGCCGAATACGAAGCTTGTATCATGGGGCTTGAAGAAGCCATTGATTTGCGAATCAAAAATCTGGATGTATACGGAGACTCAGCTCTGGTGGTGAATCAAATAAAAGGAGAATGGGAGACACGTCAGCCTAATTTGATACCATACATGAATTACGCGAGGAGATTGTTGCCCTTCTTCGACAAGGTTGAGTTGCATCATGTACCGCGAGCAGAGAATCAGATGGCTGACGCCCTGGCCACATTGTCTTCCATGTATAAAGTCAACTTCTGGAATGAGGCTCCCAGAATTGTTATCTCTCGGCTTGACAGACCCGCCTTCGTATTTGCCATTGATGAAGCATCTGACGATAAACCCTGGTATTTTGATATCCATAATTTCCTGAAAAACAAAGAATATTCGGCTGGGGCATCCAGTCACGATCAGAAGACTCTCAGGAGATTGGTGGGTAATTTCTATCTGAATCCAGACGGTGTCCTATACAAGAGAAATCACGACTTGGTGCTACTACGTTGTGTAGACGAGAAAGAGGCGAAGTTGCTCATGGAGGAAATACATGAGGGTACATTTGGTACGCATGCTAGTGGGCATGCCATGACGAGGAAGCTGCTGCGGGCAGGTTATTACTGGTTAACTATGGAAACCGATTGTTTCAAGTTTGCGAAGAAGTGTCATAAGTGCCAGATCTATGCAGATAAGATCCATGTGCCTCCGAGTCCTCTGAACGTGATGTCGTCAACGTGGCCATTCTCAATGTGGGGGATCGACATGATTGGAAAGATCGAGCCGACGGCATCTAACGGACACCGGTTCATTTTGGTAGCAATCGATTATTTTACCAAATGGGTGGAAGCGGCATCCTATGCAAATGTGACCAAGCAGGTGGTAGCCAAGTTTATCAAGCGAGATATCATTTGCAGATATGGAATCCCCGAGCGGATAATTACCGACAACGGTTCGAACTTAAATAACAAAATGATGAAGGAGCTGTGTCAGAGTTTTAAGATCGAGCATCACAACTCTTCTCCTTATCGACCCAAGATGAATGGCGTTGTTAAAGCGGCCAATAAGAACATAAAGAAGATTGTTTAGAAGATGGTGGTGACCTATAAGGACTGGCATGAGATGCTACCTTTTGCTTTGCACGGTTATCGTACGACGGTACGCACATCAACCGGGGCAACCCCGTTCTCGTTGGTATATGGAATGGAAGCAGTGTTACCACTGGAAGTTGAGATTCCTTCCCTGAGAGTATTACGAGATGTCCAACTGGACGAGGCAGAATGGGTGAAAGACAGGTTGAACCAGCTGAGTTTAATAGATGAGAAGAGGTTAGCTTCTCTAGCATATGGTCGTTTGTACTAGAGCCGAATGAAGAAAGCGTATGATAAGAAGATACATCCTCGGAGCTTTCAGATGGGCGACCTTGTGCTAAAGAGGATTCTCCCGCCGCAGGCAGATCACAGGGGCAAGTGGACCCCCAACTATGAAGGGCCATACGTTGTCAGAAAAGTCTTTTCAGGAGGAGCTTTGTTGTTGTCCACCATGGACGATGAGGACTTTACGTCGCCTGTGAATTTGGACGCAGTTAAAAAATACTTTGCTTGAAATTGACCCGCTGGACAGAAAAAAGAGAGTCCAGGCAAAAATGGGGCATCCTGGCGAACCAAAAACAGAATGAAAGGTTCGGGCAAAAATTAGGGATAAAGCTAAAAAAAATGTACACCCGCGAAGTTGAAAACCTACACTGGCCGGCTTCGGCAAAAAAGGGTATCCCGGTGAGCTGAAAACCCGCAAAGGGCGGTTCACGCAAAAGTTAGGGATTTGAAAAGCAAATGACTGCGGTCCGAATTTGATACTGCGGTGCACATTGGTGCGGGAGAATATACCTGAGGGGTCGATTATCAGATACAATCTCTTCGGAAGTGTGAATACCGGGAAAGCGCTAGAGTCAGGCGAGTCATAGGAGGATCAGCTCATGATGTTCGTCTGCATCACGTTGCCGACATGGGTGCAAATTTGATTTGACATTGTATCTATGCTTCTTGTGCATACTTGTATATTTGTTGTGCGTAGCTTCCTCTTTTCAGGAGTTACATCCCGTGTACAAAACTCTGCCCATTCAGGGGCCCAATCAATAAAACATGTTATTCAGTACTTGATGCTTGTTCTTTACTGTTTTGTACATGACAAACGCCAATGTTTGATAAAACTAGCAAGTGTATAACATCGCTGGCCCTTGCCAATAATTGCTAAAACTTTGAATTGACTGAAAATGATGTCACTAACGCAAACCTGAATAGATTTGGTTGCATAGACTTGTCTTGTCTCGTTTGTGGTGTTGCAGGGTTCTTGATCATACAAAGTGGATGATCCGAAGATTGCAGTACTAACCAGAAGCTCGTAACGGAAAGGCTGATCGTTACGTGTAGTGAATCCCCATGCAGGTCGCGCTTCTGAGATGACAATGTTCCTTACCAAAGAAGGATCAAATTCCCCAGCTAGTCGCAGCTTATCCGAAGGATATTCTCCAGCAGGGTCGTTTACCCTCAACAGAATTGACGATTCCAAGATCGAAGGCTGTATTCAAACAGTGTGGTGTCCCCCAAAAGGATCCCCCATCCCGAGCAGAGTGGTTTAGCCTCAGAAGATTAATATTTCCAACTTGTGTGAGCTGTACCCAGACAGTTTACTCTTCCCATTAGAGATTCCCTTCCCAGTAGGGTCATTTATTCTCCCCAATGGAGTCAGTTGATTTTCCCCAAGAGAGTCGTTTCGTCCTCAGCGGAGTTCTCTTTTTCAGCAAGTGTTTTCTTTCCTCCCAGTGGAAATCGAAGGTTAAAACTCTTCCCGACAGAGTTGGTTGTGTGTCCTGGCATTTATTTTGCCGGAATACCGTGTGATACCCGTTCACTCCCCAGCAGGGTGATATTTGTCCTCGACGACCAAGATTGAGGAAGCAAGCTTGTTAGAGGTATCCCAGCAGTTCGAGCCTGCATTTGCATCGGCATATAGTGTCATATTTGCATCCACCGAATAAAAAACGCGTAGCATTTCCATGTCGAATGGAGCATTACGCCATTGTCAAACATATGCATTTTGAAACATAAGCCAGGTTGGTTAACCGTTTGTTTTCAAGTGTTGTTTCCCTTGCAGGTGGAGGGAGTTCTTGCTCAAATTAATTACCAAACATTCAAGATCTCGGCGTGAGACATTCAATGATAATTTCAGTTTTGGCATTATTCCCCACAGAGTTGCTTGGTTAAGTTTCTCTTACCCCTCCAGCGGAGTATTTCTTCAAGGTTGTTGTTAGGTTGTTATCAAAAAAAGATTTCGTGAATCGATTTTTGGAAGTTGCCGCCTATGATAAAATAGGTGTCTGGCAGTGTGGATTCAGAAAATCCCCAGTAGAGTCCTTCTCAGATTTGCTGCCATGTCAGCACTGAAAATTGGAAGACTAGACTCATATTGTGTTACCCATATGATTGATGGAGCTAGCTGCTGCAAAGATAGGCAGAGAAGCTGTATCAGAGTTATTTCCCGCAGTGGTGGCAGAGTTATTTGCCCGTAGTGGTGACGGAGTTATTTGCCCGTAGTGGTGACGGAGTTATTTCCCGTACTGGTGACGGAGTTATTTCCCGTAGTGGTGACGGAGTTATTTGCCTGTAGTAGTGACGGAGTTATTTTCCCGTAGTGGTGACGGAGTTATTTGCCCGTAGTGGTGACAGAGTTATTTCCCGTAGTGGTGACGGATTTATTTGCCCGTAGTGGTGACGGAGTTATTTCCCGTAGTGGTGACGGAGTTATTTCCCGTAGTGGTGACGAAGTTATTTGCCCGTAGTGGTGACGGAGTTATTTCCCGTAGTGGTGACGGAGTTATTTCCCATAGTGATGGCGGAGTTATTTGCCCGTAGTGGTGGCAGAGTTATTTCCCGTAGCGATGACGGTGTTATTTTTCTGTAATGGTGACAGAGGTATTACCCGTAGCGATGGCGGTGTTCATTTTCCTGTAGTGATGACAAAGTTATTACCCGTAGTGATGGCGGTGTTATTTTCCCGTAGTGGTGGCAGAGTGATTTCCCGTAGTGGTGATGGAGTTATTTCCCGTAGTGGTGACGGAGTTATTTGCCCGTAGTGGTGACGGAGTTATTTCCCGTAGTGGTGACGGAGTTATTTCCAGTAGTGATGGCGGAGTTATTTTCCCGTAGTGGTGGCGGAGTTATTTTCCCGTAGTGGTGGCAGAGTTATTTCCCGTAGCGATGGCGGTGTTATTTTTCTGTAATGGTGACAGAGGTATTACCCGTAGCGATGGCGGTGTTCATTTTCCCGTAGTGATGACAAAGTTATTACCCGTAGTGATGGCGGTGTTATTTTCCCGTAGTGGTGGCGGAGTGATTTCCCGTAGTGATGGCGGTGTTATTTTCCCGTAGTGGTGGCGGAGTTATTACCCGTAGTGATGTCGGTGTTATTTACCCGTAGCGATGGCGGTGTTATTTTCCCAGATTATTTCCCGTAGTGGTGGCGGAGTGATTTCCCGTAGTGATGGCGGGGTTATTGTCCTGTATCGTTGGCAGGGTCATGTTTTGTTAACAGAAGTACTTCCCCAGTGAAGTCGTCCAGGTTATTCATATATTGACAAGTAGGATGTTGCACAGATGGGTAGTGTTGAAATCAGAGTTGTAGATAGTGTTCCCCAAGTAGTGGTGCAGTTTATTTCGCAATCTATTTTTGCAGTTGGAAAATTTTCGGGTTCTTAGTATTCAACGGTCTCGTACCTCGAATGTTTGAAGGCCGTTCGCTCTTCACCCAGTCGGGTCCAAGTCGTTTGAATAGGGGTAACTGTTGCACCCTAAAATTTGCTCAACCTACTTCACTTGGTTTATGTTTCAATTGCATTGTCATTTGCATAAAAAAGTCATGTACATAGTCTAATCATTTGCATAACATAGCATAACAAGCCATCTGACAAGGGATCAAGTGCTATCTTTCATCTCAAGGAATGTATTCAAGAGGCTCTTATCAAGATTCAAGCCTATTCAAATCACCAAGAAAGAAATTGAAGCTTTGGGAAGTTAAAGGCCAAGCAGTGGGTTTCTCTCCTATCTTGAGGGTATGTGAAGATCATCAGAGAAGTTATGGGTTATGAATTAAGGGCATGGAAGACCTAGAGGGTCCTTTTGAAAGTAAGACAAGTCATTGGTATGGTTACAAGAGCTACAGTTGAAGACAGTCAACTAGGGTTTCATCTGGGTCATCCCTAGGTCAACCCTAGGTCAAATGCTTGATTGAAGGGCATCAAGGCCTATTTGGAGGATGTGGGATTCATCATTTGATATGTGGATATGGATGTGGTGTTGTGCCAAGGAGAAATCAAAAGAAATCAAGAAGAAGAGAAGTTTCTAAATTAGGGTTTTTGTGTAAAATCCCCTGATTTAGGTCAAACTTCCAAGCAAAGTAATTCAAAATGCAAGTCTCAAATGGATCCTTGGCCAACATTAAACTTGTAGAGTACCTCAAGACCTTTAATTTGAGTGGTGGAAGGAATCAAGGAGATTTGTAGAACTCAAGTTATGGTTCTTGCAAGTTACAGGTCATCAGAGGCATTTGAAATTTGTCTGTGAAAGTTACTTGACTTCCAAGCAACGTTTATCCCTTAAGGAATTTTCAAATGGATTTTTGGCCAACATGAAAGTTTTTCCCCATGATCTTAGCTTTCTAGAAAGGTATGGTATGCCTCAATCTGATTTGTGGAGCTCTACTTATGATCTTGACAAGACAAGGGTATTTTGGTCATTTGGAGGTTATAAGTCATTTCAAGCATAAGGCAATATCTCCTACTTCCAAGCTTCAAATGGAAAAATCTTCAACATAAAAGTTGCTTAGAATGATGTTTTAAGGCTAGTAGGGAGGTCATGAGATGTTGAAAAGGCTCGTATCAAAAAGTGATAAAAATGGCCTAAAAATGAGGCATAAGTTAATTCAAGTGAAGTTGAAAATCTTAAATCCCAAGTTATAAATCCAAACCATGTCATGTAATAGGTCATTTTGACTCCAAATGACATTCTAAGAACAATGGTTCAGCCACAATTTTGATTTGAGGCTTGTATCATAGGGTTGCTTTGTAATTTGATTGCTTGCATAATAGGGTACCAAACCAAAACAAGGACAAGCTTTATAAACAAGGAAGATATGCATTGTATCTCATCCAAAATATCATGTGGGGATAAAATCAAGTTGGTTACAAAGATTACAAGGGTTTTTGCATGAGATGCCATATGAGGAGAAATGAAAAATGCAAAATACCATGACATGAAATCTTCAAATTCTCATTGGATTGATCTAGGAGGTTCTAGATTGTTCTAATCCATTCTATATAACCATTGTGACTTGCATTGATGCAAGGTTGGTGTTGATTGTGGTAGAGAAAAGAGAGTGAAACCATAAAGCTTCCATTGCAAATTACATTGAATCTCTTGATTCTTCTTCATTGCTATCTCATTTTTCTTCACAAACCTTCTCCATAAACATTTCTGAGTGTGTTCATGCTGAGTTGAGGCCCCATTGATGGAGAATTGAAGGTGCTCACATTGAATTTGCAAAGAAGCCATTATCATTGGATCTTGAAGTACAAGCTTGCTACTCCAAATCTTTTGCAAACAGAAGAAGATTCATCATCTAGGGAGCATTCTTGAAGAGTTGCAAGGTCTGAAAGCAAGGGTTTCACCCTCCACCATTTCAAGAAGCCAGGTATGCAAAACCATTTCTACACCCTATTCTAGGCATGGCTAGGGTAAATTATTAGTGTAGGATTGTTAGAGACAATTAGGTGATCGTGAATGATGAGTTTGGGAGTGATTGGTGAAGTTCCAACTATGGAGGTCAATTCTTGGATGAGCTAGAACGTGTGATTTAATGAGTGTTAATGCAAGATTGATAGCTGATATTAACTAGGGAAACATGAGGATCATTTTGATACCAAGAATTCTGAGTTTTGTTGAAGTGGAAAACTGATGATATTGTGAGGTTCGTGGAGTTTCCCCATTCGGGTTGCATGATAGAGAGTGTTTCAATGGAAACCAATGCCATGGTTGTGTTCAGCGTGGAAAATAGATTAAGTTTGGGCTTTGAACGAGTGAAATTGGTGGAGAAACAAAGGAGAACGAACGGGTAGAATTCTGTGCATGGAGGATGTATTTTAATGGAGGTTGTTCAGAAACCCTAGCGCGAGGTTGATGACGAAGTTATTACTGTTGGATGGCGCGTTTGACTGTTGACTGGGAAAGGGATCCTATGTCCCACGTTTGATTTAAGTTTTGGAGGGAGTCAGCGCAGCGAAACGCTGCGTTCCATTAAAGAGAAGTTTCTGGGCTTAAGTGGAATTTCTATCCAAACCCCCCCCCCCCCCCCCCCCAAGCGAGGCCCAATCACTTTATAACTGAATTTGATTTCTTTTCGCACCATTGTTTTGTTAATTTCCTCATGATTTTCATTGTTTTTCTGATTGATTGCTGGGCCCAAGGCGCGTTTCTATTTAAACCCCCATACGCTGGGCCCAAATGGAATTGAACTAGGATATCTTACTAGCTGCACCCCATGATCCATTCTCATATTATTTTTTTTACTCCATTTTATTTCAATTTTAGAAATTGCATATCAAATTGAAAAATGAATATTTTTTAATGGGAATTTTTTCTCCCTTTTCATATTTTTGTCTAGAAAAATATAAAATGAAAACATTTTCCATATCATGCATTTTAATTTTTTTTGCATATTTTCTTCTTTAATTGCTTTTTAATTCTTTTTATGTTGATATATGATTTGTAGATTTTAGTTTAGGTAGCTCCCTTAATTTTTTTAGGTCATTCTTTTTAGGTTAATTAGATATATGTTTTAGGTTCCCCCTGGATTAATTCCATATTTTTGTGATGATTTTTAGGATAGTTTTGATTAGATGCTATTAGGTTGTACAAAATTAGGGAAAAACTTCAACATAGGTCCACAATAACTTTAGATTTTGGGTTTTTTAGGACAAGTTAGGCTATGGGGCATATATGGGTATTAAGGGTAGGTTTAGTAGATCCCCTAGAAATAATATTAGAATTTTCCCTACTATATTAATATTTTTAGTATATTTTTCAATTGTATGCTTGTTTGGTGTGCCCTTTTGGGGTTTATTTTGTTTGTATGTGCTTATTGGGCTTGCTTGGGGTGTGGGCTCGGTTTGAAGAGCATGATGATGAAGCATATTGAAGACAAAGTTGAAGTTGAAGATCAGAGCTTGATGAAGCTGCTAGGCTTGCTTGAAGATTGATTGAAGATCATAGGACCTAGGAGCTAGGTAGAGCTTTAGAGTAGAAATATGATTCATAAACATGGATGGTTTCTGTTGCCTCCATTCTTCTCTATGATTCAAAGTCTCTCTTTGATACTCACCTCCTTCCTTTGGAAGGATTAGTGACAGTATCTAGGAGATAGAACTTTTGAGAGAAACAGTCTGTATTTTGTTAATAGTCTGTATGCCACCTTTGGTGGTTAACTGACTGTTTAACATCCCAAATCATCTTGTGAACTATTACTCATCTAGGAGAGCTTGCTTTAAAGATTGAAGATGAAGTTCATTGCCTTGAAGACTGATAGAAGAAGGAGCTTGTGCTGTCAGGTTTTGCTGTTTAGAGCTGCTGGTGCTGTTTAGAGCTGTTGATGTATTGTTTGAGTTTCTTGACTGTATTGTTTGATAATTTTCCCCTGGAGGTTGAAGTGAAGTTGTTTCACTTCGCTCATTGTTTTCTAGGTTCGAGGTTGAGTGGGACTCCCTTGCCTCGTTTGTATTGCTGCATTCATGCATTTTACTGCTTTACTGTATATATGCTGTTTCTTTTCCGTTTATTCCCTTAGGATCTCTGTTTCTCTCTGCGCAAGAGAGAAATATGACAGACATTAGGCTTTCATCCATGCATGACAACATTAGGGTAGATTTTGATTCCCTTTTTAAACCATAGGTTTTAGAGTTGCTGTCTCTTCTTTCTCAAAACAATCAGAAAAACACAATAAACATTTCAAACACAATAAAAAACAGTTCTTGCGTAAAAGACTGTAAACCAATCAAAAAACGTCATTTTTGTCCGCTTGGACCCATAATCAGAAAAACCTTTTTCAGAAGGATAGAAAAACAATCAAGACAGACTTGTGTCGTACGTGGCCCAAACTACGTTTGCTCTGATCTTTCATGTTGTATGAAAGTACGTAGGCATAGGATGCGATATCCTAGCGAGCAACCTTCCCTTCCTTTCCAGTAGGTAGGCGAACTACGTTGACTCTGATTTCTCGTTTCAGACGGGAATACGTAGGCATAAAGTGCGATACTTTGCCGAGTCAGTTTATTTTCTTTTAACCCCAGACCTGTAGAGTAGATAGAATAACAATCCGTACCAGAAAACAAGCGTGGATCCCATCGAGTACGATGGACGTGAGGGGTGCTAATACCTTCCCCTTGCGTAACCGACTCCCGAATCCAGGATTTGGTTGCGATGACCATTCCTTTCCCGTCTTTGCGGTATGTTTACTTCAAGCGTTTCCTTTCCCTCCTTTGGGATAAATAACGCACGGTGGCGAATCTTCTGTTCAGCCGGCGCCGATTTTCGCAGTAGCGACAGGGAGCATGGCAAAGAAAAGCAAAAGAAGAAGAAGAAGAAGAAGAAGAAGAAGAAGAAGAAGAAGAATGCATATGCAAATGAAAGGATGCACACATAGAATGCACAAGTAGAATGATAGTGGGAGGAAAATAGTGTGGGGAAGTAGCCACCACAAGCTCATCTCAACCAAGCATGCATATGGAAATGCAAGAAAAGAGAAGAAGGAGATGCATCAAAAGCAAATAAACAAATGACAAAAACATAAAGAAAAAGTCCTCATGGATTCATCACTTTAGGTAAGCTTCAAGTTCCTCCTAAGGAGGGACCAAGCTACGTTAAATGACACTCCAAGGTCATTGGACAAAAGGGAGATGAAGAGAAGAAAGCTCAAAAGCAATAACAAAACAAATCAAGAAGAAATGCAAGCAAGAGCACAAAGGAAGCAAGCAAACATCACTTAGGAGTTCAAGTTGAAAGCTCAAAAAGAAATGCATCAATCAACAAGCAATGAACATAATTTTGACCTGAAAATGAACATACAACAAGCTCAACATGTGTAAAATGTGAAAAAAGAAGAGTTGAGAGCTTATTGGATCCACAAAGGTCACTTCCAATTCAAACTAGGTCATGCACTTCTGTGAACTGTCCTATGAAATGACCTAACTTGCAAGTCACCTCAAAAATAGGAAAAAAGGCTCAAAAAATACCAAATAAAATACACAAGGAAGCTAAACATGTTGCAAAACAGAGGCCAAAAGATCAAGACAAATATTCCCTCAAAGCACCATCAAAAGAAAAGATTCATTTAGATGTACCACTTTGAAATGGGAGAAACAAAGGCAAAAAGAAAAGCCACAAAAGTCAACCCAAAAATCAACAACCAGGGGCAAAATGGTCCTCAAAAATTGATCAACTCATCATTGAGATGAGGATCAATTTTCAATCATTGGATCAAAAAAGAGGAAGAGAAATAAATGCAAGAGTAAACAAAGTTACAATTTAAACCATTTAAAACCACTCCAATATTTAATTCTTTTTTAAATTGAAAATAAAATCAAAAATAAAAATATCTAAAAAATATTAGACATCTCAAAGTTTATAAAAAATATTTTTGGTGAATTTTTAAGTATTGGAGCTATTTTATTTGATTTAAATTGTAAACAGAAAATAAAACAAAAATCAAAAAGAAAATAAAAGAAAATGAAAAAACAATGGTGTGGATAGCAATAAAAAGCAGTGTAAAATGAGACTGGGCCCATCAGGGGGTGCGTACAGCAGGCGCGTATAAGGCCCAAACAGAAAATCAAAAACTAAAATAATAATCTGGCAATCTAGTGTGCAAGAGTCAACTATGGTGCATCATGGAAATCAACCACACGCGCAAGATCAATTGGTAAGCACATATATACAACACCCAAAGATAAACAGACAAGCCTAAAGAATAGAAGAGTCACCAATTTCGTTATTTATCCCAAAGAGAGGGAAAGGAAACGATCGGAAAAACCTAAAGAAAAAGGGAAAGACAAGGTCATCGCGACCATGTCTGGATTCGGGAGTCGGTTACGCAAGGGGAAGGTATTAGCACCCCTCACGTCCATCGTACTCGACGGGATCTATGCATTGTTGTCTATCTAAAAGGGTGTGTTGAAACTAAATAGCTAAAGGCTCAAGGACAAAAGAAAAAGAAAAGAGGAGTGACTTGGACGGGCATCGCCGCTCTGTGCCTACGTACTCCCTCGTGCAATGGGAATGTCAGAGTCAACATAGTTCGACTAACTATGGGTAAAGAAGGGAGGAACAACTTATGGGGAGCATGGCAAAGAAAAGCAAAAGAAGAAGAATAAGAAGAAGAATGCATATGCAAATTAAAGGATGCACACATAGAATGCACAAGTAGAATGATAGTGGGAGGAAAATAGTGTGGGACAGTAGCCACCATAAGCTCATCTCAACCAAGCATGCATATGGAAATGCAAGAAAAGAGAAGAAGGAGATGCATCAAAAGCAAACAAACAAATGACAAAAACATAAAGAAAAAGTCCTCATGGATTCATCACTTTAGCTAAGCTTCAAGTTCCTCCTAAGGAGGGACCAAGCTACCTTAAATGAAACTCCAAGGTCATTGGACAGAAGGGAGATGAAGAGAAGAAAGGTCAAAATCAATAACAAAACAAATCAACAAGAAATGCAAGCAAGAGCACAAAGGAAGCAAGCAAACATCACTTAGGAGTTCAAGTTGAAAGCTCAAAAAGAAATGCATCAATCAACAAGCAATGAACATAATTTTGACCTAAAAATGAACATACAACAAGCTCAACATGTCTAAAATGTGAAACAAGAAGAGTTGAGAGCTTATTGGATCCACAAAGGTCACTTCCAATTCAAACTAGGTCATGCACTTGTGTGAACTGTCCTATGAAATGACCTAACTTGCAAGTCACCTCAAAAATAGGAAAAAGGCTCAAAAAATACCAAATAAAATACACAAGGAAGCTACACATGTTGGAAAACAAAGGCCAAAATATCAAGACAAATATTCCCTCAAAGCACCATCAAAAGAAACGATTCATTTAGATGTACCACTTTGGAATGGAAGAAACAAAGGCAAAAAGAAAAGCCACAAAAGTCAACCTAAAAGTCAATAACCAGGGGCAAAATGGTCCTCAAAAATTGATCAACTCATCATTGAGATGAGGATAAATTTTCAATCATTGGATCAAAAAAGAGGAAGAGAAATAAATGCAAGAGTAAACAAAGTTACAATTTAAACCATTTAAAACCACTCCAATATTTAATTCTTTTTTAAATTTAAAATAAAATCAAAAATAAAAATAAAAATATCTAAAAAATATTAGACATCTCAAAGTTTATAAAAAATATTTTTGGTGAATTTTTAAAGTATTGGAGCTATTTTATTTGATTTAAATTGTAAACAGAAAATAAAACAAAAATGAAAAATAAAATGAAAAAACAATGGTGTGGATAGCAATAAAAAGCAGTGTAAAATGAGACTGGGCCCATCAGGGGGTGCGTACAGCAGGCGCGTACAAGGCCCAAACAGAAAATCAAAAACTAAAATAATAATCTGGTAATCTAGTGTGCAAGAGTCAACTATGGTGCATCATGGAAATCAACCACACGTGCATGATCAATTGGTAAGCAAATCATGTGGCTCAGAACAAGCCAGCTCAATTAATGAAAATTCAAACATTATCATGTGCAATCAGTTAAACATGGTGTATTGTAGGTCTTAATCTGGACCGTGTATGCTAAAAGTATTCCAATCGTACGCTTCACAAGATGACACATCATCATCTTCTTCACAAAACATGAAGGGAAACCAGCGGTGGCCGGACTGCAACTCCGGTCATCTTCTTCGCAGCTCCAGCCACCGTGAGCCAACAACAACATATATCCAAACCAAAACGCAACCAAAATGGACGAATCTTATATGAAAATTCATCTAGAGATCACGAGGATCTCAAATCCAGCATTAAAAATCAATAATCATGCATAATAAGGGCAAACCGAAGCGAACAAGTTTGTGCATCAAAACCAAAAGTTCACCAAAACTCATTCAATTTGGTTTAAACATCATCTAGAGGTTATGTAGGTTACAGATCCACCAACAATCAAGCAAAAACACGCAAGAACAAGCCAATCCGAGTCCAAACAGTTTGGAGCTCATAAACTCAAACATCACAAATGCCAGTTCGTTTTAGTTATTAACGATCTACATGTTTCTTAGGTCTCAAATATGAAAAAATGGCAATGAATCATGGCATATTGAGAGTGTAAGGTTGATTTGTAAATACCTAGTGGAGAACTTCCACTGAGCCTTCAATTGATGCTTAAGCTTGCAGAAAAATGTCCAGAATCACTCAACAAACTTCAATAGAGCTTTTGAAATTCACAATTTGGCTTGAAATGGCTTGTATATCCAAATTCAAATTTCAAATTTTCTCCACTTTTTCAAAGTTGTTCTTGAGCAATTTGCCTCCAATTTCGTATTCTGATGATTTGTTCATGATCAAAATCCATGGAATTTGATTTTGGAGCTCTCTCATATGCACCAAATTCCTTCAAATTTGGCTCCAATTTGCTTCAAAATGCTTGCTGGTAACACATGCAGTGTGAATGGCTGAGATTTGACCCTTGTTTAATCTCAATGGTTGATGTTTGTTGTGTAACTTCATGATGAAGTAAACTTGGAAATGGCTCACCAAAACACATCAAACTCAAATTCTAAAACTGCCAATGTGCTTAAAATATGATTTTCACTCAAAATATGTACCTATTTGCACAAAATTGATCAAAAATGAATTAATTCCCATTTTTCCCTTTTAAGTTTTCTTCCATGAAAATTCACCCATCAATTCTTCATTCCAAGCCTAATCCATGACTTCTCAATGCTTGGTTAAACAAATAACACCCTTTGGAGCAAGTTTTATGTTGGAAAGATCTTCATTTGAAGTGTGCAAGTTGGTGAAATGGACCTATAATTTTATGACCTGTAATCTCACTTTCCCAAAATGCCCCTGACTTGCAAGCCTCATAACTTGAGTTCTACAAATCAGATGAAAGACTTCTAGTACTTTTTGGAAAGCTAAGACCAAGACCTACAACTTTCATGTTATCTAAAAGTTGAAGAGAAACATCCTTCTAGGTCAAAAATGGCTTGGAAGTTGGTTGACTTTTGTTGACCAAAATCACATCCATCTGATGACCTGTAACTTGTCTGGATCATAACTTGAGTTCTATAAATCCAATCAAGGACTTCTAGTACTCAAAAGAAAGCTAAGAACATGCTCTGCAAGTTCCATGTAATTCAAAAGTTGAGATGAAACTTGTATCTTGAGATAGGTGGTCTTGAAGTTAGGCACTAAATAGGGGATTTTACCCTGAGAACCCTAATTTAGTAACTTCTCACACTCTTGATTCTTGATGAATTGATATTGAAATGATGTCTCATGTATCTTAACACAGCATACCATGACCATAGATACTTGGATTTGAGTTTTAATCTCCTTCAATTTCACAATCAACTGAGGATTAACCAGTTAAAAGCCCTATATGCAACATTTTTGATTTTGGCTTGTTCCACCTTACACAACAACTTGAATAAGCTCCACATGGCTCTCAAAGCACTCAATGAGCTCTCTCAACACCTTATATCCATAATCATGAATCCACCATCCTCTGATGATCTTAAACTGGCCTCCAAGTTAGGAGCTGACCCACATACATCCATCAATCCTTTCACAAGACCAATGCCCACTTCCTGATGACTTGATGACCATCCAAACTTGAGCAACACCCCTTGCTTAGGCTCAACCCTCTGAGAGACTCCTCTTGCTATGCACAAACTCTTGATCCCCTGTTCAATGAAAAATTATATGCAATGCAAATGCTAGAAAGAAATGAAATGAAGCATAAACCAAGTCAAGAAAAGGTTGTGCAAATTTTGGGGTGCAACACTCGACAGTTGGTCGGTACACATTTATCTCTTCCCAGTTCGAGACCAAAGTCTCCGACAGAGTAAGACTATTCCCAGAGGGTCGAGTTTGATATTCCTCATGCAGATCAGATTAAGTCTGCGTGCACTCATTCCTCCGCAGTTTAGACCAAGGTCTCCGAAAAATATATATCCCCCTCGCAGGTCAGGTATGTACCTTTGTTCCCTTGCAGGTGCGCTTATACTCCCTAGCGAGTCGAGATGGGATTTCTTCCCACAGAGTCTGAACAGGTGACTTTGTATCCCCTCGGAGTTCAGTTGGTTGAATCATCCCCAAGCAGAGGTCGATGTTGTTCCCTCGTTGGGGGATCCCTAGTAGAGTTGGCTTTTCTCCCTTGCAGGATCGTAGAGTTGTCTTTATCCTCGGTAAAATCAGCATGAAGTGGTTCTATTTCCCCGCAGAGATAGACTATTTCCCAGCGAAGTCAATAAGTTTGTGATTCCCTGGCAGAGTGGATCTATAGCAGAGATAATGTGTGCCTCAGGTGAGCAATTCCTGGCAGGTTGGATTTTGACTGCTTCCCCAGTAAGTCATCATTTTCAGGGGAGTATTAGTGATCCATACAGGGCTATTTTCTTCAGCAAGTTTTGTTGTGAATCTCGGTGGTTGATTCCGGATTCCCCGCAGAGTTATTGGTTCCCCAGTAGGGTGGATTTGTTTTCAAATGTCTGACTATCTATCTTTAGTAGAGCCATCTTTTGTTCCCTAGAAGAGTTGTATTCTGGAAGGTCGTTCAGGGAGTTTTCCTCGATAGGTTTTGATCCCCATGTGAGTTTGGTCTTCTTGTTCTCGTAAGAACTTCGCTCCCCGGTAAAGCAGCCGTCCAGGGCTCGTTTCCCAGCTGAAGTCCAATTGTGATTGGCATGTGTTAACCTTTTCCCCGGCAGGGTGGATCTTGGGTTTCTTCTCAACATTTATTTTGCTAGTTTGGTTTCGTTGCATTTTTCATTATGTGCATAGCATCCTCCAAACATGTAGCATTTCCATTGCGTATGGAGAATTACGCCATTTTCAAACATGTGCATTTGGAACATAAGCCAGGTTGTTACCTCTCTGTTCTCAGGTGTATTTCCAACAGATGGTTGATTTACTTTGCCCGCTTGGTGTTCAGACCCGACAAGTTTTGAATGCTATCTTGTTGCCCGAATGGTATCCAGGCCATGGCAATTTCTGTTAGCCTGCGTGGTATCCAGACCCTGGCATACGCTTTTTCCAGCAATGTCGCCGGATTTCGGTCGATGGGGTTGTCATAAGCTCATGTGGTATCCAGACCTTGATGAGTATGATAATGGTTTACTTTGCTCGCGTGGTTTCCAGACCCCGACAAAGGTTTTTTCTACCCAAATGGTATCCAGACCATGGAAATTTCAGATTTGTTCTGTCCGTTGAGTATACAGACTCCGGCTATTCCGTTGAGTATTCAGGCTCCGGTCTATTTTCGTTGAGTATTCAGACTTCGACAATTTGAAAGGTTGTTTCTTCTTCCCATATAGTATCTAGACCATGGTTGTTTCCGTTAGCCCGCGTGGTATCCAGACCCCCGCTTACATTTTCCCCAGCGGTGTCACCGGACCTCAGCTGTTGTTATAAACCCATGTGGTATTCAGACCCTGATGAGTACATTTGTGGTGTATCCCTTCGTCTGTTGAGTATCTAGACTCCGATTATTACGTTGAGCATTCAGGCTCCGGCTTATTTCTGTTGAGTATCCAGACTCCGGTCATTTTCGTTAAGTATCCAGACTCCGGTTATTACGTTGAGCGTCCAGACTCCGGTTAGTTTTGTTGAGTATCCAGACTCCAGTTATTACGTTGAGCATTCAGACTTCGGTTATTTTCGGTGAGTATCCAGACTTCGGTTATTACATCGAGTGTTCAGACTCCGGCATAGCCTGTTGATTCATTTTGTTCGTTGAATATCCAGATTCCGACAATTTGAAGTAGTATGTTTTAAGCTTGTATGGTATCCAGACCATGGTGCAATCTTTGATGGACGCGTTCATCTTATTATGTTGTTCCACAACAGAGTTACTTGGTTAAGTTTCTCTTTGTCCCTCAACAGAGTTACTTGGTTAAGTTTCTTCGCGCTCCCAAAGCAGAGTTATTCGGTTAAATTTCTCTCTTTCTCCCTGCCATAGTTGCTTGGTTAAGTTTCTTTCTTCCCCAGTGGAGCATTTTCAAGATGTTTATCAGCTTCAGTTGATCCGGCCTTAGGGTTTGATGCTCGCTTTTATTTAGCGAATGCCTGCGCGTTAGCAGATGTCTCTTCCGACTGCATGTCGAAGGTTGTTAATCAATCAGCTTGTTGTCGTTGCAACTATCAATTCAGTTATTTCTGAAGATTTTTATCCCCAATCAGAGTTTGCAGTTTATTTCTGCGGGAAAATTTATGGGTTCTTTAGTATTCAATAGTCTTTTACCTTGATTGTGTGAAATCCATTCGCTTTCCACTCAGTCAAGTCCAAGTCGCTTGAATAAGGGCAGCTGTTGTACCCCAAAATTTTCCCAACCTTTTCTTTACTTGGCTTATGTTTTCATTGCATTGTTCTAGCATTTAAATTGCATATCATTGTTCATTTGCATGGGATCAAGAGGTGTGCATAGCAAGAGAAGGTTTGTCAAGGGTTCCAAACAAGTTTAAGTGCTCATCAAGTCATCAGAAGTTGGTCAGAGCTCTTTGAGAAAGTGAATGGATATGTGTTGCTTATCTCCTATCTTGGAGGCCAATTGAGGATCATCTGAGGATCCCAAGTTCATGGATATGGATATGAGATGTTGTGGAAGCTCATTGAGTGCTTTGAGAGCCATTGTGGAGCTTATGCAAGTTGTTATACTATGTGCAATAGGTTGCAGTCAAAAGTTTGCACACCTAGGGTTTCATCTGCCTGGTGCAAGATCCATTGTGGATTTGAAGGAGATTAAGACTTGGTTCTAAGTCTTTAGAGTCATGGAAAGTTGTGTTGAGGCATCTAAAATGTCATTTCAATATCAATTCAAGAAGAATCAAGAGGGTGAGAAGTTACTGAATTAGGGTTTCAGAGGTTTGTCAGTGTAAAATCCTCAGTTTAGTGCCTAACTTCAAAACCAAATATCTCAAGATACAAGTGTAATCTTACTTTGACATAAAAATGAAACTTGTAGAGCATGTTCCTAGATATCTTTTGAGTATTAGAACTCATCCATTGGGTTTTTAGAACTCAAGTTATGATGCTGGCAAGTTATGGGTCTCAGATGGACCATATTTTTAGTCAACAAAAGTCAACCAACTTCCAAGGCACTTTTGACTTAGAATCATGTTTCTCCTCAAATTTTGATGAACATGAAAGTTATTCCTCATGATTGTATATTTCCAAAAAGTCTCAGAAGTACTTCATCTCATTTGTAGAACTCAAGTTATGAAGCTTGCAAGGCAGGGGTATTTTGGGAAAGTGAGATTATGGGTCATTTTCATTACAGGTCTTGTTCATGCACTTATGCACATCAAATGAAACTTTTCCGAACATGAAATTTGCTTCAAATGGTATCAATTTCATCCTAAAACACAAGTTTGTCATGGATTTGGCATGGATATGAAGATTGGTGAAGAAAATCAACGGAAATTTGAACTTAAAGTCATGAATTAAATTCAATTGGTTTTAATTCATTTTCATGTCATGTTTGTGCTTATTTTGAGTCATAATATCATAACAACGAGAATGCACAAATTGGATTTGAGGTATGCAAGAAAATACACGAGCAAATTTAAGTTACTTCAAGAAGAAGTTTCACTTTTAATCTCCACCATTGGATCAAATTAAGGATCAATTCACATCCACGTGATCACTACACACTCTCAGCAGATGATTTGAATGATTTTCCAAGGGAATTGGTGCCAGTTTCACGTGTGCATGAGCTTCCATTTCCAATTTGGTCATTTCAAAATTACACTCTAATCAGCCACAATTGGGCCTCTAAACCATTCCAGATCCATCATATAAAAGCTTCAGATTGAATTAGAGCTCTCATTCAAGCATTTTCGTGGAGGGAGAGCAGAATACGAATTTGGAAAGTGGAGAGAAATTTGAAAATTGAAAATTCAGATTCAAGCCATTTGAAGCAAAATTGAAGTGATCAGTAGCTTCCTTGAACTTCATTGAGTGTTTCTGCATTGTTTTGAGCAAGCTTGAGCACGTGAGAAGCTCCAACAGAGAGACTCCGTTAGCTATTCCTCTCTTCCAAAATTCTCTCTCAATAATCATTGATTCATCTCCATTGTTGTTGCAAACTGAAGACCTACATGTGTAGGCAAATGCTGGTTCATTATTTGTGTTGTTTATGATAATTTCAGTTGTGTGCTTGGATTTTGTTTCTTTCGGTTTGCCTTGGTTATGCATGATTAATGAATTCTAAGCTTGGATTTGGATTCTACGTGGCCTGGCAATCATTTTAGTATAAAATTTGATTTGATTTGGTGATGTTTTTGATCTGCGACTCCGGTGATGTGACCAGAGAAGATGACCGGAGACTGTAGCTCCGTCATCTGGTTTTGTTTTCCGTTCTGCCTGTGTGGACTGTCATGTGTGTGGTTGAATTGTTGACCAGCTGAGATCAACGGATCAGATTAGATTTGACCAACTTGTGTGTTATTTTGACTTGCCATGTCATAGGTAATATGCTGTGTTTCATTTAGTTGGAATCAGATGGGCCTGGCTTGCTATTTGCGCCCCCCTTATGATTGAGCCCAAGGTAATGAACTGTTTGGATTGCTATTTGCACCGTTCTTTTATTTTGTTTTTCTGTTTTGATTTTGATTATTTAAAAATACCTCCAAGCATTATAAAATTCTCCAAAAATATTTTTAGGACACTTTGATGTGTCATTTAATTTTTGATATTTTTTTCTTTTATTTTCCTTTTATTTTTCAATTAAAAATGGAATTAATTCTTGGAAGTGTTTTTATTTAATCTTTTAATTATGCTTTATTGTTCTTGCTTTGTTTCTTGATCAAATTTTTTCTCCAATGAGTAAGACTTCTTCCTCATGTTGTTGATGAGTTGAAGTGTCTTTGAGGATGAAATTTCCCTTGGTTTGATCATTTTTTATTTGACTTGGATCTCTTTTTTGTTGACCCTCGACAACCCTCCTTCAAAGTGGAGCATCCTTGTGAATCAAATTGTTTGATGATGCTTTGAAGTGACATTGGTTGTGATATTTTGGCCTCTAGTTGCCAACTCTTTGATGAGCATTTGAGATTTTATTTGATTATTTTTTAGACTTTTTACTATTTTTGAGGTAACTTGCAAGTCAAGTTACTTCTAAGGGAGGTTCATACAAACACTTGACCTAGTTTGAATGGGAAATGACTTCTATGGATCCCTTGAGCTCTCAATTATTGTTGATTCATACTCCTAACACGTTGAGGTATTTGGATGCTCATTTTTAGTTCATAAACATGTTCATTTCTTGTTGAGATTTGCATTTCTTGTTAGGCTTTCCACTTGAAGTTCAAGTGTTGAATGTGCTTAAGACTTAGGTCTTCTTTCATGCCTATGCTTGCATTCTCTTTTGTGCTTTTCTTTATTTGGTTTATGCACCTTTTCCTCTCATCTTTACCTCTGTCCAATGAACTTAGAGTCACATTCAATATGCTTTGGTCTCTCCTTAGGAGGTACTTGAAGCATATCATGAATGGTGATTCTTTGAGGACTTCTCTTGTGTGTTCTTGCATGATCATTGAGTTTGTCTATGGTTGAGTTGCCCATGTGAGTTCCTTGTTGTCCTCATATTGCCTCCCATTCTCTCATTTGATCATGGCTTCTTCCCTTTCTTTTGGTTGGCCTTTGGGCATTATGGTTGATGACAAATGGTTGTAGGATTTATTCTCCCATTTCATCCCATTTTTGTGCACTTCTTTGATTTATTTTGTGTGCATTCTTTCTCCCTTCTTCTTTGCATCTCTCATATGCATGCTTGAGGTTGAGATGTGCTTGTGGAGGCTACTGCCCCACACCTTTTTCCTCCCTCACTTTCATTCTAATTGTGCGTTACATGTTTGCATACTTGCATTTTCTTATGCCTTCTTCTTATTCTTCTTCTTTTGTCTTTCTTTGCCATGTTCCCTTAGGACATCTAATCTTCCTTGCTCAAGGTTGATTATGATAGACCTTAGGCTTGAACCCATGCATGATAACATTAAGTAGCATTTCCTTTCATCCCAATTATAGGTACACTTTGCATGAGAACATTAGGTTGAGTCTTAGTCTCCCTTTAGAGTGTCTCTCTCTTCTCACCTTCAAATTCTCTTAAAACACTTAATAAAGTTTAATGAATGTTGTACATTACGAGCCTTAATTACTTGGGGAATGGTGATTGGGGGGCTTCCTCTCAATTGCTTAGAGTGTTTAGTGTACGTCCTTAGGACGATATGCGACGCATTCGCTCCTAAGTCATAGTCTTTAGTGCAACATGAATTACAAACAATAATCAATGCACTTCTTCTCTAAAAAACACAAAAAAAAAACTTCAAACCTTTTTATCCTTCGGGATCTTAATTTGGAAACATTTTTCATAAGGAGAGTTTTGTTAACTCTTGGTTCTACCGCAAACAGGTAATGCCTAAGTCTCCAATGGTCGAGCCGCATATACCTAACTGCTGAAACTAAGTTTTAACCCTACTCGGGCCTAAAACATTTTGACCCAACTGGTGTTCTTGTTAGCCCGAACTACGTTTGCTCTAATTTCTCATACTAGATGAGAATACTTAGGAACAAGACGACGATGGATCCCGTCGAGTACGACGGACGTGAGGGGTGCTAATACCTTCCCCTTGCGTAACCGACTCCCGAACCCAAGACATGGTTGCAATGACCTGTCTTTTCCTTCTTTCGTTAGGTTTTTTTTGATCGTTTCCTTTCCCTCTTTTGGGATAAATAACAAATGGTGGTGACTCTTCTGTCCTTGTCGACCCGTCTTCGCAGCAATGCGACACACGACACTGGGGAATTTTGTAGTGACAACCAACTTGTGCAAGCACGATCAATTGTCACTTTAGAAATAAACGGTAAGAATGGGGTCCTTAGTGGAGATGGCATCGGCGAGACGGCCTCCACTAGGGAATATCACAGAGTAATTATTCAACAGGTTCTGGTGTGACCGGCTGATAGGATTAAGTAAACAGAATGCTGGAGCATTGAGCAAAGAATAACATCCGAGCTTCTGGAAACTTTCCTCGTGACGGGATCGAACGGAATCTTCGGGAGTCCCTAGAAAATATACAGGGTAAAACCGGCTGTATGCCAAAATAAATGGACTTTAATGGGAAATGCTCTGATAAGCTTCTCGAAAGAGAACTGCCACTTATCGCTGCGGGACTTACATGCCAAAATGGATAAGCTCTCGAATAAAGAAACTGTTGTTTATCTGAGGATAATAGATGAAATGATTGATTGATAAGCTCCACTGGAGGGATTGTCGCTCATCTGATAAAAATAAGCTTCCATGAGCAAAGCATGATTCAGCTTCTTCTTTTACTAAAGGGTAAAATAAACTTCTTCACGTTTCATGTCTGTGCTCCCTAACTATGATTCGGTTTCTTCTTTTACTAAAGGGTAACATAAACTTCTTCACGTTTCAGGTCTGTGCTCCCTAAATATGATTCAGTTTTTTCTTTTTCTAAAGGGTAAAATAAACTTCGTCACGTTTCAGGTCTGTGCTCCCTGAATATGATTCAGTTTCTTCTTTTTCTAAAGGGTAAAATAAACTTCTTCACGTTTCAGGTTTATGCTCCCTGAATATGATTCAGTTTCTTCTCTTACTAAAGGGTAAAATAAACTTCTTCATGTTTCAGGTCTTCGCTCCCTGAATATGATTCAATTTCTTGTTTTACTAAAGGGTAAAATAAACTTCTTCACATTTCAGGTCTGTGCTCCCTGAATATGATTTAGTTTCTTCTTTTACTAAATGGTAAAATAAACTTCTTCACATTTCAGGTCTGTGCTCTCCGAATATGATTCAGTTTAAACCTCCCCATACTTCAAGATGAAAAGGCAATGGAAACCAGCTGCTCGATCGAGATGGCCACTTGCTGCAAGTCATGAGGAAGATAGGATAATCTTTTCAGGCAAGAAATGCCGCTTATTTGCAAGAGTAGCAATGATAAGCTTCTCGGATGGGAACTTCTTCTAGAGGTTGTAAAATGTAATGTAAGGTTGTAATGTAATGAAGGTTGTAATGAAGGTTTGTCGCTACGGGAAAAATGACACAGAGTCGCCACCAGATTTTATTTATCCCACGGAGGGAAAGGGAAATAGCGATAAAACCTTTGGAAAAGGGAGCATGGTCATCGCAACCATGTCTTAGGGTTCGGGAGTCAGTTATGCGAGGGGAAGGCATTAGCACCCCCTCGCATCCATCGTACTCGATGGGAACCTCCTAGGTTATTTCGCGTGAATGGGTGTTTTATTCTAAAAGTTTGCTTGCTTATGGAAAAGAGGGGTTGGTTTATTTATTTTAATGCTTGCCAAGGATTGTGGCCCTTGTGCCTACGTATCCTCACTTAAAAGAAGTGAAGAATCAGAGCTCCGTAGTTTGGAGGCTTGCGAAATTGTTGTTTGTTGGTTGATTTTATACCTTGAAAAAGGGTTTTTTGATTGAAGCCCTAAGGCGAAAATAAGTTTGATGAGTTGATGTTATTTTTAAGTTTCTTAAGAGAAATTGTTCTTGATTAGGATTATACACAAAAGACTTTGGATAGAAATGAATGTTTCGAATAACCAAGTCGAGCGCCTTGTATTCAAAACATTTGGAACGAGTGTAGGAGGACTCCATTCTCATTCCTTTTCCACCACTTTAAAGTTCGTAGTGCATGATTCTAATCGTTTATGTTATTGTGTTTTGGATTTTTATGAGAAAAGAGAACAACTTGACGTTGGATCAAGATTTATTGTTTGTAAAAGTATTTGAGGTGATACGAACAAGGTCGATGGCGGACGCACAAGGCGGCCGACTTACAAGGGTTAAAAATGGCTCGACAAAATCGAGAGTTTGCTTTTGAAAATGGTTTTTGGAATCAAAAGTCACCAAGGACAATAGCAACATTCATACTAAAATCATACAACATATGGGATTAGTCGGCTAAAAAAAAATCGAGACATGCAATAAAAACGGCATGAAGTGCCATCAAGGAGTTCGCCGTGCGAACTCCTTGAGAAAAAATTTTTTGGAGGTAAAAATAACAAAAATAAGTGGAAAACAGTGGGGTAACACGGGTGGCCGAGTTGTATGACACGGTCCGTGTCATAGGGTACCTGCAATGTGAGTTTTTAGGGCATGACAGAGGTGCAACACGGGTGGCCGGGTTGTGTGACACGGCCCGTGTTGTAAAGTCTGGGTGAAAAATGATTTTTTAGGGCAAACAGAGGTGCAACACGGGTGGCCGTGTTGTGTGACACGGCCCGTGTTGTGAAGCCTGGGGTTTTTGGATGTTGAAACTTCAAACAGAGGTGCAACACGGGTGGCCGTGTTGTGTGACATGGCCCGTGTCAGGCTACCAGAGTGAAAAAACCTAACTTTTTCTATGTTTTTCTTTCGTTTTTGTGGTTTCTTGAGAGTGGTTTCTTGGTCCCTTTGGAACCTTACATGATACATACAATACAACAACATATAAAAGAGTAAACAAAATGAATGTAAATAGCAAAAAAATAAAGGGAGAAAGGTTGGAGGAAATGGATACCCAAGAGATTTATATCCTTCTTGAAAGTCCTCCTTGGTCTTGGTTGAAAGTACTTCACTCCTCTTTACTCTATGTTGTGAAGGTTTTGTTTCTCAATGATCCTCTTGGTTCTATATCACTCTCTTTTTCTAGTTTGCAAAGCTTCCTATTTTTATGGTTTTTAGGGTTTTGTTAGCTCTCTCTATTTTTTGGTTTTGCAAATGTGTGTAGAATGGATGTTGAATCAATGAAGAGTCATGTTTACAACCCCTCCTCTTATCTCAGCTCCTAGGGTTTTCTCTTCCCCCCAAACATCAGATTTTTTCATGGGGCAATGTCTCTTGCCACCTTTTCTCATGTCACTCTCTTTCTTTCCATTTCCATGCAAGAGCTATGCTGCATTTTTGCTGTTGCACTTTGCCTATGCTGTTTTTCTGCAGCACCTTGTGCCTTGCACCCATTTTGTTGGTTTGTGTTTGGACAGCTCCTCTTGGTCAAAGCTACTACCTCTTGACAGCATTTTGAAATCTGATATTTAGATGCATTGTCACATGTTATTCCCTTGGTCTTGTGACATATGATCTTGTGACATGAAGAAATTTGTCACCTCTTGCATGGGACTGTTTTGCCTTGATTAAACATGCATATTCTTGGTCTTAAAACATTCCAATCTTGATTTAATCCTTGCATGTTTCTTGGATGTCTGTAAACATAATGTAGACTTGGTGTGGTATTACCATAACATGAATTTGACTAGAGACTTGAATGAAGTATTAGAAATAAATTAATTTCTATTACTTAGAGTTGGAAATCTTGCAACAAATTACATTCTTGTAATGTCATAAAACTTCTCTTTGTAATATTCTTGCCTTTAATCTTGAATTCATGATGAATTTCCTTAGAACCACTAAGCTTGAAATGGATGAAGTCTTGAATTATGGACTTGTAATCTTGACTCATGCTTTGCAAATTTGAACTCCACTTGATCAAGAATTTAAAACAAAATTGGATGAAGCAATCTTGAATTATGCCTTGCATTTCATGGTCATTAGGAATATATCTTGAATATCCTAATATTTCGTCAAGTAACTTCTCTTTGAAGAAATCTACAAGAATAGACTTTCCAATTTAGATCAAACCTTAAATGATGAACCTTTCCTTCCATGTAGTCCAAGGTAGACAAGTTATCTCATTTGAAATGGAAAATGACAAATCGACCCAATCCGTACCCACATGCTCGATATGCAATAAAATGATGTATGGTATGGCGAATGTAGGGTATAAAGGCTAAAGGCGAAAATGAGGGTGTGACAAGGTTGTAATGAAAGTTGTAATGAAATGATAGGCTTCTTGTACGAGAACTGAAAGGTGTAACGATAGGCTTCTCGAGCGAGAACTATCGCATATCGACGTTGTAAAATGATATCAAGGTTGTAAAGTGTAATGATGATAAGCTTCTCGGATGAGAAATGTCGCGTACCAGTTGTTGTAATGTAACGATAAGCTTCTCGGGCGAGAACTGTCGCATACCGATTGGAAATGTAATGATACGCTTCTCAGGCGAGAACAGTAACTGATCAGTTGTAAAATGTAATGATGATCTTCTCAGCAGAGAACAATAGCTTATCGATAAAGGCGTTGTAAGAGGCTCTTTTTGAAAGATAGTACAAAATAAATGCACGTCCAGGTAGGTTCGGCGACCGACAGGATCAAGGCTCAATCTAGACTCGAACTAGAAATAGATTATCAAACAGGACTCCATTGAGGAAATGAACTCAAATGGGGATTATCTTATCTGGGCGTGGAAAGATAACTGAAATAACCATCATCCACGAAGTTCAAGCTCTACGGGGGAAACTGGAAAAGAGTAGGTATTTTATGCTTAAGGCTGACGATCTACTTGGAGAGAACGGACAAACCTAGTTACTCGACGGTAACGACAAAGGATGACACGGATAGCAAAACAATGTAAATGTGAATGCGTGTGTTAAATGTGTATGTTAATGTGTATGAAAATGCTATGAATATGTTCATGCTTAGGCTTACGCATATGCCTATGCTGACAAACAGATGAGAGGAGGAAACATGAGATGAAGTAAACATCTCGACGGGGATACCCGATGACCTCTGCAACATCACTTCTATCGAAGGATAGGAAAAGTTGATGGCAGAACCTAATCTTGCTTCAAAGTTCTAACTTCTCTAGGGAGAAAATAATCCACTTGGGGATACAGTGTTATGACTTCCTCATGGGGATACAATACAACTTCACTAGAGGGATTGCTATCATGAATCATAATTAGCCAAGGAAAATCTCAGGACTAGAGAATTCCGGGGATAAAATAAATATTCGCTTCATGGGGAAGATGAGGAGCTAGACAACTTCATGGAGAAAGCGTAGCGAATTCCTGGGAATAATACATCGGCTTCCTGGGTGAAAGGTGCATCCAACTTCCCTAGGGATAAACTATATCAGACTTCCCTGAGGAGATTTCATCAGACTTACTAGGGAGAATTCACCAGACATCCCTGGGGAAAGTATCTTGACTTCTTGGGGAGAATATAGTGATCTCCTGAGGAAAGTAAGGCAATTTTACTGAGGAACAGATGATTCCACTAGGAGTGGGTCCTCAAGGACATGGAACATATGAAGGATACCGGAAATATCTCTGGAGTCTTGAGAGTCACTAGGGATTTATCGGATGGATCCCAAAAGTGTTGTCAGCTTAAAGTCTCACTGGGGATTGTTTCCTGAGGAAAGCATGGCAGCTTCGGTGCGGAAAAGATGGTTCCACTCGAGGATGGGTCCTCAGAATAAATGTATCACTTGGAAGATGTTGGTATGATCTCTGCAGTCTTGAACATTACTGGAGATTACCGAATCCGTCCAACGTGTTGTCAGCTTAAAGTCTTGCTAGGGACTACAATGAGGCAATGGTTTAGAAGTGTTTCTGCAACGATGAAATTTACTGGGGAATGAAGACCGCCGAGAGTAAAATCCACCAGGTGCATGAAGAATGTTGTGAAAACACAGTAGTTTTGATCTTGAGGGACTTTGTAGTAGTCGCCACTTGGAAAAACATAATGCCCCAGAATACCTGCTTTAAGAAAGAGTCATCTCGAGAGGATTTTACAAAGAACATGGAGTCCAATTGCCCCACTGTTTTCAAACTCTTGGAGAGATTTGGTCAGATCTCGGCGTAACTGGCACAGATCGACAGTGTTATGACTGAATCTTCGAGAAATAGCTTTTAAGAACGTCAGGTTTGCGTCAGTAAGCAATTGGAGAACCACCTGACCCTGTTTAGAAGGATCTTCAAGCTCCATTGGTTATGTCCATATGTAAGTTTCTAAGCAAAGTCAACACACGTGAGATGCCTATCCTGAAATTATCAATGCAACATGTATATTTGTCTTGAAGTTTTTGTTTTTAAAAAGATATCGCAATAGCTTGTGACTGAAATCACTAGTTAGGATATGAATGTAATTTATAATGCCAACATTAAATTGAGCATACCTCGTGGGAGTCAGTGTCGCTTACGCGAAAATAAGGTGTCGGCACAACAGAAGAGTCGCCACCTTTCGTTATTTATCCCTCAGAGCGGGAAAGGAAACGATCGGGAAAAACCTGACGAAAAGGTATAAGACAAGGTCATCGCAACCATTGTCTGGGTTCGAGAGTCGGTTACGCAAGGGGAAGGTATTAGCACCCCTTACGTCCGTCGTACTCGACGGGATCCACGCTTGTTGTGTTTACTTGGACGGGTTGTCTTTATCTATCTACCTATCAAGGCTGGCTTAAAAAGAAAAGAAAAATGACTCGGCAAAGCGTCGCACTTTATGCCTACGTATTCTCATCAGAGAATGAGAAATCAGAGTCAACGTAGTTCGACCTACGACGAGTTATGGGGGGAGGTAGCTCGACAATACATCAGTATTGTGCCTAGGTACTCTCAACAGGTATGAGAGATCAGAGCTTACGTAGTTCGGGACACTACGCTTTATTTCCTTTTTTTTACGGAAGAAGTGTTTTTTATTGTGTTTGCAATTTCAATCGCACTAGAGACTATGACCTGAGAGTGAATGCGTCGCATGTCACCCAAAGGGTACCATACTAAACATCCAGACTGTGGAAAAGAAACTCTCCCACAATCCTTTCTCAGATAGCTTAAGGCTCGTAACGTACGAAAGAAATCATTCATGATTACTGTATCTTAAACTGTTTTGAGATGAGAAGAGAACAGGCCCAACTAGGAGGGAGACTATCAAGTCCTACTGTTGTCATGCCAAGGATTCATCCTATGGTTGAGGTTTGAACAGGGAACTCCTAGAAGTTGTCATGCATAGGTTTCAACCTATAGTTCTATCATCAATTCCTTATCAAAGGAAATGAGAGTCCTAAGGTATCATGTCAATGATACACCAAAACAGACAAAGCATCAGCTTAAACAGTAAAATGCATGCAATGCAAGTGAGGGAGGAAATGTGTGTGGGGCTTCAGCCTCCACAAGCTCATCTCGACCTCAAGCCAGAATGAACAACAGTAATCATACCGAAATAAAACATGCTATCAAGCAATAACAGTAAACTGCAATCGTACAGAAGAAATAAAGTATGCTATCAAGCAGAACAAACCACATGGGCAAGGGAGCAGGGCTCTACCGAATACCCGCAAGCAAAGCCACACAGTAACGATACAAGCAGAGGGAGCAACTCAACCTCTAGTGCAATCATGCTCCTAGATTAAAGTCTAGTCTAGATATGAACTTATTCTAATGCATCAAGCAAGTCAAACAAAACACATCAATACATCAAAGAAAACAGACAAGAGAACAGACCAACTCCTCTCTCAACTCCAAGCTTCAGCTCCTTAATCAGTTCCACCTTCAGGTTTCATTGTTAACCACAAGTATCAACTTGATCTCCTTCAGGATCTCCAAGTTTCAAAGTAAGTATCAACTTCCTTTGTTCTTCAAGCTTCAGCTCTTCAGAATCAATCTCAATTGAATCCTCTTCCTAAGTATCAGCTTAGTCTTCTCCTCCTGCAAGCTTCAGCTTCTCAGAATAATCTTCAATCACTTAGAAGTATCAACTTCATCCTTCAATCTTTTTCTCAAGCCTCAGCTCTTCATTCAGTCTTTACTGGATCTTCACTGGGTCTTTAAGTATCACCTTTCTCTTATTGCTCTTCAAGCTTCAGCTGGAATGGCAATGCTCAAGGAATCATCCTCTTCCATACTCTTCAATGAAGTCTTCATCTTCAAACTCAAGCTCAACATTTCTCAAGATATTCAAACCAGAGGAAATCATTTAACTGGATAAGCTGGGGTGTTAAACTGCTTATTGACCACCAAAGGTGACCTATAAGGGTTCAACATCAAAGGAAGGGTTCCCTCAAAAGTTCTAATTCCTAGGTACAATCACTTATCCCTCCAAAGGAGAGAGGTGAATACCATGGAAGGACTTTGAATCATTGGGAGGAATGGAGGTGAAAGATATCATCCATGTTTAAGAAAGAACTTTACTAGGTCTAAACTCTTCCTAATTCCTAACCCTAAAACAACAACAAAACAAACAAGATTCTCAAGCTCTCAAGCTCCTCAATCAATCTTCAAGTCTTCTACTATGCTCCTCAATGCTCCTCCAAGCAAGACCAAGCTCTCCAAGCCCACAAAGCAAAGCAAACAAAAATACAAGCCCACAAGGGCAACACAAACAATCATCAACTACAAAAATCACTTAAAAATAGTATACTACTATATTAAAACCTAATATAATTTCTAGGGGATCCTATATACTTACCCTTGATACCCTATATGTCCCAATGTCTATCTTGACCTAGAAACCCAAAATTCTATTGTTATTGTGGACCTATGTTAAGGATTGACTTAATTCTACACAACCTAAAGTCATCTAAGCAAAACTAATCAAACATTCATCACAAAATTATGGAATAAATCCAGGTGGGAGCTAAAGTCCTAATCTAACTATCCTAAAAAGAATGGCCTAAAAATTCAAAGGGAACTAGCTAAACAAAATTCTACAAATCTATGCATCAACATAAAAGAATTAAAAAGCTATTAAAAGAGAAAATACACAAAAAATAATAAAAATGCATGAAATGCAAATATTATGGTTTTATAATTTTCTAGACATGAACATGAAATGGGAGAAAAAATCCCCATGCAAAAATCATTAATTTTCTATTTATTATGATTTTTCAAAGATTGAAATAAAATGGAGAAAAAGAAATTAAAATATGAAAACCTTGGTGTGAATAGCAATGCCAGACAGTTCATTTATGCAATGGGCTCAAAATGGGGGTGAGAACAATAATACGTGCTAGGCCCAAAATTCAATCAGAAATTAAATCAAAAATATAAAGAAAATGAAAAAGAAACGGTGCAGAAAGTAACCAAATGCAGTTCAAAAACCAATGGGCCATGAAACTGGGGTATGAATATCAATCCAGCCCAATCCCCCTTTTAATGAAACGATGCGTTTCATGGTCTTCAAATTTTCCCTCTTCTAGCGAAATTGAATCTCAGCCCTTGGATCTTGGTCTTAGTCAAAAGTCAGCCTATGATCTAACGGTCATCTCCTCATCTTCTTCCTCCAGCCAGGGTTCTAACTGAAGCATCCATGGAAGCAGAGCTTCAAGCTCCATCTTCACCAAACTCGAACCTCATCAATTCTCCATGAAAAACCAAAATTCCAAACCCTAATCTGTCCAGAATTCCATGCTGAATCTAACCATGGTCTTAAAATTAATTGAAACATCCTAAATCTTCAAACCCGATCCAAGATCAAAGATATGCTCAAACATCAATTTCAACAATTCTTGCAATTAAATACTTCAGATTGATCACCAACTCACACTGATTGATTCTTGATATCTAATTCATTCTATAGCTCACCATAACTCGAGTTCTTGGTCCAAATAAAAATGGTGACACCAACTGAAACTTCACCAATTGCTCTCAAACTGTTCAGAATCCATCTCTTATTGGTCTCTAACCGTTCTAACCTAACAATTCTTGCTAATCATGCCTAAATCATGGTGTAGAAGAAAAGTTATTAACCTGTGGAATCTTGATTAACAAATGGTGTAAACCTTCACTGCAAGCCTTCAAACTCTCCAAAATCAATCCTTGAATGATGATATTGCTACTCTTTGCAAAAGTTTTGATGGAGAATGCTTGAATCTCAGAATTCGATGGTGACTTGCAACCTTGAAAATCCAAATGCCAACTCTTCAAATCTCCATGGTTTTTCTCTCAAATTGGTCTGCACAGCTTCACTATGATCAGAGGAATGTGTTTAGATTGAAAGAATGAATGGAATTGAATCAGAATGTGGATTTTGCTTTCAACTTGCAATGGAGGCAAGTGAAATGGATAACTCTCTCTTTTCTCAAATCTTACACCAACCTTGCATCTGAGCAAGTTCTATACATTATATAGAGTGGTTTAGAATCATCTAGAACCATCTGGAACCATCCCATGAGAAATTGGGATTCTCATGTCATGAGTTTATGAATTCACTTTTTCTCACATATCATCTCATGACATAGCTCTTGCAGCAACTTGCCTTGGCTTGAAATTCTCCCTAAATGAGATATAGGATGTGTTAAGATGCTTAGCAAGCTCATACATTGCCTTTCCTTATGTTTTGCATTTGAACCTTAAGATGCAAGCAACCAATTTCCAAAGCAGCCCCATGATCTATGCTTCAAATCAAAATTGTGGCTGAACCATTGTTTTTAGAATGTCTTTTAGAGTCAAAATGACCTATTATATGCCATGGTTAGGATGTGTAACTTGGGATTTCCAATTTCCAACTTGAACTTATTTAACTTATGCCTCCATTTTAGGTCATTTCTATCACTTTTTGCTACAAGCCTTTTCAACATCTCATGACCTCCTTACTAGCCTTAAAAAATCATTCTAAGCAAGTTTGATGTTGAAGATATTTCCATTTGAAGCATGGAAATAGGAGATATGGCCTTATGCTTGAAATGACCTATAATCTCCAAATGACCAAAATGCCCTTGACTTGTCAAAGCCATAAGTTGAGTTCTACAAATCCTATCAAGGACTTCTAGTACTCTCTAGAAAGCTAAGAAGATGCTCTACAACATTCATGTTTACCAAGAGTCCATAGGAATCATCCTTCTTGGGAAAAAGTTGGATGCAAGTTGGGTGACTTTCAAGGACCCAGATTCACATACCTCATATGACCTGTAACTTGTCAAAGTCATAACTTGAACTCTACAAATCCTATCAAGGACTTCTAGTACTAAAATTAAAGCTAAGAGCAAGCTCTACAACATTCATGTTGGGGGTAAGATGAGATGACACTCACATCTTGAGCTAAACTGCCTTGAAGATAGGGATCAAACTAGGGGATTTTACACTGTCAAGCCTTAGAAACCCTAGCTTAAAACTTCTCAAACTCCTCAATCATGATGAGTTGGTCTAGGAATCATCCTTATAGCATCTCAATGCATCAATTCATGATCACATGGCTCTTGGATTAGGTCTCAACCCTCTCCAAATCATCAGTTGACCTAGGGTTGACCCAATCAAACCCTAATTCCACCACTCATGGCTGAGTCTTCTTATTCTTGTACAATGACCTCTCTAGCCCTCATGATGGCTTTCAAGACATCTCATAAGCTCTCTCAAAGCTTTAAGTCCATCCTCATAGCCTCAGAATCATCTGAAGGGCTCCCACAACTCTCAAGTTATGAGGCACACAACCTTGGTTTCAACCAATCTCTCTGAGGATCTCTTAACTTCTCTGGAAAAGGTATTAACCTTTGAACACTTGAACAACCTTCTTGGCTAGCTTCAAAGTCTTGTATAACTCTTGATTGGTAATCATACCTCTTGAAGTGTTGGTCAAATTTTGGGGTGCAACAGCTGCCCCTATTCAAACGGCTTGAACCTGACTGGGTGAGGAGCGAACGGCTCTCAGCCAACCAAGGTGCGAGACGGTTGAATACCGATAAACCCGGAAATTTGCCAACTGCACAAGTACACGGTACTCTGGCGAGAACAAATCTTCGGAAACTGGAATAATAGCTGCACGACAACTAGCTGGATAATTGGTCCCACGGTAACTGGTAATACATAGTCGATCATGCCATCAGGCATCACGATTCCTCGGGACTCTTCAGGTCAACCATCAGGTTGATCATGCCATCAGGCATTCAAAGAAAACTGTCGGGCATCAGCCGGACTTCATCAGGTCAACAATCATGTTGATCATGCCATCACGCATTCGAAGAAAACTGTCGGGCATCAGCCGGACTTCATCAGGTCAACAATCATGTTGATCATGCCATCAGGCATTCAAAGAAAACCGTCGGGCATCAGCCGGACTTCATCAGCAATTCGGGAATAGAATTCTTGGTCAATCATGAGCCAATTGGGAATATCTAAACCTCTGCCATCAGGCACTCCGCATCAGCTGAGAAAACTGCTTCGTTAACACGGTCAGACTTCAATCATGAAGTCTTCAAGGGAAGTTTCAACTTCGCTGCTCAGAAACCTGCTGGGGATGACGCATCTCCACTGGGGATTCTAGAGAACTATCAAGTAACTCCGCTTCGAGGATCCAGAAATCATTCTGGATGAATCAACTCTGCTGAGGACTTCAAGAATCATCTGGAACAAATAACTCCGTCGGGGACTTCAAGAATCATCTTGAACCGATAACCATGCTGGAGCTTTCAGGAATCATCCTGAGCAACACTCTGCCGGGGACTCCAAGTATCAACTTGGGCAACCACTCTGGCGACTGCACTGGGGATCTTAAGAATCATCTTAAGCAAACGACCCTGCTGGGGAATTCAAGAATCATCTTGAACCGAAGACTTTGTTGGGGGCTTCAAGAATCATCTTGAGCAAGCGGCTTCACTGGGGAGAACGTCAGGAATCATCCTGAGCAATCAATTATGCGGTGCAACGCCTGCAAAACAAGAACGATAACAACCTAGATCATGTTTATTATGCATATGCTTCGGCAATGGCGCAATGCTCCACACGGTGGAAATGCTATGCGTTTATGATAAATGCTATGCAGTCATGCACAAAGATGCGATCCCTTCAGCAAAATAAATGCCGAAGGGAGAATCCTCCTGCCAAGGAGAAAGGACTACTTAGATAGAGGATTCATCCTGCTGAGGAGCACAAGGTCACGCCAATCTCAATTGGACTCCACAGGGGACACAACTTCAGTTGACTGCCGCAGGGGAACGAAGCTCTACGAGAACCTGGACCTGCTGAGGGAAAGCGATGTCAATTGCGGGAATAAACTGCATGGCCTTCACGGTTACTTCCCTGGGAATAACGACTCCGGTGGGGAAATGCAGCATCAGCTATTCAACACTCCACTGGGGAAAACCAATCATGGTCTGAGCAGCTTCCAAGGATTCGGCTCTCTTGGGGATTTGCAAACTCGACTGGGGAAGGAGAAATCATTCTGCTTGCTGGAGAGAGTACGACTCTGTGGGGAATCTCAATTCCGCTGGGGAAGAAGGAATCATCCGGCTTCGGGGGAGAGTACGACTCTGGTGGGGAATTTCAATTCCGCTGGAGACTTTAGTCTTGCACCATCAGTTGCTGCACACTTCAGTGAACGAATAGTCTCCTACGAGACCTGCACTTGTGACCCGGTGCTGGGGGGTGAACACGCGCTTCGGCGCCTGACTCAGCTGAGGAGATGACGTTCCTTCAGGACGCATCTGATTGGGGGAGAGAATCCTCTCTGCCTGGGGAGACATATCAATGCTCACGATCTCGGGTTCAGACTCTGCGGGGCGAGGCTGCTGAACTTTGCTGGAGAAGGAGGAATCATCCTGCTTCGGGATACGCACGACATACTGGCTGGAATATGCTACACCTGTAACAACACAAACAAACAGACAAGATACCCTTCTCAAAGGGGCCTATCAAGGTTATCATCTTGTGACAATGTTTAAGTAATTCATTGTTTCAACAATCAGTGGCCTAGGCCAGTAAGTTTATGTATGCGCATTTTATCAAAAACATCGGCGTTCTTTTTCACAAACAAAACAGGTAACGCTAAACAGACAAACAGAATTGCTGAATAGTATGCATTATATTGATAACGAACCCCTGAATGGGTAAAAATGTTTTACAACAGATGCAAGCTCCTGGAATGAGGAAACCGCGCAAAAAATAAAACATAAATATGCATCAGTATATACAAATGTCGGCAACGAGGCGTAGACGAACACCATGAGTTGATCCCTCTATGACCCACTCGACTTCGATACTTCTCCGACGCTTCATCTTCGGAAGAGATTGATTCAGATAAACGGCCCTCAGGTCTTCCAAACCACTAAACAAAGAAAGTCCACACGCGGAACGCAGTCATTTGCCTTTTCAAATCCCTAACTTTTGTGTGAACCCCCCTTTGCGGGTTTTCAGTTCACCGGGATACCCTTTTTTGCCAAAGTCGCCCATCTGGGTTTTCGACTTTGTGGGTGTACATTTTTTCAATTTATATCCCTAATTTTTGCCCGAACTTTTTTCCTGTTTTATGGTTCACTCCGAATGCCCCTTTTTGCCTGGACTCTCTTTTTTTCTGTCCAGCGGGTCGCTTTCAAGCAAAGTATTTTTTAACTGCGTCCGTGTTCACCGGGGATGCAAAATCTTCACCATCCATCGTGGATAACAACAAAGCTCCTCCCGAGAAGACCTTGCTGACGACGTACGGACCTTCGTAATTGGGGGTCCACTTGCCCTGGTGATCGGAGTGTGGAGGAAGAATCTTCTTCAGGACAAGATCACCCGTCTGAAAGCTTCTAGGACGCACCTTCTTATCATAAGCTTTCTTCATTCGGCTTTGGTACAGACGAACAAACGCAATCGATGCTAACCTCTTCTCGTCCATCAGGCTAAGTTGGTTCAGCCGGTTCGTAATCCATTCTGCCTCGTCGAGTTTCACATCAACCAAAACTCGCAAAGAAGGGATCTCCACTTCTAAGGGTAGGACTGCTTCCATACCGTACACCAAGAAGAAAGGAGTTGCCCCGGTCGACGTACGTACCTTCGTACGATAACCGTGCAGTGAAAACGGCAGCATCTCGTGCCAATCTTTGTAGGTCACAACCATCTTCTGAACAATCTTCTTTATGTTCTTATTGGCCGCTTCAACGGCACCATTCATCTTCGACCGGTAAGGAGATGAGTTGTGGTGTTCAATCTTGAAACTCTGGCACAGCTCCTTCATCATCTTGTTATTCAGATTCGAACCATTATCAGTAATGATCCGCTCGGGAATTCCGTAACGACAGATGATGTCCCTCTTTATGAATTTAGCCACCACCTGCTTGGTCACATTAGCATATGAGGCTGCCTCCACCCACTTGGTGAAGTAGTCGATAGCTACTAGAATGAAGCGATGACCGTTAGATGCAGTGGGCTCGATCTTGCCTATCATGTCGATGCCCCACATGGAGAACGGCCACGGGGAGGACATGACATTTAACGGGCACGGCGGCACATGAACTTTATCAGCATAAATCTGGCATTTATGACATCTCTTCGCGAATTTAAAGCAATCCGACTCCATCGTCAGCCAGTAATATCCTGCTCTCAGGATCTTCCTCGTCATAGCATGCCCGCCGGCGTGCGTACCAAATGTGCCTTCATGGACTTCCTCCATGAGCATACTCGCCTCTTTCTCATCTACACATCTGAGTAGCACGAGATCACGGTTTCTTTTATACAACACTCCATCAGGATTGAGATAAAAATTTCCAGACAGCCTCCTTAGAGTCTTCTTATCCTAGGTTGACGCACCCGCAGGATATTCCTTAGTCATAAGGAAAGTCTGGATGTCATGGAACCATGGCTTGCCGTCGGCGGCTTCCTCGATTGCAAAGACAAATGCAGGTCTATCAAGACGAGATATCACAATTCTTGGAGCCTCATTCCAAAAATTGACTTTATACATTGAAGCCAACGTGGCTAAGGCATCAGCCATATGATTTTCGGCCCTGGGCACATGATGGAGTTCCACTTGATCAAAGAACGGAAGTAGCCTTCTGGCATAATTCATGTACGGCACCAAATTCGATTGACGAGTCTCCCACTCCCCTTTAATCTGGTTAATCACAAGTGCCGAGTCACCATATACGTCTAGGTTCTTGATTCTCAAATCAATTGCCTCTTCTAGACCCATAATGCATGCTTCGTACTCCGCTTCGTTATTGGTGACCGGAAACGTCAGTCTCGTGGTGAAAGGGATGTGGGATCTGTGGGGAGTCGTGATGATCGCCCCAATGCCACTTCCATAGGAATTAACCGCCCCGTCGAATATCAATTTCCACTGGGATTTCCTATCTGGCCCCTCGTCGGGCAACGACTCATCGCAATCCTTCGCTTTGAGAAACATAATATCCTCATCAGGGAATTCAAATTTCATCGGCTGGTAATCCTCGATTGGCTGTTCGGCAAGGTAATCAGACAATACGCTTCCCTTGATGGCCTTCTGGGAGACGTACTGAATATCGTATTCCGTTAACACCATTTGCCATCTGGCAATCCTACCCGAAAGAGCCTGCTTCTCGAAGACGTACTTGATCGGATCCATCTTCGAAATTAGCATGGTGGTGTGATTGAGCATGTACTGTCGTAAACATTTGGCAGCCCAGGCTAGTGCATAACTCGTCTTCTCCAGCATCGAGTAGCGAGATTCACAGTCAGTGAACTTTTTACTCAAGTAGTAAATGGCATGCTCCTTTCTGCCTGTCTCGTCGTGCTGACCAAGAACACACCCCATACTATTCTCAAGAATTGTCAAGTACATGATTAGCGGCCGTCCATCCACTAGGGGTATCAAGATTGGAGGTTCCTGAAGATACTGCTTTATCTTATCAAATGCCTTCTGGAAATCCTCGTTCCAGGTAATCGCCTGATCTTTATTTAAAAGCTTGAACATTGGTTCACACATGGCCGTGAGCTGAGAGATAAACCTTGCAATGTAGTTTATTCTGCCCAAGAAACCACGAACTTCTTTTTTTGTTTTTGGCACTGGCATTTATTGTATGGCTTTTATCTTCGCAGGATCAACCTCAATGCCTCGTTCGCTCACGATAAACCCTAGTAACTTTCCGGACCGTACTCCAAAAGTACACTTGTTAGGATTCAGCCTCAACCTGAACTTCCTAAGCCTCTCAAAAAGCTTCAGCAAATTGACCAGATGTCCCTCCTCCGTTTGGGACTTCGCAATCATGTCATCCACATAGACTTCAATCTCATGATGAATCATGTCATGAAACAAAGTAACCATTGCTCGTTGGTAAGTGGCCCCTGCGTTCTTCAGACCGAAAGGCATTACCTTATAGCAAAATGTTCCCCAGGGAGTGGTAAACGTCGTTTTCTCCATGTCCTCCGGCGCCATCTTGATCTGATTGTAACCGGAGAAGCCATCCATGAATGAAAACACGGAGAACTGGGTTGTGTTGTCGACCAACACATCGATATGAGGCAACGGGAAATCATCTTTAGGGCTCGACCTATTCAAATCCCGATAATCGACGCACATGCGTACCTTACCGTCCTTCTTCGGTACAGGCACTATGTTGGCGACCCACGGAGGGTAAGTAGTGACCGCTAAGAAGCCAGCATCAAGTTGTTTCTGCACTTCTTCTTTGATCTTAACGGCCATATCTGGTCGCGTCCTCCTAAGCTTCTGCTTAACGGGAGGGCAATCTTCTCGCAGCGGCAAGTGGTGGACCACGATGTCCGTGTCAAGTCCGGGCATATCTTCGTATGACCAAGCAAAGACGTCACTATACTCTCTTAGCATCTCAACCAATCTCTGCTTGACATCACTCTGTAATGCAGCCCCTATCCTGACGTTTCTTACGAGCTCTTCAGAACCCAGATTCACGATCTCAATCTCCTCTTCATGAGGCAGAATAACTTTCTCCTCTTGTTTCAACAAGCGGGCCAACTCTTCAGGAAGGTCTTCGTCTTCATCAATCTCTTCTTCGGCTTGATAGATCGGGCAATCGAAGTCGAAGTGAGCCGTAGAAGGTCCAGAGTCGATGTCATCTGTTATGTGGATCCTGCAATAACAAGGGTTAAGTTTAAAACAAGGATGTGCAGGTTAGCACAAACCCCATTGCCATTTTACTGTTTTTCAAAACAAATATAAAACAGGAATAACAGAGATCACAATATTTGAATACGAAGAAAACGCCTTTTATTTATTAACAAAATGCATGTACATAATCCCACAAGGCCCTGACAATAAAACCACTATGCCTCGGGTAGGACATAGGGTTGTACAACGATTGGAAAAAAGTAAATCATTACTCTTCGCTTGTCATCTGGATGATATCCTTGACGGACCAGTTGATAAGGCCCTCGCCTGGCTTGCTTGGCTGGATCCAAGAGTCGAGGTCACAGTCGCTATCTCCGCTGTCTTCAGACACCGCGTTGATGCTTTCGAAAATCACTCCGCCACTGGTAAACTGGATCGGCCCCTTACCTCGCTACGCACTGCTAGAAGAAGAAGCTCCAGCTCCAGGAGAATATCGCAACCCAAACTTATCCTGCTTGTTGGGTATCTCCAAAATTCACCCCCAGCCTGAGGTAGATCCGGCTTGGACAACGGCCCGATCTTCCTTGAACGAGGAGAGAGTCATCTCTGGCTTTTCTGTGACCACAGGAGCTACGTCCTTCACTTTGACAGCTTCGAACGCTTGGCATAGAGTCTCATGGATTTCGCCATCCATTTCCACGTACTTGAAGGACGACAAATGGCTCACCATTATGTCTTCCTCGCCGCAAACGGTTACGATGCTTCCTCCAACAGCATATTTGAGCTTTTGGTGCAACGTGGAGGTCACGGCACCAGCAGCATGGATCCACGGCCGGCCCAAGAGACAACTGTAGGCAGGCATGATGTACATAATATAAAAGACCGAGTCGAACGTTTCCGGCCCGACTTAGATCGGCAGGGTCACCTCCCCGAAAACATGTCGTTTAGTTCCGTCGAACGCCTTCACAACCAGATCACTGGGTGTGCATATCAATCCACGAGTATCCAACTTCATTAATGCCTTCTTCGGAAGAACATTAAGTGACGAACCCGTGTCCACCAACACGTGCGACATGATCGTTCCCCTACACTCTATCGAGATATGCAGGGCGCTATTGTGATTCCTCCCTTTTGGCGTCAGCTCCAGGTCAGTGAAACCTAGCCCATTTCCAGCATTTACGTGGGCCACGACCTCTTCTAGCTGATTCACCGATATTTCTTGCGGTACGTAGGCGGCGTTCAACACCTTCAGCAGCGCATTGCGGTGTGCTTCAGAACACAGCAATAAGTTCAGAATGGAAATCTTCGAGGGCATCTGATGGAGATGATCTACAATCTTGTAGTCACTCTTTTTAATCAACCGCATAAACTCCTCGGCATCTTTAACAAGCAAATCTATTTCTGCCCCACGCGGGGTCTCTTCAACGACTTTACTTTTACCTTTATCGGCCGCATCAGCTCTGACCGCTTTATCCGCCACGACCTCGGGTGGTGCAAACACTCTCCCGCTGCGAGTGATACCACTGACCCCCGCAAGGTTCTCCACAGTCGACCCATACGGTTCTAGCTCCAACCTCTGTCCGTTGCAGTAGACTTCAGCCCCATAATGCCACGGAACGACGTTAGTGCTCTCGAAGGGTATCGGCCCAGCTTTGGTGATAGTAATTGTGGGCGGTCTGGGCGCAGAAATAGTTATTGGCTGGCGAGGGATGGTGATGGTGGCGACTTCATCGTCCTGCTTCAGCACTACCTCTCCTGATCCGCTTTCAGCCCTCCGGCTAAACTGCAGAATCCCTTCAGTCATCAGGCTTTGAATTCCTTCTACCAACTGCTCACATCCATCAGAACGTGGGGCACAGTCCATACATAGCTCTTCGCAACCTGGAAAGAACCCTCTTTTCAACAACTTAGCTTTAACGAAGCTAAGCGGCGTCTTCAGATCTTTGACGTCAGTCAACAAATCTGCACTCTCTTCCTCGATAATGGCGTTCACTCCGCCTCCCCTATGATTCGGCATAGGATTCTTCGTGACATTAGGCACATTATCGGAGAAGTTAATGATCTTGGCATCCACCATGTCCTGCACCTTATGCTTGAAGGCTTTGCAGTTCTCGATTGTGTGGCCTGGTGCCCCTGAGTGGAAATCACAAGTGGCATTGGCGTCGTACCCTGGCGGAGGTGCTCCTGTCAAGGGAGCCATCTTCCGCTTCTGGATCAACTGTAGCTGAAGCAAAGTCTGCAAGAGTTGCGTGTATGACATGGGCGGTGCCTCGAAGTGACAGTTTGCCAAAGATGCCCGATTCTGATACTTACTATATCCCTGTTGATTCGGTTGCTTCTGCTGCAGAGCTGCCAGGATATTTATACTGGGCACTTGCTGGTGAGGACCTTTACCCTTCCTTCGAGCGTTGGTCACGGCGCTCGCTTCTCCTTCCCGTCTTTTGCCAGCATAAGGTTTCTTTCCACCTCCTCCAGTTGAGGATGACTCACCTTGAATTTTCCCGATCTTGATCCCATTCTCGACGTGCTCACCCATGATAATGAGATCTGAGAACTTCCCAGACATACCGCTGACTAACTTTTCATAGTAGACCCCTGGGAGGGTGGCTACAAACATCTGCACGAGCTCTCGTTCAACCATCGGCGGCTGAACCCGAGCTGCCAACTCACGCCACCGCTGGGCGTATTCCTTAAACCCTTCATTATTCCTCTGCGACAGCTTCTGCAGCTGGACTCGGTTCGGGGCCAAGTCGCTATTGTATTGGTAGTGGTGCACAAATGCTTCAGCAAGATCCTTCCATGTGCGCACACTAGTGGGCTCCAGCCCCATGTACCACTCGAGGGATGGTCCGGAAAGACTGTCTTGAAAGAAGTGCATCAGCAACTTCTCGTCTTCGGAATGAGGAGACATCTTCCTGTAATACGACCTCATATGGACACGAGGGCAAATGGTGCCCTTATACTTCTCAAAGTCGGGTACCTTGAACTTAGGAGGCACTTTGAAATCAGCAATTAATCCCAGCTTGGACATATCAACGCCCAAAGTATTCTGATTCTCGATATCTCTCATTTTATCTTCGAGTGCCTTGAATCTAAGCCGCGCTTCAGCATTCAGCTCCCCTTCAGCACCTCTCTGAGAGAACACATCATCCTGACGATCCTCTAGCCATGGCTGAGGCACAAACAGATTCCCGACGCCTGCATTGCCGTTGCCCCGCCCGATATTGACATTAGCTCCCAGACCCCCATTACCGACGCCTGTCGTATTGAGTTCGATGTTGGCCATCACATTGCCATTAGCACTGCCGTTGCCCCCGGTCACGGGAGCACCATTCTGTGGAGTTTCAACTGGTGGAGGAGTAGGCACGGTCCCACCGTGGAGTACGCCGTTGCTATCAACCTTGGAATCAAAGGCTGAACCAAAGTTCTGAGCTGATCCTGGCCATTGGCGACCACTTGCATGAGCTCCATGAAGCGATCCATCCTTTCGCGGAGTTCCTGAACATCAGTTTGCACTTGCTCCATGATCCTGGTCTGATTAGCTCTAGTAGGATAGCGGTGAATATGTCTCTGATCAATCCTGGAACCACTTGAAACAACCTGAAACAACCTGTGAACACAAAAGGGTTAGGAAAAACAACAGAATGATCGTCATGCAAATGCTTCATGCAAATGCATGCGTGTGTCTGTGCGTTAGGGAGATTCCCCCGATCCTAGTGCCTAAGTGCCAGTGCTAATAATAATAAGAAGAAGTCCGAGTCCAATCATGGAAATAACAATCTCATATATAAAGAAAGCCCATCAAGGCAGTACATAGCATCAACGAGTACAAGATGAATCAACAGCGTGACCTCAGCCAACAAGCCTGGTGATGGTCAGCATACAACAATGATCAAAACAAGAGGAATACAACTAGTCAAGTACGGCCACGGGCGCGATACTCTTCCAACAACTCCTTCGTTTTCGGATGATCAGGCAAAGTGAGCAACCCCTCGACGAGCAACTCCCTTTGCACAATGGTGTACTGAAGTCCTTTGACCGAACCTTCCCATGCTCCTTCGTCGAAGCAATCTTCTAACTTCCGCTTCTTGGACTCAAACGTCAGTTTGCGCTCCTTCAGGTTAGCGAGAGCTCTGTTAAGCTGGCCTTCGGTGGCGTATCTGCGAGCGGTTTCTTTATCAAACCTCTTCTCAACATCCTTCACCTGGGCTTCCAGCTTGGCGATCTGTAGCATCAGCTTATCCTCCCGCTCCTTCCTGGTGGCCAGGGAAGCCTTCCAGTGCTGGTTGAACTTGGATATCCTCCGATATGCCTCGTCCAAGTGTTGCTTCTTCGTAGCCAGTACGTCGTTGACAGCTTTGAAGTCTTGACCCATGCGCTCACGCTCGGCTATCTGCTTAGTCAGGTCTGTCCCCAGCCGGTTCACCAGCTATGTCTGCCCTTTGAAAGAATGAACGGCTTCGTTCCTCTCGCTTCAGAGCTGAGCTAATTCCTTCTCCAGTTCTTCGTTTGCCCGCTTCAATTCATCTTGCTCAGCCTATGCTGCTGAATGGGCACAGTGGTAGGCTCTTCAATCATTGGAGGGCTTTCTGGCTTGGCATGAGGAAACGGCATCCCTATAGCATCTGCTCTGGCTCTGACCCAAGTCACATACGGAGGGTAGGCTTGATTGTTGCTTCTCCCCATCAATGGCTTTCCTCGCTTACTGATACCAATCCAGGCGCGCTGAAGCTTCGATAACAGATCCCCCTCTATAAGACCAGTGAGGTACAGAGATTCCTGCACCTCTTCATCCTTCGGCGGAGCTCTCAAAGCATACGCGAACTGTCGGACCAGCAACGACGGATTGTAGTTTATACAGCCTTTCCTGCCTATCAAAGGCACGTTTGGAAACCCGCTGCAACTGAAGATCACCTCAGTACCCAACCTATCTCTGTCGAACCAGTCAATATCCTCTGCAGATAAACTCATCAGACGCTCGGACCACTCAGCTGTGGCTGCGGACGAGACAAAAGGACCCCTCTTGGGAAGATGACTATCAAGCCATTTATAAAGCAAGGGTACACAACATGAGACATTCTTGCCCCTCCTGTTTTCGTTTTTGTAGTGGATAGAATGGTAGACATCTCCGATCAAGGTAGGGACTGGATTCCCTGAAGCAAAGATGTGAAACGCATCAAAGTCTACGAAATCGGGCATATTGGGGAACAAAATGATGCCATATATGCATAGAGCAAGGATGGCATTGAACGTGACCCAACATCCGTCCTTAGCGCACTGCTGAGCCTTACCCACTAGAAACTGCAAGGAGAACCCGGGAACCTTGTTCCAACTAGTCAATACTAACTCAGAGGCATCCAGATGAAGTGACGGAGCTAAACCAGCCAGATCAGGCTCATCATCCATATGAACAAAAGGCATCTGCCTCTTGATAGGCACCCCTAGCAAATCAGCATACTCTTCCAGCGTGGGTGCGAGAACAAAATCCTGGAAAGTGAAACATCTCAGTGGAGGGTCGTAGAACTGCAGCAGCGTGTGCAACCCATTCACCTCGAACGCAGAAGGTTTATGAACCAAACTAAGCAATCTACCGTAAGATTTTCTGAACTCATCCCTTACAGAATCATCTGCTAAAGCTATCAAGCCAATCAACCTAACCACCTCAGGGGCAGGGAACTTGTAAGCCACTGTCTTCCTCAGAGAACCCATAACAATACAATAGGAGGCAAGAAATCCTGGATCGGGGAAGACGGTACCTGCAACGCAGACACACGTTAATGAAATGCAAAATGCAATCATGCAGCAGAAGATCAAGGCAACTGTGTTGTGGAGATTCTGTATCAACAAAACTATAATCTTGCTCTATCAAGAACAATCACTGCATCTGATAAGAAGAAAACCCTGGTATCGGACCACAAATCTGCTCTGTCAAGAACAACCATCTGATAGGGCCATGTACACAAGATCATAATTCTGCTCTGTCAAGAACAAATGTCTGATAATAAGGACCTCTGATGTAAGACCCAGAAATCTGCTCTGTCAAGAACAAACATACATCTGTTGATGACATCTTCAGACCCCAATCAAAAATCTGCTCTATCAAGAACAAACATACATCTGATGATAAGATCCTCTGATCCAACAAAACTGATTCGCTGTCAAGAAAACCAGGTGGTCTGAAGGTCAAAGTTTCCTGCAATGAACCCAACCCTGCTCACAGGTATGGACCTAAACTGACTCAAGTTCAGCATCCTATGCGTTCATCAGCGTCACAGACATTCAAGAGGGGTGATACGATACCCATAAGGTGTGGAATCACCAGCTCATGAAGCGGCCTCACTCGGCTGAATCACAAATGATCGGTCCCTAGAGTCGACAATCCACCAAACCAGCAACCGTCTCAACCCAAAGGGTTGAAAGAGAAGCCAACCGAGAGAACCTCGTCTGAGCGTGGATTTCATGAGACACTAGTACCTGCAAAGCAAGCACGCGCCCACTAATTTCCACTCTAAGTCTATGGTGCACTCAAGCCTGGGTCTGGCTTCTCACTCATCAGAATGCCCCTTCCCACAACAGCACAGATAATCATATCATACTGAAAATAAAATGCGGGAAATAAAGTGTGAGAAGTAAAATGCGATAAATAAATGCAACCCAACAAGTAATCATACAAGCGCTAGGATTGACTCTCGCAGGGGAACCGGAGAACCAGAGACTCTGGGTTCAGTCCCCAGCAGAGTCACCAGCTGTCGCTTACGCGAAAATAAGGTGCTGACACAACAGAAGAGTCGCCACCTTTCGTTATTTATCCCTCAGAGCGGGAAAGGAAACGATCGGGAAAAACCTGACGAAAAGGTATAAGACAAGGTCATCGCAACCATTGTCTGGGTTCGGGAGTCGGTTACGCAAGGGGAAGGTATTAGCACCCCTTACATCCGTCGTACTCGACGGGATCCACGCTTGTTGTGTTTACTTGGACGGGTTGTCTTTATCTATCTACCTATCAAGGCTGGCTTAAAAAGAAAAGAAAAATGACTCGGCAAAGCGTCGCACTTTATGCCTACGTATTCTCATCAGAGAATGAGAAATCAGAGTCAACGTAGTTCGACCTACGACGGGTTATGGGGGGAGGTAGCTCGCCAATACATCAGTATTGTGCCTACGTACTCTCAACAGGTATGAGAGATCAGAGCTTACGTAGTTCGGGACACTACGCTTTATTTCCTGTTTTTTACAGAAGAAGTGTTTTTTATTGTGTTTGCAATTTCAATCGCACTAGAGACTATGACCTGAGAGTGAATGCGTCGCATGTCACCCAAAGGGCACCATACTAAACATCCAGACTGTGGAAAATAAACTCTCCCACAATCCTTTCTCAGATAGCTTAAGGCTCGTAACGTACGAAAGAAATCATTCATGATTACTGTATCTTAAACTGTTTTGAGATGAGAAGAGAACAGGCCCAACTAGGAGGGAGACTATCAAGTCCTACTGTTGTCATGCCAAGGATTCATCCTATGGTTAAGGTTTGATCAGGGAACTCCTAGAAGTTGTCATGCATAGGTTTCAACCTACAGTTCTATCATCAATTCCTTATCAAAGGAAATGAGAGTCCTAAGGGATCATGTCAATGATACACCAAAACAGACAAAGCATAAGCTTAAATAGTAAAATGCATGCAATGCAAGTGAGGGAGGAAATGTGTGTGGGGCTTCAGCCTCCACAAGCTCATCTCGACCTCAATCCAGAATGAACAACAGTAATCATACCTAAATAAAACATGCTATCAAGCAATAACAGTAAACTGCAATCATACAGAAGAAATAAAGTATGCTATCAAGCAGAACAAACCACATGGGCAAGGGAGCAGGGCTCTACCGAATACCCGCAAGCAAAGCCACACAGTAACGATACAAGCAGAGGGAGCAACTCAACCTCTAGTGCAATCATGCTCCTAGATTAAAGTCTAGTCTAGATATGAACTTATTCTAATGCATCAAGCAAGTCAAACAAAACACATCAATACAGCAAAGAAAACAGACAAGAGAACAGACCAACTCCTCTCTCAACTCCAAGCTTCAGCTCCTTAATCAGTTCCACCTTCAGGTTTCATTGTTAACCACAAGTATCAACTTGATCTCCTTCAGGATCTCCAAGTTTCAAAGTAAGTATCAACTTACTTTGTTCTTCAAGCTTCAGCTCTTCAGAATCAATCTCAATTGAATCCTCTTCCTAAGTATCAACTTAGTCTTCTCCTCCTGCAAGCTTCAGCTTCTCAGAATAATCTTCAATCACTTAGAAGTATCAACTTCATCCTTCAATCTTTTTCTCAAGCCTCAGCTCTTCATTCAGTCTTTACTGGATCTTCACTGGGTCTTTAAGTATCAACTTGCTCTTATTGCTCTTCAAGCTTCAGCTGGAATGGCAATGCTCAAGGAATCATCCTCTTCCATACTCTTCAATGAAGTCTTCATATTCAAACTCAAGCTCAACATTTCTCAAGATATTCAAACCAGAGGAAATCATTTAACTGGATAAGCTGGGGTGTTAAACTGCTTATTGACCACCAAAGGTGACCTATAAGGGTTCAACATCAAAGGAAGGGTTCCCTCAAAAGTTCTACTTCCTAGGTACAATCACTTATCCCTCCAAAGGAGAGAGGTGAATACCATGGAAGGACTTTGAATCATGGGGTGGAATGGAGGTGAAAGATACCATCCATGTTTAAGAAAGAACTTAACTAGGTCTAAACTCTTCCTAATTCCTAACCCTAAAACAACAACAAAACAAACAAGATTCTCAAGCTCTCAAGCTCCTCAATCAATCTTCAAGTCTTCTACTATGCTCCTCAATGCTCCTCCAAGCAAGACCAAGCTCTCCAAGCCCACAAAGCAAAGCAAACAAAAATACAAGCCCACAAGGGCAACACAAACAATCATCAACTACAAAAATCACTTAAAAATAGTATACTACTATATTAAAACCTAATATAATTTCTAGGGGATCCTATATACTTACCCTTGATACCCTATATGTCCCAATGTCTATCTTGACCTAGAAACCCAAAATTCTATTGTTATTGTGGACCTATGTTAAGGATTGACTTAATTCTACACAACCTAAAGTCATCTAAGCAAAACTAATCAAACATTCATCACAAAATTATGGAATAAATCCAGGTGGGAGCTAAAGTCCTAATATAATTATCCTAAAAAGAATGGCCTAAAAATTCAAAGGGAACTAGCTAAACAAAATTCTACAAATCTATGCATCAACATAAAAGAATTAAAAAGCTATTAAAAGAGAAAATACACAAAAAAATATTAAAAATGCATGAAATGCAAATATTATGGTTTTATAATTTTCTAGACATGAACATGAAATCGGAGAAAAAATCCCCATGCAAAAATCATTAATTTTATATTTATTATGATTTTTCAAAGATTGAAATAAAATGGAGAAAAAGAAATTAAAATATGAAAACCTTGGTGTGAATAGCAATGCCAGACAGTTCATTTATGCAATGGGCTCGAAATGGGGGTGCAAACAATAATACGTGCTAGGCCCAAAATTCAATCAGAAATTAAATAAAAAATATAAAGAAAATGAAAAAGAAACGGTGCAGAAAGTAACCAAATGCAGTTCAAAAACCAATGGGCCATGAAAGTGGGGTATGAATATCAATCCAGCCCAATCCCCCTTTTAATGAAACGATGCGTTTCATGGTCTTCAGATTTTCCCTCTTCTAGCGAAATTGAATCTCAGCCCTTGGATCTTGGTCTTAGTCAAGGGTCAGCCTATGATCTAACGACCATCTCCTCATCTTCTTCCTCCATCTAGGGTTCTAACTGAAGCATCCATGGAAGCAGAGCTTCAAGCTCCATCTTCACCAAACTCGAACCTCATCAATTCTCCATGAAAAGCCAAAATTCTAAACCCTAATCTGTCCAGAATTCCATGCTGAATCTAACCATGGTCTTAAAATTAATTGAAACATCCTAAATCTTCAAACCCGATCCAAGATCAAAGATATGCTCAAACATCAATTTCAACAATTCTTGCAATTAAATACTTCAGATTGATCACCAACTCACACTGATTGATTCTTGATATTTAATTCATGCTATAGCTCACCATAACTCGAGTTCTTGGTCCAAACAAAAATGGTGACACCAACTGAAACTTCACCAATTGCTCTCAAACTGTTCATAATCCATCTCTTATTGGTCTCTAACCGTTCTAACCTAACAATTCTTGCTAATCATGCCTAAATCATGGTGTAGAAGAAAAGTTACTAACCTGTGGAATCTTGATTAACAGATGGTGTAAACCTTCACTGCAAGCCTTCAAACTCTCCAAAATCAATCCTTGAATGATGATCTTGCTACTGTTTGCAAAAGTTTTGATGGAGAATGCTTGAATCTCAGAATTCGATGGTGACTTGCAACCTTGAAAATCCAAATGCCAACTCTTCAAATCTCCATGGTTTTGCTCTCAAATTGGTCGTCACAGCTTCACTATGATCATAGGAATGTGTTTAGATTGAAAGAATGAATGGAATTGAATCAGAATGTGGATTTTGCTTTCAACTTGCAATGTAGGCAAGTGAAATGGCTAACTCTCTCTTCTCTCAAATCTTACACCAACCTTGCATCTGAGAAAGTTCTATACATTATATAGAGTGGTTTAGAATCATTTAGAACCATCTGGAACCATCCCATGAGAAATTGGGATTCTCATGTCATGAGTTTATGAATTCACTTTTTCTCACATATCATCTCATGACATAGCTCTTGCAGCAACTTGCCTTGCCTTGAAATTCTCCCTAAATGAGATATAGGATGTGTTAAGATACTTAGCAAGCTCATACATTGTCTTTCCTTATGTTTTGCATTTGAACCTTAAGATGCAAGCAACCAATTTCCAAAGCAGCCCCATGATCTAGGCTTCAAATCAAAATTGTGGCTGAACCATTGTTTTTAGAATGTCTTTTAGAGTCAAAATGACCTATTATATTCCATGTTTTGGATGTGTAACTTGAGATTTCCAATTTCCAACTTGAACTTATTTAACTTATGCCTCCATTTTAGGTCATTTCTATCACTTTTTGCTAAAAACCTTTTCAACATCTCATGACCTCCCTACTAGCCTTAAAACATCATTCTAAGCAAGTTTTATGTTGAAGATTTTTCCATTTGAAGCTTGGAAATAGGAGATATGGCCTTATGCTTGAAATGACCTATAATCTCCAAATGACCAAAATGCCCTTGACTTGTCAAAGCCATAAGTTGAGTTCTACAAATCCTATCAAGGACTTCTAGTACTCTCTAGAAATCTAAGAAGATGCTCTACAACATTCATGTTGACCAAGAGTCTATAGGAATCATCCTTCTTGGGAAAAAGTTGGATGCAAGTTGGGTGACTTTCAAGGACCCAGATTCACATACCTCAGATGACCTGTAACTTGTCAAAGTCATAACTTGAACTCTACAAATCCTATCAAGGACTTCTAGTACTCAAATTAAAGCTAAGAGAAAGCTATACAACATTCATGTTGGGGGTAAGATGAGATGACACTCACATCTGGAGCTAAACTGCCTTGAAGATAGGGATCAAACTAGGGGATTTTACACTGTCAAGCCTTAGAAACCCTAGCTTAAAACTTCTCAAACTCCTCAATCATGATGAGTTGGTCTAGGAATCATCCTTATAGCATCTCAATGCATCAATTCATGATCACATGGCTCTTGGATTAGGTCTCAACCCTCTCCAAATCATCAGTTGACCTAGGGTTGACCCAGTCAAACCCTAATTCCACCACTCATGACTGAGTCTTCTTATTCTTGTACAATGACCTCTCTAGGCCTCATGATGGCTTTCAGGATATCTCATAAGCTCTCTCAAAGCTTTAAGTCCATCCTCATAGCCTCAGAATCATCTGAAGGGCTCCCACAACTCTCAAGTTATGAGGCACACAACCTTGGTTTCAACCAATCTCTCTAAGGATCTCTTAACTTCTCTGGCAAAGGTATCAACCTTTGAACACTTGAACAACCTTCTTGATTGGTAATCATACCTCTTGAAGTGTTGGTCAAATTTTGGGGTGCAACAGTCAGGAAACGTTATCTCATTGAGTATGCTTTCAAAAGAAATCCTGCTTCAATTAGGTCTTTTGAAGGTCGTATCGTGGCTTGGTGCACGATTTAAGAAACAAAGGATAAAGGCTCAAAGTTATTTGTACCCACCCCTTCGTCGTGATGTTCTCCCATCCTATATTCAGTTAACTGGATGCGAGCACTCATATCTCAATCAGATTTGATATGGTCGAGAACTCATTAAGCCTTTGGACAATGGCAGTCACTCACCTATTTCTTTTGGTGTTTGATCACACGACTTTGTTCTTTATTGGGAATTCTTTATTTTAATCCCTTGTTTTTTTTTATTTTATCATTTTTATTCCATAAATTTTGCCTGGACGGCGTTCTTTGGAATTTGACGTCGGAGTCCAGCAGGATGCCCCAGTTTTGCCTAAGTCTCCTTCATAGGTTCTGACATAGCGGTCTTTTTATTTCTTCTTTTTTTGTTGAATATGTCGTGTGACTCTTTTGAAATGCTTGTGACTGCCCCCCCCCCCACCCTTTAAGTAGTAGAGGGATGTTCATTGTGTTTTTTTTAGCCTCCTAATATGTTAAGGATAGATGGATTCTCGAGTGTTCACTCTTCCTTTTTGAAAGTCTGAGCGCTCGATCAGCTTACTGAAAAACTACCCTGTCCCAGGTTAAGATGAGGGTTTTTATCTGGAAAAAGAAAACTCCTACTTCAAGGCTCAAAGGGGTTAAAGAGGGATTATCGTCCTTATATCTCCAGTGTTTAGGATTTGAAACAATGCCTTACATTATCAGCAGGTTTCAATTGTAAGCATACGACAAGAGATCTGACGTTTTCGGTTCATCATCCTCCTCCCAATTCTCTATCAGAGCAAGAGATCAGGTAAAGTTGGTATTATATATTATGAAAAATATTTTTTTATGAGTGAATACGAATGGATTTCTTCAAGACAAACATATGCATTAATTAATCAAAATAAACAAGTTTGTACATGCTAATTACACCTAATCAAAGAAACAGAATACATATAAATAAACAAAGTGAACTGTCTAAAGGAGTTTATGAAGCTTTCGTATTCAAGACCGACATGGTAGTAGTGGTTTCCTTTGGCGGAGTCTCACTGGAATAGGGAGTGTAGATGTGCTCACTGCGAGTCGTCTTGTTTGCCCCAACTATATCTACCACTTCTTCATTATCAGTCTTCAAATATTCCATCAGAATAACCTTCCCGGAATCTTTATCAATCGTGGTCACGTTATCTTGAGGATCACTGAAATGAAATGGACTAGGTTCCTAAATAATTACTGGCTTCGGCTGATTCGCCATAGGAGTAACTGACTTAGGTGTGTTGAAAACAGGCTTAGCAGAGCTTGACCTTGGCAAACAGAAAACCCGGAGAGGAGTTTTGATCTTCGGTTGAGGATCATCAAAAGATAGTATCTTCTTTTCTAACAAGTCTCTGACAAGGTTCTTAAGAGCATAACAGTCTTCCAAATCATGGTTGGGCGCACCCTCATGAAATAAACAATGAGTGAAGGCATTGTAGTTGGCAGGCAAGGGATTGGGAGGTAGAATCAAAGCTTGGGTAACAACCAGACCTCGTTGCACTAAGAAAGGATACAACTCGGTAAAAGTCATCGGAATCGGAGGACACGACTTGTACTATCCCTTAATCAGACCATTCTGATGAGGTGCCTGATTCTTAGGCTGTTGATAAGCAGGAGCATTGGGCGCTCGTCGATAGTTGACAGAAGCTTGTGCAGGCTGATAACCAGTAGGTTGTTGATAAACCGGAGCTTGATAGACCGGAGCCGATTGCACAGGCTGATATGTAGGAAACTGCTGATTGAAGGGAGGTGCAACAGTAGCTACATAGGGTTGTTGAGCATACTTAACGGGATAACCTTGAACATAATTCTACTGATGTTGCCAAGGTTGGTGAGCAGCCATTTTACGGTGATGCCTGATCGAGTGACTTCTCAGGCATGTAGCTCTTTTATGATGGTCGAAGCTCAGAGCTTTGCGCTGCGGAGGACTGACTTGTTGAACTGATTGAGCAATAGTAGGACGCACCAAACTGGGTTGAAGACCATGAGGAGGTACATTTGCCACAGTAACAGCTGGTTGAGGATCCACAATAGTATTGGTAACCTCAAAAACAATAGCGGGCTGAGTATCCACCTTCGCATTAAGAGCTTGCAACATCTCCATAATCAGCCCCACACTTCCTCGAAGATCTTCGAGTTCGTTGCTGACACGGTCAATCTCTTGAATTTCTTCTACCATTCTTTTTCGAGCTTGGGCTCTAGTGTTGTACTAATGCAGAGAACTTAGGGTGAAAGAACTAGAAGGCGAGAGAACCGAGAATAAGACACCGGGAGACAAATGCAATCCAAAAATATGATGCTAGAATGCAGAATGCATATGAAAGACTTTCATGGAATTCAAATATTTACAAACATCGCGGGATACCAAAGAAACTTTATTTATTTATTTTTTTAAATGGATTACAAGTAAATATTCTTAAAAGAAGTCTTAACATAATGGCTAAATAAAAGCTAATAAAGTCCTAAGGAAGCATTGTCCACAACTTCAAAGAGTAGGCGGAGAGTAGGAGGAAAATAAATCCTCGTAGATTTTTCTCTTCTTGTAGGAAAATGCCTCTTCGTTCTTGGCCTGAAGTTGCTTCTGAAGTTCGGCATTCTCACTGACGATAACCTGATATTTGTTCTTCCATGCTTCTACTTCATGTTGTGCTTTTCTCAAAGCGATCTTCAACTCTTCAGCTTCATACATGAATACTAGAACAGGTTCCTTTCTTGGAGGCAAAGGATCTTGACGAGGATAAGACATCTTCAGCTTGACTGCCCTTTCTCAGATCCAATGAAGATATGGCTCCAAGGACACACAATTATGCTTTCCCAAACTTTCTCTATCTTTCTTATGCAAATGACGCCAAGCAGATATGATCTTATCTTGAAGTTCTTTATCGTCCTTGAAGAAGATTTTCTCCACCTGAACACTCTTAGGTGGTTCCTTCAGCGGATATCCTAACTTTCGGCGAGCTAGGACTGGATTGTAGCTTATTCCTCCATTAAAACCAAGTAAGGGTACGTTAGAAAAGTCTCTACAACCATCAATGATTAATGTCCCATCATATACACAGTTATACCAATCAATATCATAGTGAGTTAGCGCCATAGTCCTCTATGACCAGCATCCTTTATCGAGATCCCAAAAAGGACCAGACTTGGGCAAGTGCAAAATAAACCACTTGTACAATAAAGGCACACAACAGGTGATCATCCCTCCATCATGGAAGTTTCGGAGATGTACGGAATGGTAAGTGTTAGCCAATAAATTTGATACTGGATTATTCTTCATAAAGATCTTGATGGAATTAAGGTCGACGAACCCTTCAAAACTCGGGAAGAGTAGCACTCCATAAATAAGTAAGGCGAAGATTGCCTCAAATGTATTCATGCTCATATAATCAGCGTAGTATCAGACTTTCTTGATTAAGAAGTCCGTAGGGAAACCGAAAGTCTCACCTTTGGTAATCATATTGTCCTCGATCTTGGATGTCTTTAGATAGAGGGCTCTAGAAAAGTCTTGTTCTTTAGGGTTCACTTCCAAGAAAGGGAAAGGAGATCCATCCAGAATAGGGAACCCAACCAAATGAGAGTACTCTTCCAAGGTCAGCAATAGCTGATAATCTGGGAATGTAAAACAATGATAATCCAGATCATAGAACTTTAACAAGGTAGAAAGAAGTCCTTCGTCTACTTGAAGTTTTAACAAAGGTAACAGCTTCCCATATTTGTTTCTAAATCCCTCTTGGTCTTGAACTAAATTTCCTAGCTTCCTTAGGTCATCCAACTTAAGACTCTTAAAAGAATATTTCAAAGTGTTTTTCCTATTGTAATCCATGGTATCCGGTAATGTTCATAAGTAAAAATGAATTCCATGAAATTTAATGCAGTGATGCTTTATGGATGCAATGCACAAATACACACAAGTAAACAAAAGTCCTAGGTTAGGGGAACAGGAGCGAAGTCAAGGTCTATCCATCCCCAAAAGGTATGTACTATAGGTTAGTTGTACCTGCAGAACAAGGGTTCTAAAGAAGTTCCCAAAGTCATCAGTCCATCTTTCGGATATTATCAATTTTCCAACTGACTCGGTGGTTAATAATATTCTCAAGAGAACCTCTTTTGAATGTAGTATCGCGTAGCAACTATTTTGGGAATACCCCCTCATAGTTCTCACACTACGTCCTAATAAAGGCCAAAGTGGGGTTAAAGGTAACTACGGTTCCCAGTATCACAGGCTCCAGTCGAGAATAGTAAGTGTTTTCACGAGTACTCGTTCAACAGAACCATTTTTGAAAGGGCCTCAACTGAGCGGCGATTCTCAAGTCAGCTTGGTCGGGATTCACCTCCCTATAAGCCTCGTCGAATATATCCCCTTCCTATCATAAGTTCACTCAAGTCCGGGTGTAGGACTTATCTCACAATAAAGATACCCCAAGCAAGGTACAAGAGATATATTATATACAAGCAAGCAAATAATGAAGCAAATAGTAAAAATAAAACAAAGTAGGGGTAACCCTTAAAAGTTAGGAGGTCTCTCCAGTGAAGTCGCCATTTTCTGTTGCGGTGAGAATAGGATATCAAATTATTAATTAATTTTGAATCATGAATCTTTAATTCACAACCGGTCTTTGATTTATCCGAATGAATGGTTAAAGAAAGGAAAAACCTATTTTGCATCGTAAACAATGCGGGGAGAGATCTAGGTAAAGGGTTGGTTAAGCCTAGGGAAGGTATTAGCACCCTAAACTTCTGTAGTACTCTACAGGAACCTTTTGTTTAAAGTTTACTATTTTGCTTACTTATTTGCTTGAGGGTATACGGCTAAGGGTTAAAGTGACAGAAAGACCTAAGGGTTAGTCCTAAGTTTACTCACCAAGACTCGCATCTTGTACCTATGTATCCGAGGTAGGGGATGGAATCAGAGTAATCGTAGTTCCCCTTGAAAGGGAGGTTAGAAACTTCTTGATCGTGGTCAAGGTTTCATAAGGAATAAGCGTTCATATGGAAGCGCTTACGTGGAGTGCGGCGACTCCTATTTCTACGTTAAAAAGTTGAATTGAAATGAAAGGGTCAAAGAGGTATTCCACGGCGGGAAACCTAAAACGGAGTGCGGCGACTCCTTAACCTAATGCTAGGGTAAAGGGTAATTTGGTCCACGGCGGGACGCCAAGGCAATTAGGGTTTTGAAATGTTCAAAGGCGAGGACTATTGACACAACGGTCAAACGGCTAGACCTAATCCTTCAGAGGGGATTTAACGATAAATAATGAAAAATGATTAAACGGCAGTATGAAAATAATGGGAAAGTGCGAAAACAGTAAAGGGCATGCACAGCGACGATATACTCACATAAATTACAACCAAGAGGAAATAAAATGCGAAAAGTAAAGGAATTGCAAAGCGACGATATACTCGCATAAATTACAACCAACCAAAAATGAAAGTGCGAAAAGTACAGGGAATTTAGTAATTATACAACTGAGGAACAGTGGAAAAACGACATAAGCGTTGTACAACTTTAACGGGGCAATTAACGGGAAAAAATTAATTCGCAAGCTGAAATCAAGGTGTTAGCCATATCTCAAGAAACGGGTGTAAATTAATTGAAGACGTGATAAAAGAGTTTTAGTTTCACAAGTTAAAATTTTAAGAGTTTTTCTTTTAGGTGTTTATAAATTAATATGTACAACAATTTAGGATTTTTAATTAGAGAAAAAAAAATATCAACAACATAGTAACTAAATGGGTTTTAGTTAAAAAATAAGTTCAATGTTAAGTTTTTAAAAAATATTTATAATTTTAAGTTTTAAACATTAGTTTTAATTTAAAAAAGGTTTTAATTTAGAAAAAGTTTCAATTAAAAAATGGTTTTAATTTTAAAAAATGTTTCAATTAAGAATTGAACTAAATCGTAAAATGTTTTGATTAAGTATTGAACTAAATTATAAAAATTAAAAAATCTGGTTATAACAATCTAATTATTAATAAATAAAAAGGGAAAAGAAAAATAATGTGAAATAAAGGGGGGGGGGGGGGGGGGGGGGCGGCTGAGTTGAGCTGGACATTTTTAGGGTTTCTGAAAAACCCCTTCTTGCTTCTCTTGTCCGCGCGGCAGCTTCTCCATGGGAGAGTTCCTCGAAGCTTTTCTTCCATATTCCTTCCTTGCATGGTCGTTCAATCTTCGTTTTCCTCTTCCTGCAAAAAAAAAACCTTTGGTTAGAGTAAGTTGCTCACCTCTTTTGAGGTTGGAAGTGGCTGGCTCACGGCGGGTGGCCGGTGATGAAGCTTATCCTTCTGAGGCTTGTCGTGGTTTTGTTGTCAGCCGCTTGTCCTCGTGACGGATGGTGGTGTTGACGGCGTCGCAGACGGTGTTACGGTTTCATTGTGGCCGTTTGGTTGCCGGTGATGTGCGTTTCGCCGTCTGTTTGTTTTGACTATTGATGAATGATGAGTCTTGACGGTGTTTTGATGGTTGTTCTGCCTTCTTTGTTGAGTTGGCCGCCATTGGGTTTTTTCTGCTCGTGAACCGTCAATGTTCTCCAGATTCATTCTTGGTTCCCCTCTTTTGAACATGCATGTGGTTCTTATATTCTTTGATTCCATGGGCCTGGGCATTACGGTTTTTCTCTACTGAACTCGTGTTGTTTAGGTTGCGTGATTCGCGGCTTGATTGTTGCGACATTCACGGTTTTGGACTTGTTCAATTTTTCAGGAAGTTTGGTGCTTGATTAGTGCAAGTTTTGCGATTTTTGGCATTTTTCCAGGAAATGGGTTGCTTGTGTTTTGCTGTTTGATCCACTTGGATTCAAAAATTTCAGGAAAATGTGTTTATGGTCTGTTTGGAAAAAACCATTTTCAGAAATAAGTGCTTTTTCAAAAGCTTTTTTTTTCAAAATCACTTTTGTGAAAATCACTTTTCTCTCTCCTGGCTGAAATTAGAACAGATTATGTCGGTCTTGCGCCGAGGTCGGAAAAATAAGTCGGGAGCTAGCGACGAAATATTTGTTGCCCTCCCAACGTACCCAATGATGAAATCAAACTGAGGGTATCGGGACCGAAAAAAACCAATTTAATTAATTGAATCATTTTCATCTGTTGAGTTGTTTTGCAGGTTCGAAGAAAAAGTCGGAAGTCGAGAATTGAAGATTGGACTCGATGACACTTTTAAGAAAAATCAGGAATTTTAGATTTTAAGGATTTATTTTGTACTTGAGATTAATCTTGTAATATTGTAATAAAAATATAGAATAAATAAAATTCTATTTTCTTATTAACTTGAATTTCTCGCAACAATCCATCCGAATAATTCTTCCGATTAAACTCAAACGAACAAATCTACTTAGTTAAATTTATTCGACTAAATTTAATTCACCAAATAATTCATCCGACTAAAATCACCCAATTAATTCGTCTGCTTCAACTATCCAACTAAATCCACCTGACGACTAAATCTCGGCTCTTGAATACAATGTGTCGTGTCGTGAGAAATCTGACGTCAAAATGGCCGTAAAATTCAGCTCATCCTCAAATAAGTCACAGAACTCGGAGATGGAAACCCTAATCGCTCGAGGGATTCCTGAGGACGACTCAGCTTCATAAATTGTTAGCGGGCTGCAAATTAATGACCATTTTGCCCTTCATAAGCTAAAGAGCGCATAGTGTGATTTTTCCTGCAAAACCAACAGACTGAGGAAACTGGTTAGCGGTTAGTTTACAACGCAATGCAAAATGAGATGAAATGCGAAATGAACCGACTAATCTAAGGGTAAAATTTGGTGTTTTTTTGCCTTTTTCCCTGGTGGAGTTGGATCTTTCCCCGTGGAGTCTCGCTTGGTTGGGCCTGTTCTTTGTTGACCTTTGTTTCCCGTGCGTCGTGTCCAGTTATTCCCCTGTGGCATCATTTTCCCACAGGACCTCGGTCTTGCATTTTATATCATCTCGTATCATATGCATTTGGTGGCATCTTAGGGCCAAAAATTCGTGCAATGTTTGTATTTAAGTCCCTCCTATCATATCGAGACGAAGATTTCAATCTCCATATCTCCGAATAAAAGAAACTTAAATAGGAGCATCTGCAGCACCCTAATTTTTGACCTTAAGATCCCACCTCCTTGTGCATTTTTTCGCATATCATTTAGGTCATCATTCGTTTTAGCTAACCATTTTAAACAGTTGTTGTTTGTGGTGTGAAGTTAGGTTCAATGTTGGAAGTTCAGGAAATCATGGAAGCTTTACACAAACCTCTTATCTCCTACAGACTCTTAAATCAATACAAGTTTATTTCCCTCAAGGATTCTCAAAATTTCTCCAAAGAGAAGTAGGTTTTTTTCTGTTTCTTTAGTTTGAAGGATGGCTACCTGAAGATTGGTCGGAATTTTGGTAGTGTCGCATTACAAGTGGTGTTTTCCATTTCGAAGGGATTCACAAGGCATTGTCTGGTCTTATTTGCAAAGTGGATTATTAGTTCGTCAGATGGAAGAGTGTGGATTTTGAATCATATTAAGGAAACTTGGAGTTGAGTTTGAACAAGTAACCTTTAAATTGAAGGTTTCTCACACAATTCCATTCGAAGATGTCAAAGCTTTAATTCAAAGTCACAATTTCAAGCTAATGACAAAATTTCAAGCGTATCAAGTGTATCATTCCAGTTTTGGAAATTTATGTTCAAATGCACATGAGTTTTTTTTACAAGTCTCTACCAAATAATACAAGACCCTATCATTGGGTTCACATAGCATTTGATTCTTAAGCTTAAGTATGTTTGACTTTGGAATTCTTGTGAGAATCTTAAAGAGAAGAAGTAGTCCAAACGGTTATTCCTGGCAAGCGTTCTTAAATCAATGAAGATAGGCTGCTCAAACATTGCCAGCTACACCAGAATTCTAAAATCCTGTAAAACACAATAAAGGTATGTTAGAAATTAAATCTGCAAATTCAAGAAAAAATAATAAAGTTTTAGACCCTCAGATTCAAGATCATCATTGGGCAAACTCAAAACAATCCGGAAGGGTAATGTGAATCGCCGCCAAACTTCCAACAAAACATTGCAAACCAACAGCAAACATTTTCAGAAGGCATCATTATTCTCCAAACAAGAAAAACCAGCATTAATATCAAACGGAATGGAATATTCCAACCTTTCCATAACAAAAACGGAATAGCATCAATAACCATAAAAACGAAGATGAGAAGAAATTTAAAATATTTATCAAACTTTCCAAAACGAGATCCAACAAAGGTCAATGAAAAAGGAAAGATTTTTAAAGCTTTATTTCAAATTATTTTGGGAATCCAGCTATAAAAGAGGAAGAAGAACCATCAGAAGGACAGACAAAAAAGCCAAGAGCTCAGAATATTTTCCTCATCGCCCAAAGACGTCACAAATTGCAAAACCGTCAACAAAAACCCAGTTCGTAAAAAACCCAGAAACCTCAACATCAAAACCGTCAATGAACACCATCACAGTTCACAACAGCAAATCGCGAAACCCATAGGCCATCAACAAATCAACAAAAAACACATAAACCCGTTAACTCCAAACGAAAACAGCCACAAATCAACAAACCCAGGGAACAACATCAAATAAACACCATCACCAAAAAAACCGTGAAGCTCGGAACACCTTCGTGTTCATCATCGCCCACATCTCGTTAGGGTAAGAACATTGTTTCTAACATTTTATATTTTTGTGTTTTTAACAGGTCAAAGAGGAAGAAAAATGAGAAAGCTTCGCGGAAGAGAAGAAGAGGTTTCATCAGAACAGAAAAGAGAGAAGAGAGTTCATCGCAGAAGAGAGAAGAAGAGAGTCAGCGGCGGAAGAGAGAAGAGGAATTAGATCTAGGGTTTAATATTTTTTTGTTTTTATATATTATTATATCCTGTGTGCACACACCCACGATTATCACCATGCACCCTCACGTCATCACCATTCACTCTTCATCTGATCTTGATCCACGACCCATATTTGCACACCACACGGTGGACCCTCACAACGCACCACACTAGACCGTCCGCCCATTAACCCTTCATTAACCCATTTTAATCTATTTTTTAAAATTAACTAATCATTCACTTATCATTTAGTTAATTAATTAACATAAATAATCTTTTCTAATCAACTTTTTTTAATTAAAATAACTAATAACCTTTTTATTCTAAATTAACTTTTTCTCTAAATAGCCTTTATTTAATTAATCAACCTTTTCTAATTAACTTATTTCACTATTTATTTAAAAAAACTCAATTTATTTTATTCACCTTTTTATTTAATTTATCTCATCAATATAATAACCTTTTATAATGATATAACAAAAACCTTTTTCTTTCAATTTAATATAACTTTTATTTATTTAATAAAATCCCGTTAATAATAAAACTTATTTTTTAACCAAAACCAATTTATTTAATAAATATGTATTTTAAAGTATTTCTATCAAAAAACCTAACTAATTTACAAAATCTTATTAAAATTTTACCAAAACTAATTTATCTTTAATTCAGCTTTTCTTAAAATCAATTTACGTAGAATTTAATCAACGCAACACTCCCGATTTCTATCCGCTAAGCTCTGGCTTAATTCAAAATTTTCATAACCCCGCTCACAAGGATCCGTTTGTCAGCACTTGTCTTGATTTAAACATCTATATCTGTTAATTTTGTCAATCTTATTATTACTGTGTTTTGTATTATTATTTTTATACGCATTATGCACGTCAAAAGGAAGAAATTGCGCATGACTTCATAAGTTGTGCATACTGCATCTCATTTGCATCATATTCCCCGCTTGATCCTTGAATTCTCAAGTTGATCAGCTTAGGCTTAGATCCTACCCCTTAAGGAGGACCATTTTATCTTTCAATTTAGATAAACCATTCTATTCAATTCAATCATCTATTCTCTCCACTAGAGAATTAGACGTTAGTCATCTTGACAGTTGAGATGTAATTCTCCTGCCCCATAACAATATTATCGAGAAATGTAGAATCTTTTCCGCTTGAGAGAGTTAGTGGCATACTCGTCGATGAAATCCGAGTTTTTAAGCCCTTCTCTCAAGACGATGCAAAGACCATCTCCTACAAGTTGTGGTGGTTAAGTCGAGTGTTCTCCCTTAAGATGACGACTCGTCTTTTCTCCTAGAATAAATCAACAAACCTTAACCCCCTGGAACCTTGGCCATACTCAAGAAATTCCTCGATCCCTTTTAGGGGAACTACAAATACTCTAATTCCATTCACGTCAGGATATGTAGGCACAAGATGCGACGTCTTGGCGAGTATACTTAGAAATAAACCACTAGGTCTTTTAACCTTAAGCAGATAACCCTTAGCAATAAACACAATAAAACAAGAGGTTCCTATAGAGTATTACAGATTCTTAGGATGCCAGCACCTTCCCTAAGTTTAACCAACCCCCGAACCATTGACTCTCTAGCTTTTGCATTTGCATTGAATCGTGGGTAATTCGATCTTTTTCCCTTCCTTTGGACAAATTAAAGACCGGTGGTGAATAATGAATTAAGATTCAAGTTAATCCAATAATTTGATATCCAATTCTCACTGCGACAAGGAGGAAAGGATCATTGTGCCTCATCAGGAGAATATTGAAGTTATCAATCTGGGTACCGAGAACGACAAGAAAGAGGTCAGAGTTAAGGCTGCTCTAAAAGACGATATCAAGAGAAGATTGATTAAAATCCTCCGTGAGTATAAAGATATCTTCGCTTGGTCTTACCAAGACATGCTTGGGCTGGATACAGATATTGCGGTACACTGGTTGCCTCTCCGAGAAGAGTGTCCGCCAGTCAAGCAGAAGTTGATACGGACGAGACCTGACATGGCATTCAAAATCAAAGAAGAAGTTCAGAAGCAGTTGAATGTTGGTTTTCTTGTTGTCACAAATTACTTTTCGTGGGTCCCTAACATTGTTCATGTACCTAAGAAAGATAGAAAGGTCAGGATGTGCGTTGATTATCGTGATTTGAATAGAGCGAGCCCAAAGGATGATCTCCTGCTCCCTTATATTGATGTTCTGGTTGATAATACAACTCAATATTCGGTGTTTTCATTCATGGATGGTTTCTCTGGGTATAACCAAATCAATATGGCCCCATAAGACATGGAGAAAACTACTTTCATCACGCCATGGGGGACCTTTTGCTTCAAAGTTATGCATTTTTTATTAAAAAGTGCATAGGCAACTTATCAGTGGGAAATGGTGACTCTCTTTCATGATATGATTCATCATGAGATAGGACATCTGATCAATCTTTTGAAGCTATTTGAGAGGTTAAGGAAATTCAGGTTGAGGTTGAATCCAAGCAAATGCACTTTCGAAGTGAGGTCAGGAAAGCTATTGGGGTTCATTGTCAGTAAAAAAGGAATTGAGGTAGATCCTGCCAAAATAAAAGCCATACAAGAAATGCCTGAGCCGAAAATGGAAAAAGAGGTTTGTGGTTTCTTGGGGAGATTGAACTACATTGCAAGGTTCATATCTCATCTTACAGCCACTTGTGAACCAATATTCAAATTGTTAAAGAAAGATCAAGTGATCGTCTGGAACAAAAACTGTCAAAGGGAATTTGAGAAAATAAAAGAATATTTGCAGGAACCTCCAATATTAATGCCTCCAATTGCAGGGAGACCTCTGATAATGTATCTCACGGTTCTTGAGAACTCAATGGGTTGCGTGCTCGGTCAACACGACGAGACAGGTATAAAAGAACATGCTATTTACTACTTGAGTAAAAAATTCACTGATTCTGAGTCGAGATACTTAATGCTCGAGAAAATATGGTGTGCGCTTGCTTGGGTAGCCAAACGCCTAAGGTAGTACATGTTAAATCACACAACCATGTTGATTTCAAAGATGGATTCGATCGAAAAACATCCAGCGGAAAACAGAAGAGTCGCCACCTTTCGTTATTTATCCCAAAGAGAGGGAAAGGAAGTGATCGGAAAACCCTAACGAAAAAGAGAAAAGACGAGGTCATCGCAACCAAGTCCTGGGTTCGGGAGTCGGTTACGCAAGGGGAAGGTATGAGCACCCCTCACGTCCGTCGTACGCGATGGGATCCACGCTTGTTATCTATCTAAGGGTGTGTTCAATCTATCTACGCTAAAGGTCTCATGACAAAAGAAAAGAAAAGAGACTCGGCAGAGCATCGCCGCGTTGTACCTACGTATTCCCTCGTGCAATGGGAAAGTCAGAGTCAACGTAGTTCGGCTAACTACAGGTGAAAGGTGGGGGAAGGTTGCTCGGCGAGACATCACCGTCTCGTGCCTACGTATTCTCATCTGGTATGAGAAATCAGAGTAAACATAGTTCGAGCCAACAAGAACACCAGTTGCTTCAAAATGTTTTACCCGAGTAGGGTTAAACCTTCATTCTAGCAGTTAGGGACAATGCTTGTTTGCGGTAGAACCAAAGCTTAACAACACTCTTTTTATGAAAAAAAAGGTTTTCCATTATTAAGGGTCCCAAAGGACAAAAAGAAGTTCGAAGTTGTTTTTTTGTCTTTTAGAGAAGAAGTGCATTGATTATTGTTTGTAATTCATGTTGCACTAAAGACTATGACTTAAGAGCGAATGTGCCGTATATCACCCTAAGGGTGTACACTAAACACTCTAGATAATTGAGAGGCAACCACCCAATCATCATTTCCCAAGTACTTAAGGCTTGTAAGGCACAAAATTCATTAGCCTTTATTAAGTGTTTTAACATAATTTGAAGATGAGAAGGAGAGAGGACGAACTAAAAGGAGACTAACTCAAACCTAGTAGTTGTCATGCATAATGGTCCTAAGATTGAGGTTAGGGGGATACTACCTAATGTTAGCATGCATGGCTTCCAACCTAAAGTCTATCATAACCTCAAAATAGATTAGAAATCCTATGGGGAGCATGGCAAAGGAAGACAAAGGAAGAAGAGAGATCAAACATAAATGAGAGTGAAAATAGGGATGCAAACATGGAATGCAACACACAAGCAAAGGGAGGAACAAAGTGTGGGGTAAACACCACCACAAGAACATCTCGAACTTTATTAATGCAAGAAATAAAGATGCAAAACACAAGAGGAAATGCAAATTCAAGAATGTAAGCAAACATGAATATGCAAGAACGTCATCACTATGAACAACAACACATAAGTGTGCATCCAAGTGGAAAACAAACACAAGTCGACGAAGTCTCGTTTAAACAACCAAAACAGCGACATATATCCCAAAACATTTCACTTCTAATGCATCATATTGAACTACGATGATCCGATGTGAAACGGTACTCAAACAAACAAGAAAAACAGCAAAACAGACCTACTGGCACAGTGTTAATCGGTTAACGCCAGAGATTAACCGATTAACCACTTAAAAACGTCTGAAAATCTGGAAATTTGTACACGTTAATTGATTAACACCAGGCGTTAACCGATTAACAACTTGAAAACTTTGAAAATTTTGAATATTTGAAATGGTTAATCGGTTAACCATATGTGTTAACCGATTAACACTGTGCCAAAAGCAGAAAAACAACAACAAAACAACATTTTCAGCAAATAAGCATTTATCCGATCAACCGGATGATCGCATAATCACTTAATCACGAAATTAAACCAGCAAATCATGATTCAAACAACATGTAAACATATTAACACAATCAAATCATGAATCAAGCGGATCAAATTAACCAAAATTCAATCAAAGATGAAAATCCACATGATTATGCAAAATAAGCTAAAAACAGATTCAGATCAAGAATTTCCAACCTACGAAGCGGAGATTTGCTTCGGTTAGTGTTGATTTGCTGGAAATAAGCAGATCGGAGCAAGAAAACCGTAGATTCTTCGAGATCCAAATGTATTCTTGTTGTAGGAGTAAGGATTCACCAAGATCAATCCAAAATAAGCCAAATAATCACTTCCAAAATCATTTCCAGATTCAGATCCAATTTTGCACGAAAATTGGATGAAGAAATTGATTCAATGGAGAGAATGGATGAAGGTTTAGCACTTGGAAATCAAGGATTTCAATGAAGAATAAATGATCTCAATGAGAAGAGCTTTTGGTGAGGGTTTTGGAGTTGGAAGAATTAAGAGAGAATTGAGAGAGACTAAGATCAATTCTGAAAGTGAGAGTGAATTATGAGAGATTAGATTGCTTTGGTTTGGAGTGGATCACTTAAATATCACTTAGGCTTGGATCCAAATGTAAGGTTTAGAATATGGTTTGGAAAATTTGGGTTGGAATGAGGAATAGGCATTTGGAGGGAAAATAAAAATTAACCACAATTCAAATATGTTCTAGATCATTCCCAAAGTGAAAATCAGATTTGCACATCACCAAAATTGGACCCCAAAGTGGTTTGTATTGAAAATTCACGTGCAGAGGCAAAACCTGCACTAGTTAATCGATTAACCATATAGGTTAATCGGTTAACACCCTTAAAACTTCAGATTTGACCTGATTTTGACTTGGTTAATCGATTAACCATATGTGTTAATCGATTAACACCTTCAAAATTTGAATTTTGGCGCCTTTTGGAGGGAAATCTGCCCGTTTGCCCGTTTTTTTGCCGTTTTGAGCTCCGTTCAACTTCTGAAACTTGCTCTTGAATGTTATAACCATGAAAGTGCTCGCGATAGCCTGAATGCTACTTTTTGAGCTAAAAATACCCTGCAAAATAAAATAAAAATCGGTCGCCCGATCACCGGGCAAAATAAATGCCAGAGCCTCTGATGCTCGCTATTCAGGTTCATGCACTGAGATGAAAACTAAGCCACGGGAAAACCTTGATCCCCTGTCCCAAGGACGAATGTTATGCAAATGCAAAAATGCGAAAATGCAAAGAAACAAAAGCCAGACGCTGCCAAAACGGAAAGGCAAATTTTGGGGTGCTACAGCTGCCCCTATTCAAGCAACTTGGACCTGAAGGGAGGAAAAGCGTCCGCTTTCCAACATTCAAGGTATAAGGTGATTGAATACAAAAGAACCCGAAAATTTGCACCTTGCGGGGATGCAAAACAGCGAATACCAACCAAGAGTTGGAAAACGACGCGCTGGGGATAACAATCTAATACGATCTGGACTTCATCCAAAAGATGCCAACCAAGAGTTGGGAAACGAATCAAGGAAAACCAACCAAGAGTTGAGATAACAAACAGAGGATACCAACCAAGAGGTGGGATACAACCAAAGATACCAACCAAGAGTTGGGATGAAAAAAACTCTGGATACCCACTAAAAGTTGGGAAATGAACCAAGGAATACCAACCAAGAGTCGGGATACCAAACCCTTGATACCAACCAAAAGTTCGGATGAAACAAACAACAGATACCAACCAAGAATTGGAATAACTCTCCCACAAAATACCAACCAAGAGTCGGGATACAACCCTGCTGGGGAACAAAAGAGAAACTTAACGAAACAGCTTTATGGCAACTGCATTGGGGAAAGAGTAGACTAACCAAACGACTCTGCACAGGATAAACATCCATCAAAAGATAACAATCAAAGGATACCATCCAAAAGATGAGATAAAGGTTACTCTCTGGGGATAAGGACCAAACACTACCAACCAAGAGTTGGAATCACCACAATACTAACCGAGATTTAAATGGCGAGACGACTTCGCTGGGGAGGTATACTGACCAAAAGTCGGAATCAACAACCAGAAAACAAAGGTTACCATCCAAGAGTCAGAATAACGTCAACCAGACGATCAAACCGGATATTACGACCTGTCGCTACTGCGAAAATCGGCGCCGGCTATGACAGAAGAGTCGCCATCGTGCGTTATTTATCCCAACAGAGGGAAAGGAAACGCTCAAAGTAAACCTAACGCAAAACGGGAAAGGAATGGTCGTCGCAACCAAATCCTGGATTCGGGAGTCGATTACGCAAGGGGAAGGTATTAGCACCCCTCACGTCCCCCGTACTCGACGGGATCCACGCTTGTTTTATAGTACTGATTGTTACTCTATCTACTCTAAAGGTCAAGGGTTAAAAAGAAAAGAAATGACTCGGAAAAGTATCACACTTTATGCCTACGTATTCCCGTATGGAACGAGATATCAGAGTCAACGTAGTTCGCCTACCTACGGGAAGGAGGGGAAGGTTGCTCGCTAGGATACGACATCCTAGGCCTACGTACTTTCATACAGCATGAAAGATCAGAGCAAACGTAGTTCGGGCTACGGAAGACACAAGCTTGTCTGACTGTTTTTTTATTACCTTTAGAAAGGGTTTTTCCTGATTAAGAGTCCAAGCGGACAAAAATGACACTTTGATGTTTGTTTTGAATCTTTTACGAAAGAATTGTTTTTTAGTTTGTTTGCAATCTCTGACGCACTAGAGACTATGATTAGAGAGTGACTACGTCGCGTGTCACCCAAAGGGTGCCACACTAAGCAGCCAGACTACTGGAAAGAAGCTCTCCAGCAACCCTTTCTCAAATAGCTTAAGACTCGTAACGTACGACATCGATTAACCTTATTACTGTATTTTTGATTTGTTTTGAGATAAGAAGAGAAAGAAGCTCTAAAAACCTAGGGTTGAAAAGGGGATAAAAACTGACCTACTGTTGTCATGCATGGATAAGAATCCTAATGTCTGTCATAATTCCCTCCTGCACAGAGGAAATCAGAGATCCTAGGGGATAAACAGAAAAGAAAGCAAGCAAATATAGTAAAATGCATCCAATGCAGCAATACAAGCGAGGCAAGGGAGTCCTGCTCAACCTCGAACCTGGGAAAACAACAGGCAAAGTGAATCAACATTCACTTCAAACTTAAGGGGCAAGCAGCACAAGCCAACAAACAATACAGAAAACAAAACCCAAAGCAGAGGAGGCAGCCCAAGCAGCAGCACCAAACTCCTACAGTTGATAGCACAAGCAACAGCTCTGACAGCAACAGGTTGATTAAACAGCAAAAAGTTGCCAGCAACAACCTTCATCTGCAAGAATGCTCCTATCTTCAAGCTCCACTAAACCTTCCATCTTCAACAATCACCAAGCTTCAACAAGCAACCAGCTTCAACAAGCTCAAACCCCAACCAGTAAACAGCTTCAACAAGCTCCTGTCTTCATCTTCAACAAGCAGTAAAACCCTAGCTTCAACAAGCAACCAGCTTCAACAAGCACACACTTCAACTAGTAAACAGCTTCAACAAGCACTAAACCTTCTCTATACCAAGCTTCAACAAGAACCTCCAAGGGAGAATCATTCAACAAGATCAAGTTGAAGTGTTAAGAAACTCAATGACAACCAAGGGAAACCATTAAGATCTTAACACTGTAATAGGAAGGCATACTCAAAGTTCTACTCTTGAAGCATGCCATTCATCCCTCCAAAGGAGAGATGTGACTTCTTTAAGAGGACTTTATGTCATTGGATTGAATGGAGATGAACAATATATTCCATGTTTGAAGAAAGAAACAAAACTAGTCTAATGTTTTTCCTAAAACCCTAGTTTCCCTAAGCTCCTGACAAGCACTCCACAAGATGAGAAATCTTCAACTCCAAGATCCTTCAAGCTCTCCAAAGCATATCCAATTGGTCCTCATTATCATCCAAGCACAAGAGTAACACCACCCTAATCTAAGGGGAACTATTGAGTTAAACTAGCCATATTAGTTCATCAAAAACACCTAGAAGTTAGTCCTAAAACTAAATCTAATTCAAATACCAAAAATGGTTGTAAAATCCTACAAAAAAGTTCTAAGGGTTCCTAAACCTCTTAAGAATATGCCATACAAAAACCAAGGGGTTATCCATCCATTTGGACCTAAAAGTATTCCCTACACCTAAGGGTACTATCTTAAAACCCTAAATCTACAACACCTAAAGTTTATGCTCAAACTAGCCTAAAATTCTCCCACAAAATTATGATAAAATTACTAGGGGTGCATGCATATCTAAACTAACTAGCCCAAAAAGAATCAACTCAAAATCATACACCAATAATCCATAATAAAATCAGCAAGAACACATGTCAACCATATTCAAAATTAAAACCAATTAAAAATACAAAAAAGCAATTAAAATATAAAATGCATGAATTAAATATTTTTTTTATCCTATTAAATTCTAGACTCCTTAAGGAGTCAGGGGTAAAAAACCTAGATTAAAAAGACTAATTTTCCTAATTATTGTGAATTATTTCCTAAATTATATGAAAAATGTAAAATAAAGGAAAATATAATGGAAAATGATAAAACTGCGTTGCAAATAGCAATTAAAACATGTTGTAATCCAGACATGGGCCCAAGAGGGGGGTGTCAATAGCGCGTCTGACTAAGCCCAAACCCAAAATGAAAAGAAATCAGAAAATGGGATGGAAATTGGGAAAACCGTGTGATGAATAGCAATTGTTTTCAGTTCAATTCAGGATATGGGCCTAAGGTAGGGTGTGCATAGCAATTAATCAACTAAGCCCAAACCAAAACGTTTAATGAAACGGAGCGTTTCATCTAACTCCCTCTCTTCTGGTTTTGAAACGCGATCATGGCCCTTGGATGGAGTCTTCAGTCAAAGTCAAGCATGGATCCTAGGGCCCTGGGTCATCGTCCCCAAATGTTTGAAAAAAAGGAGGGAGAAGCTCAGACGGTAGCCTGAGCTTTGCGCCACCGTCTTCTCCGGCGAGGGCATCCCAAAACCTCATCAATTCTTGCAACTAAACATCCTATCTCACTCGAAATTTCATCCTGAGTCCAAAAATGACCTCCATTTCCATTGATTCTAACCCTAAAGCCAAACCCGATCCAAGTTGCAAAGATTCATCCAATTCTTGATCACCACTAAACTTAAAATTAAAGCTCCTAAACTCATCTACACGCATCAGGCTTCAATTCTATCTATTCAAACAAGCTTGAAACCTCAAGAATCATGAGTTATATGCTTCAACAGAAATCTTGCACTGACCTGAAGTATCTCTAATCATCCAATTCTTGTGCCTAAATCCATCTAGGCAACATCTATAACCTATATACATATCAAATGCTAATCAATTTCCCCTAATCTAAGCTAAAAAATGAAAGTTGCAAACCTGGAAAAACTGGATGAACAGAAGGTGCAAATGCTCGATTCAAGCTCCAATCTTTTGCAGAATCACTCAAGAACCACTTCTAAAGCTTCTCCAATGATCAATTTGCTTTGAATCCTCTTCAATTCCAAAACCCGATTCTTGATGCAGCTTGAGAATTTTCAATGGCTTGCTCTGGTTCCTTGCTCAATTCCTCCCAAAAAATGATCGGAATCAGTTGCATACAATATATAGAGTGTGTTAGAACACTCTAGAACTTTCTGTAACAACCTGAATGAGAAATTGAAAATCTCATTCCGTTTGAAAATATCATATGCAACAGTTATGCATTACTCTGTTCTAGCTCACCATATGGCTTGAATTTCTCTCCTCATGATATTTTGAATTGAATGGGAGTGATATCTTCCTTGTTTTTGATCCCATGGCCATGTATTGATGTGTTACTTCATCCTTAAGGTACAAAAGGGAACCATGTGAAGTTGACCTCAAATCCAAAAAGTGGTATTTCCATCCTTTCCAAAATATGTTTTCTGATCAATTTGGTATATAACATTGCTTGGTTTGGCCATAAATCAAGAAATCACATTTTTGGCCTTTTAAATGACTTATTTTTCTTCCTTTTCAAAATTTCTCAAACCAACTTCTCCTATGAGCCAATTCAAAGCCTCCTTGATGCATGGTCAAGGTTAAAACCCTATTTTGAGCAACTTTCTAGTTTAACAATTTTCCATTTGAAGCCTCTAAGTTGGAGATTTTGGCCCATACTTGAAAATGACCTATAATCACCAATACCCAAAATACCCCTGGATTGCAAAGACCATAACTTGAGTTCCACAAATCCTCTTGAGGACTTCTACTATTCCATGGAAAGCTAAGATCAAGATCTACAACTCTCATGTAGGCCAAGAATCCATTTGAAAACTCCTTGAAGGGAAAAAGTTACTTGGAAGTCAAGTGACTTTCATAGATAAACTTTAGTGTCCTCTGATGACCTGTAACTTGCAAGGACCCTAACTTTAGTTCTATAAATCCGCTTGAGGACTTCTAGTACTCAAATTAAAGGTATTGAGATGCTATACAGGTTTCATGCTGTCCAAAGATCCATTTGAAACTTGTATTTTGACTTATGTGGCTTTGAAGTTAGGCACTAAACAGGGGATTTTACACTGAAACCCTAATTTAGCAACTTCCCACATTCTTGATTCTTCTTTGCTTAACCTTGGCACAACACCACACATGTATAAACATACCAATCCATGAACCCCATGATCTCAAAGTAGGCTTTGATGCTCTTCAATTACTCAATTGATCTAGATTGACCCAGATGAAACCCTAGTTGACTGCACCTCAACTGTGGCTCTCATACTTGAATCAATGACTTGTCTCAGCTTCAATATGGCCCTCTAGGCACTCCATGAGATCCATACACACCTCAAATTCACATTCCATGCTTCACATCCCACTGATGATTCTCAACACTCCTCAAGATAGGAGCAAAACCCACATGTAGGCACTCAAACTTCTCAAGACTTCAAATCACTTCTTGGTGACTTGGATGACTTCTCATCTTGGATAAAACCTCTTGCTAGGCTCTTCTCTTGATAGAAACCCTTGATCCCTTGTTGGAAGCATGTTATGCCATGATATGCAAATGATTGGACTATGTACATGATGTAACTATTCAAATGAAATGCAATGAAACATAAATCAGGCAAGAAAAGATTGAGCAAATTTTGGGGTACAACAACTGCCCCTATTCAAACGGCTTGGACCCGAATGGGTGAAGAGCGAACGGCCTTCAAACAATCGAGGTTACGAGACAGTTGAATACCAAGGAAACCCGGAAATTTTCCAACCGTAGAAATAAACTGCACTGCTTGGGGAACAACATCCCCTACCTGAATCTGGTTGTTACGGCAACAACTGATCCAACATCTGATAATAATTCTGATTTCAACTTCAACCACCTATGTAACGCCACAGGTACTGAACAAATTTTGCAAAACACCTCCATCCACAACTGGACTAACCTTGTCAACACAAGAAGAGAAACAAATTCGTCAACACGAATAGAGATTCTGTCGTCACAGGAGTAACCTTGTCCACATCTGGACCCACATTTCGTCAAATCACGAATAAACACAAATCTCAACAACACAGGAATAGGACTTTGTCCACGTTAGGATGTTGATTTCGTCAACACGAAAAATCCCCTCATCAAGAGCAAACTTTGTCTACGTTAGGACGCACACTTCGTCAACACGAAGAAATCCCATCATAAACTTGTCCACGCCAGGACTCCACATTCCACCAACATGGAGAAATCCTATTATCATAGGAATAAAACTTTGTCCATGTTAGGACGCCACATTCCGTCAACACGGAGAAATCCCGGCGACTTCGCTGGGATGAGTTGTCCGCATCTCGTCAACACGAGGAGATCCTATCAACATAGGAATAAATTGTCCACGTCAGGACTCACATCTCGTCAACACGAGGAAATAAACCCGTCATCATGAAGAGAAATAAATTTGTCCACGTCAGGATTCCATATCTTCAACACGAAGAACAGTAAACTTGTCCACGTCAGGACTCGCATCTCGTCAACACGAGGGAAGGTAACTTGATTTGTCCACGTCAGGACTCACATCTCGTCAGAACGAGAAAATCCTATCAACATAGGAGTAAATTGTCCACGTCAAGACACCGTTCCATCCACATGAAGAAAGATAAATTTGTCCACGTCAGGACTCGCGCATCTCGCCAACACGAGGAACTATAAACTTGTCCACGTCAGGACGCACATTTCGCCATTACGAAGAAAGATATCTGCTGGGGATAAATGGTCCACATCAGTACACCATTTCGTCAACACGAAGAGTAATCAATTTGTCCACGTCAGGACTTCCCATTCCGTCAACACGGAGAAATCAAATCTGCCCACGTTAGGACTAGCACATCTCGTTAACACGAGGACATAAATCTGTCCACGTTAGGACTTCACATTCCTTCAACACGGCGAAATCCCGTCAATACAGGAATAAAATTTTCCACGTCAGGACTCATATCTCGTCAACACGAGGAACTCCTATCAACATAGGCAATACAATTTTGGCGATTTCCGGGGAAATACTACTGTCAATCAGTAGGAAAATACATCCGTTTATCCATACGGGAAGATACTCTGTACAATTTCTCTACTTATTTCTGCAGTAGCTAACTCCATTGGTCCCGACCCACAAACCTTTTAGTACTGACGTGACAGCGACTTTGAGGCGGACTCTACTGGGAATATTTGGAAACCAAACTGCCGGACGCCTGCTTCGATAACCAGCGGCAGCTTCTGAAATTTCGATTCATGAAACCCTTTGATGCTGACATAACAGCAAATTTGAAGAAAATAATTCGCTGGTCGGATAAGAGAAACTACAACAAGCAACTCTGGCGGGGAGAACAAGAGAAATTTAACCAAATAACTCTGCTCGGGGACAAAGAGAAACTTAACCAAGTAACTCTGTGGGGAAAATAGCAAGATGAACTGTATCATCACACGTCTCACGGCGAGACCTCGAATACCTGGTAATAGATCTGAGCTAGAACTCCATACTCCTGCTGAGAAAACACACCTGTAAGAAGAAGGTTAACCAACCTGATTTATGTCTCAAAAATGCGTATGTTTGAAAATGGCGCAATGCTCCGTACGACACAGAAATGCTACGCGTTTGAGTAGATGCAAATATGACGATATATGCAAATGCAAATGCAGGCTCAAGCTCCCGGGGCCATTCTGATAATGATGTCTCAACAACATGAATGTTGAGGATAACGCCAACTCCGCTGGGGAGAACAAGTATCATAAGGTATTCCGGCAAAATAAATGCCGGAAACACAGCCAACTCTGCCGGGGAGAGATTAAACATCCATTTCCACTAGGAGGAAAGAACAAACACCCTGCTGGTGAACAAACTTAGCTGGGAAAGAAGCGACACTTCTGGGCAAGGCACACTGTTTGGGCACAGTTTACACATTCAGAGTTACGGCTCTGCTGAGGATCAACATCCTGTCAACGACATGACGACCTGTGGGGAGAAGGGAAACCGTCCTCCGGGTATAATCCTTCTGAACCAACAACTTGGTTAACTATTGCGAGAACCTCCCATGCTGGAGATTGCACGTGCACATCTTCGATTCGCTGAGGCGCGCAACCTCTGCAGGGACATTGATTTTGACTTACTGGTGTTGATCCTATGGACGGCTTTCCATGAGGACACTCTCCTGGGGAAAAGAATTCCCTCCTCCGGGAAGGGATAAATGTCTTTTCAACTCTCTGGGAATAAGCTGCGACTAGTTGAGGAATGACATCAATTGGAGTCAGGTCTTACGTCAAACGACCTTGGCTGGGGAATACAATTCCTGACCGTTTGCTCCAAAGGCAAGAACCCTGCAAAACACAAACGAGACAAAACAGGCCTATACAACAGAATCTATCCGGGTTAGCATCTGTGACATTACTTCAGTCAATTCAAAGTTTTAGCAATTATTGGCAAGGTCGGCAAGATTATGTAAGTGCAAGTTTATCAAAAACATCGGCGTCTTTCACACACAAAACAGTAAAGAACAAGCATCAATTACTGAATAACATGTTTTATTGATAACGGGCCTCTGAATAGGCAAAGTTTTGTACACTGGATGCAACTCCTGAAAAGAGGAAGTTACACACAAACACGCATAAATATATGCACAAGAAGCATAAAGAAAAATACAAAACAATATTTGTATACATGTCGGCAACGTGGTACAGACAAACACCATGAGCTGATCCTCCTATGACTCGCCTGACTCTGCGCTTTCCCGGTACTCGATCTTCGGAAGAGATTGTTTTAGGATAGACGGCCCCCAGGTACTCCCAAACCACTAAGCAATGCCGTATCAAATCCAGACCGCAGTCATTTACTTTTTTTCAATCCCTAACTTTTGCGTGAACCGCCCTTTGCAGGTTTTCAATTCACCGGGATACCCTTTTTTGCCGAAGTCGCCCTTTTCAGGTTTTCGACTTTGCGGGTGTACATCTTTTCAATTATATCCCTAATTTTTGCCCGAACCTTTTATTCATTTTTTATGGTTCGCCGAGATGCTCCATTTTTGCCTGGACTCTCTTTTTACTATCCAGCGGGTCACTTTCAAGCAAAGTATTTTTTAACTGCGTCCGAATTCACAGGAGACGTAAAGTCCTCACCATCCATGGTGGATAGTAACAAGGCTCCTCCAGAGAAGACTTTTCTGACAACGTAGGGACCTTCGTAATTGGGAGTCCACTTGCCCCTGTGATTTGTTTGTGGTGGGAGAATCTTTTTCAAAACAAGATCGCCCATCTGAAAGCTTCAAGGGCACACCTTCTTGTCGTAAGCTTTCTTCATCCGGCTCTGATACAACCGACCGTATGCTAGAGAAGCCAGTCTCTTCTCATCCATTAAGCTGAGCTGATTCAGTCTATCTTTAATCCATTCTGCCTCGTCGAGTTGGACATCACATAAAACCCTCAGGGAAGGAATCTCGACCTCCAACGGTAACACCGCCTCCATCCTGTATACTAATGAGAAAGGGGTTGCCCCGGTTGATGTGCGTATCGTCGTACGATAACCGTGCAAAGCGAAAGGTAGCATCTCGTGCCAGTCCTTATACGTCACAACCATCTTTTGAACAATCTTCTTTATGTTCTTATTAGCCGCTTCGACATCGCCATTCATCTTGGGCCGGTAAGGGGAAGTGTTGTGATGCTGAATCTTAAAATTCTGACACGGCTCTTTCATCATTTTATTATTCAAATTTGAACCGTTGTCGGTGATAATCCGCTCAGGGATCCCATATCTGCAGATAATATCTTGTTTGATAAATCTGGCTACCACTTGTTTGGTCACATTGGCATATGATGCTGCTTCCACCCATTTGGTGAAGTAATCGATTGCTACCAAAATGAACCGGTGTCCGTTTGATGTCATAGGCTCAATCTTGCCAATCATATCAATTCCCCACATCGAGAAAGGCCACGGTGATGACATCACATTCAGAGGACTTGGAGGCCCGTGTATTTTGTCTGCATAAATTTGGCATTTATGACACCTCTTTGCAAACTTGAAACAGTCTGTTTCCATAGTTAGCCAATAATAACCTGCCCGCAGCAGTTTTCTCGTCATAGCATGCCCACCAGCATGTGTACCAAATGTACCCTCATGTATCTCTTCCATGAGCAACTTCGCCTCTTTCTCATCTACACAACGTAGCAACACCAAGTCGTGGTTTCTTTTGTACAGGACACCGTCCGGATTCAGATAGAAATTGCCAGCCAATCTCCTAAGGGTCTTCTGATCTCGACTAGATGCCTCAGCCGGATACTCCTTGTTCTTCAGCAAATTCTGGATGTCAAAGTACCAGGGTTTACCATCGGGAGCCTCGTCAATGGCGAATATGAAGGCAGACCTATCGAGCCGAGAGATAACAATCCTGGGAGCCTCGTTCCAGAAGTTAACTTTATACATTGAAGACAATGTCGCAAGGGCGTCGGCCATTTGATTTTCTGCTTGTGGCACGTGATGCAATTCCACCTTGTCAAAGAAAGGCAACAATCTCCTTGCATAATTCATATAGGATATCAAATTAGGCTGACATGTCTCCCATTCCCCTTTAATCTGATTCACCACTAGAGCTGAGTCTCCGTATACATCCAGGTTCTTGATTCGTAAATCAATGGCTTCTTCTAGACCCATGATGCAAGCCTCATATTCAGCCTCATTGTTGGTAACAGGAAAAGTCAATCGGGCAGTAAATGGGATGTGAGACCCCTGAGGAGTAGTGATGATTGCCCCTATTCCGCTACCATAGGAATTAACTGCTCCGTCAAATATCAACTGCCATTTGGAATCCAACTCTGGTCCTTCGTCCGGCAACGGTTCTTCAAGATCTTTCATTTTCAGGTACATGATATCCTCGTCAGGAAAATCAAACCTCATCGACTGGTAGTCCTCAACAGGCTACTCCGCAAGGTACTCTGACAGAACGCTACCTTTAATAGCCTTTTGCGAGACATATTGGATATCGTATTCTGTTACCACCATCTGCCATCGGGCAATTCTTCTGGAGAGTGCTTGCTTTTCAAACACATATTTGATTGGATCCATCTTTGAAATGAGCAGGGTTGTATGATTCAGCATGTATTGCCTCAAACGTTTGGCGGCCCAGGCTAGCGCGCAACACGTCTCCTCGAGCATTGAGTATCTGGACTCACAATCGGTAAACTTCTTACTCAAATAGTAGATCGCATGCTCTTTACGTTCAGTCGCGTCGTGTTGACCGAGAACACAACCCATACTTTCCTCAAGAACCTTCAAATACATAATCAAAGGTCTCCCGGCCACTGGGGGTATCAAAACGGGAGGTTCCTGCAAGTATTCTTTTATCTTGTCGAACGCCTTTTGACAATTTTCATTCCAAGTCAACACCTGATCCTTTTTCAATAACTTGAATAACGGCTCGCATGTCGCAGTTAGGTGAGATATGAACCGAGAAATGTAGTTCAACCTCCCTAAAAACCCACACACTTCTTTTTTTGTTTTAGGCGTCGACATTTCTTGTATAGCTTTTATCTTTGCAGGATCAACCTCTATTCCCTTTTCGCTCATAATAAACCCCAGCAGTTTACCTGATCTCACCCCAAAGGTGTACTTGTTAGGGTTCAGTCTCAACCTGAACTTCCTAAGTCTTTTGAACAGTTTCAGCAGATTAACCAGATGCTCCTCCTCCGTCTGGGATTTGGCAATCATATCATCAACATAAACTTCGATCTCTTTGTGCATCATGTCATGAAAGAGAGTCTTCATAGCGCGTTGATATGTTGCCCCAGCGTTCTTCAGTCTGAAGGGCATCACTTTGTAGCAAAATGTTCCCCAAGGAGTAATGAAGGTAGTCTTCTCCATGCCTTCTGGTGCCATTTTGATCTGATTATAGCCTGAGAAGCCGTCCATGAAAGAGAATACGGAGAACTGAGCAGTGTTATCAACCAGCACATCAATGTGAGGAAGTGGAAAGTCGTCTTTCGGGCTCGCCCTATTCAAATCACGGTAGTCTACTCACATTCGTATTTTACCGTCTTTCTTCGGCACTGGTACTATATTAGCGACCCATGACGGATAAGTTGTAACGGCCAGGAAACCAACATCCCACTGTTTTTGAACTTCCTCTTTGATTTTCATAGCCATGTCTGGTCTGGTTCTTCTGAGTTTCTGTTTAACAGACGGACATTCCTCTCACAACGGCAGACGGTGCACAACCATGTCCGTATCTAACCCAGGCATATCCTCGTACGACCAAGCAAATATATCACTATACTCTTGCAGTATCTCAACCAGCCTTTGCTTGATGTCGTTCTGCAGCGCAACCCCTATACGGATATTTCTCACAACTTCTTCTGACCCCAAATTGATAATCTCAATTTCCTCCTGATGAGGCAGAATGATTCTCTCTTCCTGTTTCAACAAACGAGTCAGCTCCTCTGGCAGGTTGCTATCCTCAACAATCTCTCCCTCTGCTTGGAATACCGGGTGCTCGAAGTCGACACGAGTCATAGGCGGTTCGTAGGAGATGTCATCTGAAATATTAGTCCTGCAAAGGAAATGGTTAAATGCTTCAAAACGCAAACAAAGCAAATAACCACGTTGCCATTTATTGTTAAAGAAAAAACAAGAAAGACAGGGATCACAATATTTGAATATGAAAAACGCCTTTATTTCATGATTAAAACAGTGCAATACACATAATCAAGTAGCCCTAAGGTAAAATCACTATGCCCCGGGTAGGACATAGGATTATTCAACAATTGACAAAACAAATCATTACTGTTTAAGAGTCACTGGGACAGTTTCCCGGATGGACCAGTTGCAGAGACTTTGTCCTGGCACGCTTGGCTTGATCCACGCGTCCATATCGCAGTCACTATCTCCGTCTTCAGCATCAGAAATAGCGTTGATTATCTCAAAGCACACCCCGCTTGGCGTAATCGTGACCGGTCCCTTGAACCTGGGCGCTCCTGAAGATGACGCTGACGACGGCGGTCAATACCCTAGCCCAAACTTGTCATTCTTCACGGGAATCTCCAGTACCTGCCCTCAGCCTTTAGTCTCACCAGTCTGCACTAAAGCCTGAGCTTCCTTGTAGGATGACACTGCCACCTCTGATACTTTGCTGGAACCCTGAGCTTTGTCTTTAATCCGCAACCCTTCGAAGGCTTGACAAGGTGTCTCGTGTATTTCTCCGTCGACCTCAACATATCTAAACGATGACAGGTGACTGACCAAAATGTCCTCCTCCCCGCAAACGGTAACAACACTATCACCCACCATGTACTTCAACTTCTGATGCAATGTGGACGTTACGGCCCCCGCAGCGTGGATCCATGGGCGCCCAAGAAGGCAACTATAAGCTGGATGGATATCCATGATGTAGAATTCGGTATCAAAAATTTCTGGCCCCACCTGAAGCGGTAACGTTATTGACCCAAACATTGATCTTTTCGTCCCGTCAAACGCCCTCACAACCAAATCGCCGGGCGTGCAGATAATTCTCCGTATGTCCAACTTCATCATGGCTTTCTTTGGCAATACGTTCAACGACGATCTAGTATCCACCAATACACGTGACATTACGGTGCCCCGGCATTCCACCGATATATGCAAAGCCATGTTGTGCTCTCGACCCCTGGGTGTTAGATTAAAATCTGTGAAACCCAGGCTATGTCCAGCATTGACATGTGCCATTACCCCCTCTAACTGATTTACAGAAACTTCTTGGGGCACGAATGACGTGTCCAGTATCTTCAGCAAGGCATTCCGGTGGGCCTCGGAACATAACAACAACGACAAGATAGAAATCTTCGACGGCGTCTGCTACATGTGTTCAACAATTTTGTAGTCGCTTTTGCGAATCAGTCTCATGAACTCCTCTACGTCCTTGAGCGACGTATCCTTTTCTTTCAACTGAGTAGGCCCACTTTCATTTACTTTGGCTTTGCCTCTGGCCAACCTCTCTGCTTCTATTTCAGGTGAGGTAAAGATCCTTCCGCTACGGGTCATGCCCCCCGTTCCAACGATGTTATCAACAGCCCCAGCTGGCTGGCCATTCATCACAATCTTTTCACCGTTGCAATATGCTTCTAATCCATATGTCCACGGGACCGCTTTCGTACTCTCAAAGGGAACGGGCCCTGCTTTGGTAATCGTAATGGTTGGCAGCTGGACGGGCACCGTTATCGTTATAGTCTTCCTCGGGATCGTCACCGTTGCAATGTCATTCTGCTCATCACATAATGCCTCCACAGGCTTCTCAACCGCAGTTCGATCAAATTGCAAGGTCCCTTCGTCGATCATGGCCTGAATGCCCCGCTTCAAATCAGTACAACCCTCCGGCTGGGTCCAACACTCTAAACAGTATTCTTCACAACCAGGGAATACTCCCCCTCTGAGCAACCTGCTTTTCACTCCACTCAATGGTGTCTTCAGTTCGTTAACATCCATCACCAAGTTCAAATCCTCTTCTGTCAAGATGGCATTTGCCCCATGATTAGGCATAGGCTGTTGTACGATATTAGGCCCAGCCTGGCCAAAGTTGATGGCTTTACTGTCCAACAAGTCTTGAACTTTATGTTTGAAAGCATGACAAGATTCTACATCATGTCCGGGCGCCCCGGAATGGAATTCGCAGTGCTTACTAGCGTCATACCCATAAGGAAGTGTCGGCCCTGTAGGCGGTTCCAATGTTCTTTTCTCAACCAAATTCAAACCCAGCAGTGTCTGAAGAAGCTCTGCATATGTCGACGGAGGCTTATCAAATACCCTCTTCGGCTTCACATTCTGAAACTTTCTCTGACCCTGATTCTGCCTTTGCTGCTGTTATGGTTGTTGCTACTGCTGCTGTTGTTGTTGAGGAATTGGAATAGTAACACTAGCTATTTGTTGAGGTTGACTGTATTGATTTCTACCTCTGCCCCGACCTCTGCCACCAAATACAGCGCTTGTATCACCCTGTCGTCTTCCGCCGAACGCTTTTCTCGCACCCCCGGCTGAAGTAGATTCGCCTGCCTGGACCTTTCCAATTTTAATTCCATTTTCGATCCTCTCTCCCATAAGGATCATATTGGAGAAGCTACCCATCGAAACATTGAGTAACTTGTCATAGTACATTCCTGTAAATGTCCCCACAAACATGTCATTCATCTCCCTTTCAACCAAAGGAGGATGCACCCTAGCTGCCATATCGCGCCACCGCTGCGCGTACTCTTTGAAACTTTCACCACTTTTCTGCGACAGACTCTGCAACTGAACAATGTTTGGCGCCAAATCATTGTTGTATTTGTAATGCATAACGAAAGCATCAGCCAACTGCTTCCAGCTTCTAATCTGAGTGGGCTCCAGTCTCATGTACCATTCCAATGATGGTCCAGATAAGCTATCCTGAAAGAAATGCATGAGCATCCTTTCATCATTGGAATATGTAGACATCCTTCTATAATAAGAAAGTACATGGACCTTTGGGCAGGTATCCCCTTTGTATTTGTCGAATGTTGGAGCCTTGAATTTTAATGGCACCCTCAGCCCTGGTACCAACCCATAGTAGTCATATCCAACCCAGCGGAGTTCTGATTAACCACACCTTTCATCTGCTCTTCTAGCATTCTGATCCTCTGTACAGGGTCAATGGAGCCCTCAGGTCCCATACCTCCTCCCGAAAATGCGTCGTCCTGGTGATCCGCATTCCAGTCATTGCCATACCCATCGTAACCCATGTTACGGCCAAATCCTTGATGATTGAACACAGGACCCTGTCCTCGATTGCCGAACCCTAGATTGACCCCAGCAGGTCCAAAACCATTGTTGAAAGGAAATGCTCCAGCGCCGTTGTTATTCGCATTACCGAATCCACCATTACCGTAGCCATACCCCTGATTGTTGCCGTAACCGTCATTACCAAAGCCTTGATTGTTGAACCTGGAGTTCCCGTCCTGATTGACATTTCCATACCCATTGTTTCCGAAGCCATCATTGTCACCGAATCCTTGATCGGCATCCCCAGTGTTGCCTTTGTTGTTAACAACATGCCCATCACCACCATTTCCAGTATTGCCATTACCAGCGCCAGCACCTGCACCAGTACCAGTGTTTCCGTTGACAGTCATAACAGGTGGAGTAACAACTGTCGGTATCTCATTCTCCCTGCGAGGGTTTCAACAGAAATGTGGTCAGTATTGCCATTTCCGTTTGCCCGTGTCAGCAGCGGCTGCACCAAGTGTTGCACCCTAAAATTTGACCAACCGGTTCTCCTATCTGGTTCATGGTTCAATTCATATTCGCATATCCGATGCATGACATTTGTACACAGACAGAGGATGTCAGGGTTACAGTTTGGGTTTCATCTACCGGATATTTCAGATCCAGTCTAGATCATCAGGGTTTTATTTTCGGGAAATTGTGCGCTTCTCGGTGTTTTCAGCTTGCATGGTGGTTTTGGGGATATTCTGATGCCCGGGGTTTACTGTTTGCGTCGATCTGGTCTCGCACGCTCTTTTATGTTGGTTATTTGCCTCTGTTTGCATTTTTTTAGGATTTAATAGATTTTTTTTATATTTTAAATAGGCTTTATAGATTTTTTAGGATTTAAATTAGATTTTTTTAAATATTTTTTAATAGCTTTAAGTCTTTTTTAGAATTTAAATTGTTTTAAATAGATTTTATAATGATTTCCTTATAGGATTTAATAAGTTTAGATATAGATTTAATAGAGTTTATCTTTAATATAGGGTTAATCTTTTGTTAGACATTAATTTTCTTTATTAGGTTTAATATAGGTTAATAGTTTTAATAGGATATTAATAGATAATAGTTTTAGTTTAATATAGAATTTAATTAGGTGTTAATTCTTTTTTTTAGGACTAATAGGGATTAATTAGGATTTTAATCTTGTTTAGGGTCTTATTAGGGTTTATCAGGATTAATTAGGATAGATTAATTTTCATTTAGATTTAATTGTAGTGTTAATTTTTAGTTAATTAGGTTTAGTCTTTAATGAGTTTCTTAATTGAGTTTCTCCATTTTTTATTTCAGTTTTTTGGGTTTACTAATGTCATTTTCGTCTGGGCCCAGAGGTGCTTTTTGGAGGCCCAATTTTCTTTCAACCATTTTTGTCCAGGATGCGCCACATGCCAAGTATATAAGTGGCCACGCGTTTCAACCAGGAGGACCCCACCTCACAACTCTGGCTCCCTCTCCCACTGCCACCTCACTTCCTCATCTCTCAGAATCAACCCACGTCTCCCCTCCACTACCACCAGTAGCTAACACGCGTCCCACATGCATTAACTCCCGTGACACTTGTCACCTCACCACCTCCTCACCGGGAATTACACCGCCGGCCATGCAAATCCGGTGACCGCCCCAACGGCCACCGCCCAACCAACTCCGGCAACCGCAACTAACTTCCGGCCACCACCTGAACCACCGGAAAACCCCAGAAATCCATCCACTTCATTTTTTTTCCTCCAATTTCCCATTTCTTTTCCGATCCAACTTCATCTCTCCGATCAACACCGATCATCAAGAACTACCGGAAAATTCCCAAAACAACATCCTCCGTTCCCAAAGCCTCATCAGCGATCATCGAATAATCATCATCAGCAATCTTTCTTCCAACAAAGTTCCAACAATCATCGTCTGTATCAAGGACGTTCATCGGAGATTCATTGTTAGTCATCAAAATAGTGTTTAGTTCCAGATCTTCATCCGCCTCACTTGGAGTTCATCGTCCTTCAACGGCTTCCACTCAGTGCTTGTACGAATTTTTTCAGAAATCACTAAGATCAGTGTGGATCTTCATCAATACGAAGGGCGCCGCCGTAGATTTCCACACCTTCAAATCTCCAAGAGACGTCTTTGAGAACCTTCGTCAGAATCTCGCAAAGATTCATTGTTGTCGTCAACGAGCACCTGCATCTGCTTCGCGTGAGCCTCAGCAATCATCGTCGCCGAACATTTCCTCTTCATCCAGGTTGGTGCTTGTCATTAGATCGTTTCTATTGCAAAATTTATCACGCATGTTGTTAGGTTGAAGTGGTTTAGGGTAGAATCCGTGTTTAGTCTGAACATCAAGAATCTTATGAGGGAATTAGGTTAAGGTTTGTTATTCTGGACTTAGGACAAAGGTTAGTCAGCGATGATGGTGGTATGATGAGGACGTTACCGCCGCGTTGAGGTAAGAGTGAATTTTGTTTTCATGATGGAGGTTCGTTGAGGATTTGAGTGGAGGCCTTGTTCACAGATTTTGGTGAGAGAGAGGATGGGGGAGCAGCGTGTTAGGGTTTAGAGTAGTGAACAGTAGTCAGAATTTTGGAGAAGAAGTTTGGTTTTGTTGGGTGATAATTTGGGCTAGGGTTTGGATTGTGGTAAGCCCAAGTCTGGTTTGCTGAATCAAACCCCCGGTTACTCGTCCCCCCCCCCCTGAGCGTGAGAAGGCTGAAGGATTTGGTTTGGGCTTAGGCCCTAAGTGCTACACGCACCCCCCCTCGGTTTAGGGCCCAGTCTGAGTAACTGATGCGTTTTGCTAATGCACCCCCCCTGTTTTGTTTTTCTTTTTATTTTCTTTGTTTTGTATCATGTTAGAAAATAATGCATAAAAAATAGTAGGAGTACTCAATTAATTCCCTTCTTTTTTCTGTAGGTTCCTATTTCAATTTAGGATTTTAGGATGCAAAAATATTAATTTGATCATGCATTTTCATTTTTATTTGCATTTTGGTATTTTTATTGATATTGAATAGTTGGTTTGTGATGTGTCTGCCTTGCTGATTTTAGTTCTCTTGCTTGGTATTGAATTTTGCTTTAGTTTTTTAGTATGTTATACTAGACTGATGCATGCTCCCCATAGGATTTTTTGTGGATTTTTAGAGATTGATTGATGTTGTTTTAGGATTAGAGAATAGAGACCTCATAACTTGCTGGTTAACCCTTGACCATTCATATGTTAGGAATTGTTTAGTAGCCTTAGAAGTTGACTTAGGCTTTGAGATTTGATCTTGGGATCATAGAGCCATATAGGTTTCCCTTAGTTTTTTGGTAGATTTTTATATAGTGTTTTGCTATTTTTGGCTTGAGCTTGAGAATAGGAGAAGTCTTGAAGGCTTCTGACTTCGAAGTTCAACCGGTTGAACTTCGGAGATGGTTTCGTTTGGGTTGAGGGCCTGTGGTTTATTCTTGAAGATGGAGGCTGGGTGAAGTCTTGATGGAGCTCGCAAGGATGCATGGATTGAGGTCCTAGTCTAGGAGCTTGCTCTCTGTTTGTGAGGTTAGAGATCCTGAAGTTTGAAGGAAATTTATGGTACTTTCCTGAGGAAGGCACTATGGATGTCTTTCATTCTTTCTTCTCACCTCTTTCTCAAGTATCCAATGATGTTGGAGCCTTCATGTGAGTTTAGTTTCTCCTGAGGAGGAATGTAAACCGATCACAGTTGTTGAGCCACATGGGATATGATTCCTAAGTGGAAGCCCCCTAGTATTTTCCTGAGGAAGGCACTATGGGTCTGTTCACTTAGTTCCCTTAGTTCATATAGGATTTCTCAAGTATCCAATGATGTTGGAGCCTTCATGTGAGTTTAGTTTCTCCTGAGGAGGAATGTAAACCGATCACAGTTGTTGAGCCACATGGGATATGATTCCTAAGTGGAAGCCCCCTAGTACTTTCCTGAGGAAGGCACCATGGGTCTGTTCACTTAGTTCCCTTAGTTCATGTAGGTTTTCTTAAGTATCCAATGATGTTGGAGCCTTCATGTGAGTTTAGTTTCTCCTGAGGAGGAATGTAAACCGATCACAGTTGTTGAGCCACATGGGATATGAGTCCTGAGTATAAGCCTCCTAGTACCTTCCTGAGGAAGGCACTATGAGTCTGCCTACTTAGCTCCCTTTCTTTGGTAAGCTTGTCTTGAAGCTTGGAGACTGGGATTGATTTCTCTTGTGTAGGGTTTTGCTTTAGGTCTTTGCTTAGAGATTTGATTAGGGCTTTGCTTAGAGTGTTGCTTAGGGTTTTGATTAGGGGTTTGTTTTAGGGTTGTTCAGGGTCTTGCTCAGGGGTAGTTTCTTAAGTTTTGAATAGGAGTTTGCCAGGCTGGTTAGCCTTCTCTTTGTGTTGTTTGACTTGTGTGGTGCTGTGCTGCATTAGACTTAGGGGTTCATCTAGACATTTCTGAGATAGGTGCATCTTAGAAATAGGATCTGTGTGCATGAGAAGTTGCGGTGGTCCTCCTTCTGCTTGATTGTTATTGAGTGGCTCTGCTTGCTGGTATTTGGTAGAGCTGAGCTCCCTTGCCTCTGTGGTGTGTGGCCTTTGAGCCTTGCTTGTTTGATTGTTGCATTCATGCATATTTCCAGTATTTCTTTACTTTGCAGTGATTCCTGTTTGCCGTTCAATCCTGTTGCCATGATCCCTTAGGAGCTCTAACTTCTCTGCTGTGGAGGAGTTATGATAGACATTAGGTTGGTTAACCAGGCATGATAACATTAGGTAGATTCCCCTTTTCAACCATAGTTTTAGGGTGTCTCTTTCCTTTCTCAAAACAACAGAAAAATACTTAATAAAGGATAAAACAAAAGTGAATTCATTTCTTCAGTTAAAAGATTTGAACAAACATCAAAATTTTTTGTCCTCCTGGACTGTGAAAACCCTTGGTTAAGGTGCATTTTCCCATAAAAAACACTTGAACAGCTTGTGTCGTGCGTAGTTGAACTACGTTTGCTCTGATCTTCCATGCCGTGTGGAAGTACGTAGGCACAGGACGCGATGTCCTGGCGAGTAACCTTTCCCCTGTCTAGACGTAGGTAGTCGAACTACGTTGACTCTGACTTTCCCATTGCACGAGGGAGTACGTAGGCCCAGGACAGCGTATGTTCTATCGAGTCCTGTCCTTTTCTTTTCTTTTCAGACTGACCACTAGCGTAGATAGATAAACACACCCTTTTCCTTATAAACACCAAGCGTGGATCCCGTCGAGTACGACGGACGTGAGGGGTGCTAATACCTTCCCCTTGCGTAACCGACTCCCGAACCCAGGTTTTGGTTGCGATGACCATACCTTTCCCGTTTTTTGCGAGGTTTACTTCGAGCGTTTCCTTTCCCTCCGTTGGGATAAATAACGCATGGTGGCGACTCTTCTGTCAGCCGGCGCCGATTTTCGCAGTAGCGACAGTTGGCGACTCTGCTGGGGAAATTATAGCATCTAGGGACTTTTCCCATCCCTTATGCTGGGACCGTTTCCCATCCCCTACGCGAGTCAATCCTAGCGCTTGGGTGTTTATCTGTTGGGTGTTGTGCATATGTGTTTTATCTTTCCGAACTTTACTTTCCCGCACCTGTACCTTTCCGCATTTAGTCTCAGCACTATATTATTATGATTATTGCTGTGGGAGAGGGAGGTTACTATGAGTGAGAAGCCGGACCTGGGCTTGAGTATGCACCTAGACATAGTTGCGGTGAGTAGTAGACGAACCTGTCTGTTGAGCAGGCACCGTTCCCTACGAAATCTGCGCTCAGACGAGGTTCTCTCCGAGGTGCTCCTTTCCGGTCCTGAGGATCTGAGGGGAGTCCAGACGTGGGGATTGTCGACTCTGGGGACCGATCATTTGGAAGTCATCTAAGTGAGGCCTCTTCATGACTTGATGATGCCACTCCTTCTGGGAATCGTATCGTCACTCATGAAAGTCTGTGACGCTGATGACCGCATAGGATGTCGTACCTTTGTCCGTGGATTAGGTCCATACCTGTGAGGGGGATTGGGTTATTGCAGGAAAACTGACCTTCAGAAACCATGATTCAGTATTTATCAGATGGTTTTCTTGGCTCGTTAACTGGTGTTGTTTGGATCAGATGGGTTTCTTGTTTGAGGTTGATACTATTATCAGATGGTTTTCTCGTCAAATACAGAGGTTCAGATGGATTTTTTGCCAGGGTAGTGGTATTTTGGGTGTCAGATGATAGTCAGCGTCATGAGGTTCTGGTGACTGTGGTGGTTTTCTGTTCTTGACATCACAGAGATGTTCCTCTTCGGGCTACAGCATGGCCTCTGTGTTCACTGATTGCATCATTTATCATATTTCATTTTTGCATTACCATTTGTATCCAACTAACGCGTGTGTATTGCAGGTACATATTTTCCCTCCCAGTTCCGGTGGTTGTTTCCTAGCAGACATGGAAGCCATGAAGAGAGTGTTACCCTACAAATTCCCGTCTCCAGATATCAGTTTGTTGTCAGAGTTAATTACTATTGTTGGGAAGAAGGTGATGGGAGATTTCAGAAAGACATATGGGAGGATCCTGACTTATGTTTACCAGCCCTCGGCTTATGAGATCAGCGGCATTTACACCCTGTTGCAGTTTTATGATGCTGAGCTCAGGTGTTTCGTATTTCCTGATTTTGTCTTGGCTCCTACCCTGGAGGAGTATTCTGCACTCTTGGATATACCGATTCGCGAGCAGATGCCTTTCTATCACACGGACGCTAAGCCTAATCTGGCTAAGCTTTCTGCTATTCTGTACTTAGGAGAGTTTGAGCTGACAAGGAAGATGATCAGGAAAGGAGATGCGTGGGGATTTCCGTTGGTTGTTTTGGTAGAGAAGGCTCGGGAATATGCTAAGAGGGTGGCTGGGTTGTTTTCGATGCCATCCTTGCTGTGTGTGTTTATGGCATTGTATTGTTCCCAAACCAGCCTGATTTTGTTGATGCAGATGCTTTCTATATTCTGGCTGCAAAGAACCCAGTTCCTACCTTGCTGGGAGATATCCACCATTCTACTCACTACAACAATGAAAAACGGCGAGGAAAGAATGTCTCTTGCTGTGTACCTCTACTGTGCAGGTGGTTTACTAGTCATATGCCGAAGTCAGGGCCTTTCGTCACTTCTATTAATTCTTTAGGATGGCCCGAGCACTTGATGGGGTTGACTTCTGAGAATGTGGTGTGGGTTAATGAGGAGGTGTTAGGAGTTGAGGTCATATACAGATGCGGAGGATTCCCTAATGTTCCTTTGATAGGTAGGAGAGGGTGTGTCAATTACAACCCTTCCTTATTAATCAGGCAGTTTGGGTATGCACCTCAGGAAGCACCGAAGCCCGAGGAGATACAGGAATCTATGTATCTTACTGGGGCAATAGAGGAAGAGATGTTGATCAAGCTTAAGAAAGCATGGAAGAACCTGCATAAGAGAGGAAAGTCTTCATTTAGCAAAGGAGGTACTCGAGTTCTTGGTCCGTATGTGGAATGGATTCGCGAACGAGCTACGAAATTCCTTATGCCTTACCCTGCAGTTCAGCCATTGTATCCTTCTCCGGTGGAGGAGCCCACCACTATAGACATACAGGTATACAAGCAGCTGATGGCGGAGAAAGAAGAGTTAGCAAAGGCTAAAGAAGCTTTAGAGAAAGAGAATGCCCAGCTTTGTCATGAAAAGATTGAAACAGGATATTTTTCCAAGCAACAGGCCGAAACTTTGAAACATCTGAAGACTACTCTATTGGAGTTGACTGAAACCAAGAAGCGTCTGGAGTTAGATGTAGACTCAGTTAGCAGTGTATTGGCTACTAAGAAACAAGAGCTGGAAAGGGCCTACACGAAGTTAGCTAAGTTCAGAGAGCACTGGGATCTCACTATGGCCAAACGCAAAGAACGGGAAGAAGAGCTAAAGACACAGGTTGCTGAGTTGGGAGAACAGGTTAGAGTGAAGACTGAAGAGCTTGAAGAAGAAGCATGTCGTCGATACGAGGCCGAACGGAAACTGATTGATGCCATGAAGAATCTGGAAGATTGTCAGCGCAGAGCAGACACCAAGAGGCTCAAACCTGAGGATGGTGCCCAGGATAAGGCTTGGGAAGATTTTGTCAGAGATATCCAAGGAACGGTCAGGAAAAGGGATCAGTTGATAGAAGGCTTGATTTATCGACCAGATCACCTAGAGACGAAGAAGCTGGTTGAGGATTTCTGCGATCGTACCCGCACTTGATTTCTCTCTTGTATTCTATGTGTTGAGATCACCACCAGGCATGTTGGTTGGGATCCTCCTTTATCATATCAGTTGTGTGGAACTTAGTTATGTAACGCCTTGACGAGACTGTTTTTCCAATATATGAGGGTTTTTCTAAATATTATCTTTTTGGTTTCTCTTGTCTTGCCACCTTGACACTGGAATTGGAGGGGAAATATCCCCAATGCACACATGCACGTTAGCTTTTTTTTGTATTCTGTCTGCATAAATCATATTGCATAGCATTTCTCTAGCTGGCCAGAGCACTTATCCAGCCTTTGTCTTGATCCAGAGGGTGATTCTCGGGGGATTGTTCGAGGCAAGTGTGGAGTGTTGAGGACGACCAAGGGGGTTGAAGCAGATTTGAGCAGAATCAAGCAGTGAAGTCAGTTGACAGTGGTTGGGAGCTATGTCAGAGAGCAGCTTCCAGTTTGTTGATACCTTGTCAGGTTTCACTGTGACGTCCAATCCTTTGTATGGATCTACGCATGACGAAGACTTTCCGCAAGTGAACAACCTTATTGCAGCTCAGCTTGTACAACCTTCTGTTGAAGACCAAGGTCTACATGAGCAGTTTGTTGTCCGAAGTGAACGTTATCCTTCTGTTGATACTCCAGACTACCAGGGTGTTGCCTTCCCTATGCCAAAGTCCCGAAGAGAGGTCCCGATAGCAAAGACTGAAGACCCATTAGCTCCCGTGTGTGCTAGGAGGTTTCATGCATTGGATGAAAGATTCAAGGCCTCGAAAGGTGAAGACGCTGTTAACCCTGATGCTGTAGACATGTGTCTGGTTCCTGGCCTAGTGTTACCTCCGAAGTTCAGAATGCCGAGGGTTGAAAAGTACAAAGGAGACAGTTGCCCGAAGCAACATTTGGTGATGTTCTGCCGAAGAATGACTCCATTCGTACGCAACGACAAGTTGATGATTCACTGCTTTCAGGATAGTCTGACTGGGGCATCTCTGAGTTGGTATATGCAGTTAGAGAGTAATCAGATTCGATCATGGGTGGATTTAGCCAGAGCTTTCCTGGAGCAGTATGACTACAATCTTGTTGAAGCTCCTAGTCGCATGCAACTGCAAGAATTGTCTCAAGGGAACAATGAACCTTTCAGAAAGTATGTTCAGAGATGGAGAGAATTTGCTACTAGAGTGCAACCACCGCTTCAAGACCGAGAGTTGAAAAGCATGTTCGTAAACTCCTTGCAGAGTTCGTACTTTGAAAGAATGATCGGAGTCGCACCAAATTTCTCTGAATGGGTAAGGGCAGGAGAGCGCATCGAGTATGGTGTAAAGACTGGAAAAATCCATAATGTTGCAGGCGGTCAGGCTCGTCAAACCGAAGAAGGAGTTGTGGTCAACGCAATCAGGAATGATGTTGGGTATCCTCGAGTCGGATCAGTGAAATCTATTGGTTCTTCGTCTTCTCAGCGATCAGTATCTTCTGTGTCTCGTTATTCCGGACAGACCACTATGCCTGGGGCATCATATCAGGAGTCTCATGTCGCTCAGCGAACTCGTGGCCAAGGGTATCAGATTCGGCGTCAGAATCGACGCAGACCTCGTGTCAATTTGGAGCGAAGGAAGGGTCCTTCCCACCCAGTTCCTGTGCCGTATAGTCAGCTTTTGCCGCAGTTGGTCCAGAACGCTTTGGTGGAGCTGAAAGCTCTCAAGCCTGTTCTAGAACCTTACCCTCCTGGGTACAATCCCCAAGTTCAGTGTGGTTACCATGGTGGCTCTCCAGGGCATGCAACTGAAGATTGTAAAGTGTTTCGGGCGAAGGTACAGCAGTTGATCAACCAGGATCACATTTCCTTTCGAGAAGGATTTCTGTTTGTTCATACTAACCTCTCAGCTGTCTAAGCTCGTAGACTCGGAAAGTACTCCCCAGCAAAAGCCAGTGGTCCAGACAGGCAGGCGCCCTCAGCATTGGCAGTCCTCAGACTTTATATCATTTGTATTTGTAGTTTCTTTTCTGTTAGTTACTACTTGCTGTAAACATTGTATGTTTCGAATGGTAATAATAATAAAGTGACTATGCATTTTTCTGAATTAATCATGTCGCTGTCGCTCATTTACTGCATTGCACTGACACTTGCATTTTATTCACTCCACTTTGTCACTGTGATTAGCAAAGACTGGAGGGAGGATGACGAAATAAACTCATAACCGGTGATCGTATGCTTTCAGATAAAACCTTGCCGATGACGTACAAGGCATTGTTTCAAATCCCCTAAACACTGGAGATATAAGGAGTTAGTCCCTTGTTAACCACTTCGAGCCAGGAAGTAGAAGTTTTTTCGGACTTTTAAAACCCCACATCTTAACCCGGGGCAGGGTAGCTGTCAGTTAGCTTGACCGAGCATTCAAGTCTTACAAAGGAGTGTTGTCTTTCGAGGACCAATTACAGTTTACGCCTCTCAAGAGGTCGTACCTCGTCAACCACAGTGGTTAAACCTCGCCAATCAGGAGTGAGACAGTTACAATCCTTTCGGAGCAATCAAGACAACCAGTGTCACACGACTTTGTTCCAAAAGAAAGAAAAAAGAAAGCCCGCTAAGTGAAAAGAAAGAAAAATCTAAAAAGCAAATACTTAGGCAAAAATCAGGGCATCCCGCTGGACTTCAAAAGAAAAATCGAAAAGAACTCAAAAGGAGTCAGTCCAGGCAAAAATTAGGGAATAAAAAAGAATGGAAAAGAAGGGATAGAAAAAATAGAGAAAATCCCGTGAAGTCACAAAGTCGTGAACACAGACACCGAAAACGAAGAAGGAGTAACTGTCACTCCGAAAAACCCTGTGAGTTCCCCAATTGTGGTTCATACCATTCAACATACCTCTCGAAGAGGCGAGCGCTTGTGCCAGGTTAGCTGAACTGTAGGATCGGAGAACATCACGTAGAAGGGGTGGGTACAAATCAAAATTTGAGCCAAATATCCTTTGTTTCACGAACCGTGAACCCGACAACGATACAACCCTTAAAAGACCTAATTGAGGCAGGGTTTATTCTGAAAGTGCATTACGATAAGGTTGAGTAACCTGACTCCTTCGTGACTTGCTAGTCACATCCTTGTTGTGTTTTTCACTGACCACGTAAGCACTACGTTTGAACTTTGGTTCATTCGTCACTCAATCATGCATGTAAATGAGTGACAGCACAAATTTTCAAAATCTGCATAAACATTGCATTAGAATTACCATTCGTGAACAGACGATTTTTACTTGCAGGTTAGTAGTTGACATGAAGGAGATTCCAACAGGGAATAATCGAGCAGGACCGAGTAATTCAGCAGTCCGAACCAGCATGGTGTCTGTTGTGAAGCCCTGTAAATCTGGGGCATTGACTTCCAGTGAGTTTGGAATCGGTTAGTCTGAGGACAAGTCCCGAAGCTTCAGTCAATCAAGGGGCAGTTAATCAAAAGTGAGCCTTCTCGAGATCCAATCAGGGGCAATTATACAGAACGTGGAGATTTGAAAGCAGATACTTCAGGTGGATAATCAGATCAGGTTAAGTCGCTAGAACGCTCATTCAGGGGCAAGTCACCGCAGAGAGTGTTGAAACCAACTGGGTTGATCAGGGTTTAACGAATATTGAATCTTTTTGTCGTATAGATACCGGGGCAAGTAATCTCGAGGTCGTCTCGTAGCAAGCTGTTCAGAGCAAGTATTCCCAGGAGTTAGATAGGGGCAAGTTGAGTGCACTGGGGCAAGTTATTCAAGCCAGTCTGTTTATCCCCGCCAGAGTCCATGGCAGGCTAATACCCTCTCCAGAGGATGAATGTTGTGTCTTCCCCTGGTGAAGTCGCCCCAGGTAAAATTGAATGTTGTCTCCCCGGGAGAGTGGAGATTGCGTCAAAGGAGATCAATGTATCTTCAGCAGTTCAGAATTAGCTTATCGAGCAGAGCAGAGCCCTCCCCAGCCAGGGTCGAGACGGATATGATTAACTCGCCTGAAGAATCTTGTGTAGTGCGAATCAGAGCACACCGGTCAATTCCCAACTCAGTGATAGCAGAATGAATTATCCCCACAGCGCGTAATCAGAGTGTTGATACCCTTTGAAAGCAGTTTCCAGGATTGCTTTTCTCTTTCCCCAACAGGTTGATCCTTCCTCGTCAGGATGATCATTTTTCAGCAGAGTTTAGAGTTTTGAGTTTGTGAGTTACTTTCCCAGCAGGATGGTCATCCCCAGCGGAGTTAGTTCATCTTCCCAACATTTATTTTGTCGGAAGTGTTCCGGTAGTAGTCCGGTCATCCCCAGCAGATCCAGTTTGTCTTCAGCATTTATTTTGCTGAAGTAACTCCTTTGCATAAGCATGCATCATAAGCACTTGCATTTTACACGAATATGTAGCATTTCCATGCAATATGGAAGCATTACGGCATCATCAAACAGGTGCATTTGGAAGCATAAGCAGGATTGATTACCCGTCCAACCTCAGGTATTTTCTCTGTCGATAAGTGAGATCGTGGTTTGCAGAGGTGTATATGTTTTATTTGCGGCACAAGACGCGCAGTGATCGTGTTTCCTCCTGTCAAGAGGATTGTGGTGTAAAGTACGCAGTGATCGTATTCGTCCTGTATGTTTTGTTTATGGTGTAAAGCGCGCAGTGATCGTATTTCCTCCTGCCAAGAGGATGGTGGTGTAAAGTACGCAGTGATCGTATTCGTCCTATACGTGGTTTTGTTTGCAACGCCAAGGCGCGCAGTGATCGTGTTTCCTCCTGTCAAGAGGGTTGTTGCGTTGGACACGCAGTGATCGTGTTTGTCATGTTATATTCCCCTAGCAGAGTTTGCTTGGTCAAGCACTTTTTCCCCCAACTGAGTCTTTCTCAGGATGCTTTGGTGTCAGCATTGGAAGATGGTAATGCAGATTTTCGGGTGGTTACCCGTAGCTTCCCCAGCAGAGTTATGTTCTCCAGCAAAGTGTTACTTCAATGAGTTACTTGGTTAAGTCCCTCATAGTCCCCAGCAGGGTATTCGCCACGGAGTTGTTTGGTTAAATTCCTCTTATTTTTCAACAAGGTTATTCTCGTCAGGGTGCTTGGTTAAGTTCCCAATTTCCTTAGCAGGTGTTTGACGACAGTCGTCAGAATCGTCCTCGCAGAGTTTCTTGGTTAAGTTCTCATGTTCTCGCAGTTTAGTGGATGCTCGTTCAGGTACGAACGGAAGGTTGGTAAGTGAAATCAACATTTTCTCGCCGATTAGTGGATGCTCGTTCAGGTACGAACGGAAGGTTGGTAAGTGAAATCAACATGTTCTCGCAGTTTAGTGGATGCTCGTTCAGGTGCGAACGAAAGGTTCATAAGTGAAATCAACATGTTCTCGCAGTTTAGTGGATGCTCGTTCAGGTACGAACGGAAGGTTGGTAAGTGAAATCAACATTTTCTCACCGATTAGTGGATGCTCGTTCAGGTACGAACGGAAGGTTGGTAAGTGAAATCAACATGTTCTCGCAGTTTAGTGGATGCTCGTTCAGGTGCGAACGGAAGGTTGGTAAGTGAAATCAACATTTTCTCGCCGATTAGTGGATGCTCGTTCAGGTACGAACGGAAGGTTGGTAAGTGAAATCAACATGTTCTCGCAGTTTAGTGGATGCTCGTTCAGGTGCGAACGGAAGGTTGATAAGTGAAATCAACATGTTCTCGCAGTTTAGTGGATGCTCGTTCAGGTACGAACGGAAGGTTGGTAAGTGAAATCAACATTTTCTCGCCGATTAGTGGATGCTCGTTCAGGTGCGAACGGAAGGTTGATAAGTGAAATCAACATGTTCTCGCAGTTTAGTGGATGCTCATTCAGGTGCGAACGGAAGGTTGATAAGTGAAATCAACATGTTCTCGCAGTTTAGTGGATGCTCGTTCAGGTACGAACGGAAGGTTGGTAAGTGAAATCAACATGTTCTCGCAGTTTAGTGGATGCTCATTCAGGTGCAAACGGAAGGTTGATAAGTGAAATCAACATGTTCTCGCAGTTTAGTGGATGCTCGTTCAGGTGCGAACGGAAGGTTGATAAGTGAAATCAACATGTTCTCGCAGTTTAGTGGATGCTCGTTCAGGTACGAACGGAAGGTTGGTAAGTGAAATCAACATGTTCTCGCAGTTTAGTGGATGCTCGTTCAGGTGCGAACGGAAGGTTGATAAGTGAAATCAACATGTTCTCGCAGTTTAGTGGATGCTCGTTCAGGTGCGAACGGAAGGTTGATAAGTGAAATCAACATTTTCTCGCAGTTTAGTGGATGCTCGTTCAGGTACGAACGAAAGGTTGATAAGTGAAATCAGCATTGTCTCGTTTGGTTAAGCGTTTGCTCGTTTCTTCAGGATACGAAAGGTTGATAAGTGAAATCAGCATTGTCTCGTTTGGTTAAGCGTTTGCTCGTTTCTTCAGGATACGAAAGGTTGATAAGTGAAATCAGCATTGTCTCGTTTGGTTAAGCGTTTGCTCGTTTCTTCAGGATACGAAAGGTTGATAAGTGAAATCAGCATTGTCTCGTTTGGTTAAGCGTTTGCTCGTTTCTTCAGGATACGAAAGGTTGATAAGTGAAATCAGCATTGTCTCGTTTGGTTAAGCGTTTGCTCGTTTCTTCAGGATACGAAAGGTTGATAAGTGAAATTAGCATTGTCTCGTTTGGTTAAGAGTTTGCTCGTTTCTTCAGGATACAAAAGGTTGATAAGTGAAATCAGCATTGTCTCGTTTGGTTAAGCGTTTGCTCGTTTCTTCAGGATACGAAAGGTTGATAAGTGAAATTAGCATTGTCTCGTTTGGTTAAGCGTTTGCTCGTTTCTTCAGGATACGAAAGGTTGATAAGTGAAATCAGCATTGTCTCGTTTGGTTAAGCGTTTGCTCGTTTCTTCAGGATACGAAAGGTTGATAAGTGAAATCAGCATTGTCTCGTTTGGTTAAGCGTTTGCTCGTTTCTTCAGGGTACGGAAGGTTGATAAGAGAGATCAACAATTTCTCACTGTTCAGTGTATGCTCACTTCTTCGGAATGGGGTGGTCTGTGGAAAATATCAGATTTCTTAAGCAGGTTGATGGATAGGTGTTTAGTTGTCGCTATGGCAACAGAAATCAGTTCCCAGGTTAATTCTCCCCAAGCAGTGGTGTGCGCATTTTATTTTTGCGGTTGGCAAATTTCAGGGTTTCATTGGTATTCAACCGTTATTTACCTTTGAATGTTTGAAGGTTGAGCGCTCTTCACCCATTCAGGTCCAAGCCGTTTGAATAGGGGCAGCTGTTGCACCCTAAAATTTGACCAACCGGTTTTCCTATCTGGTTCATGGTTCAATTCGTATTCGCATATCCGATGCATGACATTTGTACACAGACAGAGGATGTCAGGGTTACAGTTTGGGTTTCATCTACCGGATATTTCAGATCCAGTCTAGATCATCAGGGTTTTTATTTTCGGGAAATTGTGCGCTTCTCGGTGTTTTCAGCTTGCATGGTGGTTTTGGGGATATTCTGATGCCCGGGGTTTACTGTTTGCGTCGATCTAGTCTCGCACGCTCTTTTATGTTGGTTATTTGCCTCTGTTTGCATTTTTTTAGGATTTAATAGATTTTTTTATATTTTAAATAGGCTTTATAGATTTTTTAGGATTTAAATTAGATTTTTTTTAATATTTTTTAATAGCTTTAAGTCTTTTTTAGAATTTAAATTGTTTTAAATAGATTTTATAATGATTTCCTTATAGGATTTAATAAGTTTAGATATAGATTTAATAGAGTTTATCTTTAATATAGGGTTAATCTTTTGTTAGACATTAATTTCCTTTATTAGGTTTAATATAGGTTAATAGTTTTAATAGAATATTAATAGATAATAGTTTTAGTTTAATATAGAATTTAATTAGGTGTTAATTCTTTTTTTTAGGACTAATAGGGATTAATTAGGATTTTAATCTTGTTTAGGGTCTTATTAGGGTTTATCAGGATTAATTAGGATAGATTAATTTTCATTTAGATTTAATTGTAGTGTTAATTTTTAGTTAATTAGGTTTAGTCTTTAATGAGTTTCTTAATTGAGTTTCTCCATTTTTTATTTCAGTTTTTTGGGTTTACTAATGTCATTTTCGTCTGGGCCCAGAGGTGCTTTTTGGAGGCCCAATTTTCTTTCAGCCATTTTTGTCCAGGATGCGCCACATGCCAAGTATATAAGTGGCCACGCGTTTCAACCAGGAGGACCCCACCTCACAACTCTGGCTCCCTCTCCCACTGCCACCTCACTTCCTCATCTCTCAGAATCAACCCACGTCTCCCCTCCACTACCACCAGTAGCTAACACGCGTCCCACATGCATTAACTCCCGTGACACTTGTCACCTCACCACCTCCTCACCGGGAATTACACCGCCGGCCATGCAAATCCGGTGACCGCCACAACGGCCACCGCCCAACCAACTCCGGCAACCGCAACTGACTTCCGGCCACCACCTGAACCACCGGAAAACCCTAAATCCACCGGAAAACCCCAGAAATCCATCCACTTCATTTTTTCCCTCCAATTTCCCATTTCTTTTCCGATCCAACTTCATCTCTCCGATCAACACCGATCATCAAGAACTACCGGAAAATTCCCAGAACAACATCCTCCGTTCCCAAAGCCTCATCAGCGATCATCGAATAATCATCATCAGCAATCTTTCTTCCAACAAAGTTCCAGCAATCATCGTCTGTATCAAGGACGTTCATCGGAGATTCATTGTTAGTCATCAAAATAGTGTTTAGTTCAAGATCTTCATCCGCCTCACTTGGAGTTCATCGTCCTTCAACGGCTTCCACTCAGTGCTTGTACGAATTTTTTCAGAAATCACTAAGATCAGTGTGGATCTTCATCAATACGAAGGGCGCCGCCGTAGATTTCCACACCTTCAAATCTCCAAGAGACGTCTTTGAGAACCTTCGTCAGAATCTCGCAAAGATTCATTGTTGTCGTCAACGAGCACCTGCATCTGCTTCGCGTGAGCCTCAGCAATCATCGTCGCCGAACATTTCCTCTTCATCCAGGTTGGTGCTTGTCATTAGATCGTTTCTATTGCAAAATTTATCACGCATGTTGTTAGGTTGAAGTGGTTTAGGGTAGAATCCGTGTTTAGTCTGAACATCAAGAATCTTATGAGGGAATTAGGTTAAGGTTTGTTATTCTGGACTTAGGACAAAGGTTAGTCAGCGATGATGGTGGTATGATGAGGACGTTACCGCCGCGTTGAGGTAAGAGTGAATTTTGTTTTCATGATGGAGGTTCGTTGAGGATTTGAGTGGAGGCCTTGTTCACAGATTTTGGTGAGAGAGAGGATGGGGGAGCGGCGTGTTAGGGTTTAGAGTAGTGAACAGTAGTCAGAATTTTGGAGAAGAAGTTTGGTTTTGTTGGGTGATAATTTGGGCTAGGGTTTGGATTGTGGTAAGCCCAAGTCTGGTTTGCTGAATCAAACCCCCGGTTACTCGTCCCCCCCCCCCTGAGCGTGAGAAGGCTGAAGGATTTGGTTTGGGCTTAGGCCCTAAGTGCTACACGCACCCCCCCTCGGTTTAGGGCCCAGTCTGAGTAACTGATGCGTTTTGCTAATGCACCCCCCCTGTTTTGTTTTTCTTTTTATTTTCTTTGTTTTGTATCATGTTAGAAAATAATGCATAAAAAATAGTAGGAGTACTCAATTAATTCCCTTCTTTTTTCTGTAGGTTCCTATTTCAATTTAGGATTTTAGGATGCAAAAATATTAATTTGATCATGCATTTTCATTTTTATTTGCATTTTGGTATTTTTATTGATATTGAATAGTTGGTTTGTGATGTGTCTGCCTTGCTGATTTTAGTTCTCTTGCTTGGTATTGAATTTTGCTTTAGTTTTTTAGTATGTTATACTAGACTGATGCATGCTCCCCATAGGATTTTTTGTGGATTTTTAGAGATTGATTGATGTTGTTTTAGGATTAGAGAATAGAGACCTCATAACTTGCTGGTTAACCCTTGACCATTCATATGTTAGGGATTGTTTAGTAGCCTTAGAAGTTGACTTAGGCTTTGAGATTTGATCTTGGGATCATAGAGCCATATAGGTTTCCCTTAGTTTTTTGGTAGATTTTTATATAGTGTTTTGCTATTTTTGGCTTGAGCTTGAGAATAGGAGAAGTCTTGAAGGCTTCTGACTTCGAAGTTCAACCGGTTGAACTTCGGAGATGGTTTCGTTTGGGTTGAGGGCCTGTGGTTTCTTCTTGAAGATGGAGGCTGGGTGAAGTCTTGATGGAGCTCGCAAGGATGCATGGATTGAGGTCCTAGTCTAGGAGCTTGCTCTCTGTTTGTGAGGTTAGAGATCCTGAAGTTTGAAGGAAATTTATGGTACTTTCCTGAGGAAGGCACTATGGATGTCTTTCATTCTTTCTTCTCACCTCTTTCTCAAGTATCCAATGATGTTGGAGCCTTCATGTGAGTTTAGTTTCTCCTGAGGAGGAATGTAAACCGATCACAGTTGTTGAGCCACATGGGATATGATTCCTAAGTGGAAGCCCCCTAGTATTTTCCTGAGGAAGGCACTATGGGTCTGTTCACTTAGTTCCCTTAGTTCATATAGGATTTCTCAAGTATCCAATGATGTTGGAGCCTTCATGTGAGTTTAGTTTCTCCTGAGGAGGAATGTAAACCGATCACAGTTGTTGAGCCACATGGGATATGATTCCTAAGTGGAAGCCCCCTAGTACTTTCCTGAGGAAGGCACCATGGGTCTGTTCACTTAGTTCCCTTAGTTCATGTAGGTTTTCTTAAGTATCCAATGATGTTGGAGCCTTCATGTGAGTTTAGTTTCTCCTGAGGAGGAATGTAAACCGATCACAGTTGTTGAGCCACATGGGATATGAGTCCTGAGTATAAGCCTCCTAGTACCTTCCTGAGGAAGGCACTATGAGTCTGCCTACTTAGCTCCCTTTCTTTGGTAAGCTTGTCTTGAAGCTTGGAGACTGGGATTGATTTCTCTTGTGTAGGGTTTTGCTTTAGGTCTTTGCTTAGAGATTTGATTAGGGCTTTGCTTAGAGTGTTGCTTAGGGTTTTGATTAGGGGTTTGTTTTAGGGTTGTTCAGGGTCTTGCTCAGGGGTAGTTTCTTAAGTTTTGAATAGGAGTTTGCCAGGCTGGTTAGCCTTCTCTTTGTGTTGTTTGACTTGTGTGGTGCTGTGCTGCATTAGACTTAGGGGTTCATCTAGACATTTCTGAGATAGGTGCATCTTAGAAATAGGATCTGTGTGCATGAGAAGTTGCGGTGGTCCTCCTTCTGCTTGATTGTTATTGAGTGGCTCTGCTTGCTGGTATTTGGTAGAGCTGAGCTCCCTTGCCTCTGTGGTGTGTGGCCTTTGAGCCTTGCTTGTTTGATTGTTGCATTCATGCATATTTCCAGTATTTCTTTACTTTGCAGTGATTCCTGTTTGCCGTTCAATCCTGTTGCCATGATCCCTTAGGAGCTCTAACTTCTCTGCTGTGGAGGAGTTATGATAGACATTAGGTTGGTTAACCAGGCATGATAACATTAGGTAGATTCCCCTTTTCAACCATAGTTTTAGGGTGTCTCTTTCCTTTCTCAAAACAACAGAAAAATACTTAATAAAGGATAAAACAAAAGTGAATTCATTTCTTCAGTTAAAAGATTTGAACAAACATCAAAATTTTTTGTCCTCCTGGACTGTGAAAACCCTTGGTTAAGGTGCATTTTCCCATAAAAAACACTTGAACAGCTTGTGTCGTGCGTAGTCGAACTACGTTTGCTCTGATCTTCCATGCCGTGTGGAAGTACGTAGGCACAGGACGCGATGTCCTGGCGAGCAACCTTTCCCCTGTCTAGACGTAGGTAGTCGAACTATGTTGACTCTGACTTTCCCATTGCACGAGGGAGTACGTAGGCCCAGGACAGCGTATGTTCTGTCGAGTCCTGTCCTTTTCTTTTCTTTTCAGACTGACCACTAGCGTAGATAGATAAACACACCCTTTTCCTTATAAACACCAAGCGTGGATCCCGTCGAGTACGACGGACGTGAGGGGTGCTAATACCTTCCCCTTGCGTAACCGACTCCCGAACCCAGGTTTTGGTTGCGATGACCATACCTTTCCCGTTTTTTGCGAGGTTTAATTCGAGCGTTTCCTTTCCCTCCGTTGGGATAAATAACACACGGTGGCGACTCTTCTATCAGCTGGCGCCGATTTTCGCAGTAGCGACACCAAGGTCTGAAGATTCTCTTGGCCCTTGGCCATGCTCTCCATAGCTTGCATGAACAGAGTCAGCTTCTCGCGGATTTCCTGCATCTCGACTTGAACTTGATCCATTATCTTCATGCAGTTGTTTCTGGTTGAGTAGCGGTGGACTCTTTGTTCGTCAATCCTGAAAAACCTGTGAGATGCAGGAAATAAGATACAGATTCAACAAGTAACTGGCAGTGCAAAAATGAACATGCATATGCAATATGTGTCTGTGTGTTAGGGAGATCAACCCCTGATTCTAGTGCCAAAGTGCCAGTGTGGTGACAGTGCTAAGAAGCTTGGATCCACTCATGAAAGAAACATCTCATATATTGCTGAAAAGCCCATCAAGGCAGAAATACAATATCACTGAGTGTACACAATAATAAGAAGGCATGACCTCAACCAACAACCCTGGTGATGGCCAGCACAATGCATATAAAGCATATACAAAAGTGCATAAGGTAATCAAGTGCGACCATATGCCCGATACTCCTCTAACAATCTCTTGGTCTTAGGATGGTCCGGCTGAGAAAGCAACCCTTCAACGAGCGAGTCTCTTTGTCGGATAACACGCTGGAGATCCCCAATGGATTCCTTCCAGACACCTTCTCCAAAGCAATCCTCCAGCTTTCGCTTCTGGGATGCAGACTCTTTCTTGCGCTTAATAACTTTGTTCAACGAATTCTGAACGTCATACCTCCGCATAACCTCTTCTTCAAACTTTTTCTGGCTAACTTTCAACTGATCCTCCAGTTCAGAGATCTGCTGCTTCCGTTTGTCTTCTCTTTCTTTGTTATTTGCCAGTGTAGCGTTCCAAGTTTTGTTGAATATGGAGATCTCCTGGTAAGCTATATCAAGTGCTTTCTTCTTAGACTCCAGCATGTCATGAGAGCTCTTGAAATCTATCCCCAAGCGTTCACGCTTCTTTCGTTGTTCAGTCAGTTCTGCACCCAACTGGTTCACCAGCTTTGTTTGCTGCTCGAAAGAATATACGGCTTCATTCCTTTTTCTCCTGAGTTGTACTAGCTCTTCTTCCAACTTCTCGTTGGCTTTCATCAGCTCTTCTTTCTCCTTTACAACCTGCTCATAACTCTCAATAGACACAGTAGTTGGATCCACCATCACAAGGGGAGCAGGAGGTAATACTGCAGGAAACGGCATCAGCACCTGCTTTGCCCTATCTTGGATCCAGACTTTGTACGGAGCATATGCTTGACTATCATTCTTACCCAACAACGGCTTACTCTTCTTGCAGATGTTATTCCAAGCATGCTGAAGCTTGGATAACAATTCTCCCTTCAAATTACCTGTGAAGTACAGAGATTCCTGCACTTCCTCCTCTTTTGGTGGGCTTCTCAAAGCATAACCGAATTGCCTGATCAACAATGACGGATTGTAGTTAATGCACCCTTTCCTCCCAATCAGAGGAACGTTAAGATACCCGGCGCAACTGTAGATAATCTCAGATCCTAGTAAATCCCTATCAAACCAGATAACATCTTCTGCAGAAAGCCCCATCAGACGCTCAGACCATTCCACCGTAGCTGCAGACTCAGCAAAGATACCCCTCTTGGGCAGGTGACTATCAAACCACATATACAACAAAGGCACACAACAAGAGACGTTCTTGCCCCGCCTAGGCTCGTTCTTATAATGCAGAGAATGATAGAAGTCTCCAATCAGTGTAGGCACAGGATTGCCTGAAGCAAATATATGGAATGCATCCAAATCAACAAAGTCAGGCATATTAGGGAACAGTACAATGCCATAGATACACAAAGCAAGGATAGCATTAAACACAATCCAACAGCCACTCTTGGCATACTCTTGTGTTTTCCAAACCAAGAACTTGAGAGAAAAACCAGAAACTCCATTCCACGAGGTTAACAGCAACTCTGAGGAGTCTAAATGCAAAGCAACAGCCAAATCCTCCAGCTTGGGCTCAGCACCCATATGGATGAAGGGTACCCTGTTCTGAATGGTTAACTCCAAGACCTCAGCATATTCTTTCATGGTCGGAGCCAGAATGAAGTCAGGGAAAGTAAAACACCTCAGCGGGGGATCATAAAACTGCATAAGTGCGTACAATCCGTTCAGCTCATACGTGGATGGTTTGCAAACCAACCTAAGCAGTTTCCCATAACTCTTCCTGAAGCTTCTCTTCACATCATCATCAGCTAAAGAAATCAACCCAAGCAAAGAAGTAACATCTGGAGTAGGCAACTTATATGCCACAGTCTTCTTCAAAGTATCCATAATAGCAGCAGACAGAAATCCGGGAAACTAGAATCAGAGGGTATGAAATGCACCTGCAGCACAGACACACGTTAATGATATGCAAAATGAGTATGCAACATGCAATATGCAAACATGCAACAGGGATCAACTGATATATTGCTGAAGAGATCCATCCACAATATCTGTCTCAACAGACCCACAATACTGCTCAACCCTGGTCTCAACAGACCCATAACAATGCTCCACTTTGATCTCAACAGACCTATAACAAAGCTCCAACCTGGTCTCAACAGACCTATAACACTGTCCTGATGAAGAACCCCAAGTAACCACACATACTGATCCAATATTAAGAAAACCGGGTAGTCTGGAGGTCAAGTTTCCTGCATGTCCCAATCCCTCTCACAGGTAGGTGTCCTATCAACTGACATAAGGTACGACATCCTATACGGTCGTTGGCGTCACAGACTTTCAAGACTGATGATACGATACCCAGAAGGTGTGGCATCATCATGTCCTGAAGAGGCCTCACTTAGCCAACTTCCAATTGATCGGTCCCCAGAGTCGACAATCCAACTAACCAACAACCCCCTCAACCTAAAGGGTTGAAAAAGAAGTCAACCAGAAGAACCTCGTCCGAGCGTGGATTTTGCGGGACACTAGTACATGCAAAGCATGCACGCGCCCACTACTTTCCACTACTAATTCTAGGTGCACTCAAGCCCAGGTCCGGCTTATCTCTCAATCTGACCCCCTACCCAGCATAACAACAATAATATAATGCTGAAAGTAAATACAGAAAAGTAGATCCATACAAAACCCACGACGGGAAAACAAGCGCTAGGATTGACTCGCGTAGGGAACCGTTCGTATTCCCCAGCAGAGTCGCCAGCTGTCGCTACTGCGAAAATCGGCGCCGGCTATGACAGAAGAGTCGCCACCATGCGTTATTTATCCCAACGGAGGGAAAGGAAACGCTCGAAGTAAACCTAACGCAAAACGGGAAAGGAATGGTCGTCGCAACCAAATTCTGGATTCGGGAGTCGATTACGCAAGGGGAAGGTATTAGCACCCCTCACGTCCGCCGTACTCGACGGGATCCACGCTTGTTTTATAGTACAGATTGTTACTCTATCTACTCTAAAGGTCAAGGGTTAAAAAGAAAAGAAATGACTCGGCAAAGTATCGCACTTTATGCCTACGTATTCCCGTCTGGAACGAGAAATCAGAGTCAACGTAGTTCGCCTACCTACGGGAAGGAGGGGAAGGTTGCTCGCTAGGATACGGCATCCTATGCCTACGTACTTTCATACAGCATGAAAGATCAGAGCAAACGTAGTTCGGGATACGGAAGACACAAGCTTGTCTGACTATTTTTTTATTACCTTCAGAAAGGGTTTTTCCTGATTAAGAGTCCAAGCGGACAAAAATGACACTTTGATGTTTGTTTTGAATCTTTTACGAAAGAAGTGTTTTTTAGTTTGTTTGCAATCTCTGACGCACTAGAGACTATGATTTGAGAGTGACTACGCCGCGTGTCACCCAAAGGGTGCCACACTAAGCAGCCAGACTACTGGAAAAAGCTCTCCAGCAACCCTTTCTCAAATAGCTTAAGGCTCGTAACGTACGACATCGATTAACCTTATTACTGTATTTTTGATTTGTTTTGAGATAAGAAGAGAAAGAAGCTCTAAAAACCTAGGGTTGAAAAGGGGATAAAAACTGACCTACTGTTGTCATGCATGGATAAGAATCCTAATGTCTGTCATAATTCCCTCCTGCACAGAGGAAATCAGAGATCCTAGGGGATAAACAAAAAAGAAAGCAAGCAAATACAGTAAAATGCATACAATGCAGCAATACAAGCGAGGCAAGGGAGTCCTGCTCAACCTCGAACCTAGGAAAACAACAGGCAAAGTGAATCAACATTCACTTCAAACCTAAGGGGCAAGCAGCACAAGCCAACAAACAATACAGAAAACAAAATCCAAAGCAGAGGAGGCAGCCCAAGCAGCAGCATCGAACTCCTGTAGTTGACAGCACAAGCAGCAGCTCTGACAGCAGCAGGTTGATTAAACAGCAAAAAGTTGCCAGCAACAACCTTCATTTGCATGAATGCTCCTATCTTCAAGCTCCACTAAACCTTCCATCTTCAACAATCACCAAGCTTTAACAAGCAACCAGCTTCAACAAGCTCAAACCCCAACCAGTAAATAGCTTCAACAAGCTCATGTCTTCATCTTCAACAAGCAGTAAAACCCTAGCTTCAACAAGCAACCAGCTTCAACAAGCACACACTTCAACTAGTAAACAGCTTCAACAAGCACTAAACCTTCTCTTTACCAAGCTTCAACAAGCACCTCCAAGGGAGAATCATTCAACAAGATCAAGTTGAAGTGTTAAGAAACTCAATGACAACCAAGGGAAACCATTAAGATTTTAACACTGTAATAGGACGGCATACTCAAAGTTCTACTCTTGAAGCATGCCATTCATCACTCCAAAGGAGATATGTGACTTCTTTAAGAGGACTTTATATCATTGGATTGAATGGAGATGAACAATATACTCCATGTTTGAAGAAAGAAACAAAACTAGTCTAATGCTCTTCCTAAAACCCTAGTTTCCCTAAGCTCCTGACAAGCACTCCAAAAGATGAGAAATCTTCAACTCCAAGCTCCTTCAAGCTCTCCAAAGCATCTTCAATTGGTCCTCATTATCATCCAAGCACAAGAGCAACACCACCCTAATCTAAGGGGAACTATTGAGTTAAACTAGCCATATTAGTTCATCTAAAGCACCTAGAAGTTAGTCCTAAAACTAAATCTAATTAAAATACCAAAAATGGTTGTAAAATACTACAAAAAAATTATAAGGGTTCCTAAACCTCTTAAGAATATTCCATACAAAAACTAGGGGGTTATCCATCCATTTGGACCTAAAACTATGCCCTACACCTAAGGGTACTATCTTAAAACCCTAAATCTACAACACCTAAAGTTTATGCTCAAACTAGCCTAAAATTCTCCCACAAAATTATGAGAAAATTACTAGGGGTGCATGCATATCTAAACTAACTAGCCCAAAAATAATCAACTCAAAATCATACACCAATCATCCACAATAAAATCAGCAAGAACAAATGTCAACCATATTCAAAATTAAAACCAATTAAAAATACAAAAAAGAAATTAAAATAAAAATGCATGAATTAAATATTTTTTTATCCTATTAAATTCTAGACTCCTTAAGGAGTCAGGGGAAAAAACCTAGATTAAAAAGACTAATTTTCCTAATTATTGTGAATTATTTTCTAAATTATATGAAAAATGTAAAATAAAAGAAAATATAATGGAAAATGATAAAACTGCGTTGCAAATAGCAATTAAAACATGTTGTAATCTAGACATGGGTCCAAGAGCGGGTGTCAATAGCGTGTCTGACTAAGCCCAAACCCAAAATGAAAAGAAATCAGAAAATGGGATGGAAATTGGGAAAACCGTGTGATGAATAGCAATTGTTTTCAGTTCAATTCAGGATATGGGCCTAAGGTAGGGTGTGCATAGCAATTAATCAACTAAGCCCAAACCAAAACGTTTAATGAAACAGAGCGTTTCATCTAACTCCCTCTCTTCAGGTTTTGAAACGTGATCATGGCCCTTGGATGGAGTCTTCAGTCAAAGTCAAGCATGGATTCTAGGGCCCTGGGTCATCGTCCCCAAATGTTTGAAAAAAAGGAGGGAGAAGCTCAGACGGTGGCCTGATCTTTGCGCCACCGTCTTCTTCGGCGAGGGCATCCCAAAACCTCATCAATTCTTGCAACTAAACACCCTATCCCACTCGAAATTTCATCCTGAATCCAAAAATGACCTCCATTTCCATTGATTCTAACCCTAAAGCCAAACCTGATCCAAGTTGCAGAGATTCATCCAATTCTTGATCACCACTAAACTTAAAATTAAAGCTCCTAAACTCATCTACACACATCAGGCTTCAATTCTATCTATTCAAACAAGCTTGAAACCTCAAGAATCATGAGTTATATGCTTCAACAGAAATCTTGCACTGACCTGAAGTATCTCTAATCATCCAATTCTTGTGCCTAAATCCATCTAGGCAACATCTATAACCTATCTACATATCAAATGCTAATCAATTTCCCCTAATCTAAGCTAAAAAATGAAAGTTGCAAACCTGGAAAAACTGGATGAACAAAAGGTGCAAATGCTCGATTCAAGCTCCAATCTTTTGCAGAATCACTCAAGAACCACTTCTAAAGCTTCTCCAATGATCAATTTGCTTTGAATCCTCTTCAATTCCAAAACCCGATTCTTGATGCAGCTTGAGAATTTTCAATGGCTTGCTCTGGTTCCTTGCTCACTTCCTCCCAAAAAATGATCTGAATCAGTTGCATACAATATATAGAGTGTGTTAGAACACTCTAGAACTTTCTGTAACAACCTGAATGAGAAATTGAAAATCTCATTCCCTTTGAAAATCTCATATGCAACAGTCATGCATTGCTCTGTTCTAGCTCACCATCCGGCTTGAATTTCTCTCCTCGTGATATTTTGAATTGAATGGGAGTGATATCTTCCTTGTTTTTGATCCCATGGCCATGTATTGATGTGTTACTTCATCCTTAAGGTACAAAAGGGAACCATGTGAAATTGGCCTCAAATACAAAAAGTGGTATTGCCATCCTTTCCAAAATATGTTTTCTGATCAATTTGGTATATAACATTGCTTGGTTTGGCCATAAATCAAGAAATCACATTTTTGGCCTTTTAAATGACTTATTTTTCTTCCTTTTCAAAATTTCTCAAACCAACTTCTCCTATGAGCCAATTCAAAGACTCCTTGATGCATGGTCAAGGTTAAAACCCTATTTTGAGCAACTTTATAGTTGAACAATTTTCCATTTGAAGCCTCTAAGTTGGAGATTTTGGCCCATACTTGAAAATGACCTATAATCACCAATACCCAAAATACCCCTGGATTGCAAAGACCATAACTCTAGTTCCACAAATCCTCTTGAGGACTTCTACTATTCCATGGAAAGCTAAGATCAAGATCTACAACTCTCATGTAGGCCAAGAATCCATTTGAAAACTCCTTGAAGGGAAAAAGTTACTTGGAAGTCAAGTGACTTTCATAGATAAACTTCAGTGTCCTCTGATGACCTGTAACTTGCAAGGACCCTAACTTGAGTTCTATAAATCCGCTTGAGGACTTCTAGTACTCAAATTAAAGGTATTGAGATGCTATACAGGTTTCATGCTGTCCAAAGATCCATTTGAAACTTGTATTTTGACTTATGTGGCTTTGAAGTTAGGCACTAAACAGGGGATTTTACACTGAAACCCTAATTTAGCAACTTCCCACATTCTTGATTCTTCTTTGCTTAACCTTGGCACAACACCACAAATGTATCAACATACCAATCCATGAACCCCATGACCTCAAAGTAGGCTTTGATTCTCTTCAATTACTCAATTGATCTAGGATTGACCCAGATGAAACCCTAGTTGACTGCACCTCAACTGTGGCTCTCATACTTGAATCAATGACTTGTCTCAGCTTCAATATGGCCCTCTAGGCATTCCATGAGATCCATACACACCTCAAGTTCACATTCCATGCTTCACATTCCATTGATGATTCTCAACACTCCTCAAGATAGGAGCAAAACCCACATGTAGGCACTCAAACTTCTCAAGACTTCAAATCACTTCTTGGTGACTCAGATGACTTCTCATCTTGGATAAAACCTCTTGCTAGGCTCTTCTCTTGATAGACACCCTTGATCCCTTGTTGGAGGCATGTTATGCCATGATATGCAAATGATTAGACTATGTACATAATGTAACTATTCAAATGAAATGCAATGAAACATAAATCAGGCAAGAAAAGATTGAGCAAATTTTGGGGTACAACACGACCCTACTGGGGAATCAAAGACTACCAACCAAAAGTTGGAAATCAAACTAATGTCCAAGGCCGACCCTACTGGGGAATCAAAGACTACCAGCCAAAAGTTGGAAAACGTTAACCAAACCTCACCAACCAAAAGTCGGGATAACGACTCCGCTGAGGAATAGAGGAGGACCGCCAACCAAAAGTTGGAACAACAACCAATCAGACCACCGACCAAAAGTGGGGATAACAACTGCAGGGGATAACATCCAACCAAAAGTTGGGAAACAAGGTTACTAACCAAGAGTTAGGATCACCAAAAAAATCCTCTTCGACCAAAAGTCGGAACCAAGAGCTACTAACCAAGAGTTAGGATTGCCAGGAAAAATCCTCATAAACCAAAAGTTGGAACACAAGAACTACTAACTAAGAGTTAGGATTGCCAGGAAAAATCCTCATCAACCAAAAGTCAGAACACAAGAGCTACTAACCAAGAGTTAGGATTGCCAGCTACTAACCAAAAGTTAGAATAATAGCTAACAGGATTGCCAACCAAGAGTTGGAACAAAGACTCTGCGAGGGGAAACCAGAGATTACCAACCAACAGTTGGGATCACCTTCTAGGCCAACCAAAAGTTGGAACACCAAACACAATAATTTGAACTACGCTGGGGAGTACCAACCAAGAGTTGGAATCCCCGACTTTGCTGAGGAAAATAAGAATTAACAAAAAAAGTTGGAATAACATCCAAACGCCACTGGGTCACCAACCAAGAGTTGGAATAAAACAAATAATACCAACCAAAAGTTGGAATAAGGATTCTGCAAAGGAAATCGAAGATTACCAACCAAAAGTTGGAGAACCGAGCATAATAATCTGGACTACACCGAGGAGTACCAACCAAAAGTTGGGATAACGCACCCCAAACAGGTAGGCAACAGAATCAACCGACTCACGACTTGCAAAGAGAGGTTCAAACAACTGACTCTGTCATCAGTTCACCAAACAACTCTGTTGGGGAAAAGATACCTCTGAACAACAGGCTCGACCAGGGAAGACAACGCTCGCAAGCGACTCACCTGGGGGAGAGTGAAGACATTTAACCAAGCGACCCTGCTGAAAAAGTAGACGTTTGACCAAACGGCTGACTGGGGATAATCCAACAACATGAATAACCCAAAAATCCATCCTGACGTGGATAACACAAAAGCCCCTTGAATCAAATAGTCTCTGCTGAAAATACAAACAGTCTTAAAGGTACCGATCTTGGCTTATGCTTCAGATGCATATGTTTAAAAATGGCGTAATGCTCCATACGAAATAGAAATGCTACGCATTTGGGAGGATTCTATGCAAAAAAAATGAAAATGAAAAAGAACCACCCCAGCAACATAAATGTTGGAGAGAAGCGACCAATTCTGTCAGGGAGAAATAGAATGTGCCGAGTATAATAGGACTCATACTAGGGAACAAACAAGCCCTAGATGACCTCCTTGTAAAGCACCTTCTCAAATACAACTGTTCTAAAGAGAACAACAAATCACCCCGCTGGGAATCAGAACTCTGCTGAGGAAAATGCTCTGGATGGCTTCCCAGGAAACAACTCTTATGGGGATCAAATGCATAGGCTGGGGAAATGCCTGGAACAACCTTCCAACACTCCGGGGAATATACATACTCACCTGGGGAGAATCGTTCAGAGTACAACCTTACTGGGAAGTAAAGTACTGTTGGGAAACAGCTCCACTCTACTTGGGAAGAAATCCCACCCTATTGGAGAATATCAAATACTTCTATTGAAAGCTCCACTATACCCGAGAAATGGATCATGCTTCGCCTAAACATCTGTCACGTCAAGGGAATCAGCACTGAACTCTGTTTGGGGAAGAAACCCTGAATACCGATACTGCCAGGAAAACACCAGAAAGTCAACTCTGTTGGGGAGAGAGCGTCGAAAACGTTGCCTTCGCTGAAGAATAACAACACACTTCCGCTGGCGATACCCGACTTGATAACGAGACTCTGCGGGTAAGACAAAATCTCTGCTAGGGGAGAAACGAATCGGTATTATAATTTTAATGCCATGGAGGAACACCTCTGCGGGGAAGCTTCCATCCTGCAATAAAACAAAAGAATACACACATGTGAAATGGTTACCTCAGTTACCATTCATGACACTTACCACATGAGCAAAGTTATTTGCTTTCGTTACGCTCTATAAAGCCTCTTGTTTTCACCTGCAATGTTTATCAAAATATCGGACGTTTTTGCAAACAAAACAATAAAAGTAAAAGAAGAAAAGGAAAGCTCTTTGACTGAAGTGAATACTTTATTGATAAAAGGCCTGTAAATAGGAAATTTACAATTCAGATGCAATTCCTGAAAAGAGGCAATTGTGAAAAAGCAAAAGAATATATACAAATGTCGGCAACGTGGAAACAGACAACCACCATGTGTCGATTCGGCTATGACCTGTGTGTCTCCGATGTGCCACGTGTTTTTCCTTCTGAAAAGACTGACTGGACTGATTCCTTTCCTTCGAGATAACTGCTCTTAAGCTCACAGATCGAATGCAGACCACAATCATTTGCTTTCAAATCCCTAACTTTTGCCTGGATCGCCCTTTCAGGTTTTCAATCCACCGGGATACCCATTTTTGCCAAAGTCGCCTTTTTATGTTTCAACTTTGCGGGTTTACATCTTTCCTTTTTCTTTTCCCTAATTTTTGTCCGAACCTTCTCTTTTTATGGTTTGTCGAGATGCCGCCATTTTTGCCTGGACTTTTCTTTTTCTATCCAGCGGGTCTCTTTAAGCAAAGTATTTTTTAACCGCGTATGCGTTCACAGGGGACGAAAAATCTTCACCATCCATGGTAGATAGTAATAAGGCTCCTCTAGAGAAAACCTTTCTTATCACATACGGACCTTCATAGTTAGGAGTCCATTTTCCCCTATGATCTATCTGAGGAGGAAGGATCATTTTCAACACCAAATTACCAGTCTGGAAGCACCGAGGACGCACTTTCTGATCAAAGGCTTTCTTCATCCTACTCTGGTACACCCAGCCATGTGCAATAGCCGCCAATCTCTTCTTGTCAATCAAGCTCAGCTGATTCAAGCTGGTTCACACCCACTCAGCTTCGTCAAGCTTTACATCCGACAATACCCTTAAAGAAGGAATCTCAACTTCTAATGGCAGGACCGCTTCCGTGCCATACACTAGTGAGAAAGGAGTTTCCCCAGTTGATGTACGCACCGAAGTACGATAACCGTGAAGAGCAAAGGGCAACATCTCATGCCAGTCCTTATGGGTTACTACCATCTTCTGCATAATATTCTTGATATTCTTGTTAGCTGCCTCAACAGCGCCATTCATCTTCAGACGATATGGAGAAGAATTGTGATGCTCAATCTTAAAACCCTGACACAACTCCTTCATCATTTTGTTATTCAAATTTGAACCATTATCAGTAATGATTCTCTCAGGAATACCATAACGACAAATGATGTCCTTCTTTATGAATCGGGCGACCACTTGTTTCGTGACATTAGCGTAAGACGTTGCTTCCACCCACTTAATAAAGTAATCAATCGCAACCAGAATGAAGCAATGTCCATTAGAAGCAGTCAGCTCAATCTTTCCGATCACATCGATTCCCCACATAGCAAAAGGCCAAGGAGATGTTAACACATTCAGAGGAGCTGGTGGCACATGCACCTTATTCGCATAAATCTGGCATTTATGGCATTTTCTGGCGTATTTGAAATAATCGGATTCCATAGTCATCCAATAATACCCAGCTCTTAACAATTTCCTAGCCATTGCATGCCCATTGGCATGAGTACCGAAAAAAACCTCATGGACCTCCTCCATCAACAGGTTTGCTTCAAGTTCATCAACACAGCGCAGCAAGACCATGTCGAAGTTTCTCCTGTAGAGCACATCGTCTTTGTTCAGATAAAAGTTACCGGCTAACCTCCTCAAGGTCCTCATATCTTTGCTGGATGCCCCAGATGGGTATTCTTGAGTCTTGAGAAAATGCTTGATATCAAAATACCAAGGCTTTCCATCTGATGCTTTCTCAATTGCAAACACAAAAGCAGGTCCCTTAAGACACATAACGGTGATGGCTGGCGTTTAATTCCAGAAGTTCACTTTGTACATCGAAGATAGCATGGCCAAGGCATCTGCCATCTGATTCTCGAATCTTGGCACATGATGGAACTCGATTCTATCAAAGAACGACAACAATCTCCTTGCATAATTCCTGTAAGGCACCAGGTTGGCCTGACGAGTTTCCCACTCTCCTTTGATTTAGTTAACGACTAACGCCGAGTCACCGTACACATCCAGATTCTTGATCCTCATATTAACGGCCTCTTCTAAACCCAATATGCACGCTTCGTACTCGGCTTCATTATTGGTGCAGGCAAAAGTTAATCGGGCAGTGAACGGTATATGAGAACCGTGAGGAGTAGTAATAATAGCCCCGATTCCATTGCCATATGAATTAACCGCTCCGTTGAAAACCAGTTTCCACTGAGATCAAGTCTTAGGACCCTCGTTAGGTAAAGGCTCATCACAGTCTTTCATCTTTAAAAACATGACGTCTTCATCTGGAAAATCAAACTTCATCGGCTGATAATCCTTAATTGGTTGTTCCGCTAGATACTCTAACAGAACGCTTCCCTTAATGGCTTTCTGGGAAACATACTGAATATCATACTCTGTTAAAACCATTTGCCATCGGGCAATCCTTCCGGAGAGTGCTTGTTTTTCAAAGACGTACTTGATCGGATCCATCTTTGAAATCAAACGCTTAGCAGCTCAAGCGAGTGCACAACATGTTTTTTCCAGCATTGAGTATCTCGACTCACAATCAGTGAATTTCTTACTCAGGTAGTAGATGGAATGTTATTTTCTACCTGACTCATCTTTTTGACCGAGCACACATCCCATTGAATTCTCAAGAACCGTGAGATACATGATCAGTGGTCTCCCTACAACTGGAGGCATGAGTATTGGAGGTTCCTACAGATATTCTTTTATTCTTTCAAACACCTTCTGGCAATTTGCATTCCACCTGACCAATTGATCTTTTCTTAGCAATTTGAATATTGGTTCACAAGTGGCTGTAAGATGAGATATGAACCTGGCAATATAGTTCAATCTCCCCAGAAAACCACGAACCTCCTTTTCTGTTCTCGGCTCAGGCATATCTTGTATAACTTTTATTTTGGCAGGATCTATCTCAATACCCTTTTCACTGACAATGAAACCCAATAACTTTCCAGATCTCACCCCGAAGGTGCACTTGTTAGGATTCAGCCTCAGCTTGAACTTCCTCAGCCTCTCAAACAATTTCAGAAGATCGACCAGATGTCCTTCCTCCGTCTGTGACTTTGCAATCATGTCATCAACATAGACTTCAACCTCATGATGAATCACATCATGAAACAAAGTGACCATGGCCCGCTGGTAAGTTGCCCCTGCATTTTTCAATCCAAAGGGCATCACCTTGTAGCAAAAAGTCCCCCATGGCGTGATGAAAGTAGTTTACTCCATGTCTTCTGGGGCCATCTTGATTTGGTTATACCCAAAGAAGCCATCCATGAATGAAAACACAGAATACTGAGTGGTGTTATCAACCAGCACGTCGATATGGGGGAGCGGGAAATCGTCATTCGGGCTTGTTTTATTCAGATCTCGGTAATCGACGCACATCCGGACCTTTCCATCTTTCTTAGAAATAGGAACGATATTAGCAACCCACAGAGGGTAATTCGTGACAGCAAGAAACCCAGCATTTAACTGCTTTTGAACCTCTTCTTTGATCTTGATTGCCATGTTAGGCCTTGTTCGTCTCAACTTCTGCTTGACTGGCGGACATTCTTCTCTGAGAGGTAACCGGTGTACCACAATATCTGTATCCAACCCGGGCATGTCTTGGTAAGACCAAGCGAAGATATCCTTATACTCACGGAGCATTTCAACCAATCTTCTCTTGACACTGTCTTCCAATGTGGCCCCTACTTTAACCTCTTTCTTATCATCCTCGGTGCCTAGATTGATAACCTCAATATCCTCCTGATGAGGTACAATAACCCTTTCCTCCTGCTTGAGAAGCCTGGCTAACTCTTCGGGTAGTCCACAGTCTTCGTCAGTCTCTTCTTCTACTTGATAAATGGGATTATCAAAGTAATACGAAGTCATAGCCGAACCTGAATTGACGGCACCTGATAGAAAAGACCTGCATGATGATGTTATATTTATTATGCGATGCAACAAACAAACACATTGCCATTTTTATGTTTAATATAAATGCAAAACAAAAACAAGACAAATAGGGATCACAATATTTGAATGCGAAAACGTCCTTTATTTAATGATAAAGTGCGAATAACAAAAGGCCCCACAAATTGGGTCACTATGTCTTGGCAGAATGCAGGACTAAACATAATCAAAACAATGAACATTACTTTGCAGTAGTGATATGAATGACTTCTTCAGTAGTCCAGTTGCACAGCTTCTGGCCAGGAGTACATGGACGAATCCAAGCATCCATATCGCAGTCACTTTCACCTTCATCATCTCCAATAACATTAATCCTGTCGTATATCACACCATTGCTGGTGAACTCCACATGTCCCCTGTATCTCAGAATGCTCTGAGAAGAACTAGAGGGTTTGTATCCCAGGCCGAACTTGTCCTGCTTGACAGGAACATTAAGAACTTGGCCCCACTTCTGCGATGAACTGGATTCTACGATAGCACGAGCTTCCTTGAGCGATGACATCGAAATCTCTGGGCTCTTGGCTTCTACAGGAGACTTCCCCTGAATCTGAACTGTTTCGAACACCTGGCAGAGTGTTTCATGGATCTCCCCATCCACTTCCACGTACTTGAAGGATGACAAATGGCTAACCATAATATCCTCTTCACCGTATACCGTGACTATCTTCCCTTCCACCATATATTTTAACTTTTGATGCAACGTTAAGGTGACTGCCCCTGCAGCATGTATCCAGGGTCGGCCAAGCAAACAGCTGTATGCTGGATGGATATCCATAATGTAAAAAGTTGCATCAAAGATCTCTGGTCCGATCTGAATAGGCAACACGATCTCTCCAAACACTGATCTCTTAGATCCATCGAAAGCCCTCACGACCAAATCACTTGGCGTGCATATCAAACCTTGAACGTCCAACTTCATCAATGCCTTCTTGGGAAGCACATTGAGGGATGATCCTGTATCAACAAGGACATGCGACATCAGAAAACCTCTACATTCCAAAGATATATGCAAAGCACGGTTATGGTTCCTCCGGGCAGGAGTCAGATCCAAATCAGTAAAACTAAGACCATTACCGGCATTCACATGAGCTACTACCCCCTCCAACTGATTAACAGAAATCTCCTGGGGTACGTACGCTGCATTCAAGATTTTCAATAGAGCATTGCGGTGCGCCTCCGAACTCAACAACAATGACAGGATTGAAATCTTCGAAGGAGACTGATTTAAGTGATCCACAATCTTGTAGTCACTTTTTCGAATGAGTCTCATAAATTCCTCTGCATCCTTCAAAAGATCATCAGCACCGACCTATGGTTGGATATTCTCTTCAATCACGGCCTTTCGTTTCCCTTTGTCATTCTCATTAGCATTAACCTCCAATGGTGAAAAGACCCTACCACTTCTAGTGATACCTCCGCCCCAACTATATTCTCAACCAATGAACTGCCATCGGTAGGCGCGGTCCATTCCTGCATTTGCCCATTACAAAACACTTATCCCCCATAATTCCATGGGATAGCTCTAGTGCTCTCGTATGGCACAGGTCCAGGTACAGTAATGATAAGCGGAGCTCGCCTAGCAGGTGCTGAAATATTGATTGTCTAGTATGGAATGGGGATCGTAGCAACTTCTCTTCCATCATTAATCCCTCTATTCTCAGCATCTTCTTTCATAACTTTATCAAACTACAAACAGCCCTCATCCATCATTCTTTGAATACCCTTTCTCAAAAGATTGCAACCCTCAGGCTGCGCTTCACACTCTGAGCAGTCAAGAGAACAACCTAGAAACACCCCCTTCTTCAACAAGCTAGCCTTCACAAACCCCAGCGGAGTCTTCAAATCCCTAACATCTGTTACCAGATTCAGCTTCTCCCCCTTAATAATGGCATTGGCTCCTGTCACCCCATGATTCGTCATCAGGTTTTGATTCACATTTGGCCCACCGTTGGTGAAGTTGATAGCTTTGGAGTCAAGCAGATCCTGGACTTTGTGCTTGAAGGCTTTGTAATGGTCAATATCATGGCCCGCGGCGCCCGAGTGGAAATCACAATGAGCATTCGCATCGTAGCCAGGAGGTGGTGTACCCGTGAGAGGAGCCAGAGTCCTCTTCTGAACCAATTGTAACTGCAGCAAATGTTGTAACAACTGAGAATACGGCATCGGAGGATTCGCAAATTGTCTATCAGGCATTCTGCATCTAGCAGCATAAGGTCGCAGAGCGTTGACTTGTTGTGGAGCTGCGGTCGGGATATTTACTGTAGCAACTTATTGATGATAACGGGACTGAGCTTTACCTTTACTCTTGTGAGAAATAGCGTTTGCGTCCCCTTCCCTTCTCTTGGGGTTCACTGAGTATGGTTTCTTTGTTCCTCCCGAAGAGGATCCACCACCATTTGGAATCTTTCCAGACTTAATCCCACTTTCAACTCTCTCACCAACAATTACCAAATTAGAAAACCCTGCAGACATGCAGCCTATCAACTTCTCAAAGTACATACCAGGCAGTGAGGCCATGAACAATTCGATCAACTCCTTTTCAACCATAGGGTGTTGTACCCTTGCAGCTAGATCCCACCACCTCTGGGCGTATTCCTTGAAGCTCTCACTAATTTTCTGCGACAAGCTCTGAAATTGTACCCTGTTTGGTGCTAGATCACTATTATACTGATAGTGACGCACAAAAGCTTCGGCCAATTCTCTCCAGCTGCGGATATGAGTTCTCTCAAGTCCCATATACCATTCCAAAGACGCCGCTGCTAGACTGTCTTGGAAAAATGCATTAGCAGCTTTTCATCGTTGGAGTAAGCGGACATCTTCCTGAAATACGCCCGAATATGCATTCTTGGGCAGGTCGTCCCTTTGTATTTTTCAAAATTGGGCACCTTGAATTTGGGAGGAATCCTGACCCCATGAACTAGACCAAGATCTGACATATCCAGGCCCAAAGATTTCTGATTCTCCAAATATTTCATCTTCTCCTCGATCAGTTTAAACCTTCGGTTAGCTTCAGTCGGTAAACCACCATTCATATCTCTCATGGAAAACACATCATCTTGGTTATCTTCCCAATGAGGGCCAGCAGCCCCGTGCACCGTGCACACACTTCCATTACCAGCAACATTACCATTCTCATTCGCAGCTCCTCTGTCCGGAGGTATGACAACAGTAGGGATACCATGTGGGATAGATCCACCGATCGGTGGAGGAATAACACCAGCTCCTCCATGCAAAACGCCCTCTTCATCAACCCGTGCTATCAACGGCTAGACCAAAGTTCTTAATTGTTCCTGCCCACTAGCAACAGTCTGCATCAACTCCATGAATTGAGCCATGCGAGCTCTGACTTCCTGCAACTCGGCTTGAACCTGATCCATTACTCTTTGCTGGTTCCCTCGAGTTGGATACCTGTAGAAACTGAACTCCTCAATCCTGTTACTATGAAAACCAAGCAGAGTTAGGAACAGAAGCCATTGAGAACACCTGCAATGCAAATGAAAATGCAAAATGCAAAATGCAAACATGTATATATGCAACAGGGAAATTCCCCCCTGATTCTAGTTCCGAGAATAAAAGGACAACGATGGAGAACCCACAGAAAAGCTTAGAGAAAGAACCTCATATATAAAGATGAACAGCCAAATAGGCAGCATACAATCATGCAACTGAGTACAAACAGAATGACCTCAACCAACAAGCCTGGTGATGGTCAATACAATAGCAACAACAAGCTACAAAGAAGTAAAATCAAGTGCGACGCCAAGCCCGAAACTACCCTAACAACTCATGTGTCTCAAGATGATCCGGTCTAGTGAGCAACCACTGGATGAGTAGCTCTCGCTGGCTAATAGTGCGCTGTAGATTCTCAACATGGTCTTCCCAAGCACCTTCACCAAAGACTTCTTCCAGCTTGCGCTTCTTCGAATCAGCCCTCGGCTCGTAGTCCTTCAAGGTTGCGAGTGCTTCGTGCAACTTACAATCACTGTGTCGTCTGAGCGAGGCTTCATCTGAAATCCTCTCATCTTTCGCTCTGATCTGAGCCTCCAACTTGTTGATTTGTTGTTTCAACCCATCTTCACGTGCTTTGTTATTAGTGAGAGTTGCATTCCACTATTCGTTGAACTTAGAGATCTCTAGATAGGCTTTGTCTAATTCTTTCTTCTTGGAAGCGAGAACATCACTAACAGCTTTGAGATCCAAACCCAAACGCTCTCGAGAACTAATTTGCTTGGTCAAATCCATACCCAATCTGTTCACCAGCTCGGTCTGCCTCTTCAAAGAATAAGTTGCTTCATTCTTCTCGCCCCGAAGTTGAGTAATCTCTTTCTCCAACTCTTCATTCGCTTTCCGAAGTTCTTCTTTCTCGAACCACAACTGGTTGTACTTCTGAATGTCCACTGTGGTTGGCTCCTCAATCATAAGAGGATACAGAGGCTCAACAGAAGGAAACGGCATCAGGAACTTTGCAGCTCTATCACAAATCCAAGTCGGAGAAGGGTCATAGGCTCTATTATTACTCTTCCCCAATAATGCCTTTCCTTTCCAGTGAATACTGCCCCAAGCATGCTCCACTTTGGCTAAGGAATCCCCTTCCAACAATCTGGTGAGATACAGAGATTCATGTATCTCCTCTTCCTTCAGAGGATCTCTCAGTGCGTACCCAAACTACCTAACCAATAAGGAAGGGTTATAGTTTATGCATCCTTTCCTTCCGACCAAACGGACGTTAGGAAATCTGCCGCAACTATAGATGATCTCTGTACCGAGCCTATCTCTATCAAACCAGGTAATATTCTATGAAGACAAACCCATCAACCTATCCGACCACTCCGAAATACCAGCGGTAGCAACAAACGGACCTGTCTTGGGCATATGACTAGCAAACCACCTGTACAGCAAAGGAACACGACATGACACATTCTTTCCCCTTCGGTTTTCATTCTTGTGGTGAACAGAATGATAGACGTCTCCAAGAAGAGTAGGTACCGGATTCCCTGAAGCAAAAATGTAGAAAGCATCTGCATCTACAAAATCCGGAAGATAGGGGAACAATATGATACCATATATGCAAAGAGCTAAGATGGTGCTAAACACAATCCAACACCTGTCTTTGGCGAACTGCTGAGCCTTATCAACCAGGAAAGGAAAAGGAAAACCAAACATCCCACTCCTTTTGATCATCTTCCCCTTCAACTCTAAAACATCCAAATGCAGTGCAGCAGCGAGCTTAGTCGGATCAGGCTCAACATCAATGTGGTAAAACGGCATCTGGTCTAAGACAGGAATACCCAGCAGCTCAGAATACTCCTCTAGGGTAGGTGCCAGGACATAATCCAGAAAAACAAAACACCTCAACTATGGGTCATAGAACTGCCGAAGCATATAAATACCACTGATCTCATATGCTGAAGGCCTGCAGACACATCTCAACAATCTCCCATAAGATTGCCTGAAGTCTTCCATCCTTTCCCATCAGCCATGGCAATCAAACTCAGCAAAGAAATAACATCCGGAGTTGGGAACCTGTAGGCTACCGTCCTCTTCAAGGGCTCCATGTCAGAAATAAGGAACAAGATCACTAGAATCGGGGAAGCGATATACACCTGCAACGTAAATACATGTTAATGAAAATGCAGATGAAAATGCACATGCAAATGCAAACAGGGGATCAAGATTGTTGTGCTGTTGATCGAGAAGAACCAGCGCTCCGCTTTATTAAGAACATAGCACTACTCTGATAATAGAAACCTCTGATACCAGGAACACAGATTCACACTGCAAAGAAAACCGAGTAGTCTGAAAGTCAAGGTTTCCTGCATAACCCAATCCCTCTCACAGGTATGGACTTATCCACTGATAAGGTTCGACATCCTATGCGTTCATCAGCGTCACAGACTTTCAAGAAACGATGATATGTTCACCATTTTTGGCTTGGCATCGTAATCTCCCAAAGAGGCCTTACTTAGCTGAATCACAAATGATCGGTCCCTAGAGTCGACAACCCTCAGATCCAAAATCCCCTCAGATCCTAAGGACCATAAAGAAAATCAACAAAGAGAATCTCGTCTGAGCGCGAATTTCATGGGAACTTGTGCCTGCTAAGCAAGCAAGTCCACCACTACTCTCCACTACAAATGTTAGGTTTGTACTCAAGCCCAGGTCCGGCTTATCTCTCAATGGAACATTCCCTTCCCACAGCACAACAATAATGATATATACAATGCTGAAAGTAACTGCAGAAACATAAAAAAAGTACAACACATATATACATACACCCAAAATATAACATAAACAAACGCTAGGATTGACTCGCATAGGGAACCATCGCAGTCCCCAGCAGAGTTGCCAGCTGTCGCTACTGCGAAAAACACCCGGCAGAAAACAGAAGAGTTGCCACCTTTCGTTATTTATCCCAAAGAGAGGGAAAGGAAACAATCGGAAACACCTAACGAAAAAGGGAAAAGACGAGTTCATCGCAACCAAGTCCTGGGTTCGGGAGTCGGTTACGCAAGGGGAAGGTATGAGCACCCCTCACGACCGTCGTACTCGACGGGATCCACGCTTGTTGTCTATCTAAGGGTGTGTTTAATCTATCTACGTTAAAGGTCTCAGGACAAAAGAAAAGAGACTCGGCAGAGCATCGCCGCTTTGTGCCTACGTATTCCCTCGTGCAATGGGAAAGTCAGAGTCAACGTAGTTTGGCTAACTATAGGTGAAAGGTGGGGAAAGGTTGCTCGCCGAGACATCGCCGTCTCGTGCCTACGTATTCTCATTTGTTATGAGAAATTAGATCAAATGTAGTTCGGGCCAACGAGAACACCGGTTGGTTCAAAATGTTTTACCCGAGTAGGGTTAAACCTTCGTTCTAGCAGTTAGGGACAATGCCTGTTTGCGATAGAACATAAGCTTAACAACACTCTTTTTATGAAAAAAAGGTTTTCTATTATTAAGGGTCCCAAAGGACAAAAAGAAGTTCAAAGTTGTTTTTGTGTCTTTTAGAGAAGAAGTGCATTGATTATTGTTTGTAATTCATGTTGCACTAAAGACTATGACTTAAGTGTGAATGCATCGCATATCACCCTAAGGGTGTACACTAAACACTCTAGACAATTGAGAGACAACCACCCAATCGTCATTTCCTAAGTACTTAAGGCTCGTAACGCACAACATTCATTAGCCTTTATTAAGTGTTTTGACATAATTTGAAGATGAGAATGAGAGAGGACGAGCTAAAGGGAGACTAACTCAAACCTAGTAGTTGTCATGTATAATGGTACTAAGATTGAGGTTAGGGGGATACTACCTAATGTTAGCATGCATGGCTTCCAACCTAAAGTCTATCATAACCTCAAAAGAGATTAGAAATCCTATGGGGAGCATGGCAAAGGAAGACAAAGGAAGAAGAGAGATCAAACACAAATGAGAGTGAAAATAGGGATGCAAACATGGAATGCAACACACAAGCAAAGGGAGGAACAAAGTGTGGGGTAAACACCAGCACAAGCACATCTCGACCTTTATTAATGCAATAAATAAAGATTCAAAACACAAGAGCAAATGCAAATGCAAGAATGTAAGCAAACATGAATATGCAAGAACATCATCACTATGAATAACAACAGATAAGTGTGCATCCAAGTGGAAAACAAACACAAGTCGACGAAGTCTCGATTAAACAACCAAAACAGCGACATATATCCCAAAACATTTCAATTCTAATGCATCATATTGAACTACAATGATCCGATGTGAAACGGTACTCAAACAAACAAGAAAAACAGCAAAACAGACCTACTGGCACAGTGTTAATCGGTTAACGCCAGAGGTTAACCGATTGACCACTTAAAAACGTCTGAAAATCTGGAAATTTGTACATGTTAATCGATTAACACCAGGCATTAACCGATTAACACCTTGAAAATTTTGAAAATTTTGAATATTTGAAATGGTTAATTGGTTAACCATATGTGTTAACCGATTAACACTGTGCCAAAAGCAGAAAAACAGCAACAGAACAACATTTTCAGCAAATAAGCACTTATCTGATCAACCGGACGATCGCATAATCACTTAATCACGAAATTAAACTTGCAAATCATGATTCAAACAGCATGTAAACATATTAACACAATCAAATAATGAATCAAATGGATAAAATTAACCAAAATTCAATCAAAGATGAAAATCCACATGATTATGCAAAATAAGCTAAAAACAGATTCGGATCAAGAATTTCCAACCTACGAAGCGGAGATTTGCTTCGATTAGTGTTGGTTTACTGGAATTAAGCAGATCGGAGCAAGAAAATCGTAGATTCTTCGAGGTCCAAATGTATTCTTGTTGTAGGAGTAAGGATTCACCAAGATCAATCCAAAATAAGCCAAATAATCATTTCCAGATTCAGATCCAATTTTGCACAAAAATTAGATGAAGAAATTGAGTCAATGGAGAGAATGGATGAAAGTTTAGCTCTTAGAAATCACGGATTCAAATGAAGAATCAATGATCTCAATGAGAAGAGCTTTTGGTGAGGGTTTTGGAGTTGGAAGAATTAAGAGAGAATGAGATCAATTCTGAAAGTGTGAGTGAATTATGAGAGATTAGATTACTTTGGTTTGGAGTGGATCACTTAAATATCACTTAGGCTTGGATCCAAATGTAAGGTTTGGATTATGGTTTGGAAAATTTGGGTTGGAATGAGGAATGGGCATTTGGAGGGAAAATGAAATTAACCACAACTCAAATATGTTCTAGATCATTCCCAAAGTGAAAATCAGATTTGCATATGACCAAAATTGGAATGAGGAATGGGCATTTGGTTTGTATTGAAAATTCACGTGCAGAGGCAAAATCTGCACTGGTTAATCGATTAACCATATAGGTTAACTGGTTAACACCCTCAAAACTTCAGATTTGACCTGATTTTGACTTGGTTAATTGATTAACCATATGTGTTAATCGATTAACACCTTCAAAATTTGAATTTTGGCGCCTTTTGGAGGGAAATCTGCCCGTTTGCCCGTTTCTTGCCGTTTTGAGCTCCGTTCAACTTCTGAAACTTGCTCTTGAATGTTATAACCATGAAAATGCTTGCGATAGCCTAAATGCTACTTTCTGAGCTGAAAATACCCTGCAAAATAAAATAAAAATCGGTCGCCCGACTGCCGGGCAAAATAAATGCCAGAGCCTTTGATGCTCGCTATTCAGGTTCATGCACTGAGATGAAAACTGAGCCATGGGAAAACCTTGATCCCCTGTCCCAAGGACAAATGCTATGCAAATGCAGAAATGCGAAAATGCAAAGAAACAAAAGCCAGACGCTGCCAAAACGGAAAGGCAAATTTTGGGGTGCTACATACGTGTTTGAGAAGCAGGAACTTTCTGGAAGAGTTGTTATATGGCAGATGGTTCTGACAGAATACGATATTCAGTATGTTTCCCAGAAAGCCATCAAGGGGAGTGTATTGTCAGAGTATTTGGCTGAATAGCCTATTGAGGATTATCAACCTATGAGATTTGAATTTCCTGATGAAGATATAATGTTTTTAAGGATGAAGGATTGTGATGAGCCTCTACCCGATGAGGGTCCAGAAATTGGGTCTCAGTGGAAATTGGGTTTTGACGGTGTTGTTAATTCATACTGCAATGGAATCGGGGCAGTTATTACAACTCCTCACGATTCTCACATATTGTTCACTGCCCGATTAACATTTGTTTGCACAAACAAAGAGGCTGAATATGAAGCGTGCATCGTGGGTCTAGAAGAAGCTATTGTTTTGAGAATCAAGAATTTGGATGTGTATGGTGATTTGCCAGATTAAAGGAGAGCGGGAGACTCACCAGGCCAACCTGTTACCTTACAAGAACTATGCTAGGAGATTATTGCCTTTCTTTGATAGGGTTGAGTTTCATCATGTACTGAGGGCTGAAAATCAGATGGCCAACACTTTGGCAATGTTATCATCAATGTATAAGGTGAATTTTTGGAATGATGCTCCAACAATCACTATCATGCGCCTTGATAGGCCAGCCTTTGTATTTGTAGTAGAAAAAGTGTCAGATGGGAAGCCTTGGTACTTTGACATCAGACATTTCCTCAAGACTCAGGAGTATCCACCAGGGGCATCAAGCAGAGACAAGAAGACTCTAAGAAGGTTGTCGGGTAATTTCTACTTAAACAAGGACGATATGTTGTACAAGAGAAACTTTAATATGGTATTGTTGTGTTGTATGGATGAAAATGAAGCAAGCTTGCTGATGGAAGCGGTCTACAAAGGTTCCTTTGGTACTCACGCCGGTGGGCATGCAATGTCTAGAAACCTGTTGAGAGCGGGATATTACTGGATGACCATGGAGTCCGACTATTTTAAGTATGCCAGGAAATTCCATAAGTGTCAAATTTATGCTGCTAAAATGCATGTGCCACCAAGTCCTCTTAATGTTTTGACATCTCCTTGGCCTTTTGCTATGTGGGGCATTGATATGATTGGGAAGATTGAACCGACAGTCTCCAACGGACATCATTTCATCCTTGTCGCCATTGATTATTTCACCAAGTGGGTAGAAGCAGCTTCTTTCGCCAATGTCATGAAGCAGGTGATAGCCCGTTTTATAAAGAAGGACCTTATCTGCCGATATGGAATACCAGAACGAATCATTACTGGCAATGGTTCGAATTTGAATAATAAGATGATGAAAGAATTGTGCCAGAGTTTTAAAATTGAACACCACAACTCTTCGTCGTACCATCCGAAGATGAATGGTGTTGTTGAGGAAGCAAATAAGAATATCAAGAAGCTTGTGTAAAAGGTGGTGGTGACCTACTAATATTGGCACGAGATGTTGCCATTTTCTTTACATGGTTATCGCACTTCGGTGCGTACATCTACTAGGGCAACACCTTTCTCGCTGGTATATGGTACAGAAGTTGTTCTACCATTAGAAGTCGAAATTCCTTCTCTGAGGATATTGTCTGATGTGAAGCTTGATGAAGCAGAATGGGTGAAGATCAGATTGAATCAGTTGCGCTTGATTGAGGAAAAGAGATTGGCAGTTATCGCTCATGGACGGCTATACCAGAGCAGAATAAAGAATGCATTTGATCAAAGGGTACACTCTCGGTATTTCCATGTAGGTGACTTGGTGTTGAAGAGGATCATCCCTCCACAAACAGATCACAGGGGCAAATGGACTCCTAATTATGAAGGTTCGTACGTGGTAAGAAAGGTTTTCTCTGGCAGAGCCTTATTGCTATCAACCATGGACGGCGAAGATTTTACGTCCCCTGTGAACGCAGACGTAGTTAAAAAATATTTTGCTTAAAATAGACCCGTTGGACATAAAAAGAAATGTCCAGGAAAAAATTGGGCATCCCGGCGAACCATAAAAAGAAAAGGTTCGGGAAAAAATTAGGGATAAAATGAAAATAAAAAGTGAACCTGCAAAGTTGAAAACTTGAAAAGGCGACTTTGGCAAAAAAAAAAGGGTATCCTGGTGGATTGAAAACCCGCAAGGGCGATCCAGACAAAAGTTAGTACGACTACAGTCTGCGTTCGATCTACGAATTTATCTTGGTACATGGTCATCCTGAAGGTTAAAGATCAATCCAATCAGTCTTTTTGGAAGAAAAAGCATTGGTGAAGCATCAAGGATATATAGATCATAGCCGGATCGACATGTGATGGTTGTCTGTTTCCACGTTGCTAACATTTATGTATTTTCTAGTTTTTACTTTCGGCACAATTTCCTCTTTTCAAGGATTGCATCCAATTGTCACTTGCCTATTTACGGGCCTTTTCCAATTAATACAATATTATTCACTCAAAGCGCTTTTCACTTTACTTTTATTATTTTTGTTTGCAAAAAGGGCGTCTATATTTTTGATAAATTTTACATGTGAAAAGGTTAGGGGTTCTATAAAATATGTTTAAAAATGAGAATTTACGTGACCGATACCATGAATGATAATCGGGATAAACATTTATGCAGTCAGGGTGCGTTATTTATTGTTGTGTGATTGCAGGTTGTTAAGGTCATTGCCCTAGTATTGCTTAATTCCCGTCAGAGAAGTTCCAGGAAGGTTTATACCAGTTAAGGTGCTGCTATGCAGCCAGACGGTGCTTTAGTAAAGGGCTCTTTGTCTCCCTACAACAAAGTTTTTGTCATACTCTTAGAGTTTCGTTATCAAATCAGCAATGGTGTCACCGGCAGTGGCATGCGGTTAACCCCAACAGAGTAAGGATGGAGGACGTTCTTCAATGGTAAGGTAAACCCCATGGCATGGTTGATGTGTTAGACTTTTCTCCCCAAGTATAGGTTGTTGTTGATATCCTCGTTAGAAATCTAGCGGTGGTCGATATCTCCATCAAAGTCCAATGGTAATTGGCACGTTCTAAAGGCAGGATTCAGGGTTGATTCCCCACTAAAGTTTGTTATTAGTTCCCCAACAGAGTGGTTTTCTTCCCCAAGGGGACCTGTGTTTAGAAAGGCCATTCGGGGCATTCTTCTCAGCAGATTTTGGTTTGCAGTTTCTCTCTTCAACACTCTTTCTAGTGGTGTTCTCTTGCATTCGCATTTTGCATAGCATCTTCCCAAATGCGTAGCATTTCCATTTCGTATGGAGCATTACGCCATATTCAAACATATGCATCTGAAGCATAAGGCAAGTCCGGTTTCACTTTGGCCAGATGATTCTCCCGTTGATATTGGTGTGGCTTAAGATCTCGTCATCATTAATCGGGCAGGTCATTGATAGTGGTGTTCATCTTTTTATCCAGGCAGAGTTAGTTTGTTTTAAACATCTCCTTCCCCAGCAGAGCCTCTTGCCCAGGTCGTAAGTCATTTGATTCTACTTCGTGTGTACTTGTTTCATCCTAACTCTTGGTTGGTATTCCCCAACGTGGTTATCTTTTCTTGTGAGGTTATTCCAACTTTTGGTTGGTGCCCTTTTGATCTCCCAGCGGAGTCGCTTTTCCAACTTTTGGTTGGTATTCAGTTTTTTCATTCCAACTTTTGGTTGGTGTTATTTCTTTTTGGCAATCCTAACTTTCGGTTAGTAACTCCCGTTTTTCTAACTTTTGGTTGGCGATCTTGGCATTTCCCCCGTAATTTTTTTTCCAACTTTTGGTTGGTGGTCTTTGCCTTTCATTCCAACTTTTGGTTGGTATCCTTTGGATTTGGCATCCCAACTTTTGGTTGGTATCCTTTTGGTTTAGCATCCCAACTTTTGGTTGGTATTCGATGTTTGTTATCCCAAATCTTGGTTGGTATCCCCAGTTTGTTATTCCAACTCTTGGTTAGTGCCCTGTAGGTGTTTCATCCCAACTTTTGGTTGGTAATCTTTATTCCTAGTAATCCTAACTCTTGGTTAGTAATCTGCATTCCAACTCTTGGTTGGTATCTTTTGGCTCTATCCCAACTTTTGGTTGGTATTCGGTGCTTTAGTTTCAACTTTTGGTTGATTAATTGTTGTTCACTTTGGATTTTTATCCTCATCATGTTGCATCCCAACTTTTGGTTGGTATTCACTGGTTTGCATCCCTACAGGTTGTAAATTTCTGGGTTCTTTTTGGTATTCAATCACCTTTTACCTTGAATGTTTGAAAGCGGTTGCTTTTCATCCTTTTGGGTCCAAGTTGTTTGGATAGGGGCAGCTGTAGCACCCTAAAATTTGCTCATCTTCTCTTGTGTTCTTGGCTTATGTTTCTTTGCATTTTCATATTCATGTTTGCATAGCATTTGTTCTTGACAGGGGATCAAGGTATCATGGTTTGTTTCTCAAGCAAGAAGGTTGTGTTTCTTCAAGTTCAAGCAAGATGTTCTCTATGACTTTGTGGTATTTTATACCCTAGAAGTTCCTCATAATCAAGTGGGTTTCAAGGAAACATCATTCCAATAGCATGTTTGTTTCATCATGGCTTATTGTGCAAGAAATCATCAAGAGATTCAAGTTTGGTGCAAGGTGTTTGATCTAATATAGCAATTTGTGGATGCTATGATCAAATGAGCATATCTCCTTCAATTCTCAACATCTTGAGGTGGTTCTTTTTCTAATGAACTCTTCTCATCATCCCTAACAAGTTCTATTTGCAAGGAAAGATCAAATTATGCTTATAAGGTCATCAAAAGTTTGAAGACATTATTGGTCATTTTGAGTTTGGAAGGTTTTCTTAGTCAACTCCAAAAGACCATAACTTGGTCAATTTTCATCATTTGAAGCCCATTTTTTTCTAAAACAAACTTGAAGATTTCCTCTACAACTTTGATTCAACATGGAAGAGATAAAAACTCATGGAAGGTCTTGGTTTTCATTAAAACATTATAGGTCTCTTTTTGGTCCCTAAAAGACTTGAAATTTTTCTAAGTGTTTTATGATTTTGCACTCTTTCATGGAGGCTACTTTGAAAGACCATATCTCTCAACTCAAGCTTCCAAATCAATACTTTCTTTTCACATTGCAAAGATTGCATCTCCCTCTATCCAATGCAAGAAGAAGCATCTCAAAAAGCCTCCTACATTGTGAGAACCATGGTTGCAAAAATTGGATTTCAAAGATGGATTTTCACTACAAGTCAGATTTGAATTTGATTGAATTGGCTCCTAATCATCAAATTAATGCATGAATTGCACTTAAACATGTTTAAACAACTTGCCTATAGTGATTAGCACCTTGAAACACATAATTTGAGTGAGTTTTGACAGATTGCAAGTCACACTTTGCTCATGCTCCAGGTGTGCATGATTTCCATCCAAATTGTCTCATTGACCCTCCATTTTTGATTCAGATAGCTTCTTCTATAAATAGGGATCATTTCCACCCATTTCCACAAGCTTTTAATAACCAAAACCACTTTGCTAAGATCCCATTTGAACTCTTAAGCTTGAACTTCGAATTTCCATTTCAACAACCTTAAACACTCAAATTCTCCATTCAGTTAGCTTCACCAACATTCAGTGAAGCTAACCAGATCAAGAGCTTGAAGAATCATGGCCTGAATCAAGCTAGGGAACTCCATTTTCAGAGCTTCAAGGTTGAGTTCCAACAGGTATAACTTTCAACCATTTTGATCCAAATTTGTTGCTAAAATGTAGCCCTTGACATGCTTATGCTATTTGTATAGTTAGTTTTCAGTTGTAGTTGATTTTTATTGTTGAATTTTCAAACATCTTTGAATCTTGTCCTGGTTTTTTTCAAATCGAGTAAGTTATGATTTAAAGAAATTTGGTGCGATGATATGGTTGAGATCGTCTTGAAAAGATGCATCAGATGAAACCACTATGAGCTCCATTGGTTATGGTTCCTTGGATCCACTTTTTTCTGCAATTTCCTTTGAGTTTCAGATGGCTGGAGGTTGAAGATGATGAGCTGGCATCATTTAACCGTCCAAGCATGTCAGATGTTTTAATCCTATGTGTTTGACTTTTGTTAGCTCCATGTGGTTGAGCTGACAGTATACTGTGGGTGCATCCTTCTAGATCCTTGGATTAGACACGTTATTTAATGAGGCTAGATCCAACGCTTCTTGTTTTTTCTGTTTCTTTTTCTTTTTCTAAATTGTTTTTTAATTCCTTTTATTTTTAGAAATTCATAATAAATTCATTTTTTATCAAAAAAATACCAAAATATTTTCTAATATTCTCTTTTATTTTTCTCTTTCTGATTTATATTTTTGTGTTTTTTTATTTTGCATTTTTATATTTTTCATGATTTTAATTTGGTTTGTATGATTTTAATTGGTTTAAAAATACTTTTGAGCCATTTAAAATTGTGAAATTATTTTCACATGATTCTATGATGGTTTTGAACCTATGGTGATTTTCTTGGATTTTTGTTTTCTGTTTTGGATATTTTCATGTATTTTTGATTTATTTGCTTAGTTTTACTTAGTTTAAAATTATTTTTGAGCATTTAAAAATGTTGAGGAAATTTTCATGTGATCCTATGATGGTCCTAGACCTATGGTGATGCCCTTGAGTCTTCACTCATGCCTTGATATCCTCTTTTCCTTTTATAGGGTTTTTCTTTCTTTTTTATTTGTTTTTATTTTGGACTTAATTATTTTTTGGATGAATAAATGATCTTGATCCATTATGAGGTGATTCTCTTGACTTCTCTTCATTCCATTGGGATCTTTGATTTTTGCCTTGGTGATCCCTCATTTGTGGTTGTTGATGATGGTTGATTCACTTTGAAGTTGACTTTGACTGCCAAACTTAATTGATCCCTCTTTTACACCCACGGTTGGATGTATACCTTTTGACCTTGTTATGTTGCTGCCCCATTTTGCCTCTTGGGTCATTTAGTTTCTTATTACTTTTCTTCTTGCTTTATTTCTTTTTTGGTTTTGTTGTCTTGTGAGGCTTTTGTTTCATTTGGTTGAGCATTGTTTGGTTTGCCTTACTTTGGTGTTTGTCTACACATCTTGGATGTGGATTGGATTTGAGATGTACCAATGATATGTTTACTTGAGGTGTTTTTTCCATCTTGTTTGGGGTTTGACTCTTTTTATATTTGTGGCTTTGGTCTTGTTGTATTTCTTCTTCATCTTTCTTCTTCTCTCTCTTTTATCCTTATTTTCATTTATGATTGAATTGAATATTGTTTACTTGCGCTTGCTCACATGATCCCTTAGGATTCCTAGTCCCTCTGTTTAATATGAGAGTAGGAGAGACACCGGGCTTTCAATCCTTTGCATAATAACAGGTAGGATAGTCCATTTCATCTCAACTCTAGGTTCATCATTTGTATGATAACATTAGGTAGATTTCCCTTTTTATCTCAACCTTAGGACCATTTTGTATGATAACATTAAGGTTTCTAGTTTCCCTTTACTGTTCTCTTGTGTTTTCTCTTCTCATCTCAAACTTTTCTAAGACGCTTAATAAAGAACGACAAACATTGTACGCTATGAGCCTTAAGTACATGGGAAATGATGAGTGGCGGGTTTCTCCTCACTTGTCTAAAGTGTTTTGTGTATGCCCTTTGGGCGATATGCGACACATTCGCTCTTATGTTATAGTCTTTAGTGCAACGTAGGTCTCCAATTAACTCAATCCACTTCTTTAAAACTAACAAACTAAATTCAAACTTTTTTGTCCTTCGGGATTGTTCTTCAAATCATTTTTAGAAAAGAGTATGTTGTTTTTCCGTTCTACCACAAACAGGTCGTCCCTAACTACTGGAAAGGGAACTTAGTGCCGCTCATAAAAAAACACTTAACAAACCTGTGGTTTCGTTACTTGAACTATATTTTCTCTGATTTCTCATACCAGATGAGGATACGTATGCACAAGACGGAGATGTCTTGGTAAGCAACCTTCCCCCCATCACCCGTAGTTTCCTAAACTACGTTGGCTCTAATTTTCCCATTGCACTAGGGAATATGTAGGCATAGGGTGGAGATGTCCTATCGAGTCTTTTCATTTCTTTTTCCTTGGTTTAGCAGTAGTTTTTAGATAACTCACCTTTTTGATAGACAACAAGCGTGGATCCCGTTGAGTACGACGAACATGAGGGATGCTCATACCTTCCCCTTGTGTAACCGACGCCCGGACCCAAGATTTGGTTGCGATGACCTTTTCTTTTCCCTTTCTTTTAGGTTTTCTTAGATCGTTTCCTTTACCTCTCTTTTGGATAAATAACATTCGGTGGAGACTCTTCTCTTTGTTTCTGCCGACCCTTTTTCGCAGTTGCGACACTGGGGATAAGGTGACAACCCTACTCCAAAACACCAGTAACAAATAGGTTTTCACCATTCAAAACATTACTGGACTTCAAATGCAGATAACCAACAAACGGAGATGCCAATGTCAATTGGACTTTAAACAACATCAGTCCAAACATTACTAGGTTATAGGGGATCGCTTGTAACGACTAGAGTTCCAAGAGGATGTGGTGATCACCAAACAGTGGTACCAATAACCATTAGATTTAAACAATGTCAGTAACTACTGGATTTTCTAGGGATATAAGTATTTATCACAATAATACTTAAGCCAAATAACTTGACAAAGTTAAGGTAACAACTAAAGGGTAAGTTTGTGATAACAGGTCTGAAGCAAAGGGTTTGGTAACGACCAAAGGATCTCAAGATGACATCGAGTAACTACTGGGGAGAGAACCCCTGACAGATTCTTGACAAAGAAATCCTTCTAACCGGATCATGAAGGCCACATCCAGAACAGACCCAAAACGAGAGGTTTGCTGAAAAAATGCATATTGTTAGTTCCATGGTTCTATGATATAGAATTGTCCATAGTTCTATAATTCGCTAAATTATGGTAAAACATGACTCTACACTAATGTTAAGCAGGATGTCATTACCATAGTTATGACATCGCTAAAGGAGCAAGCAGGAGCTGGTGAAAGAACTGATGTGGAGTGGTTTAATGTGAATGTCATGCTGAATGTCGTGACATCTATCACGACATCCATCACGACATCCATCTGTTGTCATGACAGAACTACTGTAATGTGTGAGAAACAACAGGAGTAGTGGTGCAGCAAGAGCTAGCAGGAGCTGATAACAGAACTGCTGTCATGTGTTGACATCTGGTGCAGCAGGAGCTGATAACAGAACTGCTGTCATGTGTTGACATCTGGTGCAGCAGGAGCTTGCAGCAAGAGCTAACGAGAACAGATGACAGAGCTGCTATCATGGATGAACTACTGTCATGGATGTCATTACCAAAGTAATGACATAGCTGTCTGGCACAGCAGGTGCTGCTATGTGTCAGCAGTAGCCACAACAGGTTGAGTTGTGGTGAAGTTCCTCACAGGTAGTGAGTGAGGTGTGTAGCCACAATTGTTGGAGTTGTAATGAAGCTCCTCACAGGCAGTGTGAGGTGTACAGCCACAACAATGTGAGTTGTGGTGAGTGAGGTGTACAGCCACAACAATGTGAGTTGTGGTGAGTGAGGTGTGTTGTCATGTGTTTTAAGAAAAACTTAGTTGCAAGACATAGCTGCATGACAGCAGAAGGCGCTGCTAGTGTATATCTCTTGACAGAATTGGTTTGGATTTATGAGACCATGTTGAAAATACCTCATCAGTAAATATGTCAAGGAGATGGATTAGGAACAAGAATAGATTGTATTGGTATTCATAAAAGGATCTTGCAGACCTTTTAGGAAACTTGAATATACTTGTTTCTAATATTATTCTGTAGAAGATTGGGAGAAACCATGACTGTCATGATGAAGATTCTGCAGAAGTGTTCAGTAGGGCAAGCTGGTCAGCTAAGAGGAAGTGAAGCTGAATGTCATGACCAATGTTATGACATTGATCGTATGACATCAGACGGGCTGGGTTTGTTTTTCTGTTATGAGACCTGATATATCTCAGGCTAAATATCAGGAAACATGTTATGAATCCTGAGTTATCTCAGACGAGATTCTAGACAGTATCATGACCTAATTTGACAGCACCTTGAATAGTGGAAATTAGTTTTACTTTATTAAGACTAATATTTGTTACTTCTGCATAGCCCAAGCCCAGTATGCAGTGCTATAAAAGGAGGCGCAGAAGCAAGGGAAAAGCAAGAACTCACATCAAGAAAAACCAGAGTGTAAAATAAAGGTCTAGGGTTTGAGAGTCCCTTGTGTGTAAGTCACCCTTTGTATCTTTTGATACATTGAGGTAGACATATTTGTAAGTGAAGAAGGTCAGTCTTCACGTGTAAAGTCTGTTTAGGAATACTTGTAATCCAAGCAATAGTATGGTGGATGATTGTTTTGGTTTGGTAGATTCTAGGTTGTGTCTCACTCCAAGTTGTGAAGCAAGAGTTTGTGAGTTCCTTGATCAAAGTTGTGAAGCAAGATCAAGGTGTGTATGAAGTGTCTCTTCATATTAAATTTTGTAATTGTTTGATATCACTGTTGTGTGATTGAGGGGGAGTGAGTGGGTATACTCAGGTACTAGAGGGTCTCTAGGCTGAAGTGTCATTGGGTAGGGATTAAGTGAGAAGTGCAAACTGGAGGTTTGACTTTGAATTGATTATACTAATAGTGAATTTCCTCCCTGGCTTGGTAGTCCCCAGATGTAGGTGTTGTTGATACCGAACTGGGTGAACAATTACTGTGTTATTTATCTTTCTGCATTTACAATTATGTACTTTAAATGGTTAGATAAATAGTATGACAGACTGCAGATGTCACAACAGAGGTCGTGACATTAGTCATGACATTGGGACAATTTAAAGAAATTTAAATTGGCCATGGTCTGTCCTCATCCTTGTTGAGCAGAGATCAATGTTCTTGGAACACATGTGATCTGCATACCAGAATTACAATTGGTATCAGAGCAGGCATCATGTTTGTTCTGGATGAGATCTTGGGAGATACTTTTTGGTGTTTTGAACAAGGAGAAGTTGTAGCTGAGTTGTTGAATGCTTGAGCTACTGCCTATGGAGCTATGGAGAAGCTTATATATGTTGTTGTGCCCTCTGATATAGAAGCTTCTATGACCTGGTGATTGTGTTACCAAAGAAGAAGTGGCTACTTCTGTATGATGTCCTATAAGGGCATGTTGAAGAAGTTCTTTTGGTGGTTCCGCTGCATAATTTTCTGATGAAAGAACTCTGGTAGCCCTGGGAGAAGATTGGCCTATTTTCAGTCTGATGCATGGCTGTGGCAGCTGTGTAGATGATTGATAGATGGTGCTTGCAGCAGTGCTTGGTTGTATGCCTGGGCTGTTTTGTTGTGTTCTACAGTTTGCTAGAAGCTATGTAGAAAAGATAGTGGGAGGTGATTTATTTTCACCACTCATGACTTGCAAGGATTCTATCAGCAGAAGAAGACATATGCAGGTTAAGTCAAGAGTGCTTCAGCCCTGGTATTCCTAAAGTGTGTGGATTTAAGACCAATTGCTATTTGTCGACTACACACGTATTTAACTGGTTATCCATGAATTTCAAAGAAGGATTCATTATAAGGATTTAAGATTCTTTTCTATTTGAGATATTCTCAAATATTTAATGAATTATCCTTAGTTGATAATCAAGTTGTCTCCTCAATTGTTGCACAAGCATTAGGCCCTGATATGCTTGGTTTACTTCAAGGATCTGATGTTCAACCAGATGTTGAGACATTCCATCAGCAGAGATTGTGCATAATTCTATTGATTCAAGAAGTAAATCCATAGATCAAAGGAGATATAGTTGGATCTGTACTCATTCTAGTAAGGTTCTTGGCCAGAAACTAAGGCTAGAATGGAGTGCTGATGGGAGTGAAGACGAAGACAATCTGCTCTATAAGAGTATTGGAGTGCAGCAGTTGTGTTCTAGTTTCTACTAGAAACGCCTGATCTATTAGCTAGAGAGTTTCCTAGCAAGAAACTTGTCTAGAAGATGGTGTTGGTGATAGCACTGCTTGGGTCAGTTTAATTCTGATCTAAGTGCATAGGAGCATATGACCTTGGTCATATTGGAGGTCAAGAATAAGTGGCAGTTATCTCTGACTTTTCAAAGAAGTCTCTACTTAAGGAAAGCGGGAATCCTTGTGATCCTTCCTCATTAAAGAGTCAAGCCTTGGCACGATTGGTTTCTCTTAAGAGGAGTTCATGAAGCAAATGCACTTCAAGGTAATTGTTGTGGTACAGTAAAGCAAGGTGGAGGTTGTCTACTCAAACTCAAGTCTATGAGCTCCTTCTGATTAAGTGATGAGGTTAGTCTAAGTGGCAGAATCAAAGCATGAACTCTCCCGCTGGATGTCTTAACCAAAGTTGTGACATCAAGCAGGAACTTCAAAGGCCTCAAGTGATGTTGTGGCACATCATTTGAAGATAAGTTGATCTTTTCATATGTGAATGGAAGTAATACTTCATCTCATGCAGTTTGTGGGAGCTGTGTGAAGGAGTAGATGCCTTGCTTTGGAGCAAGAAGAATTGAGACTTGAAGATCAAATTGGCCTGGTGGATTGGCAGATTCTCCCGAGCTTTGAAAGATGCTGAATAACCAAACAGTGACATTTGGCTATTTAAGCAGTGTGCCTTTAGAGAACTATTCTTGTGTAGAAGGTTAGTTATTTGAAGACCAAAGGAGGATCTGTTTCTGTTCATAGATTAGAGCTTGTGGTAGAAGCCCTAAGTTGTGTATGAAAGATTACCTTCTTGTGGGGATGTATTTGATCAAGATTGGATTACTAGACAACAGTAAGTCCAGTATGGGCACATAAAGAACCATGGGATGGTGTGTCTGTGATATGAACCATCTGATATGTGAAGATCTCTTGTGGAACTTGTGATTCACTTCTTGGATAAGAAGTACTCTATCTTGTCATACGGGAGAATGATAAGGTAAAAGAACTGTCTTGGAGTATGATGTGAAGGTATTGAGTGCATTCTGATGTGATAAAGTCCCTATGTGGTGTCTATCTTGTACTCAGCCTAAGGCCACAATACTTGTGGAGAAGTGGTCTCTTTTGCTACAAGTAACTCTAGGGAGAGGTGAATCAGTTTGGTGCCTTCTCTCTGTATGAGCATGGAGTTGGTCATGAGAGATAATATGGGGACCTTGGAGCAGCTGTTATCAAAGATAGGGGGAGAGCTTTTGTTTGATGGGTGTATTACTTGCTTGTGGTTCAAGCAGTAAGTGAATGCGTTCAACAAGTATGTTGAACAGAGAATGAGTTCTTAAAGACATGAAGATGCGTCTTATGTTTTCCATTCATGTGCACTAGTTACCATTGATATGGGGAGTTATACTTCTACCTAGGATCTGTTGTTGCAATGGTACAATTTCAAGATTGCTTGGGACTTCAAGTAATTTGTGACTGTATACCTCTAGGATAGTGAAAAGTCATACGTTTAATGTCATACCAGGTGTTGTGACATTGGGTTAAATGTTCAGAATGAACGTAACAGTGGTTCTGCTCTTGATGATGTCCTTGGGTATCAATGGATCAAATCAGGTTTGGGCCTCTATCCAATTATTGTGTATGACTGGTGAAGATGAAGATCAAGACACCATTAGCCTTGATCTTATGCATAAGGAAGGACTTTCACTCTGACATCTTGGAGATTTGTTGTCAAAGCTGAAATCTGAGAAATCTTCCATATAAGAATCCTGCAACTGCCTCTGTTATGTGCTCCAGTATGGGTTGTGAATCAAGGGGTGTAAAGCTGCCTGTGTGAAGATGATGAAGTAATTCTTCATGTGCTTGGGTTCTCTCTTTCAGGGGGAGCAATGCTTATGCTGACAGAGGAAGATGTGTACATGTCTGGTGTGTAGCTGTTGAAGTGGTGCAGTCCTTATTAGAGGTCAAGCAGCTTGTGTATTTCTTGGGAGATGGTGAGATGACTGTATGTACAGTTTGTGTTGAGCATATGTATGTACAATTACTCCATTTGGTGTCAAAGTTTTGACTAAACCAATGGGGAGAAAATAAAAACTACTGTTGTTGATGAGGAAAAGCATTGTTGTTGTCATGCTGGATGCAACTATCAAGGGGGAGCATGATAGTTTATGTAAACTACTGCTGAATGTCCTGATAAGTTGTTTTAGCCAAAATTTGGAAAAGGGGGAGTTTGTTAGTTCCATGGTTCTATGATATAGAATTGTCCATGGTTCTATGATAGGATAAATTGTGGTAAAACATGACTCTGCACTAATGTTAAGCAGGATGTCATTACCATAGTTATGACATCGCTAAAAGAGCAAGCAGGAGTTGGTGAAAGAACTGTTGTGGAGTGGTTAAATGTGAATGTCATGTTGAATATCGTGACATCTATCAAGACATCCATCTGCTGTCATGTGTGAGAAACAGCAGGAGTAGTGGTGCAGCAAGAGCTAGCAGGAGCTGATAACAGAACTGCTGTCATGTGTTGACATCTGGTGCAGCAGGAGCTAGCAGGAGCTGATAACAGAACTGCTGTCATGTGTTGACATCTGGTGCAGCAGGAGCTTGCAGCAGGAGCTAACATGAACAGATGATAGAGTTGCTATCATGGATGAACTACTGTCATGGATGTCATTACAAAAGTAATAACATAGTTGTCTGGCACAACAGGTGCTGCTATGTGTCAGCAGTAGCCACAACAGGTTGAGTTGTGGTGAAGTTCCTCACAGGTAGTGAGTGAGGTGTGCAGCCACAATTGTTGGAGTTGTGATGAAGCTCCTCACAGGCAGTGTGAGGTGTACAGCCACAACAATGTGAGTTGTGGTGAGTGAGGTGTGTTGTCATGTGTTTTAAGTAAGACTTAGTTGCAAGACATAGCTGCATGACAACAGAAGGAGCTGCAAGTGTATATCTCTTGACAGAATTGGTTTGGATTGATGAGACCATGTTGAAAATACCTCATCAGTAAATATATCAAGGAGATGGATTAGGAACAAGAACAGATTGTATTGGTACTCATAAAAGGATCTTGCAGACCTTTTAGACTTGAATATACTTGTTTCTAATATTATTCTGCAGAAGATTGGGAGAAACCATGACTGTCATGATGAAGATTCTGCAGAAGTGTTCAGTAGGGCAAGCTGGTCAGCTAAGAGGAAGTGAAGCTGAATGTCATGACCAATGTTAAGACATTGATCGTATGACATCAGACGGGCTGGGTTTGTTTTTTTGTTATGAGACCTGATATATCTCAGGCTAAATATCAGGAAACATGTTATGAATCTTGAGTTATCTCAGACGAGATTCTAGACAGTATCATGACCTAATTTGACAGCACCTTGAATAGTGGAAATTAGTTTTACTTTATTAAGACTAATATTTGTTACTTCTGCATAGCCCAAGCCCAGTCTGCAGTGCTATAAAAGGAGGCGCAGAAGCAAGGGAAAAGCAAGAACTCACATCAAGAAAAACCAAAGTGTAAAATAAAGGTCTAGGGTTTGAGAGTCCCTTATGTGTAAGTCACCCTTTGTATCTTTTGATACATTGAGGTAGACATATTTGTAAGTGAAGAAGGCCAGTCTTCACGTGTAAAGTCTGTTTAGGAATACTTGTAATCCAAGCAATAGTATGGTGGATGATTGTTTTGGTTTGGTAGATTCTAGGTTGTGTCTCACTCCAAGCTATGAAGCAAGAGTTTGTGAGTTCCTTGATCAAAGTTGTGAAGCAAGATCAAGGTGTGTATGAAGTGTCTCTTCATATTAAATTCTGTAATTGTTTGATATCACTGTTATGTGATTGAGGGGGAGTGAGTGGGTATACTCAGGTACTATAGGGTCTCTAGGCTGAAGTGTCATTGGGTAGGGATTAAGTGAGAAGTGCAAACTGGAGGTTTGACTTTGAATTGATTATACTAATAGTGAATTTCCTCCCTGGCTTGGTAGCCCCCAGATGTAGGTGTTGTTGATACCGAACTGGGTGAACAATTACTGTGTTATTTATCTTTCTGCATTTACAATTCTGTACTTTAAATGGTTAGATAAATAGTATGACAGACTGCAGATGTCACAACAGAGGTCATGAAATTGGTCATGACATTGGGACAATTTAAAGAAATTTAAATTGGCCATGGTCTGTCCTCATCCTTGTTGAGCAGAGATCGATGTTCTTGGAACACATGTGATCTGCATACTAGAATTTCACATATGTTAAAGGTATGATGCAGATGCAATGCCGGACGACCCGCAGGGGAAAGCAACGAAAGATAGATAACGATCTATCCTAGAGGAAACAAAGAGAATCACATTGAATCCCATTGCTGGAGAATGGTATTAATCCTCTGATGGTTCTATTTGGGAAATAATCTCTGTTCTTGTTGGAGAGAGGTCACCATTTTTATACGGCTGAAAAAACTTCGTAGCATGGCGGCGTGGGAAAAAAATCTCTATAGAATCTCATATTGCTAAAATGATGGTATCAAGGTTTCAACCGTTCTGTCCTCATGAGATGAGTCTAAATTTGCACCGTCATGTCGCAATCAAAGTTACGTTTTGCTTGTTAATTTTATTCAAAACAAATTTGTTTCAAAACTTTTGCCTTCAAAAAATCATTATTAACGAATAAGTGATATTTTGCATGACAAAAAAGGTTGAGTATAATATAAACAAAGATTAGTCCAAATCTGATTTTATTTAAAGATGGAAATTTGCAAAAGGCAAAATCCCATGGAACAATTACAATTCGAAAAAATTGCATTATGGGAAAAGATTACAAAAATCCAATGATCATCCATTCCTAACTAGCTAAGAGTCGGTCTGACATGCTGCCTCTGACGTGAGTAGTATAGAATGAGCCTTTTTGACGATCTTCTGCATGTAGTGATAACTCCTGATGCAGTGAAATGCTTTTATTGCTCATTTTTACCGAAGTCGCCTTTTCAGGTTTTTGACTTAGTGAGCTTTTATTTTCTTTTGTTTTATCCCTAATTTTTTTCCTAGATCTCCTTCATAGGTTATGATCCACCAGGATGCCCCCTTTTTTCCTAAGTTACCTTTCCAGGTCTCAACTTAGAGGGTTTTTTAGGCATAATATTTTCTTACTGCATCTGAGTTCACAGGATGAATGAGTTGTTCACCATCCTTCGTTGTAAGGATCAGAGAGCCTCCAGAAAAGACCGTTTTCAAAACGAATGGGCCATCGTAGTTTTGCATCCATTTTCCTCGCATGTCTCGATGTACTGGTAGAATCTTTCTGAGTACCAACTCACCCTTCTTATATTCTTTGATTTCGACTCTTTTGTCGAAGGCCCTCTTCATTCTCTTTTGGTAGAGCTGACTGTGGCACATTGCTGCCATTCTCTTCTCGTCAATGAGATTCAGGGTATCGAACCTTTCCTTCACCCATTCAGCTTCTTTGAGCTTGGCTTCCATCAAGACCCTTAACGAAGGTATCTCAACCTCAATAGGCAATACCGCGTCCATCCCGTAGACCAAGAAGAAAGGGGTTTGCCCCTGTTGAAGTGCGAACAAATGTTCTATATCTGTGAAAAGCGAATGGCAACATTTCATGCCAACCTTTGTAGGTCACTACCATCTTCTGCATAATCTTTTTGATGTTTTTATTTGCAGCTTCAACAATGCCATTCATCTTAGGACAGTAAGGAGAAGAGTTGTGATGTTTAATTTTGAAACTGTCACAGAGTTCTTTCATTGTTTTGTTGTTCATATTTGTCCCATTATCTATAATGATCTGGTCAGGGATTCCGTAATGATAGATAATCTTCTTTTTGATGAACCGGGCAACCACCTGCTTTATTACATTTACGTAGGATGCAGCTTCTACCCATTTGGTGAAATAGTCGATAGCGACGAGGATGAACCGATGACCGTTGTATGCTTTAGGCTCGATTTCCCCAATCATGTCAATGCCCCACATTGAGAATAGCCAAGGTGACGATAGCACGTTTAGAGGATGAGGTGGCATGCGCACCTTGTCCTCGTAAATCTGGCATTTATGGAACTTTTGAGCAAACAAAATACAGTCAGTCTCCAAAGCCAACCAGTAACAACCAGCCCTCAAGATTTTCTTTGTCATGGAATGGTCGCTTGCATGAGTACCGAAGGCACCTTCATGAACTTCTGTCATCAGCATGTCTGCTTCTCTTTTGTCAACACGTCTGAGTAAGACCATGTCATGATTTCTTTTATACAGAACATTATTGCTGATGAATAATTTGGACGAAAATCTTCGCACAACTCTCTTATCAATTTTAGGGGCATCGACCGGATACTCTTGATTGTGGAGGTAATTCTTGATGTCGTAGAACCATGGTTTTCCATCAGACTCTTCTTCAACCGTCATGACGTATGTCGGTGCATTCTTTCTTTCGATGCTGATCAAAGGGGCCTCGTTGTCAAACTGGACCTTCCATATTGATGCAAGCGTGGCTAAAGCATCATCAATATGATTTTCAGACCTTGGGACGTGTCTGAAAGTGATCTCATCAAAATACTCGATCATCTCCAAAATGTAATCTTTGTAAGGAACCATTTTTTCATCTCGGGTCTCCGATTCACCCTTGAGCTGGTAAATCACTAAGGAAGAGTCACCAATTACTTCTAAAGTCTTAATGCAAAGTTCGATGGAAGCTTCATACCTAAGATGCAGGCTTTATATTCAGCTATGTTATTTGTGCATTTGAAGCATAATCTCGCTGTAACAACAGTGTAATCACCAGTAGGACTCTCTAGAACAGCACCAACACCATGACCTTTTTTGTTGGATGCACCGTCGAACATCATTTTTCAACGGGAGCCCGGTTCAGGACCCTCTTCAGAACTAGGTTCTTCTTTAGCTTTGTAAAGAGACATGACTCCTACTTGTACGCCAATCTTTAAGTTATATCTCCAAGTTCATCTCCAACCGGAGAAGCCATCCATACCACCGCTTGATCTACTCTCGTACCATACCACCGCTGGGTCCATTTTTATTTGGTTATAGCCGGAGAAGCCATCCATGAATGAAAATACCGCGAAGCTGGCTGTGTTATCCACCAAAGTGTCGATATGTGGCAGAGGGAAATTGTCCTTCGGACTGGCTTTGTTCAGATCCCTGTAGTCTACGCATATTCTGACTTTTCCATCCTTTTTAGGTATGAGTACAATGTTGGCCACCCATTCTGGGTACTTTGATACTGCTAAGAAACCTGCTTCGATTTGCTTTTTGACCTCATCTTTGATCTTGAGAGCCATATCGGGTCTGGATCTTTGAAGCTTTTGCTTAACCGGAGGACACTGAGGTTTAAGAGGGAGTTTGTGCATTACAATGTAGGCATCTAACCCAGGCATATCTTGGTAAGACCAAGCAAACACATCTGTATACTCTTTGAGAAGCATTATCAGTTTGTCTTTAACCTCTGCCCCAAGTGATGCCCCAATCTTAACTTCTGTTTTCTCTTCTTCAGAGCCCAAGTTGATGACATCAATATGTTCTTTATAGGGTTGAAAATAGGCATACTCATACTCGGTCATTTTCATTAACTCTTTAGGGGTTTTAGAATCCTCATCGCTCTCGTCTTTGACTTGGAATATCGGTGAGTCAAAGTCAAAAAGAATTGGATGATCATCGGATTTGGCGGGTGATGGAGGTTCTCTGCATGTGGTGAACGGGCTTAAAATGAGAAAACACACACAAAGAGATGCAGATGATGAATTCTTTTTAGGTTTTTTCAAAAGATTGCCATTTTTTCCTTTTTTACAAAAAAGTGAAAATAATAAAAATGCAATAAACAACAAAAATGGAGTTTAACAAAACACATTCATTGATTGATCTTTTAATTGCAAAAGTGTGGCCCATACAAAATGATCCATTGGCCCCGGAAACGACCATGAATTTAAAACAAAGAAACTTCTAACAAGTAAAACAAACAAATTACTCGAAGAGTGGGAACATGACGAGAATTTCTACGGCCTCCCAGTTGTACAGAACAACTTCACCTTGGAACACCAGATCGTCTAAGCAGCTTACTTCACTGTCTTCTTCGATATCGTTTACTTGAACACCTCCACTTACGAAGATCTCCTTCAGGGTCTTCAGGCGCTTGTCGTTGACTCTGATTCTTCATCCAAAGTTGGTTTGTAACCCAACCCTTGCCGATCATTCTTCGCTCGAGCGTTGACTTTGATTATCTCTCCCCAACATTGTGAAAGTCTTTCCTTTATGTCATTTTTAATACTCTGGGCGGAGGCGAAAGATGGACAACGTGTAATGAAAGCATCCTCAACCAACACAGCATGTGCAATCTCTAATGCTTGGAAAGTTGTTTCCAATGCATCTTCATCAGCTTCAATGTATCAGAAAGAGGATAGGTTTCTCACCATCAGGTCCTTTTCACCATGCACCATGACCAACTGATCCTTAGTAATGAACTTCATCTTTTGGTGTAATGTCGATGTAACAGCGCCCGCTGCATGTATCCACGACCTTCCCAGCAGACAACTATACGTTGGATTTATGTCCATTACCTGGAAGGTGACTTTAAAGACTTAGGGTCCCACCATGATCGAAAAATTAACCTCTCCTATTACGGTTCTCCTCGATCCATCGAAAGCCTTCACAATTAAATATGTGGGTCTCATCTCAGCTCCTTTGTATGCCAACTTTGCTAATGTTCTTTTGGGTATTACATTGAGGGCTGACCCAGTTTTGACAAGTACTCTGGCAAGCGTATCTTCTTCACACTTAACAGACACGTGCAAGGCACGATTGTGCTTGCGACCCTCATTGGTCAAGTCACTATTGTCGAATCTCAGTGTATTGCAGGCTATAATGTTTGCAACGACAGAGTCAAATTTCCCCACAGTGATGTCTTTCCTGTTACATGGGTTTGTGTGAGTATCTTCTACAGAGCTTGTCGATGAGCGAGAGAACTTAGTAGAAACGACATAATCGAGATATTGGATGGTGTTTGGTTGAGTTGGTCCACTACTCGGTAATTGCTTCGGCGAATTATTATCAGAAACTCTTCCTCATCCTCCTTTGGGATTTCTTTTCCTTTAACAGCAGACTCCTTGGAGATGGCTTCCTTAGGAACAGTTTCCTTAGGAGTGGTTGCTTTAGGAACAGTGGCAGCTGCCTGAGGAACAATAAAATTTACCCTGGGCTGATATATTCGATCACTACGGGTCATTTTGCTTGCCCCGAAAATGTTTGTCACATCCTCCTGTTTTCTTTCGGCCTTCATGTTGTACTAGGAGTAGTCTTACTTCCATGATACAACTTTCAGATTAGGACCCAATCCCCTCCTTGGACCGAACCTTGGTTTTGGTTGGTCTGCAGCTGGCGCAGGGTTGTTGTGAAACATAGGCCTGACAGCAGCGGGAGAAGCAGACTTGAATACTGGCCTCTTTTCATATTTCTTTGGTAAATTGAATATTGGCTCAAACACTGAGACGACTTGTAACACCCCAAATTTAATTGGAATATTTTATTTAATATTTAAATGAGAATATTTGTATTTTGGTGATTTTTGGTGGTTTTGTGGAGTTATTGAGAATTATGCATTTTTGGGTTATTTATTTAATTAATAGTATATAATATGGATATATTAGTATTATTATTAATTTAAATAAATATAAGTGAAATAAGGGCAATTGGGACAATTGAGAGGAGTTAGTGAGGGTAATATGGGAAAAGCCCAATTGTGAGGCCCAAGACTAGGTTTAACAAAAAGGAAATTCTGAAGGGATTAGGATTCATTTGTTAGACTGTGAAAGAATTGTGGCCAGAGCCCTGACGAGAAGATTGGAGGCAGAAGTTCCGAAAGGTTCCCTGAAAGATTTGAGAAGGCTTTGATTGACAATTAAGGTATGGGAAGTATTACCTTCATGATTTTCCATGTGTAAATTTAATGTATTTAAGGTCGATTTAAGGTTTAGGGGTTTTGAGGGTGGATATGAGAAAAAGTAATCTTTGGCCTTCGTGGCCTAAATCCGTTATTGGTGAATCTAACCGTGGAATTCATTGGGGAAAGGGAAATTTAGGCCTTCGTGGCCAAAACCATGAATTGTTATTTGTCTAACCCTGAAGGGATATGAATATTAGATAGTGAGTAACTCTAATGCCTTGGGGTAATTGTAGGGAAATTTGTGATTTAGGGCAAGAATATGATACAGGATTGGTCTAATAAACTGTAGGTTTTGGGCCTTTATCGTCGTAAGACCTTAGGGATGATTTATGAATGTTTTGGGGGCATTGGGGAAGTGAATCGTGGGGCTTCATGGGTTGTTTTAGGTTCTGGTGTGTAACAGCAGTTGCTGTCATCGCGTTGTTCGCCTAGTGAAGAATGCTTCGCATAGCGAACAATGTTGTTCCCAGAATCGCCTAGAGAATAATCCTTCGCATAGCGAAGAAACTCGCACCAGACTCGTCTAGAAAACATGCCACCGAACTAGCAGAGTTTCGCGAATGTTGATAGTGTGCAGTGATACTTTGATGTTTGATTCTGTGATTTCTTTGACGAATTAACATGAGTATGAATGTGAGTTTTATGTGATGTGTACGTGATTATATGATGATTCTTATGATGTATTGATTGGAAAACTATGATGATATTACCATGAAATTGATGAATTATATGATGACATGAGATATGATGATGATGAATATGATGAATGATGATGCCCTTATGCTATTATTATGAGGATGATTATTGACGTGTGCATCATGCATTCCTGTGCATCCGGACTTTAGTTCAGGACCTCGATTACTTTGGCTTCAATCCCATTATGTGGATGTGAAGTGTTTTGGTGTGCTCCGGTTCTCAAGTAGAACAGATCCTATTGATGGGGATCTATGGAGGGTTGATGACCCAGTGTCCATCGAGCTGTAATGATTGGTACCACATGCATTGAGTCTTGTTGTATTTGCATTTATGAGTCATTTGGAATAATTTATGATGTTGTGGCCTTTGAGGCCTATTGATGAATATGATGATGTGGAATATGACTATGACACCATTTTATATGTTGATTTTCATACATTGATTATTATGAATCATTTTTACTCACCCTGCCTGTTTGAATGTTACCTCCACGTGGGTAAAGTGCAGATGACCAAGTTTAGTCGTGGGCGCCGTCGAGGATATTTTTGAAGTTTTGAGTCGTTAGCCTTTTTGTTAACTTAGAGGGTCTTGCTTTGATATGTAACATCGGGTTGGGGTCTTTTGAGTTAAAGTATGTTTTATTTGAGTTTATTTTGATTATCTTCCCGTATGAGGAAAACCTTGACTTATGCCTTTGAGTTTCGCTGCTTTGTGCAATTTGATGTATTTTAGGAAACTCGTTGTTTACGGAGCCTTGACCTATTTTGAGGATTTGGGAAATGTACGCCCTTTTGTGGTGGCTTTTATTGAATTTTATTATTTTACTCTGATATATGTGTTATTTTTCCATAATAATTATGGGGTAGAAAAGGGTGTTACATTAGTGGTATCAGAGCATGTCGGTCCGTCCGACCAAGTTTTTATGTTGTTAGTCCCCTATCAGTCGATAGTGTGAGAACACTATTGGATTAGTTGTTTTCTTCTAACCCTATTGGTGGTTGCAGATGGCTGGAAGAAATGATCGTGCTATTGCTGATGCGCTGGAATCACTTGCCCAAGTAATGGCGCATAATGGTGGACCTCCAGATTAGTTCCGTGCTTTGGGAAAGTTCCAGGGGAACAATCCGTCGACTTTTGTGGGCACTCATGATCCTGATGGCGCACAGAAGTGGCTGAAAGTGATTGAAATTTTTTTCCCAGTTATGGCGTGCACTGATGCTTACCAAGTGCATTTTGGTACGCATATGCTAGCAGAGGAAGCTGAGGACTGGTGGGATAACACTCGTCAGAGATTGGGAGATGCTGGCATTGCAATAACTTGGGCTGCGTTCAAGGAAGAATTTTTTAGGAAGTATTTTCCTGAAGATGTTCGGGGCAAGAAAGAGGTGGAATTCCTTTAGCTGAAACAAGGGAACATGAATGTGGCTGAGTATGTGGAAAAGTTTGAGTCTTTGGTAAAGTTTTGTCCGCATTATAACCGTGTTGACGCAGAGATGTCGAAGTGCCTCGAGTTTGAGAATGGATTGAGACCAGAGATTAAGCAAGGAATTAGGTACCAGTAGATTCGTCGATTTTCGGAACTGGTGGACAAGAGCAGAATCTATGATGAGGATAGCCGAGCTCGGTCTACTCACTACAAGCAGCTGAGTGAGAAGAAAGAGAAAGGTTAGTATAGAGGGAAATCGTATGTGACTTCTGGTGACAAAGGGAAGAAAAATGCTTCAGATGGGAAAAAGCCAAGTGGGGGAGCGGCTACTGCTCCAGGTAAGTGTTATAAGTGCGGCGAGCAAGGTCGTCGTGCTGGTAATTGTAGGGTGCTGAGATGTCATCGTTGTGGCAAGAGAGGTCATAGAGCTAATGACTGTAAAGAAAAAGCTCCGACTTGCATCAACTGTGGATAGAAGGGTCATATCAGTACCCAATGTCAGCAGCCGAAGAAGACTGCTACTGCTGCTCAGACAAATGGCAGAGTGTTTGCTTTGAGCGGTGCAGAAGAATCCAAGACAGATAACTTGATCAGAGGTATTTGTTTTATTAATGATGTTGAATTGATTGCTATAGTTGATACTGGTGCTACTCATTCGTTTATTTCGATTGAATGTGCTAAGAGGTTGAATTTGAAATTATCTTCTATGATTGGGAGTATGGTTATCGATACCCCGACTAATGGTTCTGTGACTACTACGTTAGTCTGTTTGAGCTGCCCTTTGACCATTTATGATAAGAATTTTTTGATGGACTTGGTTTGTCTACCTTTGCATCAAATTAATGTTATTCTTGGGATGAACTGGTTAGAGTACAACTATGTTCATATCGATTTCTACAGCAAGACTGTGAGGTTCCCAGAGTTTGGTGATGGTGGAGATTTGATGTTTGTATTTGCTAAGCAAGTAGAAGAACTCTTAGAAGATGAGGCTCAGATGTTTGCATTGTTTGCATCACTTCAAGTTGATTATTGTCATACCCCAAATTTTACCCTTAGATTATTAGGTGCATTTCGCATTTTATTTCATCCTGCATTGCATTTTAACTAACCACTAACCGGTTTACCCAGTCTGTTTGTTTTTGCAGGAAAATAGCACTGTGTGTGCTTTAATTTACAGTCGGTTGTTTTTTTCGAAGCAAAGTCATTATCAACGGATCTCCAGGAAATCAGGGTTCCTATCTTCGAATCATGCAATTTTTATTTGAGAAGGGGTTGAATTGTACGACAATACAGACGTCAGATTCCTCGTGACACAGTACATTTTATTCGAGAAACAGGGTTTAGTTGTCAGTTGGGTTTGGAAATGTTGTTTGATTCATAAACCGTATAGAGTTGAAGGAGTTAAAATTTGGATTGAATTGGTGCGAGAATCGGCTGCAAGGAATTTATTCTAGCTGTCGTTACTCGAAAAATATGCGCAAAGACGGGGAAGGCGAAAAGAAAAAGGACACAAGAGTCGCCACCGAATTTTATTTATCCCACGAGGGGAAAGGAAAATATCGAGAAAACCTCAAGAAAAGAACGGATATGATGGTCTCGCAACCAAGCACGGGTTCGGAAGCCGGTTATGCGAAGGGAAGGTATTAGCACCCCTCGCATCCATCGTACTCGATGGGAACCATTTGTTTGTCGTGTGTGATTTATTTGCTTAAAAATTATGCTATAAAAGAGTGTTCCAAAGGATAGAGGGAAAGGTTAGAAATTGGGAAAAGAGAGAGAACAGGGGAAGGAAGAGAAAGAACGGACTCGGTAGGACTTCGTGGTCCTAGGCCTATGTATTCTCGATAGACATGAGAAAATCAGAGTCGACGTAGTTCGGGGACTACAGATATGGGGGGAATGTGCTCGGCAAGGATTGTGGCCTTTGTGCCTACGTATCTTTACTTGAACGAAGTAAAGAATCAGAGCAGCCGTAGTTCGGCCTACGATTTGTTGATGTTTTTATGGATGATGCTATCGTACGCATTCTAGCAGTTAGGTGTATTGCTGCTCGCTCGTTGGAGACTTAGGCATTACCTGTTTGCGGTAGAACGAACGTATCATATCCTTTTCGAAAGATAAGTTTTTGCCATGCGAGGCAAGATGTCACATTTAATTTGTTGAATTGTTGTTTTTTTTTAAGGGGCGAGATAGGTCCTCGGATAGTAACCCCTACGGGTAGTACCCAATTCTTTATCTCAAAGTTTTTGTTATGAAAAGGTGTGGCGAACATAGCGTCTTCGTATTGAAAGACGAGTATCAAAACCACACACACTACAGTGAGCATCTCGACACTCGGAGAGGAAGAAGTCTACACTTAATCCTCTCTTTTTAGTTCAATACAAAGAGAACTTCATTCTCTTATTAAAGTGTTTTTGGTTTTGAATGGTAAGTGCTTTTGCGACAGAGAACCCTACGGTAAACGTCAGCACTCGGGATAGGAGAAGGCCTACGCCTAACCACTCCACGACCATTCAAATTTTTGTTATGAAAAGAGTTTAAAAATGCGCTCGGTACAGGACAGAGGTTTTTAGGTGACAAAGGTTGCGGAAAGAAGTTGTAGAGGGAGATAGGTGACGGATAAAGTCACGTCTTCGTATTGAAAGACGAGTGTCAAGACCACCCACACTACAGTGAATATCCCAACACTCGGAGAGGAAGAAGTCTACACTCAATCCTCTCTCTTTAGTTCAATACAAAGAGAATCGATTTATTTATTGTAAGTGTTTTAAAAATGCACTCGGTACGGGGCCGAGGGTTTTTTAGGAGAAAAAGGTGTGGATGAAAACATCTTTGTATTGAAAGACGAGTGTCAAAACCACCCATAATACAGTGAGCATCTCGACACTCGGAGAGGAAGAAGTCTACACTTAATCCCCTCTCTTTAGTTCAATACAAAGTGAACTTTATCCTTTTGTTAAATATGGTGAGTTGGCTTAACAATCGTTTGAGAAAATCCGCTTGACGTTGGGTCAAGGGTTTAATTGCTTAACAAGGTTTGAGGTGAAGCGAGCAAGGTCGATGGCGACGCACAAGGCAATCGGCTTACAAGGTCAAAAATGGCTCGATGAGAATTGAGAGTTTGTTTTCTTGAAAACAGTTTTTAGAACCAAAGGCAAAAAAAATGACCAACAATAAATATGCATAAAAACCATACCAAACACAACGGGTTAATCGGCTAAAAAAAAACGAAACGCAAAAAAAAACGGCGAACTCCTTGAGAAAAAATTTTTTGAGGTAAAAAAAGTCGAAAAAACGTGAAAAACAGGAGTCTGACACGGGCGGCCGTGTTGTGTGATGTAACACCCCACTTCCCAAAAACAATTGAAATAATAAACATTATAAATAAACATCAGATTTTTTCTTCCCAAGTGGGATATCACATAGCAAAACCAACATTTCCTTATAAAAAGGTTTTTCTCCAAATACAGCGGAATATTAAATAGTAAAATCCAACAAAGGTTTTTGATACGTTCACAAGAACAAAATACAAGTTCAACATAAAACAAATAAAAACACCCAAGTCCCGTGCTACGTATCAGAGCATCCTAGACTCGACTGGTACGCCATAATCCAAGCTAGCTAAGTACCTGGATTATCTGTACTTCCGAAGAAGCACAGACCACAACAACAACAAAGGGGTGAGAAAACCTGATCAAAAATATATTGGTAATGTAATACATGTAAACAAGGTAGTAAAACACACCAACACCCCAATATTCACCCCACAACACCAATCACGAACCTATTGTTCAAATTACAATATAACATATTATAATGCAAATATGCAACTCAACACCATGCATGCGGTACCGACTCATTGGTTCATTCAATCGAACCTTGGACAGATCACTTACGCTCCTACTGAGATATGATCTATCCCCGACATATCACTTACGCTCCTACTGAGATATGATCTATCTCCCACCATTCTCCACAAGGAGTACGGATGAATCACTTACGCTCCTCCTGAGATATGATTCATCCCACCAAACACCATGATATGCACGACACCAATGCAAGCACTATTATATTCAGGCACACTAAGTGCACACGATCCTCCTGATCATATCATCATACGTCAATGCATATAGGTATAGATATATTACACACCAACATCATATAATTCAAATCACACAGTGAGCAATCTCACATTCCAACACCAAGTATAAACACATCACACCACTCGGGAATACACCAACTAATCATCCACTTAAAATAAAATATCAAGGGATCACTTACTATCACCAAGTACTCCAATTAAATCCTAAAATCACCACTCTATCACTTCATCATGGCCAAAGGGATCACCCAAGATCAAAGCTCAAGGCCAAACGTCACAAAAAGTCACATTTTTCTGCTACGTTCACTGGGACATTCGCCAGGCAAATCCCCGTAGCGAACCTTCGCTGGCATTCGCCAGGCGAAGTTCCTACTCTTTTGGTCTGGGATTTAATTCAGAATTATTCGCTACCACTCGCCATAGTTTGCCAGGTGAATACTCGCCTTCATTCGCCAGGCGAAGCTTCGCCAACACTCGCCAGGCGAAGCCCAGCGAATGCTGCGATCCACCAAATTTTCTACTGCTCTGAAGTGCTACCAGAGCCAAATTCAAGCATAACATTCCAACTTTAATCCTCATCTTATTCTCAGTATCAATAGTGCACGTAATTCAAACCAATCACTCCCTAATCCATATTCCAGAATCAACATTTAAACATTCTATCGATACATCAAAAATATTACACAGAACTTCCTTAAAACCGTAACCCCAACCAATACCCCAAACTCACCAAAAACAACAATTCATCAACATCGACATATATCAATTCCTCATTGGTTTATCAAATACCAATTCTCAACATCAATCAACAATTATAGGCATGTCAACATAAAACTTCATACACCGATACATTCCTACGGGGTTAAGGAATCCCCACTACCCTATACATGTAAATACCATCCCAATCAAGTTTCTCCCCCCTTACCTTGTTAATCGATCTGATCGGTGAAGAAATCCTCCAAGCCAATTCTGACTTTCCCTCTTCTCCTTTGTTCTTCGCTCTCTTTCCCCTTCTTCTAACTTCTATCGTTCTTTTCTCTTCTCACGTTCTAACTCCCCCTCTTATTCCTCTATTTTATTTTATATATTCTAATCCCAAGTAATAATAATAATAATAATATTAACTCACCAAAAGTCATAATAATATTAATAATAATAACAGATATAATAATAATAATAATAATAATAATAATAATAATATCACCACCAATATTACTATTATTTATTATATTATTATATCCACACCAAAACACCACCAATAATCATCCAACACACCCCCACCAAAGGGCACACCCCCACCAATAATTAAAATTATAATGAAAATGGGTGTTACAACTCTCCCCCACTTTAATTATTTTCGTCCTCGAAAATTACCTGATGGAAATAGTTCCGGATACGTTTCTCGCATCCTACTTTCCAACTCCCAGGTCACACTGCCTCCTGCAGCACCTCCCCAAGCTACCTTCACCAAAGGTATCTCCTTCCCTCGGAGTTGTTTCATCTTACGGTCCTCGATCCTCAACGGCATCACTTCAATAGTAAGATTCTCCCGAACCTGAACATCATCTCTTTGAATCACATGAGATGGATCAGAAACATACTTTCGCAATTGCGACACATGAAACACATCATGTAAGTTCGACAACTCAGGCGGCAACGCCACCCTATAAGCCACATCGCCAATTCTCTGCAAAATCTCATAAGGTCCAATAAACTTAGAATCCAGCTTCTTGGACTTCAACGCACGGCCCACACCAGTCATCGGATTAACTCTTAGGAATACGTGATCACCTACACAGAATTCCAACTCTTTCCTCCAATTATCATGATAACTTTTCTGCCTACTCTGAGACACTTTCATTTTCTCACGAATCATCTGAATTGTCTCAGTAGTCTGCTGTACAATTTCTGGTCCAAGCACCACATTCTCACCAGTCTCATACCAACACAGAGGAGTCCTACACCTCCTCCCATACAAAGTTTCAAACGGTGCCATTCCAATACTCGAATGGTAATTGTTATTGTACGTGAACTCAATCAATGGTAAATGAGTATCCCACGCACCACCCTTTTCCAACACACAAGCTCTCAGCAAATCCTCAAGCGACTGAATAGTCCTCTCTGACTGACCATCAGTTTACGGATGATAAGCTGAACTCAACTTCAACTTAGTTCCCAAAGCTTCCTGCAAGCTTTTCCAAAATTCCGAAGTAAACCTCGGGTCTCTATCCGACACAATACTGGACGGAACACCATGTAACTTTACAATTACCCGAATATAAATCTCCGCCAGCTTCATCAACGGGAAACTAATATTAATCGGCACAAAGTGTGTAGACTTCGTCAATCGATCCACAATCACCCATATAGCATCAAATCCTCTCGCCGTATTCGGAAAACCTGTAACAAAGTCCATAGTAATACAATCCCATTTCCAAACCGGAATCTCTAATGGTTGCATAAATCCAAAAGATCTCTGGTGTTCCACCTTCGACTTCTGACACGTCAAACAGGCATAAACAAATTGAGCAATGTCTTTTTTCATACCAGACAATTATAGGCATGTCAACATAAAACTTCATACACCGATACATTCCTACGGGGTTAAGGAATCCCCACTACCCTATACATGTAAATACCATCCCAATCAAGTTCCTCTCCCCTTACCTTGTTAATCGATTTGATCGGTAAAGAAATCCTCCAAGCCAATTCTGACTTTCCCTCTTCTCCTTCGTTCTTCGCTCTCTTTCCCCTTCTTCTAACTTCTATCGTTCTTTTCTCTTCTCACGTTCTAACTCCCCCTCTTATTCCTCTATTTTATTTTATATATTCTAATCCCAAGTAATAATAATAATATTAACTCACCAAAAGTCATAATAATATTAATAATTATAACAGATATAATAATAATAATAATAATAATAATAATATCACCACCAATATTACTATTATTTATTATATTATTATATCCACACCAAAACACCACCAATAATCATCCAACACACCCCCACCAAAGGGCACACCAACACATAATAATTAAAATTATAATAAAATGACTAAATAATTAAAATGGGTGTTACATGTGACACGGCCCGTGTCACAGTTCCAGGAAACTTAGGGTTTTTGAGGCAAACAGCGGTGTGACACGGCTGCCCGTGTTGCATGACACGGCCCGTGTCACAAGGTCTGGGGGAAAATACGTTAAAACCTCAAACAGAGGTGTGACACGGTCGCCCGTGTTGCGTGACACGGCCCGTGTCACAAGGTCTGGGCCAAAAACAAGTTAAAACCTCAAACAGAGGTACAACACGGGTGGCCGTGTTGTGTGACACGGCCCGTGTTATGAGTCCTGGGCATTTTTTACTTTGAAAAGTCACACAGAGATGCAACACGGCCGGCCGTGTCACACGGCCCGTGTCAGGCTACCAGATGAAAAATCCAAACTCTTCTCTTGTTTTTTGCTTCTTTTTGTGGTTCTTAAAAATGGTTTCTTGGTCCCTTTTAGGACCTTACATGATATATACAGTACAACAACACACAAGAGAATAAATGAAATGAATATAAAAGCAAAAAGTAAAGGGAGAAAGGTTTGAAGAAATGGATACCCAAGAGCTTTCTATTCTTCTTGCAAGTCCTCCTTGGTTTTTGGTTGAATATGCTTCACCACTCCTCACCTTGTGTTGTGAAGGTTTTGTTTCTCAATGATCCTCTTGGTTCTATCTCACTCTCTTCTTTTTCTGGTTTTTAGGGTTTTGCTTACTCTCTCTATTTTCTGGTTTTGCAAAATGTGTGTTGAAATGAATCTCTAGTGAATGTGTTATGAATCCAATCCTTTTGTTGACAGCCCTCCTTCCCTTCTCATCTCACTTTTCTGTCACCTTTTTTCTGCTGTCCCAAAGTAATAGCTCTTGCACAAGCTTCAACTTTCAGAATTTCCATTCTTGGCAACAATTATGGCCACTTTCTTGGTGCAGCCCTGCTTTTTTCCACTTCTAGTATGCTGCTTTTGCTGTATTTCTTCTGCAGCACTCTATATTGCCTTCCAACCTTGTACCCATTGGTTGGTTGATTTGTTTGGACATACTCATGTAGTCAATACACTACCTTTTGGACATCATTTTCAAATTCTGATTTTTGATGTGTAGATGTATCAACATAAGCTTATAGCCTTGGTTTTGTGACATAAAATGATTTTGTAATATGATACACATTGCCACTTCTTGCATGGGGCTGTTTTGGACCATATTCAAATTGCCCATGAATGTATGCATAGCCTTGATCTTGAGATATTCCAACATTGAATTAGCTCTTAAATATTTTCCTTGCATGTTTGTAAGCACAAAGAGGACCATGTGGACTTGATGAGGCATGGGGGATACCATGGCATGAAGTTATTTTTAGAAACTTGAATTAAGACTAGAAATAGCTTAATTTCCTAAGCATTACCAAGAGTTTGGATTTTGTAACAAATGTGACATTCTTGCAAATGTCATGAAATTTCTCTTTGTAATATTCTTGAATCTAGCCTTGAATTCATGAACCTTGAATTTGGAATGATGGGCCTCCCTTATGTCATTGAATTTGAAAGAAATGAAGAAATGAGTCAATCCTTGAAAGAGGCCAAATTTTGGGGTGCAACAGCTGCCCCTATTCAAGCGACTTGGACCTGAAGGGATGAAAAGCAAACGCTTTCAAACATTCGAGGTAAAATGTGATTGAATACAAAAGAATCCAAAAATTTGTCAACCGCATAATGAAACCTCTGACATCGCCGTCAGGCACCTATATCAGGTAGAACATCTGACTTCGCCATCAGTCGTCGATCAAACACAAACACCTGACCTTGCCGTCAGCTCTTAATAGCATTCTAACTTCGCCGTTGGAACTCAACATCAAATCTGTGAGATATGACCTCATCGTCAATATTCAACATAATCTGTAAAAACATCTGATTGGTAGAACATCTGATCTCGCCATCAGTCCTCCATATCCTCTGACTTCGCCATCAACTTACAACATAATCTGACTTCGTCGTCAATTAAAATCATCTGACTTCGACATTATTTCTCAAACCATTCTGACGTCGCCGTCAACCCTCTACATGATCTAACTTCGCCATCAATTCTCCGTATAAAATTTGGAAAAACACCTGACTTCGCTGTCAGTCCTTAACATCAAATTGGTCGGACACCTGACTTCACCGTCACCTCTCCATAGTCTGACTTCATCGTCAATTCTTTACATAATCCAACTTCGTCATCAATTCTCTTCATAATATGACCTCGTCGTCAATTCTCTTCATAATCTGACTTTGTCGTCAATTCTCTTTATAATCTGACCTCGTCGTCAATTCTCTTCATAATCTGACTTCGTCGTCAATTCTTTTCATAATCTGACTTCGTCGTCAATTCTCTTCATTATCTGACCTCGTCGTCAATTCTCTACATAACCTGACTTCGCCATTAACTCTCTTCATGATCTGACTTTGCCGTCGATTCCCAACATGGCCTGACTTCGCCGTCAACTCCCTTCATAATCTGACCTCGTCGTCAATTCTCTTCATAATCTGACTTTGTCGTCAATTCTCTTCATAATCTGACTTCGTCGTCAATTCTCTTCATAATCTGACTTCGTCATCAATTCTCTTCATAATCTGACTTCGTCATTAATTCTCTTCATAATCTGACTTCGTCGTCAGCTATCAAAATCATTTGACTACACCGTCACTTCATTTTGCTGAAAAGCGAGCATCGAACCCAAAGGTCGGCTCAACCCTAAGTTCAGAAGAACATTCGTCGGTTCACCATCTGGGTGAAGAAATCTGTTGGCGAAACATGAACTTGAATAAATAGACTCTGCTAGAGAGACCGATAAGATGGACACATTTGTCAATGACCTGGCTGGAGGTCTGGATACCACGCAGGATTGAGAAATATACTGATAACTGCTGGAGATATGCTTGAAAATAAAGGGGTGGCAACCCAGCTTATGTTTTACATGCATATGTTTGAATATGGCGTAATGCTCCATACGAAATGGAAATGCTACGCGTTTGGGAGGATGTTATGCATGATGCAAATGCAAGGGGAACACTTTAGCAAAATAAATGCCAAAGAGAAAGGATTAATTCCGCCGGGGAAAAGACTAGATACGTCTAGTACAAATGTTGGGGAAAACAAACCCTGGATGGTCTTCTGAGCAAACTTCTGGGTAAAATTGTTCCGCTAAGAGCAAACCCACCCTGCTGGGGATTAGACAATGATGGAACCAATATCAACCTTTGCTTGGGGAAATGGGCAATAAACTCAACAAATACAACCTCCGCTTGAGGAATGAGTCAATGACCTAGACTCTGAGGGGAAAAGGAGCCAGTTGTTCAAACTCTATGGGGAAAACAAATTTCTGAATTAATTCCACTGCTGAGGGATAAACCCACACCCACTCACTGGAAACGATCCTGCTCTGCTGGAGATGTCAATCTTGACCTGCTAAGGATATCCTTTGATTGTCAAGGTTTCAAACTGCTGGGGGTGAGAACCCACTTAAACTGCACACTTCCTTTATATGAGGAACTTCTGGAGAAGCCTCGAGGAAAGTTCTCTTGCAAATAACAAATAAACAAGTATGTTTTATGCAGCAGGTACCATCTCAATTATCACTTAAGACGTTATTCAAGCAAATACAATGTTTCAATTATAGATAGCAAAGCCCACAAATTTATGTATGCAAAGTTTTATCAAAAACATCAGGCGTCTTTTGCAAACAAAACGGTAAAAACAAAACAAAAGGTTTTTCTGGATAGTATGTTTTATTGATAAATGGCCTGTGAATAGGCAAATTTACATGGGACACAACTCCTGAAATGAGAAAGCTGCGTAAGAAATATACAGAAATGCACAAGAATATCAAAATGTCGGCAGTGTGGTGCAGACAACCACCATAGAACGACTCAACTATGACTCGCATGACTTCGACGCCTTTTCGATGATTCATCTTCTGAAGAGATTGATTTGAATGACTGCTTCTCGAGTTCTCCCATAATCCACTATGCTTTAAAGATCAATGCGTAGGCCGCAGTCATTTGCTTTTCAAATCCCTAACTTTTGCCTGAACCGCCCTTGCGGGTTTTCGATTCACCGGGATACCCATTTTTGCCAAAGTCGCCCTTTCAGGTTTTCAACTTTGCGGGTTTACACATTTTTTTTTTATCTCTAATTTTTGCCCGAACCTATCCTTTTATGGTTCGCCGAGATGCCCCATTCTTGCCTGGATTTTCTTTTTCTTTCCAACGGGTCTATTTTATGCAAAGTGTCTTTTGACTGCGTCCGCGTTCACAGGGGACGTAAAATCTTCACCATCCATAGTTGAAAGTAGCAAGGCCCCTCCAGAGAAGACCTTCCTTACAACATACGGACCTTCATAATTGGGAGTCCATTTGCCCCTATGATCGTTTTGTGGTGGGAGAATCCGCTTCAACACCAGATCGCCTGTCTGAAAGCTTCGAGGACGCATCTTCTTATCATAGGCTTTCTTCATCCTACTCTGATACAGACGACCGTACGCAAGAGACACCAACCTCTTCTCATCCATCAAACTGAGTTGATTCAACCTGTTCTTCACCCATTCTGCTTCATCCAACTTGACGTCAGCCAGAACTCTCAAAGATGGGATCTCGACCTCCAATGGCAAAACAGCCTCCATGCCATATACCAACGAGAAAGAAGTTGCCCCAGTCGAAGTACGCACCGAAGTGCGATATCCATGCAAAGCAAAAGGCAACATCTCGTGCCAATCCTTATAAGTCACAACCATCTTCTGTACTATCTTCTTAATGTTCTTGTTAGCTGTTTCTACAGCGCCATTCATTTTCGGACGATAGGGAGAAGAATTGTGATGCTCGATTTTGAAATTCTGGCACAGTTCCTTCATCATCTTGTTATTCAGATTAGAACCATTATCAGTAATGATCCTCTCGGGTATTCCATATCGACAGATGATGTCCCTTTTGATAAACCGGGCTACGACTTGCTTCGTGACATTGGCGTAAGAATCTGCTTCGACCCATTTGGTGAAATAGTCGATGGCTACTAAGATGAAACGATGTCCATTGGATGCGGTTGGCTCGACCTTTCCAATCATATCAATGCCCCACATGGAGAAAGGCCATGGGGATGACATGACATTCAAAGGACAAGGTGGCACATGAATCTTTTCGGCATAAATCTGGCATTTATGGCACTTCTTGGCGTACTTGAAGCAATCCGACTCCATAGTTAACCAATAATAGCCTGCTCTCAATAGCTTTTGAGACATGGCATGCCCACCTGCATGTGTTCCAAAGGCAACTTCGTGGACTTCTTCCATAAGCAAACCTGCTTCTTTTTCGTCCACACATCTTAGCAGCACCAAGTCAAAGTTTCTCCGATAGAGTACACCGTCTGGATTCAGATAGAAGCTACCAGATAATTTTCTCAAGGTCTTCTTATCTCGGGCCGATGCCCCAGGCGGATATTCTTGGTTCTTGAGAAAGTTCTGGATGTCATAAAACCACGATTTACCATCAGAAGCTTCTTCTATTGCGAAAACAAAAGCCAGCCTGTCGAGGCGTGAGATGACAATTCTCGGTGCATCGTTCCAGAAGTTTACTTTGTACATCGAGGACAATGTAGCAAGGCATCATCCATCTGATTTTCTACCCTTTGTACATGATGAAACTCTACTCGGTCAAAGAAAGGTAGCAACCTTCTGGCGTAATTCATGTAAGGGATCAGATTAGGCTGGCGGGTCTCCCACTCTCCCTTGATCTAGTTTACCACCAAAGCTGAATCTCCATATATATCAAGGTTCTTGATCCTCAAGTCGATTGCTTCTTCGGTACCCATGATGCACGCTTTGTATTCAGCCTCATTGTTGGTGCATGGGAATGTTAGTCTTGCAGTGAATGGTATATGGGAGCCATGGGGAGTCGTAATGATTGCCCCAATCCCGCTACCGTAGGAGTTAACAGCACCGTCAAAGATTAATTTCCACTAGGAACCCAACTCTGGACCTTCATCTGGCAACGGCTCATCATAATCCTTCATCTTTAAATACATAATGTCCTCATCAGGAAAATCAAACTTCATTGGCTGGTAGTCATCGACTGGTTGCTCTGCGAGATATTCTGACAGGACACTACCTTTAATAGCTTTCTGAGGCACGTACTGGATGTCGTATTCTGTCAGAACCATCTGCCATCTAGCAATCCTTCCTGATAGTGCTTGCTTTTCGAATACGTACTTAATAGGATCCATCTTTGAAATTAACATGGTTGTGTGGTTTAGCATATACTGTCTTAGGCGTTTGGCGGCCCAAGCGAGTGCGCAACAAGTTTTCTCCAACATTGAGTATCTGGATTCACAGTCTGTGAACTTCTTACTCAAGTAGTAAATTGCATGCTCTTTTCTTCCAGTCTCATCGTGCTGACCGAGAACACAACCCATGGAATTTTCAAGAACTGTTAAGTACATTATCAACGGTCTTCCAGCCACCGGAGGTATCAGTATTGGAGGTTCTTGTAGATACTCTTTTATCTTCTCAAACGCTCTCTGGCAATTCTCATTCCAGATAATCGCCTGATCCTTTTTCAATAGCTTAAACAATGGCTCACAAGTGGCTGTGAGGTGAGATATGAACCTTGCGATGTAGTTCAATCTACCTAAGAAGCCACGAACCTCCTTCTCGGTCTTTGGCGCTGGCATTTCTTGAATTGCCTTGATCTTCGCAGGATCGACCTCAATACCTTTCTCACTGACAACGAACCCCAACAGCTTTCCTGACCGTACGCTGAAAGTACACTTATTCGGGTTCAACCTCAATTTGAACTTTCTCAACCTCTCAAACAACTTTAGAAGATTCACCAGGTGCTCCTCCTCCGTTTGGGATTTCGCAATCATATCATCAACATAGACCTCAATCTCATGATGAATCATATCGTGAAAGAGAGTGACCATTGCTCGCTGATAAGTTGCCCCTGCGTTCTTCAACCCAAAAGGCATTACTTTATAACAAAACGTCCCCAAGGCGTGATAAAAGTCGTCTTCTCCATGTCCTCCGGTGCCACCTTGATTTGGTTATATCCAGAGAAACCGTCCATGAAGGAAAACACTGAGTATTGTGCGGTGTTATCAATGAGAACGTCAATATGGGGGAGCGGGAAATCATCTTTTGGGCTCGCTCTATTCAGGTCCCTATAGTCAACACACATCCTGACTTTGCCGTCATTCTTAGGCACGGGCACGATGTTAGCGACCCAAGGAGGGTAGTTGGTCACAGCAAGAAATCCAGCATCTAGTTGCTTCTGGACTTCTTCCTTGATCTTCACTGCCATATCTGGCCTGGTTCTTCTCAGTTTCTGTTTGACAGGAGGACACTCTTCACACAAAGGTAGGCGATGAACTACAATATCTATGTCGAGTCTGGGCATATCTTCGTATGACCAAGCAAAGACATCCTTATACTCTTGGAGTAACTCAATCAATCTTTGCTTGATATCATTCTGCAGCGCAACCCCTACTCTGACCTCCTTTTTATCCTCTTCTGTTCCCAGGTTGACGACTTCAACTTCCTTCTGATGAGGCAGGATGACCTTCTCCTCTTGTTTTAACAATCTGGCAAGCTCTTCGGGCAGGTCTTCGTTTTCGTCAATCTCTCCTTCCGCTTGAAAGATCGGATTGTCAAAGTCACACCGAGTCATAGTCGAGTCTGAATTGATGGTATCTGAAATGTGCAACCTGCAATGATGATGATTTTATGCTTAAATGATATGCAAACAAACAAACACAAACCACATTGCCATTTTATTGTTGTAAATAAAAATAAGAAAAACAAGGATCACAAAGTTTTAAATGAAAAGACGCTTTTTGATTGATAATGATAAAAGGGTTGTTCACACACATAAAAGATAAGGCCTAACAAATAAAGACCATTATGCCCCGGGCAGAGCATATGGCAATACATCAATCAAAACAAAACAATTACTCTTCATAAGTCACAGTGACAACTTCTTTCATGGTCTAATTATTCAAGCCTTGGCCAGGGACGCATGGCTGGATCCATGCATCCATGTCACAGTCACTATCTCCTTCTTCGTCAGATACGGCGTTGATCTCTTCGAACACCACCCCAGCACTGGTGAATTGAACAGGTCCTTTGTAGCGAGGAGCGCTTGAAGAAGATGCGTATGGGCTGTACCCTAATCCGAACTTGTCTTGTTTGTTGGGGATGCTTATCACCTCCCCCCATCCTTTTGCTGATCCAGACTTCACCACAGCTTGGGCTTCCTTGTAGGATGACATAGCAATTTCTGGCGCCTTGGCTTCAACTGTTGCTTTCTCTTTGATTTGGACGGTCTCAAAGGCTTGGCACAGGGTTTCGTGAATTTCACCATCGACCTCCACATACTTGAATGAGGACAGATGGCTTACCATGATGTCTTCCTCTCCACAAACAGTCACAATGTTATCACCCACCATATACTTCAGCTTTTGGTGTAGGGTTGACTTTACCGCTCCTGCTGAGTGTATCCACGGCCGACCCAAGAGACAGCTATATGCCGGCTGGATATCCATTATATAGAAAACCGCATCAAAAACCTCAGGACCGACTTGAATTGGCAAGGTTAGCTCTCCAAACACGGACCTCCTTGTCCCATCAAAAGCTCTGACCACCATATCGCTTGGCGTACATATTATCCCTCGAGTGTCTAACTTCATGAGGGCTTTCTTGGGTAGCACATTTAATGACGACCCGGTGTCTACCAATACATGAGACAAGACGACACCTCTACATTCCATAGAGATATGCAGAGCCAAGTTATGATTCCTTCCTTTCGGTGTCAAATCACGGTCAGTGAATCCCAAACCATTCCCTGCATTGACATGGGCCACTACTCCTTCCAACTGATTGACGGATATTTCTTGTGGCACATAAGCATTATCCAAGACTCTGAGCAAAGCGTTCCTATGAGCCTCAGAACATAACAACAATGACAAGATAGAAATTTTTGAAGGCGTCTGTTGTAGATGATCCACGATCTTATAGTCGCTCTTTCTTATTAAGCGCATGAACTCTTCTGCGTCTTTCAGCACGACCTCTTTTTCTCCAGCCTGAGAGCTTTCCTCTGCTACTACCTTCCTTTTACCTTTATCAGCTCTTTCTGCACTTACTTCGGGAGGTGCAAATATTCTCCCACTCCGAGTCATTCCCCTGGTTCCCACCAAGTTGTCAACTGAGTCCAAAGGCAAGCTTTTTAATTCCTGCTTCTGTCCATTGCAGTAGACTTCCACTCCATAGTTCCAAGGGATCGCCTTGGAGCTTTCATAAGGTATAGGTTATGCCTTCGTAAAGATGATGGTAGGTCGCGCTGGCAGCGCAGAAATAGTGATTGTTTTGTAAGGGATAGAGATGGTGGCCACCTCATCCTCTTTCTTACTGACTATCTTCTCATTCTTTTTCTCACAGATCTTGTCAAACTGCAGAACACCTTCGTTTATCATACACTGTATATAACTCTTCAAACTCTCACACCCTTCAGGATGGGCGGCACAATTTTCACAATCCTTTTCACACCCGGGAAACACCCCACCTTCTAACAACTTGCATTTTAAAAAACTTAAAGGAGTCTTCAATTCTTCAACATCATATACCAGATCTAAATCCTCCCCTTCAACAACAGCATTTACTCTACCTGCTCCATGATTTGGCATAGGGTTCTGATCAACATTCGGCGCATCATGGTTAAAATTAATGGCCCTACTACCAACAAGGTCTTGTACCTTGTTCTTGAAGGCTTTGCAATTATCAATATGATGGCCGGGAGCGCCAGAGTGGAAGTCACACCTAGTGTTGGCGTCATACCCGGGTGGTGGTGAGCCATTTAGAGGGGCCATCGTCCTTTTCTGGACCAACTGAAGTTGCAATAAGTGTTGTAGTAGCTGAGAGTAAGGCATTGGTGGTGCGTCAAAGTGCCTATCTACCATCCTTCTTCGGTCTTGATATGGTCTTGGCGCGTAATTCTGTTGTTGTGGTTGTTGTCGTTGCTGTTGACGTGGTTGTTGCTGAGGCTGTACTGCCGGGATGACAATACTAGCTACTTGTGGTTGTTGTTGATAGTACGGTCGTGGGCGATACTGATTCTGATTTTGGTTGCAATTTTGATTCTTAAAACCTGATATTGCATTTGTCTCATTCTCCTTTCTTTTAATACCGAAGTTCTTTCTTCCACCTCCAGACGAGGTCCCTTCTCCTGCTTGTATTTTACCCAATTTAATCCCATTTTCTACTCTCTCGTCTATGATGATCAGATTTGAGAAACTTCCAGACATGTTGCTTATCAATTTCTCATAATACACACCAGGTAGTATAGCTACAAACAAGTCGATGAGTTCTCTCTCCACCATTGGAGGTTGAACCCTCGCAGCCAATTCGCGCCACCTCTGGGCGTACTCCTTGAATCCTTCATTTTTCCTTTGCGATAGGTTCTGTAATTGTACACGATTCGGTGCTAGGTCACTGTTATACTGGTAGTGTTTGACAAAAGCTTCTGCCAAATCCTTCCAACTTCTGATATGGACCGGCTCCAGTCCCATATACCATTCTAAAGATGGACCTGACAAGCTATCTTGAAAGAAGTGCATCAGCAACTTCTCATCATCGAAGTATGCAGACATTCTTCGGAAATAGGAGTGAAGATACACCCTTGGACATGTTGTTCCTTTGTATTTATCGAAATCTGGCACTTTGAACTTTGGAGGAATCCTAAGTCCCGGAATCAATCCTAGATTGGACATGTCAAGACCCATAGTATTCTGGCCTTCAAGAATGCTCCTCATCTTTTCTTCGATTGCATCGAACCTTCTATTAGCGTCAGATCGTAATCCTGCCCCAAGGTCTCCCATGGAGAAGACGTCATCTTGCTCATCTTGGTTCCACTGAGGACCATTGTTAACAGGCACGGCGCCCGCCGCAACTGGGATGGGAATTCCATATTGGTTTTCTCCACCCGGAATATTGACTACAGTTGGACCACCATTGGCCTGCAAAGTGCTACCATTAGCCGGAGGAGGAACAGCAGTAGTTCCTCCATGCAAAACACCACTGTCATCCACTCGAGCTATCAATGGTTGAACCAGAGTTCTCAATTGTTTCTGCCCATTGGCTACCCCTTGCATTGCTTCCATGAATTGCGTCATCTTTTCCCTAAACTCCTGTAGCTCTTGTTGTACTTGATACATGACTCTTCGTTGGTTCCCTCTTGTGTTGTATGAACGTTGAGAAGTCAGCTTGCTCTTTCTCTTTCTTTTCTTCTGAAATGGCAAGCGGTATGAGGTCGGGTTTCAGGGAATGCAAAAATGATGCGTGGGTATATGCAATGCTCGAATGATGTTCAAGGGACTTTCAAGATTTATGATTATCAATGGTATTATGGAACTATAAATGAACAGTAAAGAATGCACAATTTAAGCCAAAAAGCAAACTTTCATTAACTTTGAGGGAAGATTCAATACAACTGATTGTTCGATAATCTGCAAAATAAAAACTCATGCTACAAGAAAATACTGAATGAACTAAAAATCTTTCTTCCGGAGATGTTCTTCAAGCTTTTTTGTCTCGGACATGAATCTTCTAACCATTTGGTCGCAGAGCCGGATAAAGTGATGGATGGAAGGAGGAATATCATTTCCTTCTAAGTCTTGAATTGCGCTTTCCAACCTCCATGGGATATCACAGATCATAAGGTTGCAATGCTCCACTAGATTGTTATACCTAACACGACACATGTCTAAGGTCGGCTGGTAATAACGAAGAGAATCCTCATACGTATCCAAAAGTTCATTGAGTTGAGCTTCCTTCTTCAACCATAGTGAACTATTCCTTTGCAGGGCCTCGATACGGTCTTTCCACAAGGTGGTTGTTTCCTGAGCGGTTTTCAATTCTGAGCATTTGTTGTGCCATACATCAGAGGTGACATATGAAGCTCTCAATGCTTCTTCTTTGAGTTGTCGCTCGCTTTCGGCTAGAATTAAGGCACCCCTCAACTCCTTTCAAGGACATCAATATCGGCCTCAAGTTCCTCCCTTGTCTTCTTCTTTTCAGCAGAGGCTAACTTGAAGAATCTCCACGCTTTATCACAAGAGGCCTTGGTTTCCTTTAGGCGTTGTCGGAGGGCTTTTACCGATGCATCAGCTCCTTCATAACCTTCTTGATACCTGACCCTCAGATCTGCTTCTAGCTTCAGCTTCTTGCTACTCTCAGCCGCTCGGTCTTGTTCGAACTCCACTTTCCTCTTATATTGGCCATTCTCCACTCCTGCTTGATGAACCTTGGCCTGAAGGTCTTGATTTTCCTTTGTCAACCTTTCTATCACTAGCTTTAGTTTCTCATACTCCTCCATGGATACATGAGTAGGAGCAGGAAGTTCTTCTCGCATGGATGGTTCGGAGGGAAATGGAAGCAACCTTTCGGCCACTCTAGCTTGCAACCATCGGTTATAGGGCTCCTTAGCCACACAGTTCTTCGCCTTTAACTCTTTCCTCCCCTTCGTATGAACCTTGGCCCACGCTTTAACAATATTCCTGACAAACGCAAGATTGTCTGTTGTGGCTAGCAAAAAGAAACTCTGAACCTTCTCTGCTTCGGGATCATCTTCCATGGCATAGCCCAACTGACGCAACGCCATGACGGGGTTGTAGTTTATGCAACCAGCCCTACTGATTAGAGGTACATTACCGAAATTCCCACAACTAAAGATGATCTCCACGTTGTAATACTCATGAGAGTACCAAGCAATATCACTGGCCTCTAGAGACATAATACGTTGAGACCATTTCAGTTTCTTCTTGTTTTCCACAAACGGCCCTTTCTTCGGCAGGTGGGAAGCATACCATTTAAACAATAGATGAGAACAGCATTGGACCATTCCTGTCTTCTTTTCACTTCTCCAATGAATGGAGTGGTAAACATCAGCGAGGAGGGTAGGGATAGGATTCTTTTGCATGAAGAGAATGATAGCAGTGATGTCTATGAAATTGTCCACATTTGGAAAGAGGACAATCCCATAAATCATTAGAGCAACGACAATACCAAAACTTTCCCAATCCCCATTGGTCTTGTACTGATTGGCTTTATCTAGCAAAAACCTCAAAGGAAAGCCTTGAGTACCTCCCTTATTGGTTAGACCATCTTTAACCTCTTCCTCGGTCATACGGAGAGCGAGAGCAATGACAGAAGACTTTGTCTCTTCTTCTAGGCCAGTATAAATAGGTTGATCCTTGATCTTGATATTCAAAAGGTAAGAATATTCTTCAAGAGTAGGAGCCAACTGATAATCTTGAAAGGTGAAGCATCTGAGAGGTGCATCATAAAATTGAACCATAGCGAACAAAGCCCATGTGTCGACCCCAGAATGGAGAAGGTCAAGCAATTTCCCATATTTCCCTTGAAAGTTAATTTTGATAGCTTTTGGCACATCAATCAAAAGATCTTGGATTGGTCCCAACTTCGGTTCTCTGAACTTTAAGGAATTTGTACTTCTTTTCCTTTGATCATTCATCTTGTTCTTCAATACCTATGATAATCACAGTCTCTTAAGTCCCTTGATATGCAACAATGTTATGAAATGCAATGCTTTATGGATGCATATGAGAATGGAAACACATGGATCAAAGTCACAGATCCTGCAGGGTATTGTAACAAAATATCTCTCACCACGGGTGGGCAATCTATTGGTTTATAGGAGGGCATCCCAAAAGACTTTTAAACAAAGTCCCATGCACTAACCCTCAAAAGTTTTCCATCATAACGACTACTCGTAAGACGGTAATCCCTTCAAAAGGATGAACACAATTATGTTTTAGTAACCTTTTGGAATAAGGTTCTACAAGAGCTCCTCAGAATCACGGAATTCCACGTCGGAAATAAAAACGCCATTATGACTACACGTAATACATAATCATTCCAATGGGGTCTCATCTGAATGGTGGAATTCGATCCAACTCAACGAGTCCTACGTCTCGCAAATCAGAAAGAAACCACCTCCTAATCTTAGTGTATACTCGAAAGCTCGGGTAGAAAGCTTTATCCTCACAAACCATCCCAATAAACCCAACAGGTTAGTAAACACAACATAAAAAAAACATATAAAAGCAAACAAAATCACACACGCGACAAACAAATTAGGCTTGGCTCGCTAGGTTTCCCCAGCAGAGTCGCCAGCTGTCGCTACTCGAAAAATACGCGCAACGACGGGGAAGGCGAAAAGAAAAAGGACAGAAGAGTCGCCACCGAATTTTATTTATCCCACGAGGGGAAAGGAAAATATCGAGAAAACCTCAAGAAAAGAACAGATAAGATGGTCTCGCAACCAAGCACGAGTTCGGAAGCCGGTTATGCGAAGGGAAGGTATTAACACCCCTCGCATCCATCGTACTCGATGGGAACCATTTGTTTGTCGTGTGTGATTTATTTGCTTAAAAATTATACTATAAAAGAGTGTTCCAAAGGATAGAGGGAAAGGTTAGAAATTGGGAAAAGAGAGAGAACAGGGGAAGGAAGAGAAAGAACGGACTCGGTAGGACTTCGCGGTACTAGGCCTACGTATTCTCGATAGACATGAGAAAATCATAGTCGACGTAGTTAGGGGACTACAGATATGGGGGGAATATGCTCAGCAAGGATTGTGGCCCTTGTGCCTACGTATCTTTACTTGAACGAAGTAAAGAATCAGAGCAGCCGTAGTTCGGCCTATGATTTGTTGATGTTTTTATGGATGATGCTATCGTACGCATTCTAACAGTTAGGTGTATTGCTGCTCGCTCGTTGGAGACTTAGGCATTACCTGTTTGCGGTAGAACGGACGTATCATATCCTTTTTGAAAGATAAGTTTTCGCCATGCGAGGCAAGATGTCACATTTGATTTGTTGAATTGTTGTTTTTTTTTAAGGGGCGAGATAGGTCCTCGGATAGTAACCCCTACGGGTAGTACCCAATTCTTTATCTCAAAGTTTTTGTTATGAAAAGGTGTGGCGAACATAGCGTCTTCGTATTGAAAGACGAGTATCAAAACCACACACACTACAATGAGCATCTCGACACTCGGAGAGGAAGAAGTCTACACTTAATCCTCTCTTTTTAGTTCAATACAAAGAGTACTTCATTCTCTTATTAAAGTGTTTTTGGTTTTGAATGGTAAGTGCTTTTGCGACAGAGAACCCTACGGTAAACGTCAGCACTCAGGATAGAAGAAGGCATACGCCTAACCACTCCACGACCATTCAAATTTTTGTTATGAAAAGAGTTTAAAAATGCGCTCGGTACGGGACCGAGGTTTTTAGGTGACAAAGGTTGCGGAAAGAAGTTGTAGAGGGAGATAGGTGGCGGATAAAGTCACGTCTTCGTATTGAAAGACGAGTGTCAAGACCACCCACACTACAGTGAATATCCCAACACTCGGAGAGGAAGAAGTCTACACTCAATCCTCTCTCTTTAGTTCAATACAAAGAGAATCGATTTATTTATTGTAAGTGTTTTGAAAATGCACTCGGTACGGGGCCGAGGGTTTTTTAGGAGAAAAAGGTGTGGATGAAAACATCTTCGTATTGAAAGATGAGTGTCAAAACCACCCACACTACAATGAGCATCTCGACACTCGGAGAGGAAGAAGTCTACACTTAATTCCCTCTCTTTAGTTCAATACAAAGTGAACTTTATCCTTTTGTTAAATATGGTGAGTTGGCTTAACAATCGTTTGAGAAAATCCGCTTGACGTTGGGTCAAGGGTTTAATTGCTTAACAAGGTTTGAGGTGAAGCGAGCAAGGTCGATGGCGACGCACAAGGCAATCGGCTTACAAGGTCAAAAATGGCTCGATGAGAATCGAGAGTTTGTTTTCTTAAAAACAGTTTTTAGAACCAAAGGCAAAAACAATGACCAACAATAAATATGCATAAAAACCATACCAAACACAACGGGTTAATCGGCTAAAAAAACGAAACGTAAAAAAAAACGGCGAACTCCTTGAGAAAAAATTTTTTGAGGTAAAAAAAGTCGAAAAAACGTGAAAAACAGGGGTCTGACACGGGCGGCCGTGTTGTGTGATGTAACACCCCACTTCCCAAAAACAATTGAAATAATAAACATTATAAATAAACATCAGAGTTTTTCTTCCCAAGTGGGATATCACATAGCAAAACCAACATTTCCTTATAAAAAGGTTTTTCTCCAAATACAGCGGAATATTAAATAGTAAAATCCAACAAAGGTTTTTGATACATTCACAAGAACAAAATACAAGTTCAGCATAAAACAAATAAAAACACCCAAGTCCCGTGCTACGTATCAGAGCATCCTAGACTCGACTGGTACGCCATAATCCAAGCTAGCTAAGTACCTGGATTATCTGTACTTCCGAAGAAGCACAGACCACAACAACAACAAAGGGGTGAGAAAACCTGATCAAAAATATATTGGTAATGTAATACATGTAAACAAGGTAGTAAAACACACCAACACCCCAATATTCACCCCACAACACCAATCACGAACCTATTGTTCAAATTACAATATAACATATTATAATGCAAATATGCAACTCAACACCATGCATGTGGTACCGACTCATTGGTTCATTCAATCGAACCTTGGACAGATCACTTACGCTCCTACTGAGATATGATCTATCCCCGACAGATTACTTACGCTCCTACTGAGATATGATCTATCTCCCACCATTCTCCACAAGGAGTACAGATGAATCACTTACGCTCCTCCTGAGATATGATTCATCCCACCAAACACCATGATATGCACGACACCAATGCATAACTATTATATTCAGGCACACTAAGTGCACACGATCCTCCTGATCATATCATCATACGTCAATGCATATAGGTATAGATATATTACACACCAACATCATATAATTCAAATCACAAAGTGAGCAATCTCACATTCCAACACCAAGTATAAACACATCACACCACTCGGGAATACACCAACTAATCATCCACTTAAAATAAAATATCAAGGGATCACTTACTATCACCAAGTACTCCAATTAAATCCTACAATCACCACTCTATCACTTCATCATGGCCAAAAGGATCACACAAGATCAAAGCTCAAGGCCAAACGTCATAAAAAGTCACATTTTTCTGCTACGTTCGTTGGGACATTCGACAGGCGAATCCCCGTAGCGAACCTTCGCTGGCATTCGCCAGGCGAAGTTCCTACTCTTTTGGTCTAGGATTTAATTCAAAATTATTCGCTACCACTCGCCACAGTTTTCCAGGCGAATACTCACCTTCATTTTCCACGCGAAGCTTCGCCAACACTCGCCAGGCGAAGCCCAGCGAATGCTGCGATCCACCAAATTTTCTACTGCTCTGAAGTGCTACCAGAGCCAAATTCAAGCATAACATTCCAACTTTAATCCTCATCTTATTCTCAGTATCAATAGTGCACGTAATTCAAACTAATCACTCCATAATCCATATTCCAGAATCAACATTTAAACATTCTATCGATACATCAAAAAGATTACACAGAACTTCCTTAAAACCGTAACCCCAACCAATACCCCAAACTCACCAAAAACAACAATTCATCAACATCGACATATATCAATTCCTCATTGGTTTATCAAATACCAATTCTCAACATCAATCAACAATTATAGGCATGTCAACATAAAACTTCATACACCGATACATTCCTACGGGATTAGGAATCCCCACTACCCTATACATGTAAATACCATCCCAATCAAGTTTCTCCCCCCTTACCTTGTTAATCGATCTGATCGGTGAAGAAATCCTCCAAGCCAATTCTGACTTTCCCTCTTCTCGTTCGTTCTTCGCTCTCTTTCCCCTTCTTCTAACTGCTATCGTTCTTTTCTCTTCTCACGTTCTAACTCCCCCTCTTATTCCTCTATTTTATTTTATATATTCTAATCCCAAGTAATAATAATAAGAAGAATATTAACTCACCAAAAGTCATAATAATATTAATAATAATAACAGATATAATAATAATAATAATAATAATAATAATAATAATAATAATAATAATAATAATAATAATAATAATAATAATAATAATATCACCACCAATATTACTATTATTTATTATATTATTATATCCACACCAAAACACCACCAATAATCATCCAACACACCCCCACCAAAGGGCACACCAACACATAATAATTAAAATTATAATAAAATGACTAAATAATTAAAATGGGTGTTACAACTCTCCCCCACTTTAATTATTTTCGTCCTCGAAAATTACCTGATGGAAATAGTTCCGGATACGCTTCTCGCATCCTACTTTCCAACTCCCAGGTCACACTGCCTCCTGCAGCACCTCCCCAAGCTACCTTCACGAAAGGTATCTCCTTCCCTCGGAGCTGTTTCATCTTACGGTCCTCGATCCTCAACGGCATCACTTCAACAGTAAGATTCTCCCAAACCTGAACATCATCTCTTTGAATCATATGAGATGGATCAGAAACATACTTTCGCAATTGTGACACATGAAACACATCATGTAAGTTCGACAACTCAGGCGGCAACGCCACCCTATAAGCCACATCGCCAATTCTCTGCAAAATCTCATAAGGTCCAATAAACTTAGAAACCAGCTTCTTGGACTTCAACGCACGGCCCACACCAGTCATCGGATTAACTCTTAGGAATACGTGATCACCTACACAGAATTCCAACTCTTTCCTCCGATTATCATGATAACTCTTCTGCCTACTCTGAGACACTTTCATTTTCTCACGAATCATCTGAATTGTCTCAGTAGTCTGCTGTACAATTTCTGGTCCAACCACCACATTCTCACCAGTCTCATACCAACACAAAGGAGTCCTACACCTCCTCCCATACAAAGCTTCAAACGGTGCCATTGCAATACTCGAATGGTAACTGTTATTGTACGTGAACTCAATCAATGGTAAATGAGTATCCCACGCACCACCCTTTTCCAACACACAAGCTCTCAGCAAATCCTCAAGCGACTGAATAGTCCTCTCTGACTGACCATCAGTTTGCGGATGATAAGCTGAACTCAACTTCAACTTAGTTCCCAAAGCTTCCTGCAAGCTTTTCCAAAATTCCGAAGTAAACCTCGGGTCTCTATCCGACACAATACTGGACGGAACACCATGTAACTTTACAATTACCCGAATATAAATCTCCGCCAGCTTCGTCAACGGGAAACTAATATTAATCGGCACAAAGTGTACAGACTTCGTCAATCGATCCACAATCACATATATAGCATCAAATCCTCTCGCCGTATTCGGCAAACCTGTAACAAAGTCCATAGTAATACAATCCCATTTCCAAACCGGAATCTCTAATGGTTGCATAAATCCAGAAGGTCTCTGGTGTTCCACCTTCGACTTCTGACACATCAAACAGGCATAAACAAATTGAGCAATGTCTTTTTCCATACCAGACCACCAAAATAATTTCTTCAAATCATGGTACATTTTCGTAGCTCCCGGATGGATACTCAGATTACTACGATGTCCTTCACTCAAAATCAGCTTTTTCAATCCCTCATCATCTGGTACACAAATCCTACCTTTAAATCTCAATACACTTGTACTATCCAATTTAAAGTCACTATCGGAGTCACTTCCTACTCCAGGCATCAAATCTACTAATTTCACATCCAACTTCTGATTCTCTCTAATCATATCCAAGAAGTCATTATTTACCTACAACATACCCAACATCACACTATCTGCAGTAGTCTCACAAACCATGCTCAAATCTCTGAACTGTTTAATTAACTCAATTTCTTTCACCATCAGAGCTGCCATATGAATCGTTTTCCTGCTCAAAGCATCCGCCACTACATTGGACTTTCCTGGATGATAACTTAAACTGAAGTCATAATCCTTCAAAAATTCTAACCATCTTCTCTGCTTCATATTCAGCTCTTTCTGATCAAACAGATATCTCAGACTCTTATGATCACTAAACACTTCAAATCTCGAACCATATAAATAATGCCTCCAAATTTTCAACACAAAAACAACCGCAGCTAATTCGAGATCATGAGTAGGATAATTTAGCTCATGCACTCTCAGTTGTCGTGAAGCATATGCTACTACCTTACCATTCTGCATAAGAACTCCGCCTAATCCCATCTTAGACGCATCACAGTATACCATAAACGGTTCACTCGGAGTCGGCAACACTAACACCGGTGTCGTAGTCAATTTCTTCTTCATCTCTTCAAAGCTTTCTTCACAAGCAGCATCCCATACAAAAACTTGGTTCTTCCTCGTTAACAGAGTCAATGGCAACGCCAAATTAGAGAACCCTTCAATAAATCTGCGGTAATAACTTGCCAAACCCAAAAAGCTTCTGATCTCCGTTGCTGTCTTTGGTGGTTCCCACTGCAACACTGCACTTACTTTTGACGGGTCCACCGCTATGCCATCACCAGATATTACATGCCCCAAGAAACTCACTTTCTTCAACCAGAAGTCACACTTCGACAATTTAGCAAACAATTTATTTTCCTTCAGCACCTGCAAGGCAATCCTCAGATGTCTTGCATGTTCTTCATCAGATTTAGAATAAATTAATATATCGTCAATAAATACCACAATGAACTGATCCAAATAAGAATGGAAAATTCTGTTCATATACTCCATAAATACTCCCGGCGCATTAGTCACTATAAACGTCATTACAGCATATTCGTAATGTCCATATCGAGTCCTAAAAGCAGTCTTCTGAATATCACCTTCTTTTACTCTGATCTGATGGTAACCCGATCTCAAATTGATCTTATTGAACACACGAGCTCCCACCAGCTGATCCATCAAGTCATCAATCCTTGGTAGAGGATACTTATTCTTAATATTCACTTTATTCAACTGACGGTAATCGATGCACAAGCGCATACTACCATCCTTCTTCTTCACCAATAACACTGGAGCTCCCCACGACGACACACTCGGTCTAATAAACTTTCTATCCAACAATTCTCCAATCTGAGACTTCAACTCAGCCAATTCCACTGCATACATCTTGTACGGCGCCATAGAAATAGGCCTCGTACCAGGAACAAGATCAATACTAAATTCAACTCCCCTCGTCAAAGGCAATTCCGTAATGTCATCAGGAAACACTTCCGGAAATTCATTCACCACCGCCAATTCCTCCATTGACGCTTTGCTATCCGCCGATAATGATGCAAATAGAGCAAACACTTTAGCTTCATCTTCCAACAAGGTCCTCAATTCTTTACTAGACAAAGAATCTGCTAAAGCTTCCTCTTCTGGAGTCAGGAACAACAATTCCTTCCGAAAACAATCGATGTAGACTCGGTTGAACTCTAACCAGTTCATACCCAGAATAACATCCAAATTACCAAGTGGTAGACAAATCAGATCCACTCCAAACTCTCTACCGAAAATAGTCAGCGGACACTTCAGGCATACCAAAGAAGTAGTCACTGAGCCAATAGAGGGTGTCTCAATAGTCATTCGTCTCTCAAGAGTAGACGGCACCAATCCTATCCTCTTCACACAGTCAACAGAAATAAACGAGTGGGTTGCACCCGTATCAATAATAGCAGTCAAAGGAATATTATTGATAATACAAGTACCTTTGATAACTCGCTCATCACTGACAGCTTGAGTTCCTTCCAAGGCAAACACCTTCCCACCAGCCGGAGATGTCTGAGGCTTCTTCGGCTTCTCACAATGGGTACTGATATGACCCTTTTCACCACAGTTATAACAGGTCGGCATAGTAGCTCTGCAATCAGCTATCACATGACCTGGCTTCCCACACTTAAAACACTTCTTTACTTCATTAGGACAATCATTAGCACGGTGTCCCATGCCACCGCATCGGAAACATTTCCCATCAGCAGATGTCTTTCCCTCTCTGGGTTTCTTATCAACAACAGCTTTACGCTTTCCCTTATCAGCAACAACACTATAAGGAGTACCACCGAACCTCTGCTTACTCTTACGGTCATTAACAGCTTTGTAGTGTGCAATCCTTGCCCGGTTGTCATTATCATAAATTCTGCTCCTGCTTACCAGCTCGGGATAACTCCTGATCTTCTGACAAGCAATCCCTAACTTAATCTCTGGACGCAGTCTATTCTCAAATTTTAAACACTTAGAAATCATTGCCCCATCAATATTATAATGAGGATAATACTGCACCAGCTCTTCAAACTTAGCAGCATACTCTGCTACCGTCATACTACCCTGCTTCAGCTCTAAGAATTCAATCTCCTTAGCACTTCGAATATCTTCCGGAAAATACTTTTCCAGAAAACCTTTCCGAACCACCTCCCAAGTAATGGCAGTTCCTACAGCTTCCAATCTTTGGCGACTGTTGTCCCACCAAGCTTCAGCTTCGCCCTCCAGCATGTGAGTGTCAAACCTCACCTTTTGCTCATCACTACAATCCATAGTCCTGAAGATTTTCTCGATTGCCTTCAGCCACTTCTGTGCAGCTTCAGGATCCAGAATTCCTCCTTCAAACTTCGGCGGCTTGTTGCTCCGAAACTGCGCCAAACTTCTGAATTGGGCATCTGCAGTTTGGTTCTAATTAGCAACCGCCTGCGCCATTGCTTGCATAGCAGCAGCCAACGCAGCATCGTTCCTTCCTGCCATACTGCTCAAAAATAACAACACTAGGTTAAAAGATACTCAACTCTATCCTAAAGGACAGACTCAACTCGACTCAACAACACTGGTCGGACGGACCAACCTGCTCTGATACCAATTGTAACACCCCACTTCCCAAAAACAATTGAACCTTGGACAGATCACTTACGCTCCTACTGAGATATGATATATCCCCGACAGATCACTTACGCTCCTACTGAGATATGATATATCTCCCACCATTCTCTACAAGGAGTACGGATGAATCACTTACGCTCCTCCTGAGATATGATTCATCCCACCAAACACCATGATATGCACGACACCAATGCATAACTATTATATTCAGGCACACTAAGTGCACACGATCCTCCTGATCATATCATCATACGTCAATGCATATAGGTATAGATATATTACACACCAACATCATATAATTCAAATTACACAGTGAGCAATCTCACATTCCAACACCAAGTATAAACACATCACACCACTCGGGAATACACCAACTAATCATCCACTTAAAATAAAATATCAAGGGATCACTTACTATCACCAAGTACTCCAATTAAATCCTACAATCACCACTCTATCACTTCATCATGGCCAAAGGTATCACACAAGATCAACGCTCAAGGCCAAACGTCACAAAAAGTCACATTTTTCTGCTACGTTCGCTGGGACATTCGCCAGGCGATTCCCCGTAGCGAACCTTTGCTGGCATTCGCCAGGCGAAGTTCCTACTCTTTTGGTCTGGGATTTAATTCAGATTTATTCGCTACCACTCGCCACAGTTTTCCAGGCGAATGCTCGCCTTCATTCGCCAGGCGAAGCTTCGCCAACACTCGCCAGAGGAAGCCCAGCGAATGCTGCGATCCACCAAATTTTCTACTGCTCTGAAGTGCTACCAGAGCCAAATTCAAGCCTAACATTCCAACTTTAATCCTCATCTTATTCTCAGTATCAATAGTGCACGTAATTCAAACCAATCACTCCCTAATCCATATTCCAGAATCAACACTTAAACATTCTATCGATACATCAAAAAGATTACACATAACTTCCCTAAAACCGTAACCCCAACCAATACCCCAAACTCACCAAAAACAACAATTCATAGACATATATCAATTCCTCATTGGTTTATCAAATACCAATTCTCAACATCAATCAACAATTATAGGCATGTCAACATAAAACTTCATACACCGATACATTCCTACGGGGTTAAGGAATCCCCACTACCCTATACATGTAAATACCATCCCAATCAAGTTTCTCTCCCCTTACCTTGTTAGTCGATCTGATCGGTGAAGAAATCCTCCAAGCCAATTCTGACTTTCCCTCTTCTCCTTCGTTCTTCGCTCTCTTTCCCCTTCTTCTAACTTCTATCATTCTTTTCTCTTCTCACGTTCTAACTCCCCCTCTTATTCCTCTATTTTATTTTATATATTCTAATCCCAAGTAATAATAATAATAATATTAACTCACCAAAAGTCATAATAATATTAATAATAATAACAGATATAATAATAATAATAATAATAATAATAATAATAATAATAATATCACCACCAATATTACTATTATTTATTATATTATTATATCCACACCAAAACACCGCCAATAATCATCCAACACACCCCCACCAAGGCACACCAACACATAATAATTAAAATTATAATAAAATGACTAAATAATTAAAATGGGTGTTACATGTGACACGGCCCGTGTCACAGTTCCAGGAAACTTAGGGTTTTTGAGGCAAACAGCGGCGTGACACGGCCGCCCGTGTCACAAGGTCTGGGGGGAAAATACGTTAAAACCTCAAACAGAGGTGTGACACGGCCGCCCGTGTTGCGTGACACGGCTCGTGTCACAAGGTATGGGCCAAAAATAAGTTAAAACCTCAAACAGAGGTACAACATGGGTGGTCGTGTTGTGTGACACGGCCCGTGTCATGAGTCCTGGGCATTTTGTACTTTGAAAAGTCACACAGAGATTGAACACGGCCGGCCGGGTCGTGTGACACGGCCCGTGTCAGGCTACCAGATGAAAAATCCAAACTTTTCTCTTGTTTTTTGCTTCTTTTTGTGGTTCTTAAAAATGGTTTCTTGGTCCCTTTTAGGACCTTACATGATATATACAGTACAACAACACACAAGAGAATAAATGAAATGAATATAAAAGCAAAAAGTAAAGGGAGAAAGGTTTGAAGAAATGGATACCCAAGAGCTTTCTATTCTTCTTGCAAGTCCTCCTTGGTTTTTGGTTGAATATGCTTCACCACTCCTCACCTTGTGTTGTGAAGGTTTTGTTTCTCAATGATCCTCTTGGTTCTATCTCACTCTCTTCTTTTTCTGGTTTTTAGGGTTTTGCTTGCTCTCTCTATTTTCTAGTTTTGCAAAATGTGTGTTGAAATGAATCTCTAGTGAATGTGTTATGAATCCAATCCTTTTGTTGACAGCCCTCCTTCCCTTCTCATCTCACTTTTCTGTCACCTTTTTTCTGCTGTCCCAAAGCAATAGCTCTTGCACAAGCTTCAACTTTCAGAATTTCCATTCTTGGCAACAATTATGGCCACTTTCTTGGTACAGCCCTGCTTTTTTCCACTTCTAGTATGCTGCTTTTGCTGTATTTCTTCTGCAGCACTCTATATTGCCTTCCAACCTTGTACCCATTGGTTGGTTGATTTGTTTGGACATACTCATGTAGTCAATACACTACCTTTTGGACATCATTTTCAAATTCTAATTTTTGATGTGTAGATGTATCAACATAAGCTTATAGCCTTGGTTTTGTGACATAAAATGATTTTGTAATATGATACACATTGCCACTTCTTGCATGGGGTTGTTTTGGACCATATTCAAATTGCCCATGAATGTATGCATAGCCTTGATCTTGAGATATTCCAACATTGAATTAGCTCTTAAATATTTTCCTTGCATGTTTGTAAGCACAAAGAGGACCATGTGGACTTGATGAGGCATGGGGGATACCATGGCATGAAGTTATTTTTAGAAACTTGAATTAAGACTAGAAATAGCTTAATTTCCTAAGCATTACCAAGAGTTTGGATTTTGTAACAAATGTGACATTCTTGCAAATGTCATGAAATTTCTCTTTGTAATATTCTTGAATCTAGCCTTGAATTCATGAACCTTGAATTTGGAATGATGGGCCTCCCTTATGTCATTGAATTTGAAAGAAATGAAGAAATGAGTCAAGCCTTGAAAGAGGGCAAATTTTGGGGTGCAACACTAGCAAGTGCATGTTTTCCTGTTCTTCTACTGTTTGCGAGTTAATTTTCAGAGGAACGGTGAAATTACGGTTCACATCAGAGTTCTGATAAATATTAATTGGGTTGATCACGAGCATTAGTTGAATCGATTCAGGTTACAAAGTCAGGTTACTCAAGATACATCCTGGATTTTAAATGCAGAGGAACGTTTGTTTCGCCACTAAAATGGATTTCTCTGCTTATCTGTTCAGGGCCATATTCACCAATTTTATCATCCAGTACGATTTGATTTGCAAGGGATTCGTTTGAAATCAGAAGTTGCGTTGAATGTAATCTGATTCTAAGTTGTGCAAGATGTTTAGCTGTCGAATTCGGAGGTTGAAATGCTAGATTTTATTCAGAGGAATTTAGTCGGAAATAAGAATTCATATATTAAAGATTGAATTAACTTATTCAGCTTCCGTACAATTTTTATTACAATATGCTTGGAATTACAAATTAAATCCTAAATTTGTTCTAAAAATTCCTAACTTTTCCTAAGAGATCTTCACGTCCGAATCTTCAATCTTCGAATTTCGAACCTGCAAAACCGACAACGTCAGAAAATTCGTCAATTGGTTAGAATTAATCAAAAAGTTGGTTTTTTTTAGTTATTTCGATACCCTCAGAAAATTATCATCATCGGGTATGTCAGGAGGGCAACGAAACATTCCGTTGCCAGCTCCCAACTCCATGTTCGGACCTCGGCAGATCCGACAATATTTGTTCCAAGTTTTTCCGAGAGAGAGAGAGAGAGAGAGAGAGAGAGAGAGAGAGAGAGAGAGAGAGAGAGAGAGAGAGAGAGAGAGAGAGAGAGAGAGAGAGAGAGAGAGAGAGAGAGAGAGAGAGAGAGAGAGAGAGAGAGAGAGAGAGAGAGAGAGAGAGTTTCTGAGAAAAAGAGATTATTTGGAAAAATGATTTATTTGTTCAGCCAAACAAGACTTAGAAAAATCCAGCAAATCCAACGGTCCAAAACCAATCTGGATATCTACAATCACCAAATCCATATAAAAAAAAAATCCAATAGAACCAATATGGATATCCAAGAATCCAGCAAACCAGATCTCAGTTTTTCAAAGCCAAAGTAACAACTAATCCGAAAATAATGTAAAACAGAACCACCAGATCATCAACAACAATCTCTCCGAAAATTCATCTGGGTCCAAAACAGAATCAAACGTTAAAATAATATCAGAAATCCGCGGATTCCTCTGGTTCAAAACAATCAGAACGAATTAATTCAGAAAAACATAGTAACATGAACCCAAGCCCAGAAATAAGAAGATCAATATAAGCTCATCACAGAAAGAGCGTCAGGGGACGAAATTTAAGAATCCTAAAAAGCCATCATCATCAACAAATCAAAACGGCGCCGGAACGCAAACCCAACAGCCTCAGATTTGCATCATCACCGGCGAAAGCAAACGGAAACCCACAAGCTAAATCACTGACACAGAAGTTCATCAGAACTTCATCAGCTTCGTTCAACCGCGGACGTGAACGTCATCACTAAATTATCACCATTGGAGCATCGTCCAAAACCCATAACAGCCACGAGTAGAGAGGCTCATATAGACAAAAAATCTACATCTCATCATCATCGTGCAACTGTTATCCACCCGTAAAGCAAGCCGCTTCAAACCCGGAGGTGAGCAACTTTCTAACACGATTTTGATCGTTTTCTTTTTGCAGAAATCATCAAGAAGCTCGGAGAAGAAGAAAAGCATGGCCATGGCGGACGAAAATGAAAGAAAAACTGACCGAAAAGGAAGAAGAGAGACAATCGAAGGGATCCGCCGCCGTCTGCAGAAAAAGGGGTTTTCAAACCCTAAAAATTCTCAAACCCCTCTTATATCCATTGGACCGGGTCGGGTCTGGGGAGTAATGGCCCAGCCCGACCCGTTTTGATTTACATTTTATTTAATTCTGTTTTATTTAATTACTTTTGTTTTATTCAGTAAAATGTAAATTGACAATAAACAAACCTTTTTTAAAAAATTTAAACTTTTTACAAATAATTTAACCCAAAATTTCTTTTAATAAAAGAAACTAAGGAATTTAATTTAAAATCTAAATTTTCTTTAATAAAAACTAACACTTGTTTTTTAAACTTAACACTTTTTAAAAATAAAATCTAACTTCTTTTTAATAAAAATTCAAATCTTTTTTTTTAAATTTAGAATATAACATTTTTAAATTAAATTCTAACACTTTTTTCTTTCAAAATTGAAATTAACTTTTTTTTCTCAAAAGAATTAAAATCAACTTTTTTTTATATAAACAAATATTTTACTCAAACTTTTTTTTTAATTACTAACATTTTAAAACATTAAACTTAAAATTATTTTCAATTAATTATGAAACTCTTTTACAATATTTTTAACCTAAATTTCAAATTTCTCCTTCCTAAACTAAAAAAATTCTAAAATAAAATTCCTAACATCCCCGATTGAATTTTCGCCTAATTTTCATGTCATTCCTAACATTATTTTTCATTTGTTCTCGTTTACTGACTTCATATTTTCCGTATTTCATTTTTTCATGGTTGTAACTTATGTGAGGATATCGTCGCTTGTTATTCCGTTATTATTCTTACACATTTTCCGATATTTCGATACCGTTGCTCGATAATTTTTCATTACAGTTACTTACCGTTAATTCCCTTCCGAAGGATAAGTCTAGCCGTTTGACCGCCGTATCAATAGTCCTTAACCTTTGATTCTTTCACCTTTCAAACCCTAATTACTTAGGCGTCCCGCCGTGGACAGGTTTGCCCTTTTACCCTAGCATTAGGATAAGGAGTCGCCGCACTCCATATTAGGTTTCTCGCCGCAGAATACCTATCTTACCCTTTTCAGTTCAATTCAACTTCAATGTAGAGATAGGAGCCGCCGCACTCCATGCAAGCGCTTCCTTAAGAACGTTTACATCCCCTTGAAACCTTGACCACGTTCAAGAAGTTTCTCTTTCCTCCCTTTCGAGGGGAACTACGATTACTCTGATTCCATCCCCTACCTCGGATACGTAGCACAAGATGCGAGTCTTGGCGAGTAAATTTAGGACTAACCCTTAGGTCTTTCTTTTTACCTTTAACCCTTAGCATATCCCTTAAGCAGATAATTTTAGCAAAATATCAACATTAAAACAAGAGGTTCCTATAGAGTACTACAGAAGTTTAGGGTGCTAATACCTTCCCTAAGCTTAACCAACCCCTGAATCTTAGATCTCTCCCCGCATTGTGTTTAAGATGCAAAAATAGGTTTTTCTTTTCTTTAACCTTTCCTTCGGATAAATCAAATACCGGTTGTGAATCAAAGATTTGTGATTCAAATTAATTAATAATTTGATATCCTATTCTCACCGCAACAGAAAATGGCGACTTCACTGGGGACACTTACTTTATCTTTTGGAGGGTTATCCCTATCTTATTTTTATGCTGGCCATCTTGCTTTATTATTTGCTTGTATATATATGATGTACCTTGCTTGGGGTATCATTTTTGTGAGATAAGTCCTACACCCGGACTTGAGTGACATTATTATAGGAAGGTGATATATTCGATGAGGCTTATAGGGAGTGAGTCCCACCAAGCTGACTTGCAAATCGCCGATCAGTTGAGGCCCTCTTGAAAATTAGTATTGTTGAACGAGTATTCGTGAAAATATTCACTATTTTCAATTGGATCCTGTGATACTGGGGACCGTAGTTACCTTAACCCTACTATGGCCTTATCTAGGACGTAGTGCGAGGACTATGAGGGAGTATTCCCAAAATAGTTGCTACGTGATACTACACTCAAAAGAGGTTCTCTTGAGAATATTATTAACCACTAAGTCAGTCAAGAAATTGATAATATCCGAAAGATGGACTGATGACTTTGGGCACCTCTTTAGAACCCATGTTCTGCAGGTACAACTAACCTATAGTACATACCTATTGGGATGGGTAGACCTTGGCTCTGCTCATTGTCCCTCTAACCTAGGACCTTTGTGTGCTTTTGTATGGTTGTGCCTTGCATCCATAAAGCACCATATCATTCCTAGTTTCAAGGAATTCAACAGTCCTTTGCAAATTCAAAAAGTCTTACATTTTAAAGTCTTAAACCTTTTTCAGCTTTCCTAAAAGAAACGTTTGTAATCGGCTGTTGAAGTTCTTGAAACCATTGCATGGAATTAGCATCATGTTTTGAATTGCATGTTTCCTCCCAGTTTCTCATTCTCGGTTCTCTCGCCTTCCAGTTATGTCACCCTGAATTCTCTACATCAGTACAACACTAGAGCCCAAGCTCGAAAAATAATGGCAGAACAAAATCAAGAGTTTGACTGTGTTAGCAATGAACTCGAAGACCTTCAGGGAAGTGTGGGGCAGATTATAGAGATGCTACAAGTTATGAATGCAAAGATGGATACTCAGCCCATTGTTGTCTTTGAGATTACTGGAAATATTGGGGATCCTCAACTAGTTGTTACTGTTGCGAATGTACCTCCTCATGGTCTTTAACCCGGCTTGGTGCCTCCTATTATTGTTCAACCAGTTCAACAAGTCAGTCCTCCAAAGTTCAAAACTTCGAGCTTCGACCGTCATAAAAGAGCTACACGCCCGAGGAGTCACTCGAGCAGGTATAACCGTAAAATGGTTGCTCATCAACCTTGGCAACATCAGCATAATTATGTTCAACAACCAGGTTATCCCGTTCAGTATGCTCAACAACCATGTGTAGCTACTGTTACACCTGCCTTCAATCAGTAGTTTCCTACCTATCAGCTTGTACAACCGGCTCCGATCTATCAGCCTTCGGTATATCAACCACCTCATGGTTATCAGCCTACACAAACTCCTGTCAACTATCAACGAGTGCCCAACGCTCATACTTATCGATAACCTAAGAATCAAGCACCTCGTCAGAATGGGCCGAATAGAAGACAGTACAAGCCATGTCCTTCGATTCCGATGACTTTTACCGAGTTGTATCCTTCATTAGTGCAACAAGGTCTGATTACCACTAGAGCTCTGGGTCTGCCTCCAAATCCTCTACCTGCCAATTACAATGTCGTCGCTCATTGTTTATTTCATGAGGGTGCACCTGACCATGATTAGAAAGATGCTATGCTCTTAAGTACATTGTCAAAGATTTGATGGAAAAGAAGATTTTGTCTTTCGATGATCCTCAACCGAAGATCAAGACTCCTCTCATATTTTTCCACTTACCAAGATCAAATTCTGCAAAGCCATTGTTCAGCATACCTAAGCCAGTTACATCTACAGTGAATCAGCCGAAGCCGCTAATTTCTCAGAAGCCTAGTCCATTTCATTTCAATGATCCTCAAGATATTATGACCATGATTGACAACGAATCTGGGAAGGTTATTCCGAGGGAATATTTGAAGACTAATAATGAAGCAGTGACTAATATATTTGGGGCAAGCAAGATGACTCGCAGTGGTCGTATTCACACTCCCCATCTCAATGAGGCTCTGCCATAAGAAACCATTACTACTGTGCCAACCTTGAGTACCCGGACTTCATAAACACCTTTAGATAGACTCGTCAGACAGTTCATTTTGTTTATTTATATGTATTTTATTTCTTTGGCTATGAAAGCATATTTAGCATGTACAAACTTGGTTGTTTTGAATAATTAATGCAACGCATATGTTTGCCTTGAATAAATCCATTTGTATTCACTCACAAAAATCATTTTTCATAACTTATAATGTCAACTTTACCCAATCTCTTGCTCTGATAGAGAATTGGGAGGAGGAGGATGAATCAAAACGACGGATCTCTTGTCATATGCTTTCGAATGAAACCCTGCTGATGATGTAAGGCATTGTTTCAAATCCCAAACATTGGAGATACAAGGAAGATAATCCCTCTTTAACCCCTTTGAGCCTTGAAGTAGAAGTTTCTTTGTCCAAATAAAAAACCCTCAACTTTAACCTAGGGCAAGGTAGTTTTTCAGTCAAATCGATCGAGCGCTCAGACTCTCAAAAAGGAGGAGCGAACCTTCGAGAATCTATCCTTAATATATTAGGAAGTTAGAAGTCAATGACTATCCCTCGACTACTTAAAGAGTGGGGCAGTCACAAGCCTTTAAAAGAGTCACACGACTTGTGTAGAAAATAATGAATGAAAAAGAGCCCGCTAAGTCAAAACCTATAAAGGAGACTTAGGCAAAACTGGGGCACCCCGCTGGACCCCGAGGTCAAATTCTAAAGACTCCGTCCAGGCAAAAGCAAAAAAAAAGGATTACAATAAAGAATCCCCAATAGAGAACAAAGTCGTGTGGCCAAACACCAAAAGAAAATAGGTGAGTGATTGCCATGTCCAAAACCTTAATGGTTCCTCGACCATAACAAATTCGATTGAGAGATGGGTTCTCATATACAGTTAACTAAATATAGGATTAGAGAACATCACGAAGAAGGGGTGGGTACAAATAACTTTGAGCCTTTATCCTTTGTTTCTTAAACCGTGAACCAAGCCACGATACAACCTTTAAAAGACCTAATTGAAGTAGGATCTCTTCTGAAAGCATACTCGATGAGATAATGTTTCCTGACTCCTATGAGCTACGCTCAATTTAACGTTGGCATCATAAATTAAATTCATATCCTAACTAGTGATTTCGGTCATAAGTTATTGCGATATCCTTTTTCAAAAAAAAACTTCAAGACAAATATATATGTGCATTAACAATTTCAGGATTAGCATTTCATGCGTGTTGATTTTGCCTGATATCTTAGAAACTTACATATAAACATCGTCAATGGAACTCGAAGATCCTGCTAAATAGGGGAAGGTGGTTTCCAAATCGCTTACTGATGTAAGTCTGACGTTCTTAAGAGCTATTTCTTGAAGGCTCATTCTACACCGTCGATTTAAGCCACGTCACGTCGAGATCCAACAAATCTCTCCAAGAGTTTGAAAACAGTGGGGCAATTGGACTCCATTTTCTCTGTAAAATCCTCTCGAGATGACTCTCTCATAAATCAGGTACTCTAGGGCATTATGTTTTTCAAAGTGGCGACTACTACAAAGTCCATTAAGATCAAAACTAGCATGTTTCACAACCTTTTTCATGCACCCGATGAATCTTACTCCAGGCGGTTTTCATTCCCCAATAAGTCCATCGTTGCAGAAGCACTTTTAAATCTTTGCCTCAACATAGTCCCTAGCGAGACTTTAAGATGACAACACTTTGGATTAACCCGGTAATCTCCAGTGACTCTCAAGACTGCAGAGATCTCCCCAAGTATCTTCCAAATGTTCCATGTTCGTGAGGACCCGCTCCCAGTAGAATCATTTGTTCCTCAGTGAAATTGCCTTACTTTCCTCATGAAATACTCCCCAGGAGATTGTTGTTCTCCCCAAGAAGTCAAGATATTTTCCCCAGGAATGTCGGGTGAATTTTTCCCCAGTAAGTCTGATGAACTTTCCTCAGGGAAGTTTGATATATTTTATCCCCAGGGAAGTTGGATGTACCTTTCTCCCAGGAAGTTGATGTATTATTCCCAGGAAGTCGCTACGCTTTCTCCATGAAGCCACCCAGCTCCACATCTTCCCCATGAAGCGAATATTTATTTTATCCCCGGAAGTCTCTAATCCTCAGATTTTCTTTGGCTGATTATGATTCATGATAACAATCCCTCCAGGGAAGCCATGAGATCATATCCCCATGTGGAGGTCATGATATTTTATCCCCACGAGGAAGTCATGAGATCGTATCCCCAAGTGGATTGTTTTCTCCCCATAGAAGTTTAGAACTTTGAAGCATGACTGGGTTTTGCCATCAACTTTTCCTATTCTTCGATAGATGTATCGTTGCAGAGGTCACTGGGTATCCCCGTTGAGATGTTTATTTCATCTCATGTTTCCTCCTCTCATCTTTTTTGTCAGCATATGCATGTGCATGAGCATAAGCATGGCATTTTCATACACATTACATACACATTAACACACGCATTAGCATCTGCTTGTTTTCTATCTGTGTCATCCTTTGTCTTACTGCCGAGTAACTGGGTTTGTCCGCTCTCTCCAAGTAGATCATCAGCCCTAAGTATAAAATACTTATTTGTTCAAATTTCCCCATAGAGTTCAACCCTCATGGACAATGGTTATCTCAGTTATCTTTCTGCACTAGGATAAGATAATCCCTATTTGAGTTCATTTCCTCAATGGATTCTTGTTTGACAGTTCTTTCTAACTCGATTCTAAATCGAACTTCGGTCCTGCTAGTCGCCGAACCCACCTGGACGTGCATTTATTTTGCACTATCTTTCAAGAAGAGCCTTTACAACCCTTTGCAGATATGCGGCAGTTCTCGTCTGAGAAGCGTATCATTGCATTTTACAGCCGATATGCGATGGTTCTCGTCCAAGAAGCTTATCACTACATTTTTACAGCAGTATGCGACAGTTCTCATCCGAGAAGCTTATGATCATTACACTTTACAACCTTGATATCATTACATTCTACAACATCGGTATGCGGCAGTTCTCGCTCGAGAAGCCTATCGTTACATCTTACAGTGACAAGCGACGGTTCTCGTCTGGGAAGCTTATCATCATTACATTTTTACAGCGGTATGCGACAGTTCTCATCCGAGAAGCTTATCATTATATTTTACAACGTCGATCAGCGACATTTCTCTCCCGAGAAGCTTATCATTACATTTTACAACCGATCAGCGACAGTTCTCATCCGAGAAGCTTATCATTACATTTTACAACCGATCAGCGACAATTCTCGTCCGACAAGCTTATCATTCCATCTTTCAACCAGTAAGCAACAATTCTCATCTGAGAAGCTTATCATTACATCTTTCAACTGACAAGCGACAATTCTCATCCGAGAAGCTTATCATTATATCTTTATCCCCCAATAAGCGGCAGTTCTCATCCGAGAAGCTTATCATTGCTACCCTTGCAAATAAGCGGCAGTTCTCACCTGAGAAGCCTATCCTATCTTCATCATGACTAGCAGCAAGTGGCCATCTCCATTGAGAAGCTGGTTTCCATTGCCCCTTTCATCTTGAAGCGCGGGGAAGTTTATTTCACCCTTTAGTAAAGGAAGAAACTAAGACCTATTCAGGGAACAACAGACTTTGAAGCATGGGGAAGTTTATTTTACCCTTTAATAAAAGAAGAAACTAATACCTATTCAAGGAACACCAGACCTTGAAGCGTGGGGAAGTTTATTTTACCCTTTAGTAAAAGAAGAAACTAAGACCTATTCAGGGAACACCAGACCTTGAAGCGTGGGGTAGTTTATTTTACCCTTTAGTAAAAGAAGAAACTAAGACCTATTCAGGGAACACCAGACCTTGAAGTGTAGGGAGGTTTATTTTACCCTATAGTAAAAGAAGAAACTGAGACCTATTCAGAACGCACAAACTTTGAAGTGTGGGGAAGTTTATTTACCCTTTCTAAATGAATCATTTAGTTAAAGAAGAAGTTGGATCATATTTTGATCATGGAAGCTTATTTTCATGCAGATGAGCGACAGTCCCTCTAGAGGAGCTTATCAATCATTTCATCATTTATCCCCAGATAAGCGATAGTCTCTTTAATTGAGAGCTTATCCATCTTAGCATATAAGTCCCTTCCAACGATAAGTGGCAGTTCTCTCTCGAGAAACTTATCAGGGCAGTTCCCATTAAAATCCATTTATTTTGGCATACAGCAGGTTTTCACCCTGTATATTTCTAATGATTTCGAAAGATCCCGTCTGATCTCTTCGTTTAAAGAATTTCCCAAAACTCCAACATTTTTATTTACCTGATCCTACCGCCGTGTGGATCCTGTTTTACCTTTTTATCCTAGAGTATCAGCCGGTCATGCCTGAACCTGTTGAACGGTTACTCTTGGATATTCCCAAGTGGAAGCCATTTCGTCGGTGCCATCTCCGTTGAGGATCCCGTTCTTAGCGTTTGTTCAAAAGTGACAATTAGTCGCACTCGCACCAGTTGGCCACCACTTTAGAATTCCCCAGTGGCGTGCTGCTTCCTCAGTACGTCGTTTTCCCCAGTGTCGTGCTGCTTCCCCAGTACGTCGTCTTCCCTAGTGTACGGTTACTCGTCGCGTCTGTCCCCTGTGTCATCGTGTCGTCTGCATCCTTGCATTTATCATTTCCATCATATGCATCATACTAGGTTCATGGCACTGTCAGTATTCTAGTTCGTTTCGTTTTGTCCATAGCATTGCATATCACTGCATCTAAGGGCAAAATTTTTGGTTATCTGTATTTAAATCCCTTTCACCATGATTTCTCAAGCCTACGTCGTTCAAATCATCTGGTGAAAAGAGTAACTTGAAGTTCTTTGGGTGGTCAAAGCAGCACCTCATAAACTACGGCTCTTTGCGATACCAAAGCAGAACTCAACCAAACATGAGATTCTTCAGGTGGTCGAAGCAGTCCCTTATCAACTAAGGTTCTTCGATGATACTAAAGCAGTATCCCTGAACAAATGAGATTCATCGGGTGGTCGAAGCAGTACCTTATTTGCTAAGGTTTTTAGATGATACCAAAGCAGTATCTCTGAACAAATGAGATTCTTCTGGTGGTCGAACCAGTATCTTATCCATAGGTTCTCCGATGATACCAAAGAAGTATCCATGAAAAAATGAGATTCTTCGAGTGGTCGAAGCAGTACCTTATCCATTAACATTCTCCGATGATACCAAAGCAGTATCCCTGAACAAATGAGATTCTTCGGGTGGTCAAAGTAGTACCTTATCCACTAAGGTTCTCCGATGATACCAAAGCAGTATCCCTAAACAAATGAGATTCTTCGAGTGGTCGAAGGAGTACCTTATCCACTAAGGTTCTCCGATGATACCAAAGCAGTATCTCAAGCGATAAATTTGTTGAGAGAAATAGTTTAGCAAGATTCCTGTCAGAGGAAATGTGCTATCCAAATTCTGCAGGGAAAAAGCTCACAAGAAACTTTTTGAGATAACCTCTGCTTGGGGAGAAACAAGAGCAACCGTTGTTGGGGATTATCACTATTAATTACATGGTTGAAGAATGACTTGCTGGGGAATAGAATTCCATGAGCACTTGCAGAGTATCAACCTTTTTCAAAAGAATACTACCGACTTCGATGGAGGACTGACCAAGATACTCATGGATTGACCCTAGATTCTGATATGATATGATGAATATGATAAAAATGACATGCGTTGCATGACGCACGAATATGCATACTAAGATGCAACTGCTAGGGAATCTAATGCACGTATGAATGCACAAGATATGTTAATGCTTGATATAATTATGGGTGATACTATTCCTGGATGTCATGCACATGACAATGCAAATGATCGGGTGTGCTAGGGATATGTTTCTCCTCTGAGGGTATCACCAGGGATTGGATTATTGAAGTGCCAAGTGAAATTGGACTTTGGTGATTTGGTATTTTCCAAATGAAATTGAACTTTAGGTTATTTGGTGTTTTCCAATCAATTGGACTTTTAGGTTTTATGAGGATGCCAACAAGGATGGACTTTTGATGGTTGCCCATGAAGACTGAACTTTGGATAGGTAAACTTGAAGGTGCTAACCAGAGTGAACTTTCGGGTAGTTGCTAATAAAGGATTGGACTTTGGGTTAGTGAGAGGATCTGACTACTCCACATCCCGAACTTGGAGACGTTATGAGTGACTAGGGAACTTGATTGCCCTTGGTAGGATTAAAGGATTCAATGTTGGGGACTACATTGAGCAGATCCCTGAAAAGCTATGCTACTTATGATGAAGAGCAAAGGCGGTTGACAACTGATTTGATGATTTTATATGGTAAAGTTTCTTTGGAGACTGTCTATTTCCCTTCGGGTTCTCCCAACACCAAAACAAATTTTATTGTTGTTTAAATGTCGTTTTTATTAACTGAAGTTTCTAAACACGGTTTATCAAAAATAAAAATCAATTTGCAAACAAGCTGATAAAGTAAAAAGTAAGCACAATTTGGTGAGAAATCTCTCTTTATTGAATTGACTCATGAATGGGTAAGTATATACAAGGATGAAATTCCTCAATGAGGTAATTGCGGTGTAAGAAAAACATAATGGCAATACAAATTATTGAGGTTCCATTGAGTTTCAATGCTGCTATTGGCCCTATGACTTCGAAGACTTCAACACTTTGCTTCGTAGGAAGACAGTTGGACTGATTCCTCTCTTCAGTGACACATCAGGGTCAAGTGGACATGCAGACTGGATACTTTTCCTTAGAATTTATCCCTAGCTTTTTCCTGGATCGCCCTTTCGGGTTTTCAATCCACTAGGACACGCTTTTTTGCCTGAGCCTCCCTTTCGGGTTTTCAACTCAGCTGACTATTATTTTTTATTTTATTCCTAACTTTTTCCTGGACCGTCCTTTCGGGTTTTCAGTCCACCAGGATAACCTTTTTTTTGTTGCCTAAGTCGCCTTTTCAGGTTTTCGACTTAGCGGCTTTATTGCTCCACTTTTTTAGGCGTAGTATCAATTAACAAAGTCTGCACTCACTGGGTATGGTAATTCATCACCGTACATATTTGCAAGTTTCAAGGCACCACTAGAGAATGCCTCTACTACAACATATGAGCCTTTATAATTCGGTGTTCACTTGCCCCTGGATTCATTGTATACGGTCATGATCCTCTTGAGCACTAAGTCACCTTCATGGGATGTCCGAGGATGCACCTTTTTGTCAAAATCTCTCTTCACGTGTCTCCGATAAAGCTGACCGCGACATATGGCTGCCAAACATTTTTCCTCAATAAGATTAAGCTAATCAAATCTTGTCTTTACACATTCTGCTTCGTCAAGCTGGGCTTTTATTAACACTCTCAATGAGGGGATTTCGACCTCTATCTGAAGAACTGCTTCCATAACATAGACCAATGAATAAGGAGTTTCCACCTTTTAAGTTTGCACTAAGGTACGGTAGTCGTGCATCACAAAAGGTATCATTTCATGCTAATCCTTGTAAGTGACTGTCATACCCCAAATTTGTTCAACCTTTTTCAAAATTTCATTTGTTTGACTTTATTTTCAATTTGCATCGCTTGTACATCATAACGTATTTTCCAGCATGAATAATTCCTAAAATTATTGGCCATAAATTTATTGGGCATGCAGACGGACTAATCGAATTGTGTCTCAAATATACGAGAACAATTGGTGATTGAAAAGGTTTTGAATTTAAACTTGCAGACGTCAGTGATTTTGACCTACTTTCCATAAAGCTTGACCTAGCACGCTCGCCTTATCTCTTGACAAATTTTCAGTCACTTTTTTTATTTTATCAATATAAGCCTTTTTATCGGCCCCGATCAATTTTCATTTGACTGCTATTAGTTTTTGAGTCGTTTATTATGCACTAATCATTTGAATGAGGTCGATTTAATTTTTCAGGCATCTTTGTCGCCCGATTTCTGTTCATTTTCACTCGATTTATTTTTATATTTTCATCAAAATATTTGAAATAATTAATTAGAATTTTGCATGCTTGCACCTTAATTTTATCATGTTTATTTAATAAGTTGTGAATTTTAGTGGTTCTTAATTAATTTAATCTTAAATCAATTAAATCACTTAAAAGGGGCATTTTAAATTTTTTAAATTATTTTGCAATATGTGTATGTTTGTGTGTTTGTTTGAATTAATCCCGACCATTAAATCAGAATTAACCAATGGTCCATATGTAAATCAGAATTAACCAATGGTCCATATGTGTGATCTATGTTCATTTTTATTAACCAATTGAAAATAGGATTTAAATAATAATATTAATAAATGAGAATCAGAAAAAATGAAAAATATCTATTTCTCTCCACTATAAGGCTGACACGTGCAGTCTTATCTTCACATCCTTTTTCCAACCAAAAAAAACGTGATAGCTAAGGTAGGAAGAAAAGGGAAAAACGGTTTTCAGGCGATCCGAACCCAAACGCGGCTTATTAAAGGGGGAGGGACCTTCACTCAAAAAGGGGGCATACTCTTATGATCCTCTCTCTCTGAAGAAAAAAATAATCAATTAAAGGGGGAAATCCTTCTGGAAATGAATCCATCGTCCCCTTCTTCAGCATCACCATCGACACTGCTTCCATTTAAATTACCATCATCAACTCACCTCCACCCCGAATCACATCAATCATCTACCGTCATCACCACCGTGTCCGGCTGAAAAAACCATTCCCCCTTCGCCAATATTAACGTCGTTCACGGGTGAATACTCATTATCCACACATTGATATCTCATACATCTTCAACCTTTAACATCAAATCTTCCTTCGATTTCATTTCCCTCAACCACCATCCCAAATCGCGGAAACTTCTTCCTCACTGCTGCGGATTTTTCGTTCTCGTAAAAGCCACCAAGATTCAATCAACGAACTACATCGTAAAAGCCACCAAGATTCAATCAACGAACTACATCGTAAAAGCCTTCCACCTGTGTTACACGAACAACAAACAAAAAACTCGAAGCAGTGATGATTTTACGGTAGCGACGAAACAAAGCAGCAGCATCATCGCTCGATTCAACTTGAGGGTCTCGTTCTTAGCTTCGATCAAAGCATGATATCGCCTCTGATAATTTTTGAATCAAGATTTCTCGGTGTCACTATATTTTGATTATGGTGGTTAGCCTACCATTTTGATATAGATTGATATATTGATACATACAGTTACTGATATTATCTTGTGAATAATTTTGTAGTTGTTGTTTCTGAATTTTAGTTTTATTGTAGAGTCGATTTGATTTCAATTTTAAGGACACTGCATCATGCTTGTTGCTACGATTTTGTGTAAATCAAATCATGTATACTGCTCAAATCTGGTTTTAGTTGAAATTTGGCATAATTATTCAAATCTGACAATGGTTTCGGTCTGGAAATGTTGTGTAAATCAAGTCATGTATGCTTCTTTTCCTTATTGTGTATTTCGGGTAATTCAAATCAGTCTACTACATAGTTTTGTGTTCATTCATGGCATTTGGTTTGAGTGAACTTACTGTACTTTGTTCTATTTTTGCAAGATTCGCTTTTGAATTCATTTTGATTTTATGGTGTTGTTGTTGTTGAAATTAGCTCTTGGCCATGAATATCACGATGATAACATTCAGATTTCATAATGGTATTGTGTTTTTGTTTTTACAACTTCGTTATCGATTTCCTAAGGTTTCGTTCAGTTCATATTGTGTTAGAATGCATAATATCATTGATTTCTTCTTGTATTTGTATTAATAGTATAAATTCATAATGGTTGGTTGTTTCCTTTTTGAAATTACCCGTTTGATTATGTTGCGTATGTTTCGAAACTCTTTTCATGTGTGCTTGTTGTTTGCTATAGTTTTTCTAACCTTCAAAAGTTTCGACTTCAATTTCACGAATTTCAAGTTGTTGCTGATATGTGTTTGATTGTTTATATCAATTTCGATCGCGTATCCATTTTGTTTATACTAATTGATTAACTACTGATGTTCGATTTGCATTTTCTTTGATCTCTTTCCAATAAGCATGGCATGTCTATTGTTTCTTGTGGTTGGCATGTTATGTTGCTGTTCTTAAATTTTAATTTGTATGGAATAAGGAAGGCATGTGTTAGTCGTTACTGACTTTTGACCAAAGCATCCAAAACCATTGTTTCTTCTCAATTAGTTATTATCATGAATTCAAAAGGATAGGAAGGAAGAGGTGGAAGTTGTAGCCCATATCTACTTCTCAATTTCGTTTTATGGAATACTGGAGTTTAAAAAAAACTGATGAGCTTTGGACTCTTGAGAAATTCTATTCAATTTTTAAGCGCACCCTATTTTACTACTCTGTGTGTGATTTTCGTTTTTGTGTTTATATTATAATTTTGTGAAATTCATATGGGCCTTAGGCCACATGATCATTTGGTTACCCATAATCATTTTACCACCTCTCATGTTCTATAACATTTAGTTCATTATTTATTATTTTATTATTATTATTACTATTATAATTATTATTATTATTTTATTTATTTTTACTAAAATTAATTGGATAAACATTAACTGATAATAAATGGGTAAATAATAATGGTGTTAGGATTATAAGTTGATATATTGTTCTAATAAATACAATACAAAAACTGTGCCAAATAACATTTTCAAACCCGACTAAGTTTTTCTTTTGACGCAATTAGTTAAAGTATTTTTTTAATAAAAGTAGTGGATTCTCTAGCATTCCTTAGATCTTTGAATGAATGTTCTTGAAGCACACGCTTTGAATTGTGTTCGCTCCGTCTTTCATCTCTGAAAATTTTTCAAATTAAAATATTTAAAATATTAAACCTCTAAAAATAATACTTTATTAACTAAATTAAAATATTTTTAAAATTCAATTAAACCTTTCTCAATACAATTAATTTTAAATACTTTCTTAATTAAATCTAAACCATATTCATTATGATTAGTACTTCTATTCTATTTTCTTAATCAACAATGAAGATATTGAATTCTTGAGGTCTAGCACTTCTTGGGTTCTTGAAAGATCGCTCTTGGGGCGCATGCCTTGGGTTGTGATCATTTCGATCTTTCTAAAACACTCAATCCGTTTAAAGTACCTAACACATCTAATCAAGATACCTTAATCAACATCAAACATCTTTTTCCTAATTAAATTATGAAAGAATTGAGTTCTTGGAGTCTCACACTCTTTGGATTCTCGAGTGACCACTCTTGGAGCGCACGCCTTGGGTTGTGGGTTTCTCAACCTTTCGTTCCTAAAACACTTGCCCTAATTATTCGGACAAAGGTGTCAACCTTCCTACAAATACAACTTCATAATTAATTGAATGAAAAATGTGTCGTTAGGATCTAGCATTTTAATAATATCCCGATTAATTAGTTGCGAGGCTGACGTCTCGTTTATCGAATAGTCGTCATTCTCCCTCAAAATAATTAACCAATCAAATCTAGTTCTTCTCGCTCCCACGCGATCGAAACCTTAAAACCTATTCAAATAAAATTCTCTTTTTCTCAATCAAATCCTAATACACTTTAATCAAATCAAACGCTTTTTCACAAAGACTATTGTTTAGTCCCTTCTTCTGCGCATATGAACTAGTTCTTCAGCCTCCCCTAGTGAGCAGACAAGCCAACGTTTAGCAGTTAGAATATGACCTAAAGACTTGTTCATAAAATACACCAACCAATCAATCGTGGTTTTTGAACTACGATTGCTCTGACTTTCTCATTCCACAATGAGGGTACGTAGGCATAGGATTGCGAGATTCTAGCGAGCTACCTTTTACTTTTATCCAAACTTTTTTCCCGTAGTCCCACGAACTACAATGCTCTGAATTTCCCATTGCACGAGGGAGTACGTAGGCACAAGGGCCTTAATCCTTGACGAGCACCCTAATAAAAAACCACCCATTTTTCCCTTAGAAGCGAATCCTTAGAAGAAAACAAACAATCTAGCTAGCTTTTCTCTCAAATTGAATCAAGAGGTTCCCGTTGAGTACAACAGACGTAGAGGGTGTTAATACCTTCCCTTTGCGTAATCGACTCCCGAACCTAGAATTTGGTTGCGATGGTCATGTTATTATCTCTTAAAGGTTTTATCGATATTTTCCTATTCCTTCCTTGGAATTAATAAAGTTTGGTGGCGACTCTGTTCGAACTTTTTTTCTGCGTCCATCGTGAGGATCGTATTTTTTGAGGTACGACAGTGACCACCATTTTTTGAATGTTTTTTTTGATGTTCTTATTAGCTACCTCGACGACTCCATTCATCTTGGGTCTGTATGGTGTTGAATTGTGGTGTTCAATCTTGAAACTGACACATAACTCATCCATCATCTTATTGTTGAGATTAGACCTATTGTCAGTAATGATGTCGTTAGGCACTCCATATCTGCATATAATGTTGTGTTTCAAGAAGCGGGCGACCACTTGCTTGGTAACGTTGGTATATGATGCAGCCTCGACCCACTTGGTAAAGTAGTCTACAGCGACCAATATGAAGCGGTGTCCATTTGAGGCTTTTGGCTCGATCATCCTAATCATATTTATTCCCCACATGGAAAAGAGTCATGGTGAAGTCAAGACGTTCAAGGGAGTGGGAGCTGCATGGATCTTATAAGAGTATATCTGGCATTTATGGTAAGTCCGGGCGTGATGATAACAATCAGCTTCCAAGGTAAGCCAATAATAGCCTGCTCTCAATATCTTTTTTGCCATAGTATGTCCATTCGTGTGGTGCAAAAACACACCTCATGAATTTCCTTTAGAATCTGCTCAGCTTCATGCTTTTCTACACATCTAAGTAGAACATTGTCATGATTACACTTGTATAATACATTCCCATTGAGAAAGAAATTTGATGCCAACCTGCGCAAAGTTCTCTTATCCACGCCCAAAGCGCCCTCTGGATATTATTGCTTTTCTAGATAACGTTTGATGTCATAGAACCATGGCTTTTTGTCTGACCTTTCATCGATAGTCAAACAGTGAGCAGGCTTTTTAAAGCGTTGGAGATCAATAGACTGCCGATGGTTGGGCCATATTAGTTTATACATGGAAGCCAAGGTTGCCAGAGCATCCACCATGTGATTTTCCTCTCTGGGTACATGAGTAAAAGTGATATCATCAAATCTAGGGAGTAGCTTAGCCACATAATCCCGATATGGAACCAAGTTGGCATGTTTGGTATCCCAATCACCTCTAATTTGGTGTATTACTAGAGAAGAATCTCCAAACACATCGAGGGTTTTGATCCTCAAGTTGATGGCCTCTTCTAACCCTAGTATGCAAGCTTCGTACTCAGCCATATTATTAGTACATGTAAAGCAAAACTTAGTTGTAAACGGAAGGTGAAAGTTCTTGGGAGATGTAATCACTGCCCCAATTCCGTGTCCATAAGTATTTGAAGCACCATCAAACATGAGAGTCCATTGCTCTCCTGGTTCGGGTCCTTCATCTGATTCTGGCTCTTCATAATCTTTTAGTGCCATGATATCTTCGTCTAGAAAATCGAACTTCAAGGGCTGGTAATCATCCACCAATTGATAGGCAATATGGTCTGCTAGCACACTACCTTTGATGGCCTTCTGAGTAACATATTGAATGTCGTACTCAGATAGAAGCATTTGCCATCGGGCTATTCTGCCGGTGAGAGCAGATTTCTGAAAAATGTACTTAATAAGATCCATCTTGGAAATCAGATAAGTAGTGTGGGTTAACATATACTGCCTGAGACGTTTGACAGCCCATACGAGTGCACATCAAGTCTTCTCGAGTAAGGAATACCTTGTTTTGCAGTCATTAAACTTCTTGGTGAGGTAATAGATGGCATGCTCTTTCTTGTCAGTCTCATCTTGTTGTCCTAACACACAACCCATAGATTCATCGAGCATAACTGTAATGCCCCGATTTCGATTATTTCATTTTATTGAGTGTTTTATTTGAATTGAGTAATAATTGTTTTAAATTGTGAATTTGATGTGTTAATTTAGTATGTTTTAATATTTTACCGTTTCAGAGAGTTTCGGGTAAAATTTAGATTGGAGGGCATTTTGGTCCTTTTGATAAAAATAGAATTGAGGGGAAAGGTATAAGAGGAGAATAGAGAGGAAAATAGAAAGAAAGAAAGAAAAGAGAGTTAGAGAGAAATGACAAGAGAAAGAGAAGAGAAAAAGGAGGAAGAAGAGCAAAACCTAGAATCATCAAGAACCAACATCTATACTTTCGATTAATCGGGTAAGGGTGTGAAACTTTATTATTCTATCTATATGTATGATCATGTATGTGTTGTGTGGATTGTTTGGTAGTTTTCTACACTTTCCATTTCTAGGTTGAAGTTGGTTTAATCGGTAGAAATCGTTGTTTGAACGGTTAGAATCGAGAATAACCTTCGTAATTTAGTTGGGATATGTTAGACTAAGAGTATTGGAACTAGTTTGGCGAGAATCGGGTGATATTGTGAGTTTCACCATTTTCGGTTAAATTGAGGTTAATATTTTGAGTGGAAATCAGATGTCGTGAAATTCGAGTTTTATGATCCTAAAATGTCCGTATATGATTAGTAAGGATGGATAGGCATTTAATCGGGTGAAAACCATTTACTCGGTCGGGTTTTTAGGGCTTTTAAACCCGAACCCGTAGTTGTTTTTCTGAGTTTTTCAGGTGTTAATCGGTTAACCATATACGTTAACGGATTAACACAGTGTTAGGGCCCTAAAAACTGAGTTTTTGGCCTAAAAACTGAGTTTTTGGAGTGGTTAATCGGTTAACCATATGCGTTAACCGATTAACACTGTAAGCGTGAGAAAATATTATTTTTCAAAACTTCGAAAATTCATAACTTTTTCACCGTTTATCGGATTTTGACGTTCTTTATGTCAAACTGAAGCTAATAATATTTTCTACAGCTTGGTGAAAAGAAATATTATTTTTAGCTGATTTTACCAATTAATTAGAATTAATGATTTTGAGTGAGAAGAGCTTATATTAGCTAGAGCGTCCGGTTGTGATCGGTCTCGTCTTGTATGGATAACTTGTGTGTTATTAATTATTGTGTTGTGGGTATCCGTAAGGCGTGAATCCTAGTGTATGAATCGATTGTGAATCGTGGCCTTTGGGAAAATGTATGCATTGTTTGAATTGAATAAAAATGCATGGTAATTGTGATGAATGTGAAGAATGCATGATAATATATTTGCGAATATGTATGCATTTTGTGTTGATTGATCCCGCGTAGGATCTGCAGAAACATCGTGTGCCCATGTGGGGTGTGAGCGATGGTTTATAGTTGATTGAGTCATGTTTGCATGTGAAGCATCATGATATGCATTTGTGTTAATTGATCCCGCGTAGGATCTGCAGAACCTCGTGTGAGCGATGGTTACATTTGATCCCGTGTAGGATCTGCAGAACCTCGTATGATGCGATGGTTATATTTGATTCCGCGTAGAATCTACAGAACGATTGTGTGCCTATGTGGGGTGTGAGCAATCGGATTGTGTGCCCATGTGGGGTGTGAGCAATCCTGAAACATCGTGTGCCCATGTGGGGTGTGAGCGATGGGTGAACATTGTAGGCCCGACGAGGAGTTACTTCGGTAACGAGCGATGGTTCCATTTTGGTTCTTCAATTGAACATGCTGAATTGAGTCGGTACTGCATTTGCATCTGCATAGAGTCGTGAGTCGGTCTCTATGAGTTGCATTATCATCTTTATATGATGCATTGGTGAAATAAACATGTATGTGGATGTTTATGTGAATTGGTGATGATATAAACATATTGTGTATGTTTATGTGAATTAATGCGAATTGTGATAATGGCATGAGTGAGTATGCTTGAAAATATGTATGTATATATATATATATATATATATATCTATATATATATATATATATATATATATATATATATATATATATATATATATATATATATATATATATATATATATATATATATATATATATATATATATATATATATATATATATATATATATATATATATATATATATATATATATATATATATATATATATATATATATATATATATATATATATATATATATATATATATATATATATATATATATATATATATATATATATATATATATATATATATATATATATATATATATATATATATATATATATATATATATATATATATATATATATATATATATATATATATATATATATATATATATATATATATATATATATATATATATATATATATATATATATATATATATATATATATATATATATATATATATATATATATATATATATATATATATATATATATATATATATATATATATATATATGTGTGTGTGTGTGTGTGTGTGTGTGTGTGTGTGTGTGTGTGTGTGTGTGTGTGTGAATATGTGTATATATGTAGGTTTATATGGATTGATATAAACATTGGTGATTGCATATTGTATATGCTTGATGTTCTATTTATTTATAGATACTTATATGGATACATTGCGATGTATAAAATGATTGAGGTGAGTTGTGGTGTGAATGCGGAATATGCGTAACTAATGATATGTATATATATGATTTATGCATTGAATATTATGATATTGTTTCTCACCCTTCTGTTGTTTTATGATGCTCTATGAGGCATTGAAGATTAGGTGCTAGTGATCCCTTTTTGTGAAGCGCGTCTTCATTAGTTTTGGTCAGATGGCTCTGATATGTAACACCGGGTAGCATAGGAAGCCTTGGGCTATTTTTGATGAATACATTTGTATATGTATTATTGGTGTTGCATGTTTTGTAAACATGAATGTTGTTGATGAATTACATTGAATGATGTGAATATGTATATATGTGAATACATGCCGGTTGTGATTCAAATGTTTAGATTTTCCGCTTTTATTCTAAATATTTGAGATGTGGGTATAAGGACTAAGATCCTCTGATGTGTTTGTTGCCCATTGTTGCATATCTATTATGAGCAGGTGTTGTATGTGTTTTAATTCAAGCATAATGTGACATGTTCCTTTTATACCGTATTTTAAATAATACTCTGATGAAATTTTGAATCCGTGCCTAAATGATTCGTTTGATTATTTGGGGGTATAGAAAGGGGGTGTTACAATAACCAGATACATAATAAGTGGCCTTTCAGGAACATGCAGTATCAGGATTGGTGGTTCTTGTAAATATTCTTTGATTTTGTCGAATGCCCCTTGGCAGTCATCATCCCACACAATCGATTGATCCTTTCTTAGCAGCTTAAAAATTGGTTTGCAAGTGGCGGTGAGATGTGAAATAAATTTGACAATATAGTTCAATCTCCCTAGGAAGCCACAAACCTCTTTCTTCGTTCTAGGTGCAGGCATACTCTGAATTGCCCTTACCTTATCAGGGTCTACTTGATCATATAAGTCCATAGCAGCGTTGTTGTTAAGGACCTCCGTAGTGTTTTTGCATGTTATGATTTATGCAGTTTATTTAGGAAGTGCATGCATGAAAATATTGTCATTTATTATAAAAGAAAAAGAAAAAGAGCAAAAATTGAGTGCAAACTAATATTTATTAATGATAATTATGCTAGAAGATGGTGATACCCCAGCCCAAACTTATCAAACTTCTTAGTAACTTCAACCAGCTTGCCCCAGCCTTGGGCATTTCCTCCTTCAATCATTGTTTTAGCTTCTTCATATGAGGCCATTGATGATTTCGTCTCTTGACATTTTGGCACTCGCTGCACTACTAGCATACTTACCACTTCAAAGGATTGAAAAGTTGTTTCGACCATTTCACCCTCCATACCAATATAGTGGAAAGATGTTAGGTGGCTTACTAGAATATCTTTCTCCCCTCCAATCAAAACCATTTTATCATTGCTGATGAATTTCAACTTTTGGTGGAGAGTAGAAGTGACAACCCCTACAAAATGAATCCAGGGTCTTCCCAATAGATAACTGTATCTAAGGTAAATGTCCATTACTTGAAAATTAATGGTAAAAATAGTTGGCCCAATCTTAATTGGTAAGTCCACTTCACTTATCACCGCTCGTCTCGAGCCATCGAATGCCTTCACTTTTAGAGTGTTTGGCTTTAAATTAACCCCTCTTATAGACATATTTTCCAGAGTTGTCTTAAGGAGCACATTCAGGGAGGAATCTGTGTCCACCAAAACTCTTGGTATCAAAGTGTCATTACACCTTATGGAAATGTGAAGAGCCTTATTGTGATTTCTCTTCTCAACAGTCAAATCATCATCATTAAATCCAAGAAAGTTACCAGTGGTCACACTAGCTATCACGCTGTCAAACTGGGCCACAGTGATATCCTTGGTAATGTACGCAACGCTTAACACCTTCAGCAGAGATGATCCATGTGCATTAGAACTGAGCAATAAGGAGATCATAGATATTATGGCAGGAGTTTGATTTAGTTGGTCGACCACCTTGTAGCCGCTTTTCTTAATAATCTTCAAAAACTCTTCGACCTCCTTCTGTGTGAATGCTGCCTTTGGAGATGACGGTTCCACTTGTGGTTCAGTATTTGTAATTACAACTGGCGTAGCAATTGCCTTCCCTTTATCATTGGTTGACACATCCACTGGTTTTGCTGCAAAGATTCAACCACTACGGGTATTCCGCTTGGCCCTACCACAACATCACACTTAACCCCATCATATTCAATGACCACCTTCCTTGGCCCTTATTTACAAACTTCAGGCTCGGGAACATTAACATGATACTCTAGTTATCAGAGCAAGGCATACTTGCCTTTGTTTGCTGACATCAGCCTCGTCAAACTGAATAACCACAGGCACAAGATGAATTGGTCTTTGTTGGAAAACTTTAGATTCATCATATTGGGTAACTATTGGAGTAGGATGAGCTGGTCTTGTGGATGAACTTCAACCTCATCATACTGGAGTTCAATAATAGCTAAAATTTGATCTTTTCTATCACAATGTTCTACCTGAATCACACCCTGGTCTAAGAACTTTTGCAGATGCTTCTTAACCACTTCATTAGTCAAATCAACAATTTCATCTTGAGGGATCATTCCACATTTCTTCAACTGTTCCCCTATAACTGCCATAGGAGTATGGACATCTTCGACCATTGTAATCAATCTTCGTTCATTGATTTCTTACACAACATTAACAGATGGACCCCCATGCGTGGGTAGGGGGTTGGTCTTAACATTTGAACCTCGAGGGGTGAAAGTAAGATTCTTGAACTCAACCAAGTCTTGAACTTTGTTCTAGAATGTATAATAATTGTCTATTGAATGTCCCAGAGCCCCTTTATGAAACTCGCAATGAGCGTTGGCATCGCAAATCTCTTAGTGTCAAATTCCCACTCTGATACAATTGAGAGAAAATTTGGCAATATGACATTGGCACAGGATCAATATGCCTCCTTGGAGCTCTTGGTCATTGTTGTCGCTGTGCTGGGGAATTTTGATACTGCGGGGGATGAACATTTTGATAATTTGGTTGCTGATATGCCTGTTGTTGGGCAGGCTGTTAACGTGGAGCTTGTGTAACTACAATCACTTGTTGATACAAGATATTCATTGGGACTCTATCCCTTCGTCCTCTCGTAATGGCATTAGTATCTTCCTTCTTTCTCTTCACCAAGGTCTTCTTTCCTCCATTTGTAGTGGCAACAACAACTTTGTTCTTCTTTAGCTAACTTTCAATTCTTTCTCCTACAGACACAATTTTAGCAAAACTTGGGAAGCTAGATCCCAGCATACAGCATACGATCCAAATATTAAGGCTGTAGAGTCCCCATAAACATGTCCATCAACTCCTTGTCCAACAGAGGTGGTTGGACGCGGGCAACCAACTCCCTCCACCTTTGAGCATATTCCTTGAATGACTCATTGTTGCATTGAGTCATGTTCTGCAGTTAAGTGCAGTTCGGCGCTAAATCAGTGTTGTACTGATAATGTTTAAGGAACACCTTAGCAAGATCTCTCCAAGTGCTGACCTGCCCCTTTTCCAATTGCATATACCACTCCAATAATGCCCCATTGAGGCTATCTTGAAAGTAATGAATTAGGAGTAGGTCGTTGTCAATATGAGCGACCATCTTGCGACAATATGCTCGCAGGTGAGTTTGGGGACAATTGATTCCCTTGTACTTATCGAAATTCGGGACTTTGAACTTTTTAGGGATCACAAGTCCAGGAACTAAGCACATATCCACAGCGTCCAAACCTGGAGTAGTTTGAACCTCCAAAGACTTGAATTTTTCTTCCAATGTGCGCAATCTATCAACAGAGGGGTCAGATACAACTCCCACAGCAGGTTGAGGAGGTGGTGGATGGAAGAAAGCATCATATTGCTCGTCCATATCAATTTTAGATCCATGTTGACCAGCTGCAGTAGAGTGCTTTGATAAATCCACATGAACAGGGGGAAGCATTGCCTTAGTCTCTCCAGAAGTTCCCACCTTGTCGACGAGTTTTTTGGCATCAGCGGTAATTTCAGCATTGTTCTCCTTTTGAGCTAACACGATCATAGTTTCTAGCAATTGATCCATTTTGGCTCTAAGTGAGTCAATGTCATTCCTCATCATGTTCTGAGTTTCTTCAATTTTCTCCAGCGTCATCTTGAAGTTACGGCAGGTATCGTACCGGTGCCGAGTAGTCAGCTTTTTTTAAAGGAGAAAGGGTATAGTTTATGAGTTTGCATATTGGATGTGGATTTGAAATTCTTATGCTTATGTTTATGTTTATGTTTTCTGTTTATGTTTATGTTTATGTTTTTACTTTCAGGGAAACATTTATAAAGGTGGTTATTAACAAGCACTCAAAATACCATGAAAGTAAGAAAATAAAGGAAGGCTGAACTTTCATTCATTCATATTAATCCATTACATAGTGCCAAGATACAAAATTACAAGCCAATACAAGCTAAATAATAAATTCAACTACAAAAAACAACAAATAAAAGCAGGGAAATGATCTTCAGACTGCGGTCCTTCGTGCTTCACGTTCTTTGAGTTCTTCCTTAAACCTTTATAGCATATCCTTGCAGAGGTAAAGGAATTCGCAGATCCCTGGAGAGGTAGAGTCATCCATTGCTTCCAAGGCATCTCTATGTTTCCAAATTAAATCCTTGGTCGGCCAGTTTCAAATTTCGCCAATCCATTAAGCTTGTTGTGGTACATGTCTCAGTCATTCCTCATAATGTGGATTGATTGCTCATAAGCTTCATAATCTCGAGACATTTCATCCCTTGTTGCTGACCATATGACTTTGTCCTCTAGGATAGCCTTTATTTGGTTTTTGTGATTTTCGGCAAGCCCTCTGGCATTATCTAATTCCATGCATATCCCATCCCAATCAGTTGGCCTCACCCAAGAAGCTCTTATGGCATTCTCCTTAAGTTGACGCCCTCTCTCCTCACTGGCTCTGGACAAACGTAAAGCGGCACTGAGCTATTTAATCTCTACTTCTAGTTCCTCTCTGAGCTCCTTGTTTTTTTAGTTGCAAGATAATACTAATGCTCATTCTCCCTCCATTTTCCTTGAGCATAGTCCAACTGCTCTTTAAGAGTTCCCAAGCGACTATCAGCTTGATTGATACACACCTTGGTCTTCTTTCACTTTCTTTCCTCTTTGTTAACCTTTTCCTCAATTGCTTGAAGTTGATTCTTCCTTCGTTCAAGCTCATACTTCATGTCATTTTTATCATTGGTTACCTCTTGAAGCTTCGATTGTAAATCCTTACTTTCCTTTCCAAGTTGTGCTATTTTGGCTCTAAGTTCTTCCACTTCTTTGAGTGACACAGGCACAGGTTATGGGGTGGCATGTCTAGGAGGAGCCTCAATGGAGAAAAGGAGCTTGACCATCTTAACCCTATCCAGAACACATGGTTCATATAACACTCTAGGTACACCATCCCTTTTCCTCAACTCAGTCCCCTTGGTATGAACCTTCTGCCAAGAGTGTAAAATCTTATGAAGGAGTGAGGGATCTTTAGTACCCCTATCATGAAGAACCATTTCTTCTAAATCTTTGTCTTTAGGCTTCCCCAACATAGGGTATTCAAACTATCATATAAATAGTATAGGATTGTAGCTTATACAACCTTTTGAGCCAATCAGTGGCACATTGCGGAAGCTCCCTCAACTCATAATGATCTCATCAACTTCCAGCTTGTTGGGATACCATGTGATATTCCTTTCAGAGAGGGACATTATAAATTGAGCCCATTCCCCACTATTTAAATCAGAGATGATAGCGTGGCGCTTGAACACATGAGAAGTAAGCCACTTGTAGAGGAGAGGAAGGCAAAATGTTAGCATTGAACCCTTTCTTTCACAGTGAAGATGTAAGTTATAGAAGATGTCAGCTAAGAGTGGGTATACCGGGCTTTGTCCTTTCTTCCAAACTGCCAAAAACACACTGATGGCAGCAGACTTAATGAATTCTTCAAAAGTGGGGAAAAGTACCAGCCCATATATGAGGAGAGCCAATATGTTCACCAAAGCATCCCATTGCTTATTCTTCAACAACTTTGATGCTTCTTTTTCCAGAAAAGTACTTCGTAAACTAAATAAATCTTCTCTCTTTTTCCAACCAGCCTTGGCCGTTGAAATAGGGATTTGGAGGGCTTCGACTAGTTCTTCTACCTCGGGTGTCTGACCAATCATGGTGTAAGGTGCCCTACCCTTCACGAAGAAACCCAAAATTCCTTCAAATTATTCAATGGCAGAAGTCAAGTAGAAATCTTGGAACATAAAACTTCTCATTGGCGGGTTATAGAATTGTGCTAAGGCTGTGACGATGGGAACTTTGACTTTGATAGCAAGGAGATCGAGAACCTGACCAAATCTTCCCATTAGAGTTTCTTGAAAGGAGGAGGCATCTCCTTCAAGAAATCCATTACAACATTAGTATCTGGCATGGATGCCTTCAATTGTAGAGTCTTCCTTTTTCCTGAACTCATGGCTATTATGAATGCATGTCAACCTGTAGATATAAATGCTTCCCTGAAAATAAAAGTTTTTTTTGTAAGTCATGATGTATATGTAAGTGATTATGAATGCATAATGTTGGATCCAGGTTATCACAAGTAACTTCCAACCCTCTTAACAGGTAGGCTTTAAGAATAGTTCTAGATTCTTTACCCATAAATCCACTCACAGGATAGCTCCTATGTTGACGGATAAGGTTCTCAGGGTCACGAACACTAATCACATCAATGTCAGGCAACAGGCTAGCTGCATTATGACGGTAATACAAAAAGATCTCTCCTGAGTGGAGTCATCATGCTAGGCCAACGAGGAGCGGGGCCTCATAGATTAACACTACACGACCACCAAGATAGAAACTAGTTCTAAGAGTTGTTCCTAGATTCATAGAACCTTCATGAATCAAGTTGTGCGACAGGTTAGTTGCGTTACAACAAGATCTACGAAAAGGTCTCCTCTAGGGGAAGCTTTCATGCTAGGCACACAAGGAGTGAGTCCTTGGGGACTAACACTAATTACTTCCAAATTTTAAGCTAGGTGTCCCCTCTTCTTTTTCCAAGACTCGGGTATAGAGCCTTACTTGTGATATAATCCCAGAATCCAACAGACAATCATGATAAAAAACATATAATAATAAAAGTGAAAGCAATACAAAGAGAATAAAAAATCAATAAGAGAAAAAAATCAAGAAGAAAACAACCAAGTGAAGTTAGCACTCTCGAATTGAGTCAAGTTAGGCTTGACTCTCTCTTGCGCAGGGCAATGCAATCTCCCCAGCAGAGTCACCATCTATCGTACCTCGAAAATTACGATCCTCACAATGGACGCGAAAAACATTTGAACAGAATTGCCACCAAACTTTATTCATTCCAACAAAGGAATAGGAAAATATCAATAAAACCTTTAAAGGATAAGAAAATGGTCATCACAACCAAATTCTAGGTTCGGGAGTCTATTACGTAAAAGGGAAGGTATTAGCACCCTCTACGTCCGTTGTACTCAATAGGAACCTCTTGATTCGATTCATGAGAAAAGTTAGCTAGGTTTGTTTGTTTTATTCTAAGGGAATAAGAAGTAAAATATGTAGTTTCTAAAGGGAAAATGGGTGGTTTTTTATTAGGGTGCTCGCCAAAGATTGGGGCCCTTGTGCCTACATATTCCCTCGTGCAATGGAAAAGTCAGAGCATCATAGTTCATGGACTACGGAAAAAGGTTTGGGGTAAAAAGGAAAAAAGGTAGCTCGCTAGGATCTTGCAATTCTATGCCTACGTACCCTCGTAGTGCAATGAGGAAGTCAGACCAATCGTAGTTCAGAAGACTACGATTGGTTGGTTTGTGTTTTTCAGGCGAACGAGTGTTTATATCACATTCTAACTGCTAAATGTTGGCTTGCATGCTTTCTAGGGGAGGCTGAAGCACGAGCTTATATACACGGAAGAAGGGACTAGACAATGTTCTTTGCGAATAATTGTTTGAATAGATTAAAGTGTATTAAGGATTTTAATTGAGAAAAGTGGTTTGATTTGAATAGGTTTTAGGGTTTCGATCACACGGGAAGCGAGAGAACGAAGTTTGATTTGTTAAGTATTTTGAGGGAGAATGATGATTACTTGATAAGATGAGACGTCAGCCTCACAACCAATTAATTGGGGCATCACTGGGATGCTAGATCCCAACGACACCTTTTTCACTCAATTAATTGTAAAATTGTTTTTGATAGATAATGGAGACACAACATGGAGTGCTAGACTCCAATGACACTTCCTTGTCCAAATAATTAGGGCAAGTATGTTAGGAACGAAAGATTTAATGAACCACAACCTAAGGCGTGTGCCCCAAGAGCAGTCACTCAAGAACCCAAGGAATGAGAGACTCCAAAAATTCAGGTCTTTCGTAATTTAATTAAGAAAATATTTTGATGCGATTAAATGTTTTGATTCGATTAGGGTATTTTAATAGGATTACATGTTTTATAAATGAAAGATCAAAATGATCACAACCCAAGGCGTGCGCCCCAAAAGCGTTCTTTCAAGAGGATTTTTAGGGAAATTTTGCGTTTGTTGGTACGTGTGAATAAGTAGGATTTTTAGTGGAATATCCTCTAATTCGTGTGTGAAAATGGTCTTGGGGATCTGCAATTCGTTAGGGAAAAATTTTCCTAGATTTTGTAGGGACCAATTGATTGTGACTCATTCCTTTTGTTTGTCTATAGTGCCTTTCTAGAAAGTGTAGCTTTTTAAGTTTTTCATTGTGTTTAAATGTGGCTTGTGCACTCTTTTACTATGCTTATGTGTTTTGTTTGACTCAAAACAATATTTGGCTTTCGCTTCTTTTGCTTTTTTGTGCTCAGCATTGACAAGTTCTTGATTTGGCATTTCTGATACATGAATCGGCTTGGCCCTTTATGGTAAAGCATTTTGGGTGCTAACTTCAATTATTTGATGTACGACCTGTTTAGACTTCTCAATTGCCTAATCATTCTTGTCCATTGTATTTCTTGCTTAAAACAACTCTTGAACCTAATGATTTGTTCTTGTTCCAGGTACACAGGGATGTAACAAAGGTTATCTTTAAAGAAGAATTTTGGCTTGGAGATAGCTTGAGCATTAGGAAAAAACAGGGTCGGAACTAAGGTTCTCCTTTTCCTGTCATTGGTTTGCTTAATCATTTTTCATATGTATCCTACAGACATGGCCTTAAGGAATTTGAGTAGCATGGATGTTATGACTTGTTTTGGTGGTGCTTTTATTGCTTTTGGATTTTCAGTGTTCTTGAATTTGTTAAGAAGCACTTGATATACATTGTGTTATTTTTATTTTCCTTGTATTCTTACTTCATATGTTGTGAATCCTGCTAACATTATCCATTTGGATCTTATTCTTGAAGACTCCCATACTAACTTTGTGTTTTTGTGTTGAATTTCATGTACATGCCTTAACTTGGTGTGGAGTGGTATGATGCCTTGTACTCTTGTGGATTAAGGACCTCTATGAGGTTGTCTTGTTAAAGGAGATGCACTTAAGGCGTGGCAGATGTTGTCATGGAGAAATGAGAGGGATGTAGCACCATTCTTTGCACCCGACATAGCAATAATCCTGTGTAAGTATCTTCCACAACCAATTTCTTGCATCCATTAGAGGTAGAAATTACTTTTGGCCCTGAATCATAGCTAAGCCTTGCTTACACCAAAGATTTCCATTCCCTTTGAACATTTGAGCTATCTTGGTTTTAATTCTCTTGAGACTTGTACTTGAACTCATGTAGCTTTGTAGTTTTGCATCTTTGAATCATGTTTAGTCCTGTTTTTCCTTCTGTATGTGGTGTGTATTTTTGTAAATGATTTTTCTTGTATGCTATTGTTATATCCTTGATTTATGACTTTTCTTTACATCAGTTATCATGGTTTGCACCTACATGATTTTACCTCTTTGAATTGTGTTAAATCACTGTCAAGTCCTACCCTGTGAAATGTTTGGACTCTTTGAATTGAGAATAGTATGTGATGCTTTATACAAGAAATCTATGCTTATTGCACATGGTGTGTGTTCATGTTGACTTCTGTGAATAATTCTTCTTGTAGATTGCCATTAACTTTGCTTATACTTACCAAAGTATCATCTTTTTCTTTTCATGTGTATGCTTTAGCTTGGTATAAGAGTAAGGCATCATGGCCTAAGTCAAATCTTGAAGCTTGCATTGAGAAAGAATTTGGAAGTGACGGTGGATATTTTAAAGAACTTGGCAAGAAATCTTGAGATATTTCTAAGTCTAGGTCCAAGTGTTGTATTGTGCATCCTTGAGTATTGTCACTTGTAATTTGATTTAGGACAGAACATTCTTGAAAGAGTTTGAATTCTTCCTTTAGAAGTTTGTGACATTATGCAGGAATGACTGTAATTTTGCATTTGTGGACCCTTTGTCTCTTTGGTAGTAATTTTAAGGCTTTTCTTTAATCATAAACCGTTGGTGCATTGTTTGAATTCAGGCAGATTCCTTGTGAGTTTTGCCATGAATGGAATTTGGTTTAAATCTTGTGGTTTTGGTGAATCTTGGGCCAATGATTGTTATTTTAGTTTGTGATGAAGTTATTGAGAATCATGATTAGGAGTATGAATAGAATCATGGCAATGGTATATCACAACCTTGGTTTTATGGCTCTCATGATTTGTAAACAACTTAAACATGATTTAAAGCAACCATGCCCAGAAATGATTTATACCAATAGCCTTGCTCAAATTATTCATGGCTCGACAAGTAATTCAAACACGGCTGAAGAAGTAATATCAATGGCTATTTTTTGTTTTGTACTTCCTATTCACATTGAACCATGTTGTTCACCTATGGCCTTAATCAAAGTGTTCATATGATTTGTAATATCTCTTAAATGCTGCTTGATGACAATTATTTTCACGACTAGGCACAAAAGTAATACAAATCCAATTGCCTTGGGACCTTATTTGGTCATGCTTTAGAACCCTCTATCATACCCCAAAATTTTCCAATTGTATTTCATTCTCATCTTTACATACATCCTCTAACACTATTCAAAAATAAAAAATATGTCGTTCCTGCTATCACCGCTTTCATTTCCTAAGTCCAAGTTCTTGCGAGGTTGAATTAGGTTATCAAATCAGCAGTGTATGTGTATCGGGTTGAGGTTCATTGGTTTTGACTTAATTTGCCAGTTGGGCAATGGTTTGGTTTCATGATCAAGGTTAGGGTGCATTAATTTAGGTGGTGTGTGCCTCATGATTTTAATTAGGGTTTTTGTGCAGTGTAATGATGTTCATATCTCAGGTCTTAATCCTTTAATTTCAAGGTGCTTTCTCGTTTAAGGAACTTAATAGTGAGTTTTGGTTTATCAGGATGCATATGGCAACATTCAGATATTGATTCATAGTTAAGACTTAAGATTCATTTCAAGGGTTCATTGTTATCTGAAATCAAGTCAAAGGTCCAAGTTCGTCCAAAGTCCAATTCAAAATCAAGATTTCAAGTTCAAGTCCATTTCATGTTTCTTTCTAAAATTAAATTTTCATGTACAAAGTCAAGTCTCCACTTTAGTTAATTCTAATTTCATTCCCATCCATTTCAAGCTTCATGTTTCGATATCTAAACCATTCAATTGTCAATTCTAATTCAAGTTCGAATCAAGTTCCAAGTTCAACTTCAATTTTATATCAAGTTTCCTTTTCTTACACAACATTCAATCTTTAGATCATGCCAAGTTCAAATTCAATTTCTAATCAAAGGTTCAATTGCAGTTCAATTCAATTTCCACCCAAGATCCAAAGGGCTACACTCATACAAAAAATCTCAAGAATATACATCAGATCATTATTATAAAATAAGATAATTCTAAAGCCCATTGCTTATTTTTACAAGCCCATTTCCATAAAACATAAAAATCAATTAAAAAAAACCAAAACCTATAAATAATTACATTTACAATACACACATCACCTAATAGCTACAACCTTTAAAACAACCATCTGTTACCCCACACAAGCCATGAATATTTAGCTACCCCACATATACAAATAAACAAAACCAAACTTTCCAACCAAGCCATCAACGTGAGCCAAACCAAAGGTATTTGTAAACGAAAATGACAAGTCATCTATAACCAAACAGCCTTCAGCCAATTCCATTACAATACATCACCACATCCACCAAAATACCTCTTGCGCATACATGATACCTACGCCACGTGATTCAATGCACAATAATGCATAACCGTTCTGCAAAACATCCCACTATAAGATGTGAAAACCTCACAACTTGGACGCGTCATATAACCAGTTTGCATAATGTTCACCTACAGAAACTCCAAGAAAAAAAAGTCACAAATAGAAACAACAACGCTACGTGAACGCACACCGATCTAGCCTCACAAAACTTGTCCCACCAAAACTTCCATCAACACATCCACAAAGCCATCAGACAAACAATACTCAAACCGTATACGACCCACCGTTGCATACGATTCAAACCCGCAACCAATGTTTACACCATACTAACCACTTTCCCATGCCCAACCTACATAATTGTACACCACAACCTAACACAAACTTTACATAAAACCGGTAATCACAATAGAGTATGTAAAAATCGATTCACAATAATAAGGTACAATCCTGACAACACAACAAATCGGTTCGTACGACAAAAAACGAAACAACCCCGTCATAATTTTTCTTTTACGTTTCTACCCTCATTCACACTATAAATCCATTTCTTTCTCCTCATTCTTGAAGTTATGAGAACCAACATAACGCTGCAGAAATCCACCCTCACACCCCCTTTAAACCTTCCATCTTTTTCACCCAAAGCATTAAACCAGAATACCCTGTTCTTATCTCTTCAACGGCCTAACCTTCAATCCCCACCTCTTAAACTTCCACATCTCCAAACAATAACCCACAAAATCACCAACAATAGCAAATCACATAAACCTGAACCCAGAACAAGAATTAGAGACGAGATGGAGAAAAGTGATTAAAACCTATAACATTTACCCAAACCAACAAATCAACCCAACTCAAATGCACAAACCAAATCAGAAGGAGTAGAAGAAGAGAGTCAGGAACGAAACACAAACTAAATTGAACAAGACAAACCAGAAGTGAATAGTTAGTGCAAGAGAAGGTTGGGACGATGTGTTTTTCTTGAAATACTATTGTTAGCTTTTGAAACTTTCTTTGGATTTTGACTGTGCTTTTTGGAAACTAAGTTTGATAATGTTTTGACTTAATGATATGTGATTCCCCTTTGGATTGGTATGGCTTTATTTTAGAATTTGTTTTAATTCAATGATCCGTGCCTTTTAGGAGAGGAGTTTTCTTTTTTGTTAATTTTGTTTTACTGTAGTGATAATGATGGGCTCGACCCATGATGGTTTTCCTTGCTACACCCACACAAATCTTCCTAAACCCCATCTATTTCATATCACCCTTGTTTTGGTTTAAACTATTTTTTATATGGCGATGAATGGGCTTGTGAAGCCCATATGGTTCCTACACTCCAATAGATTCAACATACCCCCTCCCTTTTTCTTTATGTTTTTAAAATTAATTTCACTTTTATTTTTAATAAAAAGTTTTCTAATATTTTGTTTTAGATTTGTTTAAGTTTCTTGGTAAAAAATATTTGACTTGTGATTTTTCTTTTTTTTCTTTTTTTTGTCCCTTATTAACTTCTTTTTTGACTTCCTATTTCGTTTCTGGTCGATGAACATCTAAAAATCGTGGATTATCGACTTATTGATTAAATTCTAGGATTAGGATTAGACCATGTTCTTTTCTTACTTATCTCATTCCATTTAATTTCATATTAACCTCTTTTATTTCCATTTTCTCTTCATTTCGGTCGATAAAGTCTAAATATTACGAATGTTGATTGTTGAGGTTGTTAACCTTCATTATTTCAAATCTGTAGTGAATGATCATCGATATCATTTTCAATACTTTAGGGTCGTTATAGGTTACCTTCGATTAATCAATGCAAGTTTTTGATTAATACGAGATCATCCGCTTTTCTTTTCGTGTGGCACAATTTCTTTAGAGAATGATTCTCAATATCATTTCTCCATCGCATTTTTAGCACAATTATCAACTTGCATGACCTCGTATTGTATGATCTTCTTCATAGATCATGCTATGAAGGTTTAGCGCTAAATTCAACCCGATTCATTCAATAACGACTAACCACTAACTTTAAATTCCGTCAATACTTTCTTGATTTACTTTCTTGTCAATATATCTCGATTATATTATTGTTCATATACTATTGTGGATATTATCTTGATTGTTGATATTATTTTTCATATTATTCATACTGTCCATATCGTATTCATCTTGTTCATATATTATTTGCACTATTCAAAAACACACTAAAAATATCGAAACCCTAAAAGCCTAAATTGGTGGACTATGGTTACTTTTCTGAGCAATGGAGCTTGGACTTTGTACATAAACCCTAGCTTGGAGCTTTTGTCCAACTTTTTCTTGTGGCTTAGTTTAGGACACCTCACACACACACGACTTCCTCTTGGCTACCTGACAATGAGACCCTTTATTTCGTGCAATCCCGTGTAACTTGCATGTACCCCACTCCCATTCCGATGTATGCATTTGTATTGCTTTGATTATGGTTTGTTTACTAGGAGCACCCATAGGGACTAGCATAGACTAAACTATTTTCAAACTAATTCTCGAATCATCATCTAGCCATTTTCAAAACACCCCTCGTAAATCAATTTCTCGTCAGCACTCGTCATCAACCTAATGCACACACTTGCACCTTTCACCGTGGTTTCGTTACTAGGAGTACCCTTAGGGACTAGGATCGATTCTCACCCTTTTTCAACCAAACCCTCGATTCGTCGTCGAGGCATTTTCAAACTCTTATCAACTTCTTCACACGCAAATACAATCAAACCCTTGATCTAACGTCAAGCGGATTTTCACAATCAAACTTCAAAATGGTTAATAACTATCAAACTCTTTTCAAGGTGAAAAAGAGAGCGATTCGCTATAATTCTTTATTCTCTTAAGAATAAAGATGTGTAGGCACAAGATTACGATGATCTTGGCAAGCTACCTTTTCTTTTTTTCCATCCGTTTGCGTCTACCTTTTTCTTTTTCTACCTTTTCTCACTTCTACATTCTATCCATCTTCCGTTTTCCTCTATAATCCTTCCCGTAGTCGAACTACGAGTGCTCTGGTTTCTCATTCTCATCCGAATGAGAATACGTAGGCACAAGGGCCCCAATCCTTGCCGAGCACCCTAGTCTAAAACCACCCATTTCCCTCTCGCATTGTTATCCTTTTACCGTACCGTTTCACATTTATTATTGAGAAGAAAAAAACAAGCTTAGATAACGCTAATCACAAATCGAACTAAAAGGTTTTTGTTGAGTACAACGAACGTGAGGGGTGCTAATACCTTCCTCTTATGTAACCGGCTCCCGGACCCAGAATGTGGTTGTGAAGACCATGTTCTTATCTCTCTTTTAAAGGTTTTCTCGATATTTTCCTTTCCCTCTTTTTGGGATAAATAAAGTTCAGTGGCGACTCTGTCGAACTGCATTCTGCGCCTTTTGCGCGAGGGTCGTATTTTTTTATTATATATTTTTTGAGGTGCGACAGCTGGCGACTCTGCTGGGGACATTGCTCCATGCAAGAGAGAGTTAAGCCTATGTTAGTTCGAATTATGAGCTTGTTAGCTTCGCTTATTTGTTTTCTTCTTGCTTATTTACTTGCTTTACTATCTGTGTTACCTTTTGTGACATTGTAGGGTTGCTCTACTCATGGGTACTTTGTGAGATGGCTATATACTCGAGTCCAAGTAAAACCCTAGGATTAGGATGGTGGTTGTGTAGTGGAGACTTGTGTGGTATCTTCTGCGTAAGGTGTAACACCCCATTCTAACCCAACGAATAAATAAGAAAAACAACAGAAATATCAGAGTTCATAAAAACAGACTGCATGACGACCGTCATGGAGTCGTGACGACCGTCACACTCACAAAAACTGGACGCATCAGAGATGTTACACTTCAACTTGAACAGAAACCATACACTTGCAATTATTCATTCAGTATCATACATAACACAGATTTTTGGATGAACAAGTAACGACAACATGCTCAGCATCTTAATAATAAAACACCCTTTTATTTCACAGCGGAACTTAATAAACTTTCAATAACTCATGATAAATTCAACAACTATATTTCATTGAAAATTCAGCAAGTAATTATCTTGCATCAATTCAACATAAACAACGAGTTTCAACCATAAAAATCAGCACTACTAATTCCTCGGTATAGTGCATTCAACCAACATTTGGCACTTAACAGCAGCCACCAATTTAATGAAAAATACTTGATAAAATTCAGAAACAAGGAAATTAAATAAAAGCAATAACATCAATCGTCCATCCCCCCAAGAGTGCTACGTATCAGAGCGACCAACAACTTTAAACGGAAAGCTACACTTATTTCGGATTACCTGCAAATTACCACCAACGGAGGTAACATACAACGTAAAGGGTGAGATATCAACAACATAACATAAGGCATGATAAAAGTCATGTCAGAATATTATCACAACATTATAATTCCAGCAGTTCGCATAAATATTAGTAATAATAAACTACAACCACCCTTTATTCATAACCACAACAATTATCATCATATCTCAACAACTCATCAAAACAACTCAACAACACAACTCAACAATGCAACTCAACAATGCAACTCAACTGTGCATATGCATGTGGTACCATTTTGGGAGACAACTCTCCACAATAATTCGGGAGACAACTCTCCACAATAATTCGGGAGACAACACTCCACAATAATTCGGGAGACAACTCTCCACAATAATTCGGGAGACAACTCTCCACAATCATTTTATTTTGTCATTAAAAACACAACCGTCGCCAATCCAGGCCAAATGATATGCTATGAGATGCAACTATTATGAACTATAACACAACAACAACAACTGTGCAACAACCGTGCAACAAGGCATCACGCCGACAACCAATTATCTATAACAGAAACATCACATTTTGCATACATCATGTACTCACCACTTCAATCTGTTCATATCAGAGAACTAACAACAGTATCGTTCCTACGAATAAGACTCTAACACATTTTCGCAGAGAACAATTAAAAACAACCTCGTCTCTACAATTGAGAACTCAACAACATTTTCATATACCTTCATACGGGTAATATAACTACAACTTACCCACATAATCCAAGGAGAATATTATAATAACATTTTCTCAACAGTGACATAACAACTTCATATGCATCAAGTATTCATCATTTCCATCTGTTCATGTAGGGGAACAATAACAACATACTTTCGACAATTAAGAATTCAACACATTGTCGTAAGGACAACATTACAACTTTTACTCACTAAATTAATTATAGTTCCTGAAAAGGTTCGTTAACTACGGGGCAACTAATATTGCCTCATTAAGGGCAACCATACAACATCGTACAACACTGACGATATAACACATTCATTCATACACAGAAAAACCTTGTCCCTAACATTTATCGAGTCACTGGAACTATATCTATGATTCGATTCCCTACCTGAAGTCGATCAAGTAAGAGCCTAATAACAACTTTTTCTCAACGAAGGGGAAATTAGCACGTGTCGGCGCCGATTCCCAACATTACTACATAAACTAAAGACATAAACACTGATGCAGGCGTAGACAAACATTAACCCTTAATATTTCTCAACCTACGAGAACATTACTACGGGAACATTACCACGGGAACATTTCCACGGGAATATTACTACGGGAACATTTCCTCGGGAATATTACTACGGGAACATTACTACGAGAACATTACCACAGGAACATTTCCACGGGAATATTACTACGGGAACATTACTACGGGAACATTTCCACGGGAATATTACTACGGGAATGTTACTACGGACACATTAACCCTTAATATTTCTTCAACTTACGGGAACATTACTACGGGAATGTTACTACGGGAACATTAACCCTTAATATTTATCAATATATATCGACCTACGGGGAAATTAACTCTATGATTCAATTCCCTACATGAAATCGATCATACCCACAATTATAGAATTGAACCCCACCCTTACCTTGGAATTGAGGCCAACTCTAAACTTCCGGTTCCGGTTTGCTCTCCCGGTGACTCTTCTGCAACAACCTTCAATTCTCTCCGGCGGTTAATTCTTCTGTTCTTCCTTTCTCCACAGCCACGTCCTTTTTCCTCTTTTCTCAGCCTTTTTCCTCCAATTTGGTTTTCTGAGCAGTTTATCGTTCTTTTGCTCTTTCTCCCACAACTTCTTTAATAACTCCCTAATTCCCTTTATTCTCTCTACTACTACTACTACTAATAATAATAGTAATAATAATAATAATAATAATAATAATAATAATAATAATAATAATAATAATAATAATAATAATAATAATAATAATAATAATATAATATTACTACTGGTTATTAAATTATCATCATTATTAATTATATTATATTATTATCAAACTCAATGATTTATTAAATGGTTTCCTATACTTCAAGGACACCCACCAACGCTCTCAGACACACTTCCATATAAAGACACACCAACAATTCATAAATAATTTAATTAAAATGAACGGGCGTTACAACTCTCCCCTACTTAAAAGAATTTCGTCCTCGAAATTGCCTCAATCAAACAGCTCCCAACCAGACCACTTTCACCAAAGCAATCTCTTCACCTCAAAGTTGCTTCTCGTTCATCCACCTGAACTAGCAACTCATCAACAGTCAAATTACCTTTCACTTGTACACCATCCATCCGAATCAATGTACTTCTTCAACTTAGGCACATACCACATCATGTAAATTCCCACGAGTGACAGCGGTAAAACAGTCTAACCTGCTATTTTTCCCATGCTTCTGCTGTGCCACTCTGGTACAGATCACAAAACACAGTGTGCTTCCGAGACCTCAAGCTTGACCAACACCAGTTACTATCGTAACTCTCAAAACACGTCTTTCTTGGATCCTTTGGATCTTTTCAGTCGTCTCTTGCACAATCTCAGCTAGCTTCAACATAGAATGATTAATCTCACTTGTTAGGAAAAGAGCCAAATTAGTCATTCTATCCAAAATCACCCAAGTAAAATCATATCCCTCAAATTCTCCAGAAAACCCAACACAAAATCCATGGGAATACTATCTGATCTCCACTCTGGAATATTCAACGGTTGCATCGGACTCAACGGTCTCTGACGTTTATTCTTCGACTTCCAACAAGTCTAATCAGCACATACAAACTCAACCACTTATCTCTTCAACTATGGCTCTCAAAATAATTTCCTCAAATCCGGTTACATCTTCATAGCACCGGGATAGATACTCCATTACCTCAATACTCTTATTCCACTTAATAATATCTGGGACACAACTCTATCATGACATCTCGTGATACTATTTCCATTAATCTGAAAATCATCCCTTCGACTTTAATTTCCTCAGATTCAACCAATCTACCAACTCAAACCAGAGTTCTGACCTTATCGAATCTCGTCAAGAATACTCTTAGTAAGGTCCAACATACTAAGCTAAACTCCATAAGAAGTCTCTTCACAACCAAACTCATATCACAAAATTGCTCAATCAGTCCTAACTCTTTTCACCATCATCATCGGTATATGCAAAGATTTCCAAATCAATGCATAAGCTACCACGTTTTGATTTCCCTGAATGGTAATTCAATTCAAAACCATAATCCATTTCGGAGTCCCAATTATTTTCTCTGCCTCATATTCAACTCTTCCAAGTCAAATCAATGCCTTAAGCTCTTGAGGTCACCAAACATTCCAAGTCTCACACTAACTAATTGAAGCTTCCAACTCCGGCACAACCACAACAGCAACCAACTCTAAATCACTTATCAAATGACTCCTCTTATGTACTTCAAGTTTCCTTAAAGCATAACCCAAAACTCGCTGACGTTTCACTTATCATATCAACAAGGCATCATAAACACAACAAATGGTCCCGTCGGGTTTGGCAAAAATCAACACACGATACATTTCCAATTTTCTGCTATAATTGAACCAGGTACAGGCCTCAAAACAATTTTTCCTAGAAAGAGCATCTTGTTAGCTTTCCAACGCTTCGAACGGGGGTCAAAACTGACATACGGTTCAAGAGTTATGAATTTTCGAAGTTTTTCCAAAACAAAATTTTTTCTGCATAAAGACTGCTACGGGTTTGAGCATTTTCACCCGAAAATCCGACCGATTCAATTATTTTCTTCGAAACAATCACATACTCATTCACATCAAACATATATTAGTGATTTAGAACCATCAAACGTGAATTCTACGACTTTCAATTTCAATCCGAATCTTAAACCCTCAAATCTCCAAAAATGCAAAAACTTACAAAATCAATCAAATTCGATGAAACAAGCATACTCGATCACGACCTAACATTATCCGACACAACTGCATAATCTATTCCAACTTTCATCCGTAAAAACATCGATTCCGTAAAAAGCTGCGATCTCGGAATTCGACGTACGACAACAATTTCACACTTAGAAGGTCATTCGACACATCTTCAACTCTTGGAATATCTAAAGGTCTAATTATACCAATATTTCATTCCACATCTTACTTTATTTAATAATCATCAGAAGTCACTATCCACCTTTTATATACTCAACCTCACACTCTGTTGCCTTAGCACACACGCCAGACCCAAGTCTCAACGCTACTTAATCAGTTTAATCCATTGACCATCAAAACAGACATAAAATATGGAGCTCTCACTCTCGGACTAGTTTCCGTATCTAAGTCGGTCACAACTCCACTTCACGTCCTGGCCATACATCACTTATCTTGTCAGGAACTTCCAGCCAACCACAATTAATCGGCAGTCGCCAACTTCCCGCTTTCATTATAATTCAAAAATTCCCATCAAAGTTAAACACCTCAGCATCGTCCTGCGCCGACTCGTCAAAACAATTCTTAAGCACTTAGCTTAACTCAAGACAATTCACTGCTCACGCCATCCAAGCTTGCAAGACACACGTATCCCGTCTAACATGACTCCGTCCACTATCAACAAGTGATTAAGGGTGATCCGTTCCTCAATTTGTCAATACACAGCCAAAAATCACGATAGGGTACAAACCATCTTTACCAAACTATAAGAGCGTTCACCCACACACCGAGCTACAACTCCACACTTGCAGCATCCTGGAGAAGCACAAGCTTCTCCCCCACTTGAATCATTCTCGCTCCTGCAGACAAAGGTTCTACAACAAAACATGTACCGACAGTGTTTTCACACACATGTCGCATACCAGGGAATACACAACATTAAACAACTTGGCCGGACGGACCGACCTGCTCTGATACCACTAATGTAACACCCCATTCTAACCCAACGAATAAATAAGAAAAACAACAGAAATATCAGAGTTCATAAAAACAGACTGCATGACGACCGTCATGGAGTCGTGACGACCGTCACACTCACAAAAACTGAACGCATCAGAGATGTTACACTTCAGCTTGAACAGAAACCATACACTTGCAATTATTCATTCAGTATCATACATAGCACAAATTTTTGGATGAACAAGTAACGACAACATGCTCAGCATCTTAATAATAAAACACCCTTTTATTTCACAGCAGAACTTAATAAACTTTCAACAACTCATGATAAATTCAACAACTATATTTCATTGAAAATTCAGCAAGTAATTATCTTGCATCAATTCAACATAAACAACGAGTTTCAACCATAAAAATCAGCACTACTAATTCCTCGGTATAGTGCATCCAACCAATATTTGGCACTTAACAGCAGCCACCAATTTAATGAAAAATACTTGATAAAATTCAGAAACAAGGAAATTAAATAAAAGCAATAACATCAATCGTTCATCCCCCCAAGAGTACTACGCATCAGAGCGACCAACAACTTTAAACAGAAAGCTACACTTATTCCGGATTACCTGCAAATTACCACCAACGGAAGTAACGTACAACGTAAAGGGTGAGATATCAACAACATAACATAAGGCATGATAAAAGTCATGTCAGAATATTATCACAACATTATAATTCCAGCAGTTCGCATAAATATTAGTAATAATAAACTACAACCACCCTTTATTCATAATCACAACAATTATCATCATATCTCAGCAACTCATCAAAACAACTCAACAACGCAACTCAACAATGCAACTCAACTGTGCATATGCATGTGGTACCATTTTGGGAGACAACACCCCACAATAATTCGGGAGACAACTCTCCACAATAATTCGGGAGACAACTCTCCACAATAATTCGGGAGACAACTCTCCATAATAATTCGGGAGACAACTCTCCATAATCATTTTATTTTGTCATTAAAGACACAACCGTCGCCAATCCAGGCCAAATGATATGCTATGAGATGCAACTATTATGGACTATAACACAACAACAACAACAACAACTGTGCAACAACCGTGCAACAAGGCATCACGCCTACAACCAATTATCTATAACAGAAACATCACATTTTGCATACATCATATACTCACCACTTCAATCTGTTCATATCAGAGAACTAACAACAGTATCGTTCCTACGAATAAGACTCTAACACATTTTCACAGAGAACAATTAAAAACAACCTCGTCTCTACAATTGAGAACTCAATAGCATTTTCATATACCTTCATACGGGTAATATAACTACAACTTACCCACATAATCCAAGGAGAATATTATAATAACATTTTCTCAACAGTGACATAACAACTTCATATGCATCAAGTATTCATCATTTCAATCTGTTCATGTAGGGGAACAATAACAACATACTTTCGACAATTAAGAATTCAACACATTATCGTAAGGACAACATTACAACTTTTACTCACTAAATTAATTATAGTTCCTGAAAAGGTTCGTTAATTACGAGGCAACTAATCTTGCCTCATTAAGGGCAACCATATAGCATCGTACAACACTGACGATATAACACATTCATTCCTACACAGAAAAACCTTGTCCCTAACATTTATCGAGTCACTGGAACTATATCTATGATTCGACTCCCTACCTGAAGTCGATCAAGTAAGAGCCTAATAACAACTTTTTCTCAACGAAGGGGAAATTAGCGCATGTCGGCGCCGATTCCCAACATTACTACATAAACTAAAGACATAAACATTGATGCAGGCGTAAACAAACATTAACCCTTAATATTTCTCAACCTACGAGAACATTACTACGGGAACATTACCACGGGAACATTTCCACGGGAATATTACTACGGGAACATTTCCACGGGAATATTACTACGGGAACATTACTACGAGAACATTACCACAAGAACATTTCCATGGGAATATTACTACGGGAACATTACTACGAGAACATTTCCACGGGAATATTACTACGGGAATGTTACTACGGACACATTAACACTTAATATTTCTTCAACTTACGGGAACATTACTACGGGAATGTTACTACGGGAACATTAACCCTTAATATTTATCAATATTTATCGACCTACGGGGACATTAACTCTATGATTCAATTCCCTACATGAAATCGATCATACCCACAGTTATGGAATTGAACCCCACCCTTACCTTGGAATTGAGGCCAACTCTAAACTTCCAGTTCCGGTTTGCTCTCCCGGTGACTCTTCTGCAACAACCTTCAATTCTCTCCGGTGGTTAATTCTTCTGTTCTTCCTTTCTCCACAGCCACGTCCTTTTTCCTCTTTTCTCAGCCTTTTTCCTCCAATTTGGTTTTCTGAGCAGTTTATCGTTCTTTTTCTCTTTCTCCCACAACTTCTCTAATAACTCCATAATTCCCTTTATTCTCTCTAATAATAATAATAATAATAATAATAATAATAATAATAATAGTAATAATAATAATAATAATAATAATAATAATAATAATAATAATAATAATAATATAATATAATATTATTACTGGTTATTAAATTATCATCATTATTAATTATATTATATTATTATCAAACTCAATGATTTATTAAATGGTTTCCTATACTTCAAGGACACCCACCAACGCTCTCAGACACACTCCCACATAAAGGCACACCAACAATTCATAAATAAATTAATTAAAATGAACGAGCGTTACATAAGGCCGAAGTGAAAACCCCGCTTGGAGTAGATTCGCTTGGAGATATTATTATTTTGGTGAGTCTTTGCCATGACAATAATGTTTTCGAGCCTGAATCATTAATCCCAAGGACCATTAACCCGTTTTATCCACGGTGGTTGGTAGTGTTGACTCCTTTTGGGTTAATAAGAACGCTCCAATTATATGAGATCCCTTAAATGTATTACTTCCTGATAGTAATATTTTCAACCTCAATTTATGACTATAAGAACGTTTCTTAGAACCCGTGTGTCGATGGATGTGTAGTGGATGCCTCCGAGGGGTCTTTATCATAGAGAACATACAAAAACCTCACCTAGAGGAGATCCTTTCAAGGATATTATTGTGATGATAAGGCTTTGTCATGGTCATAATGTCTTTGAAAGATATCCATGACTCTAGGCACTTACCCGTATTAGAACCTATCTGTGGGGCTTCTTTGATCAGTGACTGTGGTTCTTGACCCGTTGCTTTGGCCGACCTCGAAACTGTTTGAACTTGTGGTCTTGTGATCCTGGATCTTGCATTGCATCCTGCATACATGTCATTGCATTGCATTGCATCATTTATGCATCTTGCATTTCATTTCTTCATTAGGATTTGATTTTCGCCTTCCTTCCTTCTCCAGTAACTCAAGCTGATTCTTCGACATTAGTACACAACTCGAGCCAACACTAGACGCATGATGGAAAAAATTCAACAAGAGCAAGCCTCTTTTAGAAAGGAGTTAGACTCCCTCAAAGGAAAGATTGACCAGATTCTTGAAGCCATCACTACGACCAGAAAGGAAGAAGAACTGCGTGAAGCTGTTGCCGCCCACAACAATGTTCTTGTGCAAGGATCTACCTCAAGGCTCTCAATTCCTATCCCCAATCCTATAAATTATGGGATATTGATGAACTTCATTCCCACAGCTGATGGAGCCACTTCTCAACCACTCCTAACACTTAGAGTTACTGTTTGAGCTACCCTGCAAGCCCAACCTACTGACATTCAGATCCACATTCCTCATGCTGAAGAGAATATGCAAGATCAGTATGATGAGGTGCAAAAATATCATGCTGCTATTCCCATTGCCAATCCTGCTGTCGCTCAGGATTCTGAAGCCATCAAAATGTGTCGTGATTTAGCTAAGAAACTCCGAGTCATGGAGAGGCACAACTCAACCTCTTTGAATGCTCTGGAAATGTGTTTGGTGTCAAATGTTGTGATTCCTCCCAAGTTTAAAGTGCCAGAGTTCTCAAAGTACAAGGGTCTCAGTTGCCCTAACATTCATCTGAAGATGTATTGTCGTAAAATGGTTGCCTATGCCAGAGACAAAAAGCTAATGATCCATTGCTTCCAAGATAGCTTATTTGGAGCATCTCTCAAATGGTATATGCAACTTGAGCTTAGCAGTGTATGCCCTTGGGCTGAGCTAGCTGATGCATTTGTCAAGAAGTAAAAATACAACACTGACCTTGCTCCAAATCGTACTCAACTTCAGAGTATGGCTCAAAAAGACAACGAATCCCTTAAGAAGTACGCATAGCATCAGAGAGAGCTAGCTGCAAGGGTGCATCCACCTCTTGTTGATTGTGAGCTGATTGACATCTTCATGGGTACCTTGCAAGGCCAATATTATGAGAGTAAAGCTGATGATCCATTGCTTCCAAGATAGCTTATCTAGAGCATCTCCCGAATGGTATATGCAACTAGAGCATAGAAGTGTACGCACTTGGGTTGAGGCAGCTGATGCATTTGTCAAGCAGTACAAATACAACGCCGACCTTGCTCCAAATCGTACTCAACTTTAGAGTATGGCTCAAAAAGACAACAAATCCTTTAAGGAGTACGCACAACATCAGAGAGAGCTAGCTGCAAGGGTGCATCCACCTCTTGTTGATCGTGAGCTGATTGACATCTTCATGGATACCTTGCAAGGCCAGTATTATGAGAAGCTGATTGGTAGTGTGTCTGTTGGATTCTCTGACTTGGTGATCGTTAGTGAGAGAATTGAAGAGGGTTTAAAAAGTGAAAAAATATAAGGAGGTTCTAGTAGCTAGTGATTGCTATTTAGTATGTCTAAATGCTTCGTGACTGCAAGTGCACAGTCTGATCGTGTAGTTTTAAAGATTATCGAACCCAAAGGACCAAGAACCGATCTACCGCTATCTAAGGCTAAAGGATTTCTAAATTTAGGATGCAAGTAAGAAAATAAGTGAAAATTAAAATATAATTTAAATCAAGATAATGCGAAATATTGGTATATAATTCTATCAATCATTGGGGGTTCAGTAATTCATGCGCGTTTAGTTTAAAAGGAAAAATTGTTTATTCTGTAGAAAATACTCATTTAAAAGACTTTATCTCACACTCTCGTGTTTATTCACTTAGACTATAATCTCAAATCAGAATGAAGGCTCTCGCTCTCTCATTTGTATTTAAAAATATTTTTTGAAAATAAGTAAATCCTAACTAACCCTATAGTGCTCTCCCTGTATTTAGGACTAATGTTCAGTTTCAACTATCCGGTTAAGACCTCAAACTCTCGCTTTATTGATCTTAACCTTCGTTACCTTTTTGCTCTCGTGACACAAGTTATTAAGTTATTAAAAGAAACTAAGACTAGAAGAATAGATCTGTTAAATTCACGCCATTATTAACTTAACCCCTTCCGAACGATCACAATTACATACCGATACTAAGAGGTTTAGCCAGACATGGCCTTCATGCTATTACAAAATCTAATTTTAATGCTAGACAAAAAATAAAAGGGAGGCATAAAAATAACAATAAAAATAAAAGCAGATAAATGGAACCAAGCAATTACGAAGAACAGAAAACACTTGGATTTGATTATGGAGGCCGACTTACAGTTCAGTACAAAATTACAACCCTTAAATCAACCCTAACACTAACTAGCAATTGTTTATCAGTGTGAAAAACAATTTCCTTACACAAAATTCTCTCCAAAAAAAGCTAAAAACTAAGAACAAAATGCTGAAGAAAAATAATGTGAAACTGAAATCCCAAAAATCTCCCTTTTTTCAAAACCATATCTGGAATTTATATCTGTTAGTGGGCGACTATTACCCAAGATTTCAGGCTAAAACGAGGAGTGAAGCTCAGAGAAAATGCAGGTAGGAAGTGGAGAAAATGTAGGGAGGGAGTGGCAGACGCAACTTCCATTTCTTTTAGGAGTGGCAGTTGCCACTCTTCCTATTTCTTAGGAGTGGCACTCACCACTCCCTCTCTTCCTTAGAAGGTGGCAAGCGCCACACTTCTTTTTCATTCCATGGTGGCAGGCGCCACACCCAAGTGGCAAGGGCCACTTGGTGTGTGGTGGCCCCACCCTCTTTTTCTTCTTTCGTTTCACTTTCTTTCTTCTTATTTTCTTTCCTTCCTCTTTTCTTCCTCTTTTCTTCATTTCTTTCTTCTTTTATTTCTTTAATCCATATTTTTGATAACCTACAAAACACAAGAAAATATATGCGTAATAGAAGACGAATCAGATAAAACAACTATAAACGCAGATAAAATTCATGTAAGTCCAGTCAAATATCCGATACAGTTTCGCGTTATCAAACTCTCCCACGCTTGAATCCTTTCTTGTCCTCAAGCAAATAAAAGATATTAGGCATGGAGTTTAACATGACATAACACATATCATACATTGTTGTGAAACTTTCGTACGAAAGTTAGGTACTGGATAAAAATACTAAGGATACTGTAATGACACAAAATTTCTGATTGCGATAAAAAACTCCCTCTTTATGCAGACAAGTTTGAATCATATTATTATAACTCAGGCTATTAATTTTCACCTCTTTTCATTCTCGCGCAATCATATTAAGCCCGTTATCCCCGCACGCCCATGTTAAGTAAACCTGTTAGTGTTCATTGATCTCTTTTTCCAAAAATTTTCACATTCTTTTTTTCTTGTGCATTTTTTAATTTCAAGAGCCCGATCCGTTGGGCTAAATGGTCGGGTAAGGACCACCTAACATAGTAAGAGCATATCTTTCATTCACTTTTTCTAATAATTCTATTCGATTCTTATTTTTGAGATCAAACACGTATTTGCATCAGTTTATTACTTAGGTTGTGCTTCAAGATGGTGTTGACTACTAATATAAACTAATCAAGAGGTTACTCTAAAATTCAAGGCTTTGGCATAATAATAATTCAAATTCATCAGCATATTTAGGGGGTTCAGGGTGTCAGGACGATACCGATATTATTAATAATTTCCCAAATGTTTCAAACTCAGTCTAAATCAAGCAATATACTTTCTGGGTCTGTGTCATGCTTTAAACCAACAATTAAATTTTTTTTGTTATGGCTGAAGAATTTGGGAGAATTCGATAAATGATAGAAACTATATATAATGACTCGACAGTACATAAATTTGATTTTATTAAAATTAAATGAAAAGATTAAGCAGAAAATTTAAAATTTTAAAATCTACCTAGAAAAAAGTAAATCAAAGCGGTAAAGCTTCCTCTCCCACACTTAAATCGAGCATTGTCCCCAATGCAACAAACTAAGGTAAGAAAAGAAGGTGGAACCTGAAAATTCTTCTATCTGCGGCCTCTGCTGCGAGTTCGTGTCCGCCAGCCATTTCCAGGGTGGTCAGGTGGATCTTCTGGATTTGCCACACGTATTGATAGATCCTCCATCTCTGTGATCAATCCTGACATGCTGTTTTGTTCGCTTTGCATTTGTGTGAGAATCTGCATCATCTCGACTTGCTGGGCTTCGATGCTCTGAATTCTCTGATCTCGCTGAGCGTTTTATTCGCTCCATCGTAGCATCTTAGCATATATTTCGTCGAGAGTGGCAGGTGTATCGTCACTTCTTCTTGGTATGCGCCTTGAGAATGTACCTGCAATGTTTTCAGAAGCGACACATGTAGTGTGTGGAGATGCGTTAGTATTGTCCCCACCAGCAGCAGCACTCTCAGGAATGTGCGAGGGGACTGGTTTATCAATATAGCAATAATTATCAGGGTTACGTACATCTATGCGAGCAGGGTTCGGCAGAATAAAACCTGGGAACATTTTGTTATTAACCATTAAATCAATGTTCCCGTCTCTCCGTCTCCTTACCATTTCCATACTCCTAACCATGTCTATATCTATAGTTCTTGGATGAGGGGCGTTAAAGATGAAAAATTATTTTCTAAGCCGAGAATTCGGCCTAGACTAGTTATTAGGCCGCCAAAGACTATAACTCCCTTTTTAGTGGTGGCTATCGCTTTCATGTTGGTGAACAAAAACGAGACAATGTTTATCTTCACGGCAGTTGCTAATGCGGTAAAAAAATAGAAAAACTCTGCTTCATTTACCTTATTAGAATTTGACCTACCGAAAATGGTACAAGCCCATAGTTGGCGCAAATAGCGCACCTACGGGTTTTAGATTAGGGAGGCTCTATTGCCTTCGAAACTATAGGTTATTTCCCTTGTTATCACTCTCCAAAAATATTTATACGCGTTTAGCCAGCTGTCGCCATCCGGTACATTGTATTTCGCTTCATCTCCGTAGGGACATTTTAATAAGACGACTAATCCGTCAAAAGTAAATGTACATTCAACGTTAAACAAACAGAAATGAAGGTTTCTATTAAGATCATATATGAGCGAGCTAAGAAATTCGATAGTGGGTTGAACGTAGACAGGGTATTTAAATGATAAAAGGTAAGTCAAACCCAATTTTTCTAGCATATAATCAACACTGTCTTTAATTCCTAGTGCTTCTAAACAAAGTATATAAGCATACCTTGTCGACTCGATTTCTCTATTTAGTAGTGCTGCATAGAGCTCGACTTGTTTTTCGCTCGCTTCACCTTCTCTAAAGATCACTTGGTAGCTCTCCATGGCAGAAGCTTGAAAACAATATTCTTCTTTCTCTCTGATTTTTTGTGAACGAGTATTTGGTTTTGTGTATTGATAAGTTGGTAAGGGTGGTATAAATAATGGAGTTATACAAGTTAATGTGGTTGGTATGGTTGATTTGCTTTTATTATGGTTAACAAAATCAGAAGAAGCAGGGTAATGTGGCAAGCATGCAAGGTAGTGAATGGCACATGGGTGTATGCATGGTGCAGGTGGGGTTTAGGTGGCAGACATGCACAAGGTAGGCCACCTAAGTAAGTGGCGCGTGCCACAAGCAAGGGTGGCGAGTGCCACTTCCGTTTTCAAGACAAGGTGGCGAGTGCCACCTCTTAATGTGGGGAAAAAGACAAAACAATTTGTTGTTTTTTTTTAAATTTTGAAGAAAATATGAAAATGAAATGTTAATTCACTAAAGATAATTAGATATGAAAATTAAATGGAATACTAGAATTCGGAAAGGAAATTAAATTGTTAATCACTAGAAGAAATAAAATAAGATGTCTCAAACAAAGACAATTACAAAAAATCTGTAAATTGCGAAAACAACAAAATAACATTGTCCGAAAATAAATAAATTTGTCTAAAAAATAAAGTTCCTCTCCCACAGTTAAATCAAACAGTACCCTCACTGTTCGAAAGTGCGAAGATGGAAACACAACAATATCCAAAAAGTTAGCCTAGAGGAGGAGGAGAAGGGGGAGCGATAGAGAAGAGATGCTGATAAACATGATCCAGCTGCTCCGTCACCACATCCATGAATTCATTAAAATCCACCCGTAGAGTTTTAATTTCACCTCTAAGGTCAACAACGTTCGTCTCCAGCATGTGAATGGTAGCAATATGATCCACTCGTTGGGCGGCAGGCACATTAGGAGTGCTAGAGCCAGAATCAGAGAGATGGTCATCATACTGGTCATATATTTGTGGAGTCCCTATGAAATCAAGCTTCTCAAGATCAACTTATGTTTTGATGAAAACAAACCACTTGACAAGAAGGCAAAGATGCTCATCATTTTAAAGACATCATGTTAAAGCAAAGAATCAGGACAAAGACTTGATATGAAGATTAATCTCATTGGAAGGTATAATGAAAATCTTCATCAAGTATTTAAGTCCTAGTTGCTCAAATAATCAAAAAAACATTGCATTACTTTTTCACACTTTCACAAACTTTAATTTGCAATATTTTTCTAAGTTTTTGCCAGAGAAATCGATTGCACTCTTGGAGCAATCGATTGACACAAATGTGCAATCGATTGCATACATGAAAAATCTTCTTATTTTTGCTTCTATTTTTGTGTGCAATTGATTGGTGCTTTGGTGCAATCGATTGCTCAGTTCAAAAATTCAAATTTCAAGTGTTTTTCTGAGTGTGCAATCGATTGCTCACTGAACGATTTTGAAAAATTGCACCTCTTCAACCATTCTTCTCTGAATTGTTTCCATTGAATCATGGCAATTGTTCATCATATTTTCTGAAGTTTTGCATGATAAATCAAAGGGGTGCTTGTGACATATAAATACCTAAACTGTCAATTTTCAAAAACACCTCTTTCAAAATCTTTACTAAAATTTTCATCTTTCCACATCTTGAATCAAGTCATTTTTCATAAGAATTTTCTGCATATTTTCATATCATTTGAAAGAAAATTCTGGTCAACAAAGTCTTAAATAGTTGTGGAAATTATCATTGAAAGAGAAGATCAATCATAGGATTGATAACTTTGTATACACTGATTTCAAACTCATTGTAAATCAAATATTGTATCTATTCCTCTTGCTATTCAGGATTGTTGAAAGCAAGTGTGTGCATTGAAGAGGATTGTTATTCTTGCACTTAGTGTTCAGATTTTAAAGGTGTTAAGAGCCTTTAATCTACATATAGGTTAGACAGTAAGTTGTACACTCATTCTAACTATGGTGAAATCTCTTTCGGTGTGAAAAGGGACTGAATGTACCTTCGGAATATGGAGGGAACCAGGATAATTCTCTGTGTCATTTACTTTCTGAACTTTATTGATTTCATAACCCCTTCAGATTTCAAAGAAAGTGATAACCTCATTCGATAAAAACCAGAAGATTTCAAAGAACCTAATTCACCCCCCTCTTAGGTGCAACTCAGACTATCAGTCTCAGGGGGTGAAGGTTGAGCTTCTGGTTCATCTAAGTCATACAGCCAATTATTCAGATTGTGGACACTGGTTCTTTCGTAGTTAGGTAAGGTAAAAAGACAGACAACCTGGTTATCGATCAGGAGTTCAAAGGTGTCAAGGCCAAAGTTTCTAATGATGCCACAGTTGAGGAAAAATGGAATATCCATAGGTCGTATAGTATATAAGGGGTTAATGCTAAGAAGCGGTTGCCTCAGTCCAATGGCATTGGCAATCATGGTTACTAGGCCTTCTATAATGATCGGTCTGTGGTTGGCTTGTGCTATAAGTTTAAAATTGGCCATCATAAAGGCAACCCCATTAACGGATCGAGCCTGAGAAGCACAATAAAGCATGAAAATCTCATCTTTCGACACAGAGTAAATATTTTCCTCTTTACCAAACAGGGCGTGAGCAAGAAACTTATGAAGGTATCGAATGGCAGGGTTATGGATGCTTTCAGAATACATAGTGTTGGGTTCAGGATGATTATTTCTAGTGATGCCACCCCAAAAATACTCCAACTCAAGGTTGGTTACTAGTTCCTCTTGTACTATGGTATAAGAATCAGGGCCGCTTGGAAATCCTAGGAGTTCGGCCATCTCTCGGTGGTTAAAATGGTAGTCCATATTAAACATCCTAAAGCTGATAAGGCCACTACTAAATCCATACCCGTGGTCGGGCTGGTAAATCAGTGAGCTAAGAAACTCTAGGGTGAGCCTACGGTAGGAACTAAATCTCCTATTGATAGCAGAATGCTCCCAACCAATTTGGTTGAGAAGGTAGATAACACTGTCCCGAATACCTAATCTAGTCATGGTGGGTCCATTAGGATAGATAGTAAGTGACATCTCTATCTGAGCAAGGGCTTCAAAGTGCCTCCTCTGAGCTCTGCCTCTGAAAGTAATGTCCATATAGTCAACTCGGTTCATCGCTAAAGATAGTAACTAACTAATGTTAAGCTAGCCTGTATATAAGTGGAAAATGAACACAAGTTAGTAAGGACTAAATAAAATGGATAAGATTGCATGACTATTCTTGGAATAGAAAAATGAAAAGCATATAAAATAAATTAAAATTAAAAGATTAGGAAAATAAACATTAAAACTAAAAAGTGAGTTGTCTCCCACCAAGCGCTTTGTTTTATGTTGTAAGCTTGACATAATTTTAAATTCTCCTAATTTTGGGGATGAGTGTGCAACTCAGCAAGCTTTAGGCTGGCAAAGTAGTCTCTGTTTTCAATGTTATAGTAATGTTTCAGGCGCTGCCCGTTAACTATGAACGGTTCACTAGATTTTCCTTTTATTTCTACTGCGCCATTTTGAAAAACTTTTGTTATCTCAAAGGGACCAGACCACATAGAGTAAAGTTTTCCTGGGAATATTTTAAGTCGAGAGTTAAATAGGAGTACTACATCACCCTCAGTAAACTATTTCCTCGATATGCGCTTATCATTCAACTTTTTAGTTCGTTCTTTATAGATGCGGGCATTCTCGTAAGCTTCTAACCTAAGCTCTTCTAGTTCATGGATGTCTAAAATTCTCTTTTTGCTGCGGCAGTAAAATCTAAGTTAAAGGGTCTTAATGGCCCAATATGGTTTATGCTCTAATTCTACCGGCAGGTGACATGATTTTCCATAAACTAGCTTAAATGGTGTGGTTCCTACTGGGGTCTTATAGGCTGTTCTATATGCCCACAGAGCTTCGTGTAATTTGGAAGACCAATCTTTCGTAGAGGTTGCAACTATTTTTTCTAAGATTTGTTTAATCTCTCTATTTGAAACCTTTACTTGCTCGCTGGTTTGTGGGTGATAGGGTGTTGCTACACGGTGTCGAACTCCATATTTCGTTAATAGTTTTTCAAAAAATCTTGAAATAAAGTGAGAGCCACCATCGCTGATAACGAGTCTCGGCACACCGAATCTAGGAAAAATTATGTTCTTGAAAAGTCTAATCACTACTCGTGCGTCATTTATCAGAGAATATATAGCCTCAATCCATTTTGACACATAGTCGATAACAACGAGTATGTACGTGTTACCAAAAGACGACGAGAATGGTCCCATGAAATCAATTCCCCACACGTCAGAGACTTCTACTTCCAAAATGCCTTTCATTGGCATTTTGTTGCGTCTAGATATATTGCCCGTGCTTTGGCATCGGTCGCAGTTTATGATTGCGATATGGACATATTTCCATAGAGTGGGCCAAAAGAGGCCGGATTGTAAGATCTTAGCGCAAGTCTTCGAAGTGCTTGCATGTCCTCCATAGGGAGCAGAATGACAGTGAGAGATTATATTTTCAACTTCGTCTTTGGGAACACATCGACGGAAGATACCATCAGCACCTCTCTTGAAAAGCAGATGTTCATCCCAATAATAGTGTTTAAGATCGTGGAAATTTTTTTCTTTTGTTGTTAAGTTAAATCTGATGGAAGAACTCCAGTTGCTAAGTAGTTGACAAAGTCAGCATACCACGACATTGTGGCTTTAGTAAAGATCGGTTCCACGACTTCTTTTGTTTCAGTCTCATTGTATGTTAAAGATCGTTCAACCGTGCTTTCTAACTGAGCTATGAGTCTCTCATAAGGAAAATCATCATTGATAGGCACTTGCTTATGCTTAATATCCTTCATTCTCGATAAATAATCAGCTACTACATTTTTAGTACCTTCCTTATCTTTTATTTCTAAATCAAATTCTTGCAGTAGTAGTATCCATCTTAGGAGTCTCAGTTTGGCGTCCTTTTTACTCAATAGGTACCTGATTGTGGCGTGATCGATATAGATAATTATCTTTGCTCCTACTAATTAAGAACATAATTTATCCAAAGCAAACACGACAACTAGAAGTTCATTTTCTGTGGTGGCGTAGTTCATTTGCGCAGGTTTCAGAGTTCTACTGGCGTAATAAACTGCAATCATCGAAAATGAATTAAGTGTCTTTCATTAATAAGCTAGTCAGTGGTTTAGTGATTTTAGAGAAATCCTTAATGAATCGTCGGTAGAAACCGGCGTGTCCTAAGAAACTTCGTATTTCTCTTACGATTTTAGGAGGTTGAAAGTTTTCTATAATTTCTATTTTTTATTTATCTACTTCAATCCCCTTATCAGACATTATGTGTCCAAGTACGATTCCTTGTCGGACCATGAAATGACATTTTTCCCAATTTAACACGAGATTTACTTATACGCATCTTTCAAGTACCATTTCTAAGTCTGATAAGCATCCTTCAAAACTCTGCCCACAAACAGAAAAATCATCCATAAATACTTCCATGATGTCATCTATAAAGTCAGCGAAGATTGACATCATGCATCTTTGGAATGTTGCAGGAGCGTTACATAATCCAAACGACATTCGTCGATAGGCAAATGTACCATAAGGACAAGTGAAGGTTGTCTTTTCTTGGCCATCAGGATGAATAGGGATTTGAAAGAATCCTGAATAACCATCTAAATAGCAGAGGTAGGAGTGTTAGCTAAACGCTCAAGCATTTGATCAATGAAGGTGTTGCACCCCAAAATTTGACCAAATGTTTTCTTTAACTGGCTTTTGTTTCTTTGCATTGTTCTAGCATTTGCAATGCATAACATTGTTCATTTAGCAGGGGATCGAGAGGTTGTGCATAGCAAGAGGAGGTTACCCAGAGCTTTGAGCCTAAGAAAGGGGTTTTACTCAAGTATGGATGGTCATCAAGTCACCAAGAAGGGGTCAAGGCTCCTTGAAAGAGTTGATGGGTGTATGTGGATCAGCTCCTAACTTGGAGGCCAGTTGAAGATCATCAGAGAATTGTGAATTCATGATTATGGATATACGATGTTTAAGAAGATCATTGAAGGCTTTGAGAGCCATATTGGAGTTTATTCAAGTTGTTATGACATGTGTAAAGAGCCACAGTCAGAGGTGGTGCAATTAGGGTTTTCATCTGGTCAACCCTCAGTCAACTGTGAAATTGAAGGAGATTAAGACTCAATTCCAAGTCTTTGCGATCATGGAATGTTATGTTTAGATGTCTAATATATCATTTCAAGATCAATTCATCAAAAATCAAGATTTGAGAAGTTGTTAAATTAGGGTTCTCAGTGTAAAAAGCCCTGGTTAGTGTCCAACTTCAAGACCACTTATCTCAAGATAAAAGTCTCATCTCATCTTGACCCCAACATGAAACTTGTAGAGCATGATTCTAGATTTCCTTTGAGTACTAGGAGTCTTTCATCTGATTTCTAGAACTCAAGTTATGATGTTGACAAGTTACAGGTCCTCAGATGAATGTGATTTTGGTCAACAAAAGTCAACCAACTTCCAAGCCACTTTTGACCTAGAAGGATGTTTCCCCTTACTTTGACCCAAACATGAAAGTTGTTTCTCATGATCGTAGCTTTCCAAAGAGTACTAGAAGTCCTTCATCTAATTTGTAGAACTCAAGTTATGAGGCTTGCAAGGCAGGGGTATTTTGGAAAGTAAGGTTACAAGTCATTTTCATTATAGGTCCATTTCACTATCTTGAACACTTCAAATAAAATATTTCTCAACATGAAACTTGCTCCAAATGAGGTCATTTTCTCAACCAAACATCAAGGAACCATTGATTTGGCTTAGATGGGAGATTGGATGAAGGAATTTCCATGAAAAATTCATTAAGAACCCAAAAATCAAATTAAATCATATTGGACCAATTTTGTGCAAGTTTGTGCATATTTTGAGTGAAAATCACATCCTAGACATAATGGCATTTTCAGAATTGCAAGTTGATGTCCAAAACCATGCCATTTTCAAGCTTAATTCAATTAAAAGTAACAAATGCAAATCATACCACAAGATTAAATTGAGGAGCAATTCTTGGCCCTTGGATCAATACTCATTACCAGCAAGCTACCTGAGCTAAGTTTGAAGGCATTGCAACTCTCTTTTCACGTTTTGGAAGCTTGCCATGTGAGGAAATTTTGGAATTGCAGTTGGGCTAAGAAAGCTTTAATTGGGCTTCAAAGTGATCAGGATCCATTGTATATAACTTCAGGATCATGAACAAATCATGAGAAGAGGTTTTGGATCGGGAATTGCTGAGAAAACAGTTTGAAAAGGTGAGAGAAAAGTGAAAATTGTTTTTTGCATTTCATCAAGTTTCAAGAAGAATTGAGTATTCCTAAAGCTTTAGTGAAGATCAAGCATTGTTTCTGGAAGCTTTTCAATAAGAATCAACCTCATTTCAAGGCTCAGTGGAAGCTCTCCACTAGGTAATCTACAATTCCAAAATTCTCTCAATCCATGATGAATTAGCTTGCCATTTGTGTGTTGTTGTGATGTATGAACTTCATGCTTGGATTCTGGATGCAATTGGTTGTTGATTGTGAACATTTCAGTATGACATGTGATTTTTGTTTTCTTCTATTTGGCTTGTTTAAGCATCTTTAATGAAAACTAAGTTCATATTTGAGATCTACGTGAGATGTAGATGAATTTTGGCTATGATTTTGTGTGATTTGGTGATGTATGGATTCGCCTGTGTTTGTGTCTCGCCGGAGAAGATGACCGGAGCCACCGTGCTCCGGCCATCTGGTTTTCCCTCTGTTTTGTGTTTGAATGTTGAAGATGATGCGTGGCCTGTTGGTGTGCGTTGGATCCATGTTGATTTGTTTGACTAAGACCAGATCTGATGGTCATGATTTGATTTTATTTTGTGCTGGGAATTCATTAATTGTGTGGCCAAGATTTAGTTAACTGGGCTTTAAGTGAAACGGTGCGTTTCACTAGCTTGCTTTCCAGCCCTTGGATCGTTTGACTGGACCTGATCGTGTGGCTGTGAGTTTATTTGGTTTTTATTTTTTTTATTCTGAAGCACGCGTGTCATGTTCTGGACCCATGGATTGTTTGACTGGTAGTGGCATCTTATGGCTGAGATCATTCCTTGGATTGGTTGACTGACTTATTGGACTGGGCTCAATTTACTTTTGGAACCCCCTGCACGCCTGAGCCGATTTTTTACACTTGTTTTATTTACTTTCTGCACCACTTATTTTTCTTTTTCTTTGTATTTTCTTTTCATTTTATTTTTGTGACTGTTTAGAATTAATTCAAAATAAAATAGTTCTCCAATTAATAAAATTCCCCAAAAATATTTTCTGGACAACTTGACATGTCCTTTTATTTTTAAAATTTTTATTTTACTTTTTTGGACTATTTTTCATTTAAAAAAGGAATTATAAATTGGGGATGTTTTGTTTGGATTAATTCTTGACATGTTCTTGTTCTTGATTTGTTTCTTCTTTCTCCTTTTGATCCAATGACTAAAAATTAATCCTCATATCCATGATGAGTTGATTAATTTTTGAGGACCATTTTTCCCCTGTTTGGTTGACTATTGGTTTGACTTTGATTGCATTTTATTTGACCCTCAACAATCCTCATTCACAATGGGACACCCTTGTGAATCAATTTCTTTGGTGGTGTTGTGAATTGATTTTGATTGTGATTTCTTGGCCTCTGTTTGCCAACATGTTTATGGACTTTGTGCATTTTATTTGGTTATTTTTGAATCATTTTCCTAATTTTGAGGTAACTTGCAAGTCAAGTTACCCCAAAGGGAGGTTCATACATACACATTGACCTAGTTTTCCTTGGATATAACTTTGATGAATCCTTTTAGCCTTTGATTACCTTTGATTCATGTTGCTAACATATTAAGGTTTCTGGTTGCTCAATTTTAGGTCATGATATTGTGTTGTGCTTGTTCATTTGTGTGTTTCTTTTTATGCTTCCATTTAGGGTTTCCATTTGTGACATGCTTTCATCCGTTTGTGTATGAGCTTGCTTTTCTCTTGTGATGTGATTGCTTTTGCTTTTGAGCTTTCTTCTCCCACCTCTCATTTTGTCCCATGACCTTGGAGTATCATTTAAGGTGGCTTAGTCCCTCCTTAGGAGGTACTTGAAGCATACCTAAAATGATGAATCCTTGAGGACTCCTTTGTGCTTCTTTTGCACTTTGTTTGTGATGCTTATGGTTGAGTGCACATTATGAGTTCCTTGCTGTCCTCATATAGCCTCCCATCCTCACTTTTGTTTTGGGATTCTTCTCCTTTCATTTGTTTTGGCTTTTGGCACTTATGGTTGATGTTGTTTAACTTAGGTAATTTCATCCCACGTTTGGTGCATTTTTGTGTGGTTTTTCCTTGTTGTTTGATTTCCTCTTGTGCATTTCTTTCTCTATTCTTTTCTTGAATTCTCATATGCATGCTTGAGGTTGAGATGAGCTTGTGGAGGCTACTGCCCCACACATATTTTCTCCCTCACTTTCATCTTACTTGTGCATTCTATGTTTGCATTCTTGCATTTTAATGTTCTTTCTTCTTTTGTCTCTCCTTCCCTTAGGACCTCTAATCTCTCTTCAAGAGAGGTTATGATAGACATTAGGTGCTTAACCATGCATGATAACATTAGGTAGTTCCCTTTTGTATCCCAACTCTAAGTCCACTTTGCATGATAACTTTTAGGATTGAATTAGTCTCCCATTAGTGGTCCTTTCTTCTCTTCTCATCTTCATACAATCTTAACATACTTAATAAGGATACTGGATGTTGTGCCATGAGCCTTGTATTTGGGAAATGGTGATTGAGCGGTTACCTCTCAATTATCTAGAGTGTTTGGTATACGTCCTTAGGACGATATGCGACGCATTCGATCCTAGGTTTTAGACTTTAGTACAACATACATTATAAACACTCAAATTCAAAAACACTTCTTATCTAAAAAACACAAAAATACTTCAAATCTTCTCTTCTCATATTCATACAATCTTAACATACTTAATAAGGATAATGGATGTTGTGCCATGAGCCTTGTATTTGGGAAATGGTGATTGAGCGGTTACCTCTCAATTACCTCTCAATAAATCATGGATCCCGTTGAGTACGACGGACGTGAGGGGTGCTAATACCTTCCCCTTGCGTAACCGACTCCCGAATCCAGACTTGGTTGCGATCACCTTGTCTTTCTCTCTTTTGTTAGGTTTTTCTGATCGTTTCCTTTCCCTCTCTTTGGGATAAATAACGAAAGGTGGCGATTCTTCTGTTTTCCGCCAGTTGTTTTTCGCAGTTGCGACAGTTGGCGACTCTGCTGGGGAAAGTGCTTCTTGGATGCGAGTCAATCCTTTCGCTTGTTTGTTTATTTTTGGGTGTTGTATATATGTGCTTTATTTACTTTTACATTTTAATTTCCCGTATTTATTTTCAGCATCATATATCATTATTGCTGTGCTGTGGGGAGGGAATATTCCATTGAGAGATAAGTCAGACCCAGGCTTGAGTATAGACATAACTTTAGTAGTGGAGAGTAGTGGTGGATGTGCTTGTTTGCTCGTACTAGTTCACCATGAAATTCGCACTCAGACGAGATTTTCTTTGAAGATTTCTTTTCTGGCCCTTTGGGCTTGACGGGATGTTGGATCTGAGGGTTGTCGACTCTGGGAATCGATCATTTGTGATTTAGCTAAGTGAGGTCTCTTCAAGAGATTATGATGCTAAACCAGAAATGGTGAACGTATCATCATTTCTTAAAAGTCTGTGACGATGATGAACGCATAGGATGCCATACCTTATCAGTGAATAGGTCCATACCTGTGAGTGGGACTGGGGTTATGCAGGAAATTTCTACCTTCAGATTACCCGGTTTTCTCTACAATTTGAATCCGGATTATTGGTATCAGTTGGTTCCTATAGGAGCGGTGCTAGGTTCTTGCTGAAGCAGAACTTTGATCTTTCTCAGTCTACAGCATAACAGTCTTGACCCTTTGTCTGTTGCATTAACATTTTGAATTTAGCATTGTTTTGCATTTGCATTTCATTTTGCATATCCATCCTCAGCCGGAACAGGGAGCTCACCCATCTTTTGGCTGCTTCGTTAGTTGCTTTCCCAACATTCGTATAGGACTTAGCTTCTGGAAGGACCATGAACTCAGGAGAGCAGAATCAGGTTGTTACAAGGGCCGAGTTTGAATTGATGAAGAATCAGCTAGATCAACTCATGGAAGCCATGACAGCTATGACCAGAGGAGAGGCCAATGTTCAGAGGACTCCGGCGAATAATGTTGCTCAAGCTCAGCCTGTGCAGATTCCTGTCGAAGTTCAAGAGCATCCCATTTCCAGAGTTTGTTGCTGGTTATATAATCAGATAGATCACAGGAATCCCTGCAAAGTTATGGAGCAAGTTCAAGCAGAGCTGAAGAAAGTTCAGGGCCAAATGGGGCAGTTCATCGGGGACATGCAAGCATTGCGCTTGTATTAGAATGCGCTCAGAGTGGAGAACAATCAGTTGAAGACCCAGATGGGCTTAATCATGGAAGTGATAAGGAACGTGCTCAGAAAATAAGGTGACCAGGTGCCTGAGGCTGCAGCAAGGATGCTTGTTCCACTTTTGACTGTGGAACCCTTACTAGAGCGTAATGTGTGTCAGAAATCTTCTGCACAACCGGAGGTTCAAAAATTCCCGTGTCATCAGCTGCGTCCCGTTTCTCAGGAGAATCCCAGGATTAGAAGATATGGTCAAAGGACAAAATCACAAGACATAATGCTCGATCAGATCCCCATGGATTATGCTCAGTTGATGCAACTCTTGCTCTAACTTCAGTTGGTTAAGCCTCAGACTTTGGCTCTATTTACTGGCCAGCCACCATCAGGCTTTGATATCAATGCTCGTTGCGATTTCCACTCTGGGGGACAGGGGCTCAACATCGCAAACTGTAAAGCTTTTAAGCATAAAGTTCAGGACCTGATTGATTCAAAGACAATTGAATTCACGCCGGACGACATGAATGTATCAGGCGAATTTATTCCCTATCATGCAAAGGGGATGGATGTTCCTATTCCCTCACCTAAAGCTGTAGTAGGTCTGGAGTATATCTTACAATCTTTGGTGTCAGAATCCCCCTACCCACGGCTGCTGCCTGTTCCTAGGTCAAGCTTAAGGATGAAAGCGCCTGAACAAAGAGAGTCCTCAAGAGTCCAAACCCATTCGCCGGACATTTCTGCTATTCAGAGTCCACGACCTTTTGGGTCTTTGCAGCAAAACTATCAGTACTAGAATCAGAATAGGCCTCACAATAATTTGAAAAGAAGGAATGCTCCTCTTCGTCCAGTGCCTATGTCGTACAGTCAGCTGCTGCCGTACCTAGTTCGGAATTCTTTGGTGGAACCCAAAGCTCTCAAACCGGTGCCAGAACCTTACCCTCCCGGGTATGATCCCAGTGCTCAATGTGGATATCATGGAGGATCCATAGGGCATTCTATTGAGGGTCGTGAGGCTTTTCAAGCCAGGGTACAACAGTTGATGGATAGAAGGTGTATATCCTTTCCAAGAGGAAAGTTGGTCGTGCATCGCTCGTCTGATTGAGTTTGAAGACTTCAAGGGTCGCAACCCTCAGCAGCTAATCAGTGTGAAAGCCCAGTTCCCAGAAGCTGGCAATTTTTGTTTTATCCTGTTATTTCTTTACATTTGTAATTTCTTTTCTGTTAAAGTGCAAACTCATTTGTAAAACTTGTTGTTTTCAATTGATAATGATAATGAAATGAATATGCATGTTTTGATTAAATCCATTCATGTTCACTAATTGTTTTTTACAGATGCCTACGGCTTGTTTAAGCAGAATCCGGGGAGGTTGACGAAGTTTAAAGACGCGCAAGCTTCTGAATGTATGCTTTTGAATAAAAACCTGTTGATGATGTACATGAATTGTTTCAAATCCACAAACACCGGAGATATAAGGATGATAATCCCTTGTCAACCCCTTCGAGCCTAGTTGTAGGAGTTTCTTTCTGAAAATGAAAAACCCTCAATCTTAACCTAGGGCAGGGTAGGTGTTAGCTAATTTGGTCGAGCGTCCAAATTGCAATAGGAGTGTTCCCGTTTGAGGATCAATCACACCTGTATAGGTCGTGCCTAAAAAACCACAATGGTTAAACTTTATCGACCAAAGAGTGAAACAGTCACGATTCTTTCAATAAGTCATACAAGTCGGTGTCACACGATTTATTCAAAGAGAGAAAATCAAAGGAAAATAAGCCTGCTAAGTCGAATCTTGAAAACATGCGACTTAGGCAAAAATTAGGACAACCCGCTGGACTTTGAAATCAAAAGAAACTCAAAGGAGTTAGTCCAGGCAAAAATTAGGGAAAAGAGAAAAGGATTACAAAAGAAAAATCCTCAAACGAAAAACAAGTTGTGTGATTCAAGCACCAAAGACGAAAAAGTGAGTGGCTATCACTCCGAAAGCGTGTGGTTTCTTGAACCGTCACTCCTGTCATTCAACCTTTGAAAGGTGAGCGCTAGTGTCGAACTAGCTGAATATAGGATTGGAGAACATCACGGAGAATAGGTGGGTTAAAATGAATTTTGAGCCTATATCCTTTCTTTCAAACTGCGAACCTGACCACATTACAACCTGAAAAAGTCCTAATTGAAGCAGTGTTGTTTCAAAAGCATACTTCGGTAAAGATCGCATCGAAACTGACTCCTAAAAGGATTCCTCTTAGAGCGTTGTATTGATGTTGATATTTTGATAAATGATTTATTCTCCACATGTCACAACAAAATTTTTCCAGTGAACAGAATTGGCTTTCGAAAACTGTCATATGCATTGCATTTAATATATCTTTTATGCAGGACAATTTGTTTTACTTGTGAGTAAGCGCTTGACAGCAGGAAAGTTTCCACAATGGAAAGTTTGATCAGGATAGAATGCATATTGCCTGAATACTCCGTCGAACTGGGGCAAGTTATATCAAATGATCACAACATGGGAGTCAGCCATCTAGAAGTCAATTAATCTGAAGTAGTCAGGTCGAGATTCTGTAAATCTCTCGTAGCCAGAGGTACTGTTCCAAATCAGCCTGTCAGGGGCAAAATTATTGCAGGCTGGGGCAGGCCACGGTAAAAGCACAAAAGTTGTTCTTGTCCGCAGGGCAATTAATGTGAAGCACCTCTTCGAGGTTCAAGATGCTTAGCTAGCTCATATCAAACCGTCAAGGTGCAGAGATTTCATTTTTACGTTTGAGGAATATCGCCACAGAGATCCCACAGGCTGGGGCAAAATCGGAAGCGAAGGAACTGTTCCTCTCCACATCCTCAGAGCTACTCAGAGCTATTCAAGCAGGTTCAATCAACCTTCAAGTGCAAGACGAATGTCGGGAATTCATGTTAACCATCCCCTAACCCTTGGCGCCTCATTCTAAAATCCAATTCTCATTGGTACCCAGGAAACTTCGTCTGTTGTCTCCAGCAAAGTCCAATCATACTTGGCACATCCGGTTATCCTCCAGCGGAGTTGGCTTCAGCATTTATTTTGCTGAAGTGGTTCTTTTGGTTATTCAGCTTTCCCTGGCGGCCCGAGCCTGCATTTGCATCTTTGCATATAGTTATGATATTTGCATCATCTTTGCATTTCATCTTCAAATGCGTAGCATTTCCATTTCGTATGGAGCATTACACCAAGATTCAAACATATGCATGCGAAACATAAGCCAGGATTTCTGTCAGCTTTCCGTGGCAACCTGAATCACTCTTCAATCATTACAGGGGCATTTCTCCAACAGCTTTGTTCAGACAACTCATCGGTTTACTCAGGTTTCAGATCGTACGTCGGTTATATTTTGTCCATTAGTCCCTTGATGATGACATCTCCAAGCAGACTTTTCTTTGTCCATCAGTCCTCTAATGACGACATCCTAATAGATTTTCTTGCCGCCAATTCCTATTGACGACGTGTTTCCCCAGTAGGTTTTCTCTCCGTCTATCCTTAGACGATGCAAGATTTGGATATGGTTTTCTCTCCGTCTATCCTTAGACGATGCGAGATTTGGATTTGGTTTTTCTCTCCGTCTATCCTTAGACGATGTGAGGTTCGGACATGGTTTTCTTTCCGTTTATGGGAGGAGATGACATTTTAAGAGGGTTTTCGTGTTGTCAATTCCTATTGACGTTGTGGCTCTTTGAAGAATGTTTGGATTTCCTTGTTGGAAATTTCTATTGATGATGTGGTTCATCTGACGAGTTTACTTACCATCTATCCTTAGACGATGTGAGTATTGGGTTTTCTTTCTGTCTATCCTTAGACAATGTGAACTTTCAGTGGTGTCTTTCCGTCTATCCTTAGACGATGTGAGTATTGATTTTCTTTCTGTCTATCCCTAAACGATGTGAACGTTCTGGTGTCTTTCCGTCTACCTTTAGACGATGTGAGTATGGGGTGTCTTTCCGTCTACCTTTGGACGATGTGAGTATGTTTTTCTTCCTGTCTACCATTAGTCAGGTATTCTTTATCAGATGATCAATCAGTTTTGTTGCCGTTGCAACTGGATTCAGTTTTTCTGGAGAGTTTTGCGCCCAATCAGTTTTGCAGTTTATTTCTGCGGTTGGAAAATTTTCGGGTTTCTTTGGTATTCAACCGTCTTTTACCTTGATTTTTTGAAAGCCGTTCGCTTTTCAACCCTTCAGGTCCAAGCCGTTTGAATAGGGGCAGCTGTTGCACCCCAAAATTACCCAACCTTTTTCTTTAACTGACTTTTGTTTCTTTGCATTGTTCTAGCATTTGTATTGCATAGCATTGTTCATTTAGCAAGGGATCGAGAGGTTGTGCATAGCAAGAGGAGATTACCAAGATCTTTGAGCCTAATCAAGGGGTTTTACTCAAGTATGGATGGTCATCAAGTCACCAAGAAGCGGTCAAGGCTCCTTGAAAGAGTTGATGGGTGTATATGGATCAGCTCCTAACTTGGAGGCCAGTTGAAGATCATTAGAGGACTGTGAATTCATGATTATGGATATAGGATGTTGAGGAAGCTCATTGAAGGCTTTGAGATCCATATTGGAGTTTATTCATGTTGTTATGACATGTGTAAAGAGCCACAGTTAGAGGTGGTGCAGTTAGGGTTTTCATCTGGTCAATCCTCCGTCAACTGTGAAATTGAAGGAGATTAAAACTCAATTCCAAGTCTTTGCGATCATGGAATGTTGTGTTGAGATGTCTAATATATCATTTCAAGATCAATTCATCAAGAATCAAGAGTGTGAGAAGTTGTTAAATTAGGGTTCTCAGTGTAAAATCCCCTAGTTAGTGCCCAACTTCAAGACCACCTACCTCAAGATACAAGTCTCATCTCATATTGACCCCAACATGAAACTTGTAGAGCATGTTTCTAGATTTCGTTTGAGTACTAGAAGTCTTTCATCTGATTTCTAGAACTCAAGTTATGATGCTGACAAGTTACAGATCCTCCGATGAATGTGATTTTAGTCAACAAAAGTCAACCAACTTCCAAGCCACTTTTGACTTAGAATGATGTTTCTCCTCACTTTGACCCAAACATGAAAGTTGTTCCTCATGATCTTAGATTTTCAAAGAGTACTAGAAGTCCTTCATCTGATTTGTAGAATTCAAGTTATGAGGCTTACAAGGCAGAGGTATTTTGGGAAAGTAAGATTACAGGTCATTTTCATTATAAGTCCATTTCACTATCTTGCACACTTCAAATGAAATATTTCTCAACATGAAACTTGCTCCAAATGGGGTCATTTGATCAACCAAACATAAAGGAACCATTGATTTGGCTTAGATGGAAGATTGGATGAAGGAATTTCCATGAAAAAGTCATTAAGAACCCAAAAATCAAATTAAATCATATTGGACCAATTTTGTGCAAGTTTGTGCATATTTTGAGTGCATATCACATCCTAGACACAATGGCATTTTCAGAATTGCTAGTTGAGGTCCAAAACCATGCCATTTTCGATCTTACTTCAAGTAAAAGTAACAAATGCAAATCATACTACAAGATTAAATTGAGGAGCAATTTTTGGCCCTTGTATCAATACTCATTACCAGCAAGCTACCTGAGCTAAGTTTGAAGGCATTGGAGCTGTCTTTTCATGTTTTGGAAGCTTGCCAAGTGGGGAAATTTTGGATTTGCAGTTGGGCTAAGCAAGCTTTAATTGGGCTTCAAAGTGATCAGGATCCATTGTATATAACTTTAGGATCATGAACAAATCATGAGAAGAGGTTTTGGATCGAGAATTACTGAAAAACAGTTTGAAAAAGGGAGAGAAAAGTGAAAATCGTTTTTTGCATTTAATCAAGTTTCAAGATGAATTAAGCATTCCTAAAGCTTCAGTGAAGATAAAGCATTGTTTCTGGAAGCTTTTCATCAAGAATCAACCTCATTTCAAGGCTCAGTGGAAGCTCTCCACTAGGTAAGCTACAATTCCAAAGTTCTCTCAATCCATGATGAATTAGCTTGCCATTTGTGTGTTGTTTTGATGTATGAACTTCATGCTTGGATTCTAGATGCAATTGGTTGTTGATTGTGAACATTTCAGTATGACATGTGATTTTTGTTTTCTTCGATTTGGCTTTTTTAAGCATGTTTAATTAAAACTAAGTTCATATTTGAGATCTACGTGAGATGTAGATGAATTTTGGCTATGATTTTGCGTGATTTGGTGATGTCTGGATTCACTTGTGTTTGTGTCTCGCCGGAGAAGATGACCTGAGCCACCGTGCTCCGGCCATCTAGTTTTCCCTTTGTTTTGTGTTTGAATGTTCAAGATGATGCATGGCCTGTTGGTGTATGTTGGATCCATGTTGATTTATTTGACTAAGACCATATCTGATGGTCATGATTTGATTTCATTTTGTGCTGGGAATTCATTAATTGTGTGGCCAAGATTTAGTTGACTGGGCTTTAAGTGAAACGGTGCGTTTCACTAGCTTGCTTTCCAGCCCTTGGATCGTTTGACTGGACCTGATCGTGTGGCTGTGAGTTTATTTGGTTTTTAATTTTTTTATTCTGAAGCACGCGTGTCATGTTCTGGACCTATGGATTGTTTGACTGGTAGTGGCATCTTGTGGCTGAGATCATTCCTTGGATTGGTTGACTGACTTATTGGACTGAGCTCAATTTACTTTTGAAAACCCCTGCACGCCTGAGCCCATTTTTTACACTTGTTTTATTTACTTTCTGCACCACTTATTTTTCTTTTTCTTTGTATTTTCTTTTCATTTTATTTTTGTGACTGTTTAGAATTAATTCAAAATAAAATAGTTCTCCAATTAATAAAATTCCCCAAAAAAATTTCTGGACAATTCGACATGTCCTTTTATTTTTAGAATTTTTACTTTATTTGTTTGGATTATTTTTCATTTAGAAAAGGAATTATTAATTCGGGATGATTTGTTTGGATTAATTCTTGACATGTTCTTGTTCTTGATTTGTTTCTTCTTTCTCCTTTTGATCCAATGACTGAAAATTAATCCTCATATCCATGATGAGTTGATTAATTTTTGAGGACCATTTTCCCCCTGTTTGGTTGAACTTTGGTTTGACTTTGATTGCATTTCATTTAACCCTCGACAATCCTCATTCACAATGGGACACCCTTGTGAATCAATTTCATTGGTGGTGTTGTGAATTGATTTTGATTGTGATTTATTGGCCTTTGTTTCCCAACACGTTTATGGACTTTGTGCATTTTATTTGGTTATTTTTGAATCATTTTCCAAATTTTGAGGTAACTTGCAATTCAAGTTACCCCAAAGGGAGGTTCATACATACACATTGACCTAGTTTGCCTTGGATATGGCTTTGATGGATCCTTTAAGCCTTTGATTCACTTTGATTCATGTCGCCATCATGTTAAGGTTTCTGGTTGCTCAATTTTAGGTCATGATATTGTGTTGTGCTTGTTCATTTGTGTGTTTCTTTTTATGCTTCCATTTAGGGTTTCCATTTGTGACATGCTTGCATCCGTTTGTGTATGAGCTTGCTTTTCTCTTGTGATGTGATTGCTTTTGCTTTTGAGCTTTCTTCTCTCACCTCCCATTCTGTCCCATGACCTTGGAGTATCATTTAAGGTGGCTTAGTCCCTCCTTAGGAGGTACTTGAAGCATACCTAAAATGATGAATCCTTGAGGACTCATTTGTGCTTCTTTTGCACTTTGTTTGTGATGCTTATGGTTGAGTGCACATTATGAGTTCCTTGCTGTCCTCATATAGCCTCCCATCCTCACTTTTGTTTTGGGATTCTTCTCCTTTCATTTGTTTTGGCTTTTGGCACTTGTGGTTGATGTTGTTTGACTTAGGTAATTTCATCCCACATTTGGTGCATTTTTGTGTGGTTTTTCCTTGTTGTTTGATTTCCTCTTGTGCATTTGTTTCTCTATTCTTTTCTTGCATTCTCATATGCATGCTTAAGGTTGAGATGAGCTTGTGGAGGCTACTACCCCACACATATTTCCTCCCTCACTTTCATCTTACTTGTGCATTCTATGTTTGCATTCTTGCATTTTAATGTTCTTTCTTCTTTTTCTTCTTTTGTCTCTCCTTCCCTTAGGACCTCTATTCTCTCTTCAAGAGAGGTTATGATAGACATTAGGTGCTTAACCATGCATGATAACATTAGGTAGTTCTCTTTTGTATCCCAACTCTAAGTCCACTTTGCATGATAACTTTTAGGATTGAATTAGTCTCCCATTAGTGGTTCTTTCTTCTCTTCTCATCTTCATACAATTTTAACATACTTAATAAGGATAATGGATGTTGTGCCATGAGCCTTGTATTTGGGAAATGGTGATTGAGCGGTTACCTCTCAATTGCCTAGAGTATTTAGTATACGTCCTTAGGACGATATGCGACGCATTCGATCCTAGGTTTTAGACTTTAGTACAACATACATTATAAACACTCAAATTCAAAAACACTTCTTATCTAAAAAACACAAAAATACTTCAAATCTTTTTCACCCTTTGGGGTTCTTAATCAAGGAAAATCTTTTCAGATGAAAGAGTGTTGTTAACTTTTACTTCTACCGCAAACGGTAAAGCCTAAGTCTCCAATGGTCGAGCTGCATACACCAACTTCTAGAACTACTTGTTAACCCTACTCGGGCCTAAAAACTTTTGAACCAACCCGTGGTATTTTTAGCCCGAACTACGTTTTCTCTGATGTTTCATATCAGATGAAAGTACGTAGGCACAAGATGCAATGTCTTGGCGAGCAACCTTCCCCCCTTTCACCCGTAGTTAGCCGAACTACGTTGACTCTGACTTTCCCATTGCACGAGGGAATACGTAGGCACAGAGCGGCGATGCTCTGCCAAGTCTCCTTTCTTTTTCTTTTGTACCTTGACCTTTAGCTAGATAGATGATCACCCTTTTAGATAGACAACAAAGTGTGGATCCCGTCGAGTAAGACGGACGTGAGGGGTGTTAATACCTTCCCCTTGCGTAACCGACTCCCGAATCCAGACTTGGTTGTGATGACCTTGTCTTTCCCTTTTTCGTTAGGTTTTTCTGATCGTTTCCTTTCCCTCTCTTTGGGATAAATAACGAAAGGTGGCGACTCTTCTGTTTTCTGCCGGGTGTTTTTCGCAGTTGCAACTGCTGGCGACTCTGCTGGGGAAAGTGCTTCTTGGCTGCGTGTCAATCCTAGCGCTTGTTTGTTTATTTTTGGGTGTTATATATATGTGCTTTATTTACTTTTTCATTTTACTTTCCTGCATTTATTTTCAGCATCATATATCATTATTGCTGTGCTGTGGGGAGGGAATGTTCCATTGAGAGATAAGCCAGACCCAGGCTTGAGTATAGACATAGCTTTAGTAGTGGAGAGTAGTGGTGGATGTGCTTGCTTTGCTCGTACTAGTTCACCATGAAATTCGCGCTCGGACGAGATTCTCTTTGATGATTTCTTTCCTAGCCCTTTGGGATCGACGAGATGTTGGATCTGAGGGTTGTCGACTCTGGGAACCGATCATTTGTGATTCAGCTAAGTGAGGTCTCTTCAAGAGATTATGATGCTAAACCAGAAATGATGAACGTATCATCATTTCTTAAAAGTCTGTGACGCTGATGAACGCATAGGATGCCATACCTTATAAGTGAATAGGTCCATACCTGTGAGTGGGACTGGGGTTATGCAGGAAATTTCTACCTTCAGATTACCCGATTTTCTCTACAGTTTGAATCTGGATTATTGGTATCAGTTGGTTCCTATAGGAGCGATGCTAGGTTCTTGCTAAAGTAGAGCTTTGATCTTTCTCAGTCTACAGCACAACAGTCTTGACCCCTTGTTTGTTGCATTAACATTTTGCATTTAGCATTGTTTTGCATTTGCATTTCATTTTGCATATCCATCCTCAGCCAGAACAGGGAGCTCACCCATCTTTTGTCTGCTTCGTTAGTTGATTTCCCGACATTCGCATAGGACTTAGCTTCTGGAAGGACCATGAACTCAGGAGAGCAGAATCAGGTTGTTACGAGGGCTGATTTTGAATTGATGAAGAATCATCTAGATCAACTCATTGAAGCTATGACATCTATGACCAGAGGAGAGGCCAATATTCAGAGGACTCCGGCGAACAATGTTGCTCAAGCTCAGCCTGTGCAGATTCCTGTCGAAGTTCAAGAGCATCCCATTGCCAGAGTTTGTTGCAGGTTATATAATCAGATAGATCACAAGAATCCCCGCAAAGTTATGGAGCAAGTTCAAGCAGAGCTAAAGAAAGTCCAGGGCGAAATGGGGCAGTTCATCGGAGACATGCAAGCGTTGCTCTTGGATCAGAATGCGCTCGGAGAGGAGAACAATCAGTTGAAGACCCAGATGGGCTTAATCATGGAAGTGATAAGGAACGTGCTCAGAAAAGAGAGTGACCAGGTGCCTGAGGCTGCATCAAGGATGCTTGTTCCACTTTTGACTGTGGAACCTTTACCAGAGCGTAATGTGTGTCAGAAATCTTTTGCACAACCGGAGGTTCCAAAATTCCCGTGTCATCAGTTGTGTCCCATTTCTCAGGAGAATCCCAGGATTAAAAGATATGGTCAAAGGACAAAATCACAAGACATGATGCTCGATCAGATCCCCATGGATTATGCTCAGTTGATGCAACTCTTGCTCTAACTTCAGTTGGTTAAGCCTCGGGCTTTGGCTCCATTTACTGGCCATCCACCACCGGGCTTTGATATCAATGCTCGTTGTGATTTCCACTCTGGGGGACAGGGGCTCAACATCGCGAACTGTAAAGCTTTTAAGCATAAAGTTCAGGACCTGATTGATTCAAAGACAATTGAATTCACGCCGGGCGGCATGAATGTATCGGGCGAATTTATTCCCTATCATGCAAAGGGGATGGATGTTCCTATTCCCTCACCTAAAGCTGTAGTAGGTCAGGAGTATATCTTACAATCTTTGGTGTCAGAATCCTCCTACCCACAGCTGCTGCCTGTTCCTGGGTCAAGCTTAAGGATGAAAGCGCCTGAACAAAGAGAGTCCTCAAGAGTCTAAACCCAGTCGCCGAACGTTTCTGCTATTCAGAGTCCACGACCTTTTGGGTATTTGCAGCAAAACTATCAGTACCAGAATCAGAATAGGCCTCACAATAATTTGAAAAGAAGGAATGCTCATCTTCGTCCAGTGCCTATGTCGTACAGTCAGCTGCTGCCCTACCTAGTTCAGAATTCTTTGGTGGAGCCCAAAGCTCTCAAACCAGTGCCAGAACCTTACCCTCCCGAGTATGATCCCAGTGCTCAATGTGGATATCATGGAGGATCCATAGGGAATTCTATTGAGGATTGCGAGGCTTTTCAAGCCAGGGTACAACAATTGATGGACAGAAGGTGCATATCCTTTCCAAGAGGAAAGCTGGTCGTGCATCGCTCGTCTGATTGAATTTGAAGACTTCAGGGGTCGCAACCCTCAACAGCTAATCAGTGTGAAAGCCCAGTTCCCAGAAGCTGGCAATTTTTGTTTTATCTTGTTATTTCTTTACATTTGTAATTTCTTTTCTGTTAAAGTGAAAACTCATTTGTAAAACTTGTTGTTTTCAATTGATAATGATAATGAAATGAATATGCATGTTTTTATTAAATCCATTCGTGTTCACTATTTTTTTTTACAAATGCCTGCCGCTTGTTTAAGTGGAATCCGGGGAGGATGACGAAGTTTAAAGACGCGCAAGCTTCTGAATGTATGCTTTTGAATAAAAACCTATTGATGATGTAAAGGAATTGTTTCAAATCCACAAACACCGGAGATATAAGGATGATAATCCCTTGTCAACCCCTTCGAGCCTAGTTGTAGGATTTTCTTTCTGAAAATGAAAAAACCTCAATCTTAACCTAGGGCAGGGTAGGTGTTAGCTAATTTGGCCGAGCGTCCAAATTGCAATAGGAGTGTTTCCGTTTGAGGATCAATCACACCTGTATAGGTCGTGCCTAAAAAACCACAATGGTTAAACTTTATCGACCAAAGAGTGAAACAGTCACGATTCTTTCAATAAGTCATATAAGCCGGTGTCACACGATTTATTCAAAGAGAGAAAATCAAAGGAAAAAAGCCTGCTAAGTCGAATCTTGAAAACAAGCGACTTAGGCAAAAATTAGGGCATCCCGCTGGACTTTGAAATCAAAAGAAACTCAAAGGAGTTAGTCCATGCAAAAATTAGGGAAAAGCGAAAAGGATTACAAAAGAAAAATCCTCAAACAAAAAAGAATTCGTGTGATTCAAGCACCAAAGACGAAAAAGCGAGTGGCTGTCACTCCGAAAACGTGTGGTTTCTTGAACCATCACTCCTGTCATTCAACCTTTAAAAGGTGAGCGCTAGTGTCGAATTAGCTGAATATAGGATTGGAGAACATCACGGAGAATGGGTGGGTTAAAATGAATTTTGAGCCTATATCCTTTCTTTCAAACCGCGAACCTGACCACGTTACAACCTGAAAAAGTCCTAATTGAAGCAGTGTTGTTTCGAAAGCATAATTCAGTAAAGATCGCATCGAAACTGACTCCTAAAAGGATTCCTCTTACAGCATTGTATTGATGTTGACATTTTGATAAATGATTTGTTCTCCACATGTCACAACAAAATTTTTCCAGTGAACAGAATTGGATTTTGAAAATTGTCATAGACATTGCATTTAATATATCTTTTATGCAGGACAATTTGTTTTACTTGTGAGTAAGCGCTTGACAGCAGGAAAGTTTCCACAATGAAAAGTTTGATCAGGATAGAATGCAGATTGCCTGAATACTTCGTCGAACCGGGGCAAGTTATATCAAATGATCACAGCATGGGAGTCAGCCATCTAGAAGTCAATTAATCTGAAGCAGTCAGGTCGAGATTCTGTAAATCTCTCGTAGCCAGAGGTACTGTTCCAAATCATCCAGTCAGGGGCAAATTTATTGCAGGCTGGGGCAGGCCACCCTAAAAGCACATAAGTTGTTCTTGTTTGCAGGGCAATTAATGTGAAGCACCTCTTCGAGGTTCAAGATGCTTAGCCAGCTCATATCAAACCGTCAAGGTGCAGAGATTTCATTTTTCCTTTCGAGGAATATCTCCATAGAGATCCCACAGGCTGGGGCAAAATCGGAAGCGTAGGAACTGTTCCTCTCCACATCCTCAGAGCTACTCAAAGCTATTCAAGCAGGTTCAGTCAACCTTCAAGTGCAAGACGAATGTCGGGAAGTCATGTTAACCATCCCCTAACCCTTGGCGCCTCATTCCAAAATCCAATTCTCATTGGTACCCAGGAAACTTCGTCTATTGTCTCCAGCAAAGTCCAATCATACTTGGCACATCCGGTTATCCCCCAGCGGAGTTGGCTTCAACATTTATTTTGCTGAAGTGGTTCTTTTGGTTATTCAGCTTTCCCCGGCGGCCTGAGCCTGCATTTGCATCTTTGCATATAGTTATCATATTTGCATCATCTTTGCATTTCATCTTCAAATGCGTAGCATTTCCATTTCGTATGGAGCATTATGCCAAGATTCAAACATATGCATGCGAAGCATAAGCCAGGATTTTTGTCAGCTTTCTGTGGCAACCTGAATCACTCTTCAATCAGTACAGGGGCATTTCTCCAACAGCTTTGTTCAGACAGCTCATCGTTTTACTGGGGTTTTAGATCGTACGTCGGTTATGCTTTGTCCATTAGTCCTCTGATGATGACATCTCCAAGCAGACTTTTCTTTGTCCATCAGTCCTCTGATGACGACATCCCAATAGATTTTCTTTCCGCTAATTCCTATTGACGACGTGTTTCCCCAGCTGGTTTTCTCTCCCACTATCCTTAGACGATGCGAGATTTGGATATGGTTTTCTCTCCGTTTATCCTTAGACGATGCGAGATTTGGATTTGGTTTTTCTCTCCGTCTATCCTTAGATGATGTGAGGTTCGGACATGGTTTTCTTTCCGTTTATGGGAGGAGATGACGTTTTAAGAGGGTTTTCGTGTTGTCAATTCCTATTGACGTTGTGGCTCTTTGAAGAATGTTTGGATTTCCTTGTTGGTAATTCCTATTGACGATGTGGTTCTTAAGACGAGTTTACTTACCGTCTATCCTTAGACGATGTGAGTATTGGGTTTTCTTTCTATCTATCCTTAGACAATGTGAACTTTCAGTGGTGTCTTTCCATCTATCCTTAGACGATGTGAGTATTGACTTTCTTTCTGTCTATCCCTAAATGATGTGAACGTTTTGGTGTCTTTCCGTCTAGCTTTAGACGATGTGAGTATGGGGTGTCTTTCCGTCTACTTTTGGACGATGTGAGTATGTTTTTCTTCCTGTCTACCACTAGTCAGGTATTCTTTACCAGATGATCAGTCAGTTTTGTTGCCGTTGCAACTGGATTCCGTTTTTCTAGAGAGTTTTGCGCCTAATCAGTTTTGTAGTTTATTTCTGCGGTTGGCAAATTTTCAGGTTTCTTTGGTATTCAACCGTCTTTTACCTTGATTGTTTGAAAGCTATTCGCTTTTCAACCCTTTAGGTCCAATCCGTTTGAATAGGGGCAGTTGTTGCACCCCAAAATTTACCCAACCTTTTTCTTTAACTGGCTTTTATTTCTTTGCATTGTTCTAGCATTTGCATTGCATATCATTGTTCATTTAATAGGGGATCGAGAGGTTGTGCATAACAAGAGGAGGTTACCAAGAGCTTTGAGCCTAAGCAAGGGGTTTTACTCAAGTATGGATGGTCATCAAGTCACCAAGAAGTGGTCAAGGCTCCTTGAAAGAGTTGATGGGTGTATGTGGATCAGCTCCTAACTTGAGGGCCAGTTGAAGATCATCAGAGGATTGTGAATTCATGATTATGGATATAGGATGTTTAGGAAGCTCATTGAAGACTTTGAGAGCCATATTGGAGTGTATTCAAGTTGTTATGACATGTGTAAAGAGCCACAGTCAGAGGTGGTGCAGTTAGGGTTTTCATCTTGTCAACCCTTAGTCAACTGTGAAATTGAAGGAGATTAAGACTCAATTCCAAGTCTTTGTGATCATGGAATGTTGTGTTGAGATGTCTAATATATCATTTCAAGATCAATTCATTAAGAATCAAGAGTGTGAGAAGTTGCTAAATTAGGGTTCTCAGTGTAAAATCCCCTAGTTAGTGTCCAACTTCAAGACCACCTACCTCAAGATACAAGTCTCATCTCATCTTGATCCCAACATGAAACTTGTAGAGCATATTTCTAGAATTCTTTTGAGTATTATAAGTGTTTCATCTAATTTCTAGAACTCAAGTTATGATGCTGACAAGTTACAGGTCCTCAGATGAATGCGATTTTGGTCAACAAAAGTCAACCGATTTCCAAGCCACCTTTGACCTAGAAGTATGTTTCTCCTCACTTTGACCCAAACATGAAATTTGTTCCTCATGATCTTAGCTTTCCAAAGAGTACTAGAATACCTTCATCTAATTTGTAGAACTCATGTTATGAGGCTTGCAAGGCAGGGGTATTTTGGGAAAGTAAGATTACATGTCATTTTCATTATAGGTCCATTTCACTATCTTGCACACTTCAAATGAAATATTTCTCAACATGAAACTTGCTCCAAATGGGGTCATTTGATCAAAAAAACATAAAGGAACCATTTATTTGGCTTAGATGGAAGATTGGATGAAGGAATTTCCATGAAAAAGTCATTAAGACCCCAAAAATCAAATTAAATCATATTGGACCAATTTTGTGCAAGTTTGTGCATATTTTGAGTGAAAATTGTAACACCCCCTTCCTATACCCCCAAATAATTGAATAAATCATTTAGGCACTCAATATAAATTTCATCAGAGTTTATTTTAAACATGGTATAAAAGAGGTGCATCACGTTATCATGAAATTAAACGCATACAACACCTGCTCAAGTAGATATGCAACAATGGGCAAGTCATAACAAAGAAATCTTAGTCCTAAAACCCACATCTCAACATTTAGAATAAAAGCGGAAACATCTAAACATTGAATCAATTCATTCATATAAACATATATACATCATTCAGTTAATTCATGTTTACAAATCATCCATAAGCAGGTACATACAGAGATGTATCACAAAAGAATCAAAACACTTGTATCTCCAAAAAGAGCCAAAGGCTTCCTAACTACCCAGATGTTACATATCAGAGCCAACGACCAAAAACAATGAAGACTCGCTTCACAAAAAGGACCTCCAGCAACCTACTCTGCAATGCCTCATAGAGCATTATAGAACAACAGAAGGGTGAGAAACAATATCATAACAGTCAATGCATAAAATTATATATTATACAAATTACACATACTTCACATTCTCACCATGATTCATTATATAAACCTCACTGCACATTTCATAATTGGGCATATTCGCCAATCATACTTCTACACATACACATTATTTCCACATAACATTTATAATATAACACCAAGCATATCCAATATGCGTCAACCATATTTATATTAATTCATAAACTCACAAAACATACATATACATACATTCACATATACATATATATCTTCAAGCATACCAATCATTCCAATCATCCACAATTCACATAAATATTTACACTTATGTTCGTTCACCATACATCATGCAAGATGTCAACATGCAACTCATAGAGACCGACTCACGACTCTATGCAGATGCAAATGCGGTACCGACTCATTTCAACAGGTTCAATTGAAGAACCAAATGGAATCATCGCTCGTTACCGAAGTAACTCCCCGTCGGGCCTACGATGTTCACCCATCGCTCACAACCCACATGGGCACACGATGTTTCTGGATTGCTCACACCCCACACGGGCACACAATCATTCTGTAGATTCACTATGGAATCAAGAAATAACCATCGCTCACACCCCACATGGGCACACGATGTTTCACATGCGACATGACTCATGACACTCATGAAATGCACACATGCTTAAAAACACACTCATGCATTCTTCACATTTATCGCATATATTCATTTATGCATTCAAAATATATGTATCACAAAACATATATATTCATCATTCATTCACACCATTCAAACATGGCTCACATTCACAATCAATTCCTCATGCATTTCTATTCAAACTAAGCAAATGCACAAAATTGCCAACCGGCCACACTTATGCTTCACAACCATAAACTAGGATTCACGCCATACGGCTACCTACAGCACATCACAAATCATCACACAAGCTATTAAACCAAAGAAGGGTCGATCGCCACCAAAACCCCAAGCCACAACAGCACACAGTAGCAGGGAAACCCCATCCTGCTACGTTCGCTACACGCTCGCCTAGCGAGCGTTCACCACTTGCTCGCCTAGCGAACTGCTGGCGAGCTCAAACAGAAGCTCCAGACTTCGTTCGCTACCTCGTTCTCCACAGCGAACCTCCAGCGAGCTCCTCGCTACTCCCTTCGCTGCAAGAGAAGGACATCAAAACCATTCTGTCCCAAGTCTGGGACCGTTCGCTGCGCACTCTCCTAGCGAACTGCCAGCGAACACTCGCGACCTGCTCGCCTAGCGAGCTGCTAGCGAGCGTCTGCGATTTCCACTTCTCCCCACTGTTCAGAATCCAAAACCACCGATAAAATCACCCAATGAACTCCAACTCATATCCAGTAGCCTTAGTCTAACATATATCGACTAATCTACGTCATCTAATCACGATTCTAACCGTTAGACAATGATTTCTATCGATTAAACCAATTTCGACCTAAAATGGAAAGTGTAGAAAACTACCAATCAATCCAAAACAATCCAACAAAAATCATACATGATTATACACATTGATATAATAATAAGGTTTCACACCCTTACCCGATTGATTGAAGCTTGGAAGTTGTTTCTTGATGAATTTCTAGGTTTTTCTCCATTTCTCCTATTTCTCTTCTCTTTTCTTCTTTCCTTCCTTTTTCTTTCTATCTCATTTCTTTTCTCTCTAATTCTCACTTATACCTCTTTCTATTCTATTCTATTTCTCCTCAAAATACCTCTTAAAATATTTTCTCACAAAATACCCCACTTAATATAAAATACTAGATGTCTAAAATACCCTTTAATCTATTTTCCCCGAAAACTCTCTGAATCGGTAATATAGCACAAAAAGCAATTAAACGTATCGACACATAAATTCCATAATTAAAATAACATTCATCCAAATAAATCAAAAAGGACTCAAACAAATTGGGAAATTCAGAATCGGGGCGTTACAACTCTCCCCCACTTCAGAAATTTTCGTCCTCGAAAATATTAACCGATTCAATCGACTCGGGATGTGACTCTCGCATCCTAACCTTCCAAATCCAACTCCCTCTAGTTGATTCCGCCTAATTACCTTTACCAAGACGATCCCTTTTCCTCAAGGTTGTCTCAACAGTCAAATCCTCTCGCACTCATACACTCTCCATCCGTGGCCACCAAAACAATTCTTTCAAAGTACTCATATCTAATCCACACTACTCGGACACATAGACTTTATCACAACATCTCATGTCACCCTTCCCATAAATCCAAAAATCAGCCCTTCGACTTCAATTCCTTAAACTCCATCAATCTATTAACTCCAATTAGAATTCCAACCTTCTCGAATCTCATCGAGAACACCAATAACCAGTCTCACTACACAAAGCTCAACTCCATACGAAGTCCCTATTATTTCCTCTTCATCATATGCAATTTTTCTCAAACCAAACAAATACCTCAAGTTCTTAAGATCATTAACCACCTCAAAGCTCAACTAAGCCATTGAAGCTCCCCAAACTCCAGTACAAACACACAACATCAACCAAATCTAAGTCACTCATCAGATAATTCCTCTTGTACTTTTAACTGCCTTAAAGCATAATTCAAACATTGCTGGTGTTGCATTTAACGTATCTCCCGATCATATCACCAAGGCATCACAAAGCACAACAAACAGTCTTATTGGATTCGACAAAACCAACACACAAGCTGTTGACAGCTTTTCCAAAATTCTTTGAACTTTCTTCATAGTGACATAATACTACTTCCTCTCTAACATTGATAACTCAATTCTGCGATGTACAACCTGATCCTCTACATCCTTCTAATACATCGAAACACCATTGGTTACACAACCCTTGGCTCACTCACTCAAGTGTGGAAAATCCCATTCCAAACGGACACGCAGTTGTGGACCTATGGCGAAAACACGAATCGCACTTACCACAACACCCAAACATATTTCATCAATAAATACTCGATTCCATGCCACTACCTCCTCGTCGCGTAGAGCACTAAAATAACTTCCAACGCTCCTAACTTTGCGTCATTTCGAATCACGGTTCTCCCGTTACTACAAAATTTAGAAACAACATTCTGCACTTAGAAGGCCATTCAAATCGTCTTCAACTTCTCGAAATGGTTGAAGGTTTACCCATACTAATCTTGTATCCTACATCTTACTCCCTTTAGTAATTACCAGAAGTCACCATCCACTCTTTATATGCTTAACCTCGGAGTCTGTTGCCGTAGCGCCAACACCAAACGCGAGTCTCAACCACTCAATTAATTTAACACCTTGACCATCCAATCACACCTATAACATGGGGTTCTCAATCCCGGACCAGTTCCCAAAATTGCGTCCTTCATAACTCCACTTAACATCCTGGCTCTATATCACTTATCTTGTCAGGATAACTTCCAGACAACCATAACTAGTCAGAAACTGCCAACCCCCCACTTTCATTAGCACTCCAAATCTCATCAAAATTCAACATCTCAACACTGCCCTGCGTCGACTCCTCAGAACAATCCTTAAGCACTTGGCTTCACTCCAAACAATTCACTACACACACCATCTAAGCTCGTAAGACACGTCTATCCCATCCGACACAATCCCAGCTACTATCAACAAGAGATTAAGGGTGATCAGTTCCTCAATTTGTCAATAGACAGCCGAAAATCATGATGGAGTATAAACCATCTTTACCAGATTATAATAGCTCTTAATCACACACCACGGGAAACACATCAATTTCCACCTTGCTCCCAACCGACAACGATGCAAACAAGTCAAACAACTGAGCTTCGTCCGCTAAAAATTCTTCAACTCTTTAGTGGATAGAAAACTCTCACTTCTATCATCTTCCAAAGAAGGAAACTCTACCAACTTGTGACAACAATCTAAATGAACTCTATTAGATTGCAACCGATTCATACCGAAGATCGCGTCCAAACCGTCCAACGGTAAACACACTAAATCCATAACAAAGTCCTTACCACACGTGGTCGAAGGACGACTTATGCATATCAAAGAAGTAGTTACCGACCCCGAAGCGGGCGTCTCAATAACCATATTATCATCAGAAGTAAATATACACAAATCCAATCGCTTAGCACACTCAAAAGAAATGAACGAATGAGTCGCTCCGGTATCAATAATAGCAACTAAAAGCATATTATTAATAAAGCATGTACCTTTAATCAAACGGTCCACATTAGTAGCGTCGGAGCCTGCTAATGCAAATACCTTCCCACTCGTTGGAGCTTGCTTAGGTTTAGGACACTTAGCACTGATGTGTCCTACTTCTCCACAATTGTAGCACTTCACTACACCCATTCTACAATCTGTAGCATCATGTCCAAGAACTCCACAACTAGAGCACTTAACTTTGGGCTTCCTACACATAAAAGACTTGTGACCCATCTCGCCACACTTGTAGCACTTAATGGGACCCGAACATCCACCTCCGGACTTCTTAACAAAGTGTTCCCTATGCTTGCCTTTATCAGCAAGCGTCACATAAGGCCCACTCCTTACTAGTTGCTTTCCTCTCTTCTCATTCAAACTTTTGTAATGAGCGGAACGAACCTTGCTATCTTCCTCGAAGATTCTACAACACTCTGTCAAATCCGAAAACCTTCTTATCCTATGATATCCCATCGCTTGCCTAATCTAAGGACGCAAGCCATTCTCATAATTAATACACTTTGCGAACTCAGCCGTAGCCGCATCATAGTGAGAATGAAATTGAACCAGTTCCACAAACTTAGCAGTATAGTCCACCACAGACATACTACCTTGTTTCAGCTCAAGGAACTCCATCTCCTTCTTCCTGAACTCATCAGTCGCATTCACAATCGGCGCATCTCGCACCGTCCTAACCATTTCTTCCAAAGCAGCCGCCACCGCATCGCCGTTACGACCATCTATTCTAACCATTACCAAAAATATCAACAAGGTTAAACAACTGTTCAACCAACACAACGACAAGACAGACACAACTGACTCAACACTGGCTCTGATACCACTTAATGTAACACACCCTTCCTATACCCCCAAATAATTGAATAAATCATTTAGGCACTCAATATAAATTTCATCAGAGTTTATTTTAAACATGGTATAAAAGAGGTGCATCACATTATCATGAAATTAAACGCATATAACACTTGCTCAACTAGATATGCAACAATGGGCAAGTCATAACAAAGAAATCTTAGTCCTAAAACCCACATCTCAACATTTAGAATAAAAGCGGAAACATCTAAACATTGAATCAATTCATTCATATAAACATATATACATCATTCAGTTAATTCATGTTTACAAATCATCCATAAGCAGATACATACACAGATGTATCACAAAAGAATCAAAACACTTGTATCTCCAAAAAGAGCCAAAGGCTTCCTAACTACCCAGATGTTACATATCAGAGCCAACGACTAAAAACAATGAAGACTCGCTTCACAAAAAGGACCTCCAGCAACCTACTCTGCAATGCCTCATAGAGCATTATAGAACAGCAGAAGGGTGAGAAACAATATCATAACAGTCAATGCATAAAATTATATATTATACAAATTACACATACTTCACATTCTCACCACGATTCATTATATAAACCTCAATGCACATTTCATAACTGGGCATATTCGCCAATCATACTTCTACACATACACATTATTTCCACATAACATTTACAATATAACACCAAGCATATCCAATATGCGTCAACCATGTTTATATTAATTCATAAACTCACAAAACATTCATATACATACATTCACATATACATATATATCTTCAAGCATACCAATCATTCCAATCATCCACAATTCACATAAACATTTACACTTATATTCATTCACCATACATCATGCAAGATGTCAACATGCAACTCATAGAGACCGACTCACGACTCTATGCAGATGCAAATGCGGTACCGACTCATTTCAACAGGTTCAATTGAAGAACCAAATGGAATCATCGCTCGTTACCTAAGTAACTCCCCGTCGGGCCTACGATGTTCACCCATCGCTCACACCCCACATGGGCACACGATGTTTCAGGATTGCTCACACCCCACACGGGCACACAATCCGATTGCTCACACCCCACACGGGCATACAATCTGATTGCTCACACCCTACACGGGCACACAATCGTTCTGTAGATTCACTACGGAATCAAGAAATAACCATCGCTCACACCCCACATGGGCACACGATGTTTCACATGCGACATGACTCATGACACTCATAAAATGCACACATGCTTACAAACACACTCATGCATTCTTCACATTTATCGCATATATTCATTTATGCATTCAAAATATATGTATCACAAAACATATATATTCATCATTCATTCACACCATTCAAACATGGCTCACATTCACAATCAATTCCTCATGCATTTCTATTCAAACTAAGCAAATGCACAAAATTGCCAACCGGCCACACTTATGCTTCACAACCATAAACTAGGATTCACGTCATACGGCTACCTACAGCACATCACAAATCACCACACAAGCTATTAAACCAAAGAAGGGTCGATCGCCACCAAAACCCCAAGCCACAACAGCACAAAGCAGCAGGGAAAACCCATCCTGCTACGTTCGCTACACGCTCGCCTAGCGAGCTGCTAGCGAGCGTTCGCCACTTGCTGGCCTAGCGAACTGCTGACGAGCATAAACAGAAGCTCTAGACTTCGTTCGCTACCTCGTTCGCTACAGCGAACCTCCAGCGAGCTCCTCGCTACTCCCTTCGCTGCAAGCGAAGGACATCAAAACCATTCTGTCCTAAGTCTGGGACCGTTCACTGCGCACTCTCCTAGCGAACTGCCAGCGAACACTCGGGACCTGCTCGCCTAGCGAGCTGCTCGCGAGCGTCTGCGATTTCCACTTCTCCCCACTGTTCAGAATCTAAAATCACCGATAAAATCACCCGATGAACTCCAACTCATATCCAGTAGCCTTAGTCTAACATATATCGACTAATCTACGTCATCTAATCACGATTCTAACCGTTAGACAACGATTTCTATCGATTAAACCAAATTCGAACTAAAATGGAAACTGTAGAAAACTACCAATCAATCCAAAACAATCTAATAAAAATCATACATGATTATACACATTGATATAATAATAATGTTTCACACCCTTACCTGATTGATTGAAGCTTGGAAGTTGTTTCTTGATGAATTTCTAGGTTTTTCTCCATTTCTCCTCTTTCTCTTCTCTTTTCTTCTTTCTTTCCTTTTTCTTTCTATCTCATTTCTTTTCTCTCTAGTTCTCACTTATACCTCTTTATATTCTATTCTATTTCTCCTCAAAATACCTCTTAAAATATTTTCTCACAAAATACCCCACTTAATATAAAATACTAGATGTCTAAAATACCCTTTAATCTATTTTCCCCGAAAACTTTCCGAATCGGTAAAATAGCACAAAAAGCAATTAAACGTATCGACACATAAATTCCATAATTAAAATAACATTCATCCAAATCAATCAAAAAGGACTCAAACAAATTGGGAAATTCATAATCGGGGCGTTACAAAAATCACATCCTAGACACAATGTCATTTTCAGAATTGCAAGTTGAGGTCCAAAACCATGCCATTTTAAAGCTTACTTCAAGTAAAAGTAACAAATGCAAATCATACCACAAGATTAAATTGAGGAGCAATTCTTGGCCCTTGGATCAATACTCATTACCAGCAAGCTACCTGAGCTAAGTTTGAAGGCATTACGACTCTCTTTTCATGTTTTGGAAGCTTGCCAAGTGAGGAAATTTTGGATTTGAAGTTGGGCTAAACAAGCTTTAATTGGCCTTCAAAGTGATCAGGATCCACTGTATATAACTTCAGGATCATGAACAAATCATGAGAAGAGGTTTTGGATCGAGAATTACTGAGAAAACAGTTTGAAAAAGTGAGAGAAAAGTGAAAATCGTTTTTTGCATTTCATCAAGTTTCAAGAAGAATTGAGCATTCCTAAAGCTTCACTGAAGATCAAGAATTGTTTCTGGAGGCTGTTCATTAAGAATCAACCTCATTTCAAGGCTCAGTGGAAGCTTTTCACTAGGTAAGCTACAATTCCAAAATTCTCTCAATCCATGATGAATTAGCTTGCCATTTGTGTGTTGTTGTGATGTATGAACTTCATGCTTAGATTCTGGATGCAATTGGTTGTTGATTGTGAACATTTCAGTATGACATGTGATTTTTGTTTTCTTCTATTTGGCTTGTTCAAGCATATTTAATGAAAACTAAGTTCATATTTGAGATCTACGTGAGGTGTAGATGAATTTTGGCTATGATTTTGCGTGATTTGGTGATGTATGGATTCACCTGTGTTTGTGTCTCGCCGGAGAAGATGACCGGAGCCACCGTGCTCCGGCCATCTGGTTTTCCCTCTGTTTTGGGTTTGAATGTTGAAGATGATGCGTGGCCTGTTGGCGTGCGTTGGATCCATGTTGATTTGTTTGACTAAGACCAGATCTGATGGTCATGATTTGATTTTATTTTGTGCTGGGAATTCATTAATTGTGTGGCCAAGATTTAGTTGACTGGGCTTTAAGTGAAGCGGTGTGTTTCACTAGCTTGCTTTCCAGCCCTTGGATCGTTTGACTGGACCTGATCGTGTGGCTGTGAGTTTATTTGGTTTTTATTTTTTTATTCTGAAGCACGCGTGTCATGTTTTGGACCCATGGATTGTTTGACTGGTAGTGGCATCTTGTGGCTGAGATCATTCCTTGGATTGGTTGACTGACTTATTGGACTGGGCTCAATTTACTTTTGGAACCCCCTGCACGCCTGAGCCCATTTTTTACACTTGTTTTATTTACTTTCTGCACCACTTGTTCAAAATAAAATAGTTCTCCAATTAATAAAATTCCCCAAAAATATTTTCTGGACAATTTGACATGTCCTTTTATATTTAGAATTTTTATTTTATTTTTTTGGATTATTTTTCATTTAAAAAAGGAATTATTAATTGGGGATGTTTTGTTTGGATTAATTCTTGACATGTTCTTGTTCTTGATTTGTTTCTTCTTTCTCCTTTTGATTTAATGACTAAAAATTAATCCTCATATCCATGATGAGTTGATTAATTTTTGAGGACCATTTTGCCCCTGTTTGGTTGACTTTTGGTTTGACTTTGATTGCATTTCATTTGACCCTCGACAATCCTCATTCACAATGAGACACTCTTGTGAATCAATTTATTTGGTGGTGTTGTGAATTGATTTTGATTGTGATTTCTTGGCCTCTGTTTGCCAACATGTTTATGGACTTTATACATTTTATTTGGTTATTTTTTAATCATTTTCCTAATTTTGAGGTAACTTGCAAGTCAAGTTACCCCAAAGGGAGGTTCATACATACACATTGACCTAGTTTGCCTTGGATATGACTTTGATGGATCCTCTGAGCCTTTGATTCCCTTTGATTCATGTTGATAACGTGTTAAGGTTTCTGGTTGCTCAATTTTAGGTCATGATATTGTGTTGTGCTTGTTCATTTGTGTGTTTATTTTGATGCTTCCATTTAGGGTTTCCATTTGTGACATGCTTGCATCCGTTTGTGTATGAGCTTGCTTTTCTCTTGTGATGTAATTGCTTTTGAGCTTTCTTCTCTCATCTCCCATTATGTCCCATGACCTTGGAGTATCATTTAAGGTGGATTAGTCCCTCCTTAGGAGGTACTTGAAGCATACCTAAAATGATGAATCCTTTAGGACTCCTTTGTGCTTCTTTTGCACTTTGTTTGTGATGCTTATGGTTGAGTGCACATTATGAGTTCCTTGCTGTCCTAATATAGCCTCCCATCCTCACTTTTGTTTTGGGCTTCTTCTCTTTTCATTTGTTTTGGCTTTTGGAACTTGTGGTTGATGTTGTTTGACTTAGGTCATTTCATCCCATGTTTGGTGCATTTTTGTGTGGTTTTTCCTTGTTGTTGTATTTCCTCTTGTGCATTTCTTTCTCTCTTCTTTTCTTGCATTCTCATATGCATGCTTGAGATTGAGATGAGCTTGTGGAGGCTACTACCCCACACATATTTCCTCCCTCACTTTCATCTTACTTGTGCATTCTATGTTTGCATTCTTGCATTTTTATGTTCTTTCTTCTTTTTCTTCTTTTGTCTCTCCTTCCCTTAGGACCTCTAATCTCTATTCAAGAGAGGTTATGATAGACATTAGGTGCTTAACCATGCATGATAACATTAGGTAGTTCCCTTTTGTATCCCAACTCTAAGTCCACTTTGCATGATAACTTTTAGGATTGAATTAGTCTCCCATTAGTGGTCATTTCTTCTCTTCTCATCTTCATACAATCTTAACATACTTAATAAAGATAATGGATGTTGTTCCATGAGCCTTGTATTTGGGAAATGGTGATTGAGCGGTTACCTCTCAATTGCCTAGAGTGTTTAGTATACGTCCTTAGGACGATATGCGACGCATTCGATCCTAGGTTTTAGACTTTAGTACAACATACATTATAAACACTCAAATTCAAAAACACTTCTTCTCTAAAAAACACAAAAATACTTCAAATCTTTTTCACCCTTTGGGGTTCAAGGATAATCTTTTCAGATAAAAGAGTGTTGTTAACTTTTAGTTCTACCGCAAACGGTAACGCCTAAGTCTCTAATGGTCGAGCTGCATACACCAACTGCTAGAACTACTTGTTAACCCTACTTGGGCCTAAAAACGTTTGAACCAACCCGTGGTCTTTTTAACCCGAACTACGTTTGCTCTGATCTTTCATACAAGATGAAAGTACGTAACAAGACACGATGTCTTGGCGAGCAACCTTCCCACCTTGCATCCGCAGTTAGCCGAACTACGTTGACTCTGACTTTCCCATTGCACGAGGGAATACGTAGGCACAGAGCGGCGATGCTCTGCCGAGTCTCCTTTATTTTTCTTTTGTCCCTTGACCTTAAGCTAGATAGATGATCACCCTTTTAGATAGATAAAAAAGTGTGGATCCTGTCGAGTACGACGAACGTGAGGGGTGCTAATACCTTCCTCTTACGTAACCGACTCCCGAATCCAGACTTGGTTGCAATGACCTTGTCTTTCCCTTTTTCGTTAGGTTTTTCCGATCATTTTCTTTCCCTCTCTTTGGGATAAATAACGAAAGGTGGCGACTCTTCTATTTTCCGCTGGGTATTTTTCGCAGTTGCGACAGAAGGGTAAAGGGAAATGATCCTTTCTAGTAGCTTTGTTCAATTTCCTATAATCAATGCACATTATACTTCCGGTCACAACTCTTTGTGCTATAGATTCACCTTTTTCGTTCTTAATAACTGTAACACCTCATTTCTTTGGTACGACATGCACTGGGCTAACCCATTGACTGTCGGAGGTCGGGTATATAATTCTAGCTTCTAACAACTTTTTCACTTCTTTCTTGACTACGTCGCTCAGAATGGGATTTATCCTTCTTTGATGTTCTCTAGAGGTCTTACAGTCTTCCTCTAGCATAATGCGATGCATACAGATAGAAGGACTTATTCCTTTCAGATCAAAAATATTGTAGCCTAGAGCAGATGGGTATTTTCTTAAGACATGCAGTAGATTCTCAGTTTCTATTTGTCCTAAGTCTGTGTTGACTATCATTGGTTGTTCGAGCTCGGTGTCTAGGAATTCATACCTTAAATTTTTGGGTAGTGTTTTAAGTTCTAAAGTCAGTTTCTTTGGGCAAGGAATATAATTAGGTGTTAGTGCTAGGCATTCACTTAGACTGTCATCTTGGTACTCACCACGCCAATTATCATCTTCAAAAATTGGAGGTATTGGAATTTTTAGGATTCCTGAATAAGAATTTTGTTTGATCTCCATTTGTCTTATGCATTCGTCGATGACATCTAGCAGACAACATGTATCGTCTATAGGCGGTGCCTTTAAGAATTGTGTCAAAGTAAATTCAACTTTCTCTTCACCCACTTTACAAGTTAGCTTACCCTTCTTTACATCTATAATGGCTCCGACTGTAGCTAAGAATGGCCTTACTAATATGATAGGGGTGTTGGCATCCTCCTTTATGTCCATGATTATGAAATCAATAGGGATATAGAATTGACCTATACGTACCAGAACGTTTTCTAGTATCCCTATCGGGAACTTAACAGAACGATCAACTAATTATACAGACATCTTAGTTGGTATTAATTCTCCCATATCAATCCTTTTGCATATGGACAAGGGAATTAAGCTAATATTGGCTCCTAAGTCACATAGAGCTTTGTCTATGACAAATATTCCAATTGCACAGGGTATGGAAAAACTACCTGGGTCTTTCAGCTTAGGAGGCATTTTGTTTTGGACTATCGCGCTACACTCAACCGTAAACGTAAGATTTCATCATCCTCGATCTTTTTCTTATTTGATAAGATTTCTTTAAGAAACTTAGCATATGAGGGCATTTGGGTGATAGCTTCTGTAAAAGGTATTGTGATATTCAATTGTTTTTGTACAACAAGTTCTGATGGTTTTTCCAACCTGGGTTGTAGGTATTTGAGTAAGGGTTTCCTTGAGCATAATTCACTTGGTCTGTGGAAACTCCTGTCAAAAGTTGACATTCAGGGGCAGCATGCCCAAGAACTCTGCATAACTCGCAGTTTAGAGCTACGACAACCACGATGGTTGTAGGTGTTATAGTCAAACTTTCAATCTTTTGCGTGAGAGCATCTACCTTTGCATTGACTTGGTCAAGACTGCTTATCTCGTACATACCACTTTTCGTCAGAGGTTTCTCTACTGAGGCTCTTTCACTTCCCCACTGATAGTGGTTTTGAGCCATACTTTCGATAAGTGTATAGGCCTTATTGTAGGGTTTATCCATTAGTGTGCCACCCGCGGCAGTGTCTATTGTCAATCTTGTGTTGTATAAGAGACCATTATAAAATGTATGGATGATCATCCATTCTTCTAGACCGTGATGCGGGAAAAGCCTCATCATGTCCTTGTATCTTTCCCATGCTTCAAAAAGAGATTCATTGTCCTTCTGTTTGAATCCATTTATTTGGGCTCTTAGCATAGCCGTCTTGCTAGATGGAAAATATCGTGCTAAGAATACATTCTTCAACTCGTTCCACGTAGTGACAGATGCAGACGGTAAAGACTGGAGCCAAGCTCTAGCTCTATATCTTAATGAGAAAGGGAAAAGACGTAGTCTTATTTCTTTGGGGCTGACACTATTTGTTTTCACTATGTCTGCGTATTGCAAGAATACTGACAAATGTAAGTTCGGGTCCTTCGTGGGATTTCCAGAAAATTGGTTTTGTTGTACAGCAGACAACAACAAAGGTTTTAGTTTAAAGGTATTTGCCTCGATGGGAAGAGCAACAATACTGTTATGTGGCTCATCCTGCGAAGGGATGGCATAATACTTGAGAGGTCGATTTTGAGGTTCTTCAGCCATAGGTATTGGTAATTCTGGAAAGGGAATTTCAGGTGGTGGAAGGTTATACTTAATTCGGAATTCGTTAATTCGGTGTCTTAAACTAATAAAACACTCAATGTCAACAATCATTTGCTCAAGCTTTTCACCTTTAGAGTGAGTGTTTGGCATACAATCGACGAATTAAAATAGGGAAATAGTTGCCTTAGTCTATACTGCGCAATACTAAAGTTACAATATCGACTTAATTGGTCCCCTGCAACGGCGCCAAAAACTTGATCGCTATTTAGTATGGCTAAATGCTTCGTGACTGCAATTGCACAGTCTGATCGCGTAGTTTTAAAGATTATCGAACCCAAAGGACCAAGAATCGATCTACCGCTATCTAATGCTACTACGTAAATCTAAGGCTAAAGGATTTCTAAATTTGGGATGCAATTAATAAAATAAGTGCAAATTAAAATATAATTTAAATCAAGATAATGCAAAATATCGATATATAATTCTATCAATCATTGGGGGTTCAGTAATTCATGGGCGTTTAGTTTAAAAGGAAAATTGTTTATTCTGTGGAAAATACTCATTTAAAAGACTTTATCTCACACTCTCGTGTTTATTGACTTAGACTATACTCTCAAATCAGAATGAAGGCTCTCGCTCCCTCATTTCTATTTAAAAATACTTTTTGAAAATAAGTAGATCCTAATTAACCCTAAAGCACTCTCGCTATATTTAGGATTAATGTTTAGTTTCAGCTATCCGGTTAAGACCTCAAACTCTCGCTTTATTGATCTTAACCTCCGTTACCTTTTTACTCTCGTAACAAAAGTTATTGTTATTAAAAGAAACTGAGACCAGAAGAATAGATCTGTTAAATTCGCGCCATGATTTACTTAACCCATTCCGATCGATTGCAATTACATACCGATACTAAGAGGTTTAGCCAGACATGGCCTTCATGCTATTACAAAATCTAATTTTAATGCTAGACAGAAAATAAAAGGGAGGCATAAAAATAACAATAAAAATAAAAGCAGATAAATGAATTTGATTATGGAGGCCGACTTCCAGTTCAGTAAAAAATTTAAACCCTTAAATCAACCCTAACACTAACTGGAAATTGTTTATCAGTGTGAAAAAGAATTGCCTTACACAAAATTCTCTCCTAAAAATGCTAAAAACTAAGAACAAAATGCTGAAGAAAAATATTACGAAACAGAAATCCCAAAAATCCCCCTTTTTTCAAAACCGTATCTGGCATTTATATCTGTTAGTGGACGACGGTTACCCAAGATTTCAGGCTAAAACGAGGAGTGAAGCTCAGAGAAAATGCAAGTAGGAAGTGGAGAAAATATAGGGAGGAAGTGGCAGACGCCACTTCCCTTTCTTTTAGGAGTGGCAGTTGCCACTCTTCATACTTCTTAGGAGTGGCACTCGCCACTCCCTCTCTTCCTTAGAAGGTGGCAGGCGCCACACTTCTTTTTCATTCCATGGTGGCAGGCGCCACACCCAAGTGGCAAGTGCCACTTGGTGTGTGGTGGCCCCCACCCTTTTTTTCTTCTTTCCTTCCTCTTTCTGTCTTCTTCTTTTCTTTCCTTCTTCCTTTCTTCCTCTTTTCTTCATTTCTTTCTTATTTTATTTCTTCAATCCATATTTTTGATAACCTACAAAACACAAGAAAATAGATGCGTAATAGAAGATAAATCAGATAAAACAGCTATAAACGCAGATAAAATTCATGTAAGTCAAGTCAAATATCCGATATAATTTCGCGTTATCATCCTGTCTGGAGCCAAGAAGCCTTTCAACTGATACAAGAAGAAAGAGGGCGAAACGAATGTTGTCTCTACTCAGAAAGGGAAACCTCAACAAGCTCCTGCCCCTATGCCTTATCAAGTCCCTTACTTCTAGTACCCGTATGTTACTGTTGCGCAATATGCTCCAATGCCTTATCAGCCAATTATTCAAGCTATTCAAACTCCAATGCCTCAACAACAGGCTCTTCAGCAACCATTATACACTCAGCAAAGGTATCATTATCCTCCTCAGAATCAACAACAGCGAGCTGCTCAACAACAACGTCAACCCAATCAACAGAGGACAAGGAGGCCAGAAAGAAACTTTGATCGCCTGCCTATGTCATATGCTAAGATCTTTGCTGAATTGTTCGAGAAAAGGGCGATTACCCCAAAGACCTAGCTCCTTCAACTGTCATTCCTCCAGACTATGATGCTAATTCCCATTGCGATTTTCATAAGGGCGGTCCAGGGCCCACGATCAAGGACTACAGAGCCTTCAAACACAAAGTTCAAGACTTGGTCGACATGCAGTTTATCACATTCAAAGGAAGGACTGCAAATATCACAAACAACCCTCTGCCACTGCCAAGCTAGTGCCAACATTAAGTCAAGTCAAGTCAAGTCAAGTTCGTCTGCCCGAAGAAGGCAGTCATGTTGCCATCCCGTCATTTACATTCTTGTATTTTGTCTTTGATTGTTTAAGTACTGTATCCTATGAACATTGCCATTCATATTTGGTTTTATTAATGTAGTGATTATGCTTGTTTTGAAATAGTTATGTCGTATTCACTCATTTCTGCAAAGCACAGACGCATATTTATCCACTTCACTTTCTTTACCAAAATTTTGTTTAGCATGATTGATGGGAAGATGATGAAAATGTAATACCCATAAATATAAACCGTATGATTTCGGATAAAATTATGTCGATGATGTACATGCATTGTTTCAATTCCCCAAACACTGGAGACAAGGAGTTAATCCCTAGTAAATCACTTCGAGCCTAGAACTAGAAGTTTCCTTTGGATCTATAAACCCTTACATTCGACCTGGGGCAGGGTAGTGTTTAGTTAACCTGACTACACATTAGAATCACAAAGAAAATCCCAAAGACATGACGGTTATTCATCAAAGACCCATGATTTGGCAGTCACAATCCTCCAACAAAATAAAAAAAATCCTGCTAAGTCGAGCACCTCAGAGTAGTCTTAGGAAAAAATCATGACAATCCCGATAGATTTGACAAGCGAAATCATTCCATGCAAAAGTAAGGGATCAAAAGAAAAATCGAAAGAGGCTCTCAAATCCTCAACAAAAACAAAATAAGATACAGTGACCTCTGTAGCACCCCAAAATTTGCCTCATCGTTTCTTGGTTTATTGGCTTTTATTTCCTCACATTTTGCATTTCCGCATATCATAACATTGGCTCTCAAGAAATGGGATCAAGGTATTGCTGTGGCTTGGGGTTCCTTTTTGTTGCAAGAGTTCAAACAGTGAGCATCAAAGGCTTCAACATTTATTTTTCCCAACGATCGAGCGGTCGATTTTATTCTTTTCAGCAGGTTATTTTCATCTCAGGAGACGATGTACAGTCTATCTCAAGCATTCTCACAATCATAATATCCAAGGGCAAGTTTCAGAGGCTTAACAGAGCTTATAACAGGTGGCAACAGGTGATTATACATGATTCCCTCCATTTGGCGCCAAATTGGACATTTTTTTAATGTGGTAACCGGTTACCTCAAGCGCATTTTTCCAAGAAATTCAAATTTTCAACATTGCAAGTTTTCCAATCATTTTCAACCATTGATTTCACATGATCATCATTGGAAGGATCTAGAATTATTTCAGTTTTCACTATTTCCCTCCAAGTTTCAAACACTCCATTCCTAATTCCACTCCTAATTTCCATTCCAAATGCTAGTCCATATTCCAAACCATATTTTGATTCCAAATCTAGAGCTTATTTAAGTGAATTTGCTCCAAACCTCAAAAAAGAAAAGAGGAACTTCATTTTTCAGATTTCACCTGCATTCTTGAGAATTTTCTCTCAATTTTCTCTCAACTTTTTCACTCTCAAAACCTCCATTAAAGCTCTTTCCACTTGAATTCATTGATTCTTCACTGAAATCCTTGAATTCTAGATCTAAACCTTCATCATTCATCTCCATTATCTTCAATTGACCATTCAATTTTCGTTTGAATTGAGATCTGATTTTGGAAGTTAGATTGGAAGTGCTTTTTTGAGTCAATTTTGCTTGATCTTTCTTGTTCTTCATTTATACTATAAGGAAGCTTTGGGATATTGAAGACTCTCTGGATCTTGGTGATTATTCAAATAAGCTCTTGGATCTAATTCTCTTAGATCTTGAAGATTCTCCATATCAATAAGGAAGCTCTTTGAAGATTCTCTTTTGATCCATTTTGATGATTTGGATCTTGGTGATTTGTGATTTTAGTGTTTGATTATGTTTACATGATGTTTGATCATTGATATTTGATGTTAATTTTAGGCTTAATTGATAACATTTCATATGAGTGATTGGATAAGTTGTTGGATGCTGAAAACTGATTTTAAAAGCTGATATTCTGTTTTCTGCTCAGTGGTAACCGGTTACCACATATGGGTAACCGATTACCTTCATAAATTGTCACGTGCCAAGCTATTTATACCGCAGGTAACCGGTTACCTGAATATCGTAACCGATTACCACTGAGCAGAATGTTATGTTTTTGCATATTTCTTGTTTGTATGGTATCCTTTTCACATGTAAACTTCATGGATTGATCTGATGCATTTATGTGGATTGTTTTTGACAAGTTTCATCATTCTTGAATGTTTGATCTCGATTCTTCGACAGGTAACTTTTGATTTTCGATTTGAGTGTTTAACATGTTATTGTTGCTTGATTGATGAATGATCATATTGCTTTGCTTGCTTGTAGCATGATTAATTAATTATCATTGATTATTATGTTGCTGGATATTGTGATGCGTGTTTAAATCTTCTTCCGATGCCACTTGTTGCACGTTTGTTTGATCGGTCGATCGTCCAATTTAATTTGAAAAAACTTATTGGTCTTGATGATTCTTGTTGATGCATTGTTGATTGATTGATTATGTTTGATTGTTGAAGTATGTCCATTGTTGCATGACATCTATTCATGATCAGTGTTTGTTTATGATTAATTGCATTCAAGCTTGCTTGTTGCCCTACTTTTTATAGTTGTTTTTATTCTGAACTTTGCATGTTGTCTTTGCCTTGCTTGCTTGCTGCCTGCCTTTCACACCTGCTTTTGTGCTGTTATAGGCTATCTTGCTTGTGTGCTAGATTTTATTGCTGTTTTGTGCAGGAGGCGCTGTTGTAGCTGCTGTTTTAGCCTTTTTTTTCTTGTTTTTGTTTTGCCTTTGCATGTTCCCTTAGGGTTTTTATTCCAATTTAATTTCCGAATAAATTTGGAGTAAGATAGACATTAGAAGTTTAATCCATGAATGATAACAAGTAGGCTAGTCCCTTTTAAGCTCAGCCTTAGGTCCATCTTTTGCATGCTAACATTAGGATAGAATCTCCTTTCGCATCCTGACTTTAGGACCACTTTGCATGACAACGTTAGGGCCGAGTTTTCATTAGACCTTTTTGTGTGTCTCTCTTCTCATCTCAAAACAAATTCTAACTCATCTAATAAATACGATGAACATTGTGCGCCACGAGCCTTAAGCATATGGGAAATGATGAGTGAGGGGTTTCTCCTTACTTGTCTATAGTGTTTAGCGTATGCCCTTTGGGCGATATGCGACGCATTCGCTCCTATGGTATGGTCTTTAGTGCAATATGAATCACAAAGCAAACTAATTCACTTTATTAAAACTTATAAACCGAATCAAACTTTTTATCCTTCAGGATTTGTGTTTCAAACTCATTTTCAGAAATGAGTACGTTACTTTTCCATTCTACCACAAACAAGCATCGTCCCTAACTGCTGAAATGGGAACTTAGCGTTGCTCATAAAAAACACTTAATCAACCAATGGTCTGGTTTACCTGAACTAGGTTTGCTCTGATTTCTCATACCAGATGAGGATACCTAGGCACAAGACAGTGATGTCTTGGCGAGCAACCTTCCCCCCATAACCCATAGTTTTCCGAACTACGTTGACTCTGACTTTCCCATTGCATATGGGAATACGTAGGCATAGGGCGACGATGTCCTATAGAGTCTTTTTCTTTTTTCTTTTGTTCTCGTTTCTGTTTAGCAGTAGCTTATAGATAAACACATTGTTTGATTATACAAGAAGCGTGGATCCCGTTGAGTACAACGGACATGAGGGGTCCTAATACCTTCCCCTTGCGTAACCGACTCCCGAACCCAAGATTTGGTTGCGATGATCTTATCTTTTCCCATTCTTCAGGTTTTCTTAGATAGTTTCCTTTCCCTCTCTTTGGGATAAATAATGTTCGGTGGCGACTCTTCTGTTTTTCTGCCGTGTTTTTCACAGTGGCGATAGTTGACGACTCTGCTAGGGATTGAATCCCTATGCGAGTCGATCCTAGAGCTTGTTTGTTTTGCATCTTTGTGTGTTTACTTTTGTGCAATTATTTTCTTTTATGTACATTACCTGTTGTATATTATTGCATTTGCATTTTATTGTTATCATATTATGTTGCTATTGCTGTGTTGTTGGGTGGGTTATTCCATGAGAGATAAGCCTCATACCCAGGCTTGAGTTTACACACATGCAATAGCTCGTGCGAAATTCACGTCCATATGAGGTTTTTCTTTGGAGACACTCTATCCTACGTGTCTGGTGCAGTTGAGGGAGTATTGACTTAGAAAAACTAACGACTTTGGAGACCGTTCATTGGGAAGTCAGCTGAGACCTCCTCGATTGACCATGATGCCAAAACAAAAATGGTGAACGTATCATCGTCTCTCGACCTGAGATTCCGTGATACTAATGACCTGTATAAGATGTCGTACCATTCAAGATTAGAACCCACATGTGAGAGGGAAGGGTTTTGCAGGAAACCTTGACTTTCAACCAACCCGGTTTTATGGTTTTCTCGTCCGAGCAGATTTTTGATCCTGAGTACTCTGATTTTATATTGTCTTAGTGTCCTGGTTTTTTGGATTTCTTATTAGAGTAGAGCTATGGTTGGATTCAGTCAACAACACAACAACAAGTTTGAGCATTGGACACCTTGATCCCATGTTTGCATCTGCATAATCATCCTGCATTTAACATTGCATGTCTATGTATGTTGCAGGTTCTCGTCTCTTATTTGATTCTGGTACTGATCTTCTATAGAGATGGAAATGGATAGAAAGAGGATTATTGTGTACAAGTTTCCGACACCTGAGTTAGGACCTTTATTTGGTATGATTTCCATGGCTGAGCCTAGCTCCCTTGAGACCTTCAGGAAAGATTATGGGAGAATTCTGAATCTTGTCCGTAAGATCACGAGTTATGATCATGGAGTTATTCATACCCTATTGCAGTTTTATGATACACCACTGTGATGTTTCACTTTCTCAAATTATGTATTGGTTCCGACTTTGGAGGAGTTTGCTTTCATCGTAGGCGTTCGGGTCCAGGATGAAGTGTCATTCTTTTATTCAAAGGAAGAACCCGATTTCGAGAAGTTAGTCGCTACTCTTTATTTTGAGCGCATCTGAGTTGGTTGATCATGTTGTCAGCAGGAATGGCGTTTTCGGCTTTACTTTATCTTTCTTGGTGGATAAAGCCCGAAAGTATGCTGAAGAGGGTTGTTGGGTGGTTTTTAGCGCTATCTTGGCTTTGCGCGTCTATGGCATTGTGTTGTTTCCTAACATATCAGACTTTGTTGATTTTGATGCCTTTCATATTTTCGCTTCCAAGAATCCCGTAGCTACTCTCCTAGGAGATTTGTATCATTCAGTATATTACAAGAACGAGAGGAGAAGAGGGAAGATCGTTTCTTGTTGTATACCACTTCTCTATAAGTGGTTTATCGATCATCTTCCTTGCTCTAGAGCTATTATAGATTCAAGGAATTCAGCTGAATGGTCCAAAAGACTCATGGGTTTAACAGCCAAGGATATTGCCTGGTTCAATCGAGATCTGCTTGGTCGTGAGCTCATCTTTAGCTGTGGTAGTTTCCCTAATGTGCCTTTGATAGGGAGGAAAGGTGGTATCAACTACAATCCTTCTCTTGCTGTCAGACAGTTTGGTTATGCTTTGATGGGGAGGAAAGGCGATATCAACTGCAATCCTTATATTCTGGCCAAATTCGTTGATGCGTAGGGTAAAATCCACAAGATGGGGAAGCTTTCCTTAGGGAAGAGTGACTGTAGAGCCTACATTCCATATCTGGAGTGGATTCAGAAGAGAGTTGAGAAGATCCTTTTGTCTTTCTCCATCGAGGAACCTTTATATCCTTTGGTCATTGAGAAACCTACAAAGATTGACATCCTGTGATATAACAACCTTTGGGCAGAGAAGGAAGAGATGCACAAAGAGAATGAATAGTTAAAACAAAAGATCAGTCAACTGAAGCATGATAAAGGTGAAGCTACTTATTTGGCCAAGATGAATTCAAAATCATTGACCAAGTTGGAGAAAGAGTCATATGAGCAGATTAGGGTACGAGAGTGGATCGGTCAGGATCTAAAGTGCACCTGCAGCATTTTGAAGCACAAGAAGGAGGATTTAGACAAAGCGTATCTGGAGATATCCAAATTCAATGAGCAATGGAATGCTATTTTGACCGCCAACAAGAACAGGGAAGGCCAGCTTCGCACGCAGGTTGTCAAACTGAAGGCGCAACTCAAGTTCAATGAGAAAGAAGTAATGGTGGAATCATCCTGTAGGTACACATTTGAGCAGAAACTCCACCAGACTTTATCAGCGCTTGAAGAGCTCAAGATCCAAGTAGGTGTAAAGAAACTCAGGCTTGAAGATGCTTTCGGCGAAGATGCTTGGGAATATTATTGCTATTGTCTCTGAGATGTGATACATAGAAGGGACATCCTCATCAGAGGGTTAGTTATCAAACCAGACCATCCAGATACGAAGATGATGCTTAAGGAGGCTCAGGCCTGGAGCAAAGAGCATGATTTATGGGGAGGATTATCTTTTGATATGTCACATTAGTTTCTTTTCTTTTGTATCTTGATCATCACCAGATCTGTTGGATGAGATCAGTACCTTTTTGTATTCGGATCTTTCTCATTTGTTGTTATGTATTGTCTCAGCTTTACTTGATATATGAGAAGATTTTGGTGGTATTCTTGTCCATCTCTGTTGTTCTTATTTTATTGAAACTATAATCAAGGGGGAGATGTCCCTGTAAATACATAGGTATGTTTGCATTTAGCATCTTGCATTTCCATTTGCATCGTAGGTGTTCTAAGTGGCCTTTTGTTCTTATCTCTACTTGGTTTTCTTCAGTAACAAGATTGAGGAGTTCAATTTCCACAAATATCCAACTCGAGGGAATTAGCAAAAAGTAATGGATCAGGTTTAGGCTGAATTACAGGAAGTCAGAGCTTGCATGACCTAATTTATGGAGTTGATGCTGAATGTTGCCAGTGGGCAGGAACAGTTGAGAACTATGGTCTAGCCGTTGATAGCACGGGTCGATGAAGAGGATGTTTTTCATGGAGGATCTGGTGTTATTCCTCCACTATTTGGTGGGTCTGTTCCACAGGGTATTCCTACTGTCGTCATACCTTTGGGCGGAGATGATGTGAATGAAAATGGTAATGTTGCTGGTGGGAGTGTGTGCGCTATGCACGGGGCTGCTGGTCCTCATTGGGAAGATCACCAGGATGATGTCTTTTCCATGAAAGATATGGAGGGTGGTTTGCCAACTAAAGTTGACAGAAGGTTTAAACTGATTGAGGAGAAGATGAAGTCTTTTAGGAATCAGAACTCTCTGGGTCTTGATATGTCAGATTTGGGACTTGTTCCCGAGGTCAAGATTCCCCCCGAGTTTAAGGTACCAGATTTTGATAAGCACAAAGGGACAACCTGTCCTAAAGTACACATTCGAGCGTATTTCAGAAAAATGTCTGCATACTCCGATGATGAAAAGCTGTTAATGCATTTTTTCAAAGATAGTCTGGCAGGAGTGTCTTTGGAATGGTATATGGGGATTGAGAGGACTCATATCCATAACTGGAGAGAATTGGCTGAGGCCTTTGTTCGTCACTATCAGTATAATAGTGATCTAGCACCGAACAAGGTACAATTGCAGAGTTTGTCGCAGAAGAATACTGAGAGCTTCAAGGAGTACGCCCAGAGATGGCGGGATTTATCAGCGAGGGTGCAACCTCCTATGGTGGAAAGAGAGTTGATCGACATGTTCATGGCTTCACTGCCTGGTGTGTATTTTGAGAAGTTGATAGGCTGCATGTTTGCGGGGTTTTCTGATCTGGCAATGGCTGGTGAAAGAGTCAAAAGTGGGATTAAGTCTGGGAAGATTCCAAATGGTGGTGAAAGAACAAAGAAATCATATTCAGCAAACCCTAAGAGGAGGGAAGGGGATGCAAATGCTATTTCTCACAAGGGTAAAGGTAAAGCGCAATCTCGTTATCATCAACAAGTTGCTATCGTTGCCATCCCAGCCGCACCTCAGCAACGAGTTAATGCATCACGACCTTATGCTGCTAGACCAAGAATGACTGACAGGAAGTTTGAGACTCCTCTGATGTCGTATTCTCAGTTGTTACAACATTTGTTGTAGTTGCAATTGGTTCAGAAGAGGACTTTGGTACCTCTCACTGGTGTACCGCCTTCGGGTTACAATGCGAATGCCAGGTGCGATTTTCATTCAAGCGCCCCGGGCCATAATATTGACAATTGCAAAGCCTTCAAGCACAAAGTTTAGGACTTGCTTAACTCAAAGGCTATCAACTTCACCAACGAGGGGCATAATGTGAATCAAAACCTGATGCTGAATCATGGGGTGGCGAGAAACAATGATATTAAGGGAGAAAAGTTGAATCTGATAAATGATGTTGGGGATTTGAAGACCCCGTTGAGTTTCGTGAAGGCTAGTTTATTGAAGAAAAGAGTGTTTCCGGGGTGTTCTACTGACTGCTCAGAATGTGAAGCGTATCTTGAGGGCTGTGATCTTTTAAAGAAGAGTATTCAGAGAATGATTAATGAGGGTTGTTTAGAATTTGACAAGGTTGTAAGAGAAGAGGTTGAGGATAGGGTGAGTAACGATGGAAGTGAAGTAGCTACAATCTAACGATGGAAGTGAAATAGCTACAATCTCTATTCCATACGAGACAATCAATATTTCAGAGCCTGCTAGGCCAGCGTCATATATCATTATTGTTCCATGGCTTATGTCGTATGAGGGCACTATGGCCATCCCATGGAACTATGGGGCAGACGTGTTCTATAATGGGAAGAGACAAGAATTGACAGGATCTTCATGTGGAAGTTCTTCGGTTGAGAAGTGACAGGATCTTTTCCCCATCGGAGGTTAATATTGATACGAATGACAAAGGGAAGGGTAAGGCAGTGATTGAGGAGAACATCCAAAAACAGGTTGGTAATGATGTTTTTTCGAAAGATGCGGAGGAATTTATGAGACTCATTCGAAAAAGTGACTACAAGATTGTGGATCACTTAAGTCAGATTCCTTTAAAGATTTCCATTCTGTCATTATTGTTGTGTTCAGAGGCACACCACAACGCTTTATTGAAAATCTTGAATTCAACATATGTACCCCACAAGATTTTTGTTAATCAATTGAAGGGGGTAGAAGCCCATGTAAACACTGGTAATGGTTTGGGTTTTACTGATTTGGATTTGATTCCTGGGCGGAGAAACCATAACCATGCTTTACATATATCAATGGAATATAGAGGGTCCCTGCTGTCGTATGTCCTGGTTGATATTGAATCATCCCTCAATATGCTGCCGAAGAAGGCGTTGATGAAGTTAGATACTCAAGGTTTGATATGCACGCCAAGTGACTTGGTTGTGAGGGTTTTCGATGGATCTAAAAGATTAGTGTTTAGGGAGATCACCATGCCCATTCAGGTAGGACCAGAGATCTTTGATGCAACTTTTTACATTATAGATATCCAGCTAGCATACAACTGTTTGCTTGGCCGACCTTGGATTCACGTTACGGGAGCAGTCACTTCAACGTTGCATCAGAATCTAAAATATATGATGGAAGGAAAAGTTGTTATAGTATGCGGTGAAGAGGATATCATGTTTAGCCATTTGTCATCCTTCAAGTATGTGGAAGTGGATGGGGAGATCCACGAAACACTCTGCCAGGCGTTTGAAATAGTTCAGATTCAGGAGAAGCCTCCTGTAGAAGCCAAAAGCCCAGAGGTTTCCATGTCATCATTCAAGGAAGCCCGTGCTATCATAGAATCCGGTTCATCACAGAAGTGGGGCCAAGTTCTTAATGTTCCCGTCAAGAAGGATAAGTTCGGCTTGGGATACAAACCCTCCAGTTCTTTTCAAGATATTCCGAGATATAGGGGACCTGTTCAATTCACTAGCGGTAGTGTGATATTTGACAGGATTAATGCCATTGAAGGTGACGAAGGTGACAGTGATTACGATATGGATGCCTGGATTCGTCCATTTATTCCTGGCCAGAAGCTGTGCAACTGGACTACTGAAGAAGTCATTCATGTTACTACTGCAGATTAATATTCATTGTTTTAATTATGTTCAGTCCTAAGTTCTACCCAAGGTGTAGTGACCCAAGCTGTGGGGCCCTTTTATCATTTTCACTTTATCATAAATAAAGGACGTTTTCGCATTCAAATATTGTGATCCATGTTTTTCTTGTTTTTGTTTCTTGCATTATATCGAACAGAAAAATGGCAATGTGTTTTGTTTGTTGCATCGCATATTAAACATAAACATCATCATGCAGGTGTTTTTTATCAGATACCATCGATTCAAGTTCATCTATGGCTTCGTATGACTTTGATAATCCCGTTTATCAAGCTGAAGAAGAGACTGATGAAGACTGTGAACTACCCGAAGAGTTAGCCAGACTCCTCAAACAGAAAGAAAGGGTCATTATGCCTCATCAGGAGGATATTAAATTTATCAATCTAGGTACCGACGACTACAAGAAAGAGGTTAGAGTTGGGGATGCATTGGAAGACAGTATCAAGAAAAGATTGGTTGAAATGCTCCGTGAGTATAAGGACATCTTTGCTTGGTCTCACCAAGACATGCCTGGGTTAAATACAAATATTGTAGTACATCGGTTGCCTCTCCGAGAAGAATGTCCGCCAGTCAAGCAGAAACTGAGATGGATGAGACTTGACATGGCAGTCAAGATCAAAGAAGAAGTCCAGAAGTAGTTGAATGATGATTTTCCTGTTGTCACGAATTACCCTCTGTGGGTTGCTAATATTGTTCATGTACCTAAGAAAGATGGAAAGGCCAGGATGTGTGTTGACTACAGAGATCCGAATAGAGCGAGCCCGAAAGACGATTTCCCGCTCCCCCATATTGATGTGCTGGTTGATAACACCACTCAATTCTGTGGTTTCCTTTATGGATGGCTTCTGTGGGTATAACCAAATCAACATTGCCCTAGAGGACATGGAGAAAACTACTTTCATTACACCGTAGGGGAATCTTTACTATAAGGTGATGCATTTTAGATTAAAGAATGTTGGGGCAACTTATCAGCGGGCAATGGTGACTCTCTTTCATGATATGATTCATCATGAGATCGAGGTATATATTGATGACATGATTGCAAAGTCACAGACAGAGGAAGGACATCTGGTCAATCTTCTGAAATTGTTTGAAAGGTTAAGGAAGTTCAAGCTGAGGCTGAATCCTAACAAGTGCACCTTCGGGGTGAGATCTGGAAAGCTACTGGGGTTCATTGTCAGTGAAAGGGGTATTGAGGTAGATCCTTCCAAAATAAGATCCATACAAGAAATGCTTGAGCCGAGAACGGAAAAAGAGGTTTGTGGTTTCTTGGGGAAATTGAACTACATTGCAAGGTTCATATCTCATGTTACAGCCACTTGTGAACCAATATTCAAATTGTTAAGAAAAGATCAAACGGTCAGGTGGAATTAGAATTTCCAGAAGGCATTTGAAAGAATAAATGAGTATCTGTAGGAACCTCCAATACTCATGCCTCCAACTGCAGGGAGACCTCTGATCATGTATCTCACGGTTCTTGGGAATTCGATAGGATGTGTGCTTGGTCAACAAGATGAGTCAGGTAGAAAAGAGCATGCCATCTACTATCTGAGTAAAACGTTCACTGATTGTGAGTCGAGATGCTCAATGCTGGAAAAACATGTTGTGCACTCGCTTGGGCTGCTAAGTGTTTGAGGCAGTACATCTTAAACCACACAACCCTTTTGATTTTGAAGATGGATCTGATCAAGTACATCTTTGAGAAACAAGCACTCTCTGGAAGGATTTCCCGATGGAAAATGGTTTTAACAGAGTATGATATTTAGTATGTTTCCCAAAAAGCCATTAAGGGAAGCATTCTGTCAAAGTATCTCGCCTGAACATTCGATTGAAGATTATTATCCGATGAAATTTGATTTTCCAGATGAAGACGTCATATTTTTGAAGATGAAAGAATGTGATGAGCCTATACCTGACGAGGGACCTGAGATTGGATCTCAGTGGAAACTAGTTTTCGACGGAGCCGTTAATTCATATGGTAATGGAATCGGTGCAATCATTATAACTCCTCACGGTTCTTACATACCGTTCACTGTCTGATTGACATTCGCCTACACCAATAATGAAGCCGAGTACGAAGCATGCATTATGAGCTTAGAAGAGGCTATTGATCTGAGGATCAAGAATCTAGATGTGTATGGTGATTCAGCGCTAGTCGTCAATCAAATCAAAGGAGAGTGGGAAACTCGACAGGCCAACTTGGTGCTTTACAAGAATTATGCAAGGAGACTGTTGCCATTCCTTGATAGAGTTGAGTTCCATCATATACCGAGAGCTGAGAATCAGATGGTGGACACCTTGGCCATGTTATCATTGATGTACAAAGTGAATTTCTGGAATGAAGCTCCAGCTATCACCATCATGCGTCTTGATAGACCCGCCTTTGTGTTTGTAATTAAGAAGGTGTCAGATGGAAAGCCTTGGTATTTTGATATCAACCATTTTCTAAAGACTCAAGAGTACCCATCTGGGGCATCCAGCAATGATAAGAAGACTCTGAGGAGGTTAGCTGGTAATTTCTATCTGAACAAGGATGACGTGCTATACAGGAGAAACTTTGACATGGTCTTGTTGCGCTGTGTTGACGAATATGAAGCAGGCCTGTTGATGAAGGAAGTCCACGAGGGTTCTTTCGGTACTCATGTCGGTGGACATGTAATGGCCAGAAAATTGTTGAGAGCTGGGTATTATTGGATTACTATGGAATCCGATTGCTTCAAATACACTAGAAAATGCCATAAATGCTAGATTTATGCTGATAAGGTGCATGTTCCACCGACCCCTCTTAATGTGTTAACATCCCCTTGGCCCTTTGTTATGTGGGGCATTGATATGATTGGAATTATTGGGCCGACTGCTTCCAATGGTCATCGCTTCATTCTGGTTGCGATTGATTACTTCACGAAATGGGTAGAAGCAGCTTCCTTTCCCAATGTCATGAAAAGGTGGTCGTCCGATTCGTAAAGAAGGACATCATTTGCCGTTATGGAATTCCGGAGAGAATCATTATTGATAATGGTTGAAATTTAAATAACAAGATGATGAAGGAATTGTGCCAGAGTTTCAAGATTGAGCATCACAACTCTTTTCCATATCGTCCGAAGATGAATGGCACTGTCGAGGCAGCTAACAAGATTATCAAGAAGATTATGCAGAAGATGGTTGTAACCTATAAGGATTGGCACGAGATGTTGCCATTTGCTCTTCACGGTTATCGTACTTCGATGAATACATCAACCGGGGCAACTCCTTTCTCACTGGTGTATGGTACGGAAGCAACCTACCATTAGAAGTTAAGATTCCTTCTTTGAGGGTATTATCTAATATGAAGCTTGACGAAGCTGAATGGGTGCAAGCCAGGTTGAATCAGTTAAGCATGATTGACGAGAAGAGATTGGCAGCCATTGCTTGTGGCTGGTTGTACCAGAGTAGGATGAAGAAAGCCTTTGATTAGAAAGTGCATCCTCAGTGCTTCCGGAGAGGTGATTTGGTGTTGAAAATGATCCTTCCTCCTCAGACAGATCATAGGGGCAAATGGACTCCCAACTATGAAGGTTCATATGTGGTAAGAAAGGTTTTCTCTAGCGGAGCATTATTACTATCTACCAAGGATGGTGAAGATTTTTTCGTCCCCTGTGAACGCAGACGTGGTTAAAAAATACTTTGCTTAAAAGAGACCTGTTGGACACAAAAAGAAAATTCCAGGGAAAATGGGGCATCCCGGCGAACCATAAAAAGAATAGGTTCAGGGAAAAATTAGGGATAAAAGAAAAGAATAAACCCAAAAAGTTGAAAACTTGAAAAGGCGACTTTGGCAAGAATGGGTATCCCGGTGGATTGGAAACCCGAAAGGGCGATCCAAGAAAAAGTTAGGGATTTGAAAGCAAACGACAGTGGTCTACATTCGATCTGTGAGTTTATCTGATACACGGTTATCCTGAAGGAAAGGAATCAGTCTAATTAGTCTTTTCAGAAGACGAAACATGGGGGAACATCAAAGAAATATAGGTCATAGCTGAATCCACACATGGTGGTTGTCTGTTTCCACATTGCTGACATTGGTATATATATTCTTTTTGCTTTCTTGCGCAATTGCCTCTTTTCAGGAATTGCATCCGAATTGTAATTCGCCTATTTACATGCCTTTCATCAATATTCATTACAGTTGAAGAGATTTTCATTTCTTATTTTTACTTTTACTGTTTTGTTTGCAAAAACGTCTGTTATTTTTGATAAACATTACAGGAGAAAACACGAGGCTTTACAGAGCATAATAAAAGCAATTAATTTACTTGAACAATGAGTGTCATGAATGGTAACCTAGGTAGTCATTTCACACATGGGGCATCCTATTGTTTCTTGTTTGTTGCAAGATCCTCTCCCCAGTAGAGCTTTTCTCCCCAGCGATGAAGTTCTAACAGTAATGCATGGTGAATTATTCCTCCCATAGTAGGAGTTCGGAGTTGTATTTCCCAGACAAAGTGGATTCGTACTACCTGGTAAGTGTTTGAAGGTTGACTACTTTAGATAGAATGTAGTTAGGCATTTTGTTCAACGAAGATTTTTGTTTCCCCACAGCAGAGATTTTGTCTTCCCCACATAATCATGTTATCAAGTCAGAAGTACTGTCACCAGCGGAGGTGTAGCGTATCTCCAGCAGAGCAGATTTTTTGTCTCCCCACAAAGGCTAATCCTCAGCAGAGTGGATTTTTCCTAAGCATATTCCCAACAGGGTAAGGTTGAAGGATATTCCCTCAATGTTAGGGTAGATTTCAATTCAGTTTTACTCTCTAGCAGAGGCAACGTCATTGACATCCTTCCCCAACGGAGTCGATGCTTTGGTGTCTCACCCCAACAGGATCAGTATTCATGAACTTCTTCCCTGAGCAGAGGTTAATGTTTATTCCCTCGACAGGTACATCAACGGCAGAGAAGACATTTAAGCAGAGCTTGTTTATTCCCCAGTAGAGAGGAGTTCTCTGTAGATGTTCATTACATTCCCTGTGGAAGGGAATCATTAACAGAGGTTACTTTCATCTCTTCGTCATAATGAAATCTTCAGTAGAAGTCTTTGACATCCCCAGCAGGGTGGTTTGTTATTTGTATGTCCCCGCCAGGGCCGATTTCCTTTCCGTAGGGAGTATTACACCATTTTCAAACATATGCATTTGAAGCATAAGCCAAGTTTGATACCTTTGGTGCCATTTGTCTCTATGGCAGATGATGGTTTTCTTCAGCAAAGCTTGTTATCCTCATTAGAGTGGATCTTTTGGTTGTTCATCTTATTGGGTTCTTCCCGGCTGAGTCGTTTGTTTAAACATCTTTTCCTCAACAGAGTTGTTTGTTTAACTTCTCTTTCCTCAGTTGAGTCGTTTGTTTAAACATCATTTTCCTCGGCAGAGTTGTTTGTTTAAACCTCTCTTTTCCCGTCGGAGCATCCTTTGCAAGTTATGAGTCGGTTGATTCTGTTGCCTGTCTATTCTGGGTATTTCATTCCAACTCTTGGTTGGTAATCCCTAGTTTAGTTCGAAGTTTTGTGGTTGTTATTCCAACTCTTGGCTGGTAATCTTTATTTCGTGAGTGTTATTCCAACTTTTGGTTGGTAACCTTTGCTTCATTCCAAGTTTTGGTTGGTAGTCCATTGGCGGTTGGATGTTATCCAAACTTTTGGTTGTTGGTCCTCTTCTATTCCCTAGCGGAGTCGTTATCCCAACTTTTGGTTGGTAATCCGTCGCTTATTAGACGTTATTCCAACTTTTGGTGGGTAATCCCCAGCTGAGTCCAAAGCTTTGTTGACAGTATTCCGACTTTTGGTTGGTAGTATGCCTTTCCTGGATGTTATTCCAACTCTTGGTGGGTATCCTTTGGTTGTTATCCCAACTTTTAGTTGGTATTCTTCGTTGTAGTGAGTTCGCCTTCGTTTGGCGTTTTAATGTTATTTCAACTCTAGGTTGATAATCTTGAGTTTGTGGGATTTATCCCAACTTTTGGTTGGTAACCTTTGCATCGATCTCGACTTTTGGTTGGTAATCCATCAGCGAGGTCTTTTTCCCTAGCAGAATTGTTATTCTAACTTTTGGTTGGTAGTTTTCATCTCTTGGGTGTGATCCCAACTTTTGGTTGGTAGCCATTGTTTGATTCCAACTTTTGATTGGTAAAATTTTGTTGATGTTATCCCAACTTTTGGTTGGTAATCCTTGGTTCCCCCTGCGGAATCTGTTATTCGAACTTTTGGTTGGTAGATTTTGTTGTGGTCAGTTTGCCCTCGATCGGTGTTCCGACAATTCTAACTTTTGGTTGGTAGCCTTTGTTTGATTCCAACTCTTGGTTGGTAATCCCTAGCTTAGTCGTCTTGTTGACGTTATTCCAACTTTTGGTTGGTAACCTTCGTTTCCTAGTTGACGATCCCTACTTTTGGTCGGTAGTCTTTGTTTTGGGTTGGTGATTCCAATTTTTGATTGGTAGTTGTCCTTTGTTGGTTCAAATGTTGGGGTTGGTATCTTTCTCCCTCGGAGTTTGCCATCGGTCGGCATTCTGGTAATTCTAACTTTTGGTTATTAGTCTTGTTCTTCAGCTTTTTGGCTGGATGTTATCCCTTGCGGAATGTTGCAGTGATTCCAACTTTTGTTTGGTAGCCTTTGTTGTTCCAACTCTTGGTTGGTAGTGTTTGGTTTTTATCCCTAGGAGTAACCTTTATCCCATCTTTTGATTGGTATCCTTTGATTATTATCTTCTGGTGGGCACTTGTTCCCCACAGAGTTGTCTGTTTAGGCTTCTCTTCGTCCCTAGTGGAGTTGTCTTTTCCCTCAAGTTGTAAGTCTGTTGATTGTACATTCTGTAGGTTCTTGATTTTGGTCAAAATTCTCGTTTACCCCAACTCTTGGTCGGTATCCTTCGCTTCGTCCCAACTTATAGTTAGTATCCATTGTTTCGTTCCAACTTTTGGTTGAAGTTTTGTTCATCTTGGATGGTTATCCTCAGCGTGTCGCATCCCAACTTTTGGTTGGTATTCATTGTTTTACATCCCCACAAGTTGCAAATTTCCGAGTTCTTTTGGTATTCAATCTCTATGCACCTTGAATGTTTGAAAGTCGTTGTATCATCCCTTCAAGTTCAAGTCGATTGAATAGGGGCAGCTGTTGCACCCCAATATTTGCCTCATCGTTTCTGGGTTTACTGGCTTTTGTTTCCTTGCATTTTTCATTTCTGCATATCATAGCATTGGTTCTCGAGAAATGGGATCAAGGTATTTCTGTGGACCAGGGTTCCTTTTGTTGTAAGAGTTCAAACAGTGAGCATCAAAGCCTCTAACATTTATTTTGCCCAGTGATCGAGCAATCACTTTTATTCTTTTTAGTAGGTTATTTTTAGCTCAGGAGACGGTGTACAGGCTATCTCAAGTATTCTCACAATCATAATATCCAAGGGCAAGTTTCAGAGGCTTAACAGGGCTTATAACATGTGGCAACGGGTGATTATACAGGATTCCCTCCATTTGGCGCCAAATTGGACATTTTTTGAATGTGGTAACCGGTTACCCATATGTGGTAACCGATTACCCATATGTGGTAACTGGTTACCTCAAGCGCATTTTGCCAAGAAATTCAAATTTTCAGCATTGCAAGTTTTCCAATCATTTTCAACCATTGATTTCACATGATCATCATTGGAAGGATCTAGAGTTGTTTCAATTTTCACTATTTCCCTCCAAATTTCAAACACCATTCCTAATTCCACTCCGAATTTCCATTCCAAATGCTACTCCATATTCAAAACCATATTTTGATTCCAAACCTAGAGCTTATTTAAGTGAATTTGCTCCAAACCTCCAAAAAGAAAAGAGGACCTTCATTTTCAGATTTCACCTTCATTCATGAGAATTTTCTCTCAACTTTCTCTCAACTTTTTCACTCTTAAAACCTCCATTAAAGCTCTTTCCACTTGAATTCATTGATTCTTCATTGAAATCCTTGAATTCTAGAGATAAACCTCCATCATTCATCTCCATTATCTTTAATTCACCATTCAATTTTCGTTTGAAATGAGATCTGATTTTGGAAGTTAGATTGAAAGTGCTTTTTTGAGTCAATTTTTCTTGATCTTGCTTGTTCTTCATTTCTACCATAAGTAAGCTCTTGGATCTTAAAGATTCTCTGGATTTCTAGCTTGGATATGTTAAGTTCAAGTGAATCAACACTTACCAAAGCAAATCTCAGCTTTGAATGTTGGTAATTCTAGATCTAATTATGTTTTGAGCTTATTTGAATAATCACAATGTAGATCCATGGCTTTTGTTGCTTTTTGATCCATTTTGATGATTTGGATCTTGGTGATTTGTGATTTCAGTGTTTGATTATGTTTACATGATGCTTGATAATTGATATTTAATGTTAATTTCGGGCTTAATTGATAACATGTCCATATAAGTGATTGGATAAGTTGTTGGATGCTGAAAACTGATTTTAAAAGCTGAATATTCTTTTTTCTGCTCAGTGGTAATCGGTTACCACATATGGGTAATTGATTACCTTCACAATTTTTCACGTGGCAAGCTGTTTTTACTGCAGGTAACCGGTTACCTGAATATGGTAACCGATTACCACTGAGCAGAATGTTGTGTTTTTGCATTTTTCTTGTTTGTTTGGTATCTTTTTCACATGTAAACTTCATGGATTTATTTGATGCATTTATGTGGATTGTTTTTGACATATTTCATCATTCTTGAATGTTTGATCTTGATTCTTCGACGCGTAACTTTTGGTTTTCGTTTTGAGTGTTTAACATGTTATTGTTGCTTGATTGATGAATGATCATATTGCTTTGCTTGCTTGTAGCATGATTAATTGATTATCTTTGATCATTATGTTGTTGGATATTGTGATACATGTTTGCATTTGCTTCCGATGTCGCTTGTTGCACGTTTGTTTGATCGATCGATCGTCCAATTTAATTTGAAAAAACATGTTGAACTTGATGATTCTTGTTGATGCATTGTTGTTGATCGATTATGTTTGATTGTTGAAGTATGTCCATTGTTGCATGACATCTAATCATGATCGGTGTTTGTTCATGATTAATTTCATTCAAGCTTGCTTGCTGCCCTACTTTACATATCTATTTTTTATCTGAACTTTGCATGTTGTCTTTGCCTTGCTTGCTTGCTGCCTGCCTTTTACACCTGCTTTTGTGCTAAAACATGTGCTGTTATAGGTTGTCTTGCTTGTGTGCTGGATTTTATTGCTGTTTTGTGCAAGAGGCACTGTTGTAGCTGTTGTTTTGGCCTTGTTTTCTTGTTTTCGTTTTAAAATTTTCATGTTCCCTTACGGTTCTTATTCCAATTTAATTTCCGATTAAATTTGGAGTAAGATAGACATTAGCAGTTTAATTCATGCATGATAACAAGTAGGCTAGTCCCTTTTAACCTCATCCTTAGGTCCATCTTTTGCATGCTAACATTAGGATAGAATCTCCTTTCGCATCCCGACTTTAGGACCACTTTGCATGACAATGTTATGGCCGAGTTTCCCTTAGACCTTTCCGTGCGTCTGTCTTCTCATCTCAAAACACATTCTAACTCATCTAATAAATACGATGAATGTTGTGCGCCACGAGCCTTAAGCACATGGGAAATGATGAGTGAAGGGTTTCTCCTCACTTGTCTTGAGTGTTTAGTGTATGCCCTTTGGGCGATATTTGACGCATTCACTCCTATGTCATAGTCTTTAGTGCAACGTGAATCACAAAGCAAACTAATTCACTTCACTAAAACTCACAAACTTAATCAAAGGTTTTATCCTTCAGGATTTGTGTTTCAAACTCATTTTCAGAAAAGAGTACGTTACTTTTCCGTTCTATTGCAAACAGACATCGTCACTAACTGCTAGAATGGGAACTTAGCGTTGCTCATAAAAAACACTTAACCAAACAGTGGTCTAATTTATCCGAACTATGTTTGCTCTGATTTCTTATACCAGATAAGGATACGTAGGCACAAGAAAGCGATGTCTTGGCGAGCAACCTTCCCCCCATCACCCGTAGTTTTCCGAACTACGTTGACTCTGGCTTTTCCATTGCATGAGGGAATATGTAGGCATAGGGCGACAATGTCATATCAAGTCTTTTTATTTTTTTCTTTTGTTCTTGTTTCCATTTAGCAGTAGCTTATAGATAAACACACCCTTTGATTAGATAACAAGCGTTGATCTCGTTGAGTACAACGGACGTGAGGGGTGTTATACCTTCCTCTCGCGTAACCGACTCCTGGACCCAAGATTTGGTTGCGATGACCTTATCTTTTCCCGTTCTTTAGGTTTTCTTTGATCGTTTCCTTTCCCTCTCTTTAGGATAAATAACATTTGGTGGCGACTCTTCTGTTTTTCTGCCAGGTGTTTTTCGCAGTGGCGACAGCCTCCATGATCACAATCAAAGGGTCACTGACATCCATCAAAGAAAAATAAGGTAACTGACATTTCAAGAGAACCTTGAATGATTACCCTTACACCATCAACCCCTTTGGAAGATAAATATGGGTAGAATTAACTGAACGTAGGACTGGAGTTTATCTCGAAGAAGGGGTGGGTACAAACCAAGTTTTGAGCCTAATATCCTTTGTTTCATAAATCGTGAACCAGACCATGTTACAACCCTCGAAAGACCTAATTGAGGCAAGGTTTATTCTGAAAGCATACTATTGCAAGGTTGCGTAAACTGACTCCCTACATATTTGTTAATTTTTAGTGTCGGTGTCATTTTCCTTGCTATATCTTTCACACTAGCCAAATTAGCACAACGTCTAGGCTAATGGTTCATTGTCTCGCACTATCACAACACTCCAATAAACGAATTTTTTTTAAAAAACTTGCATTAGTATTGCATTAAGATTACCATTTGTGAATATGCAATTTGAGCTGCAAATCAATGCTTGACATCAAAGACACTCCAACAAGGGATAATCGAAGTAAGACTACCTCAACAGCTCAATCAGGGGAAAATTCTTCAACAGCTCGATCAGGGCAAGCCATACCAAAGCACATCAAAGTTCAGCTTCCAGAGATCAAATCACTTCAGAACTAGTTAATCAGGGGCAGACCATTACCATGTTTAGACTGGGGCAAGAACCAGCTGCAGAATGCAGATTCTTCCTGTATCTTTCAAGTTGGACAAGCAGATCTTGCCATACTTTAGCAAACATTGTGTTCATAGTAAAAATACAAACCTCACGAGTTAATCACGTTGCTACACTCTTTTTCAGGCCATCCTGACCATCAAGTAGAATTGTGATCCTCTCTGAAACAAACACCACGACTTCTCATTAAGCGATCAAACTTGGAGCATCAAGAGCATATTTGTCTGCTTCAATCATGGCATCTTCAATGAACTGAGTTTCAATGAAATCAATCCCTCCCACTACCCAAAGTCCAATTCACTTTCGCAACTACCAAAAGTTTGTTGTGTTGGCACCTTTTTAACTTATCCAATCACCCGTCAACAATTATACGCATCATATGCATCACATTCGACATCATAAGCAGCATGTGCATCATATGCATACAAAACCAAATTATACTTCCCCAGCACTTGCATCTTCGCGCGTCAGCATTTGCATTGCATTTCATTTCGATGTGGAATATCATTATCAATAACAAGCATTCATACATGCATATTCGAGATCCAGGATCAATCTCGAGATTCCAAGGTGATCTTTATCGCAGTCAGGGGCATCTTCTGCAAATTCGTGGGCGTTCCTCATGGAGTTGTTCAACCTTTTATTGATCAAGGTCAAGCAACCTTCAACCCAGACAGAGGCGAGGCGTCTTCTTCAGGGCCGTGAGTGTTCCTCACGAAGTTATTTCAACCTTTTCTTGATCTCAATATGATATTCAACCCAACCAGTGGCATCTTCTTCAAATCTGTGGCGTCCCTCACGAATTTGTATCAACCTTTTGTTGATCTCAGGATTTTAGAGCATATTTAGCCCAAGCAGGGGCATCCTCTCCAAAGTTCATGGGCATTCATCATGAAATTATTTCAACCCTTTTGTTGATTAAATTGTGATCTCCAAGCAATTCAGTGGGTGTTCCCCCATTGAGTTGTGTTCCTCAACCTTTTGTTGATGAAGTTGTCATCCCAAGCTCAATTAATAGCATTTCTCCAAGTCAGTGGGTGTTCCTCATTGAGTTGGTACCTCAACCTTTTGTGGATAAGGTTGTTATCCTCAGATAAAACCCAACCTTCCTCTTGGTTATTCCCTAGTGAGCGGGCTCCTTTCAACCTATTGTTGATAAGGGTGGTATTCCTCAATGACTTCTTTGCTTCAACCTTTTGTTGATGTCTTCAAATAAGCATCACTCATCATATTTCTAGCAAACTTGACCTTTTGTCAATTGTCTCACTATCATCTTTTTGGTGGTAGCCAAATCTTGACAATTCAACCTAACCTTCATCCTTTTGGTGTAGGTAGTCCTCACAAGTGGGAAGTTTCTGTCATCCTTTTAGTGGTAGTAACTTGTGCTATTTGATCTTACTGTAATCCTTTTGGTGTCGGCGATCTGTGAACCATTGGTCTATGTATCATCCTTTTGGTGATGACAACCTTTGATATTGTTTTGCTTATTATTATCCTTTTGGTATTGGTAAGTTGTGGCCTTACTTTCATCTTTTTGGTGAAGGTTCATTGTTTGTGTATGTTTACTATCATCCTTTTGGCGATAGGCCCGACATCCTTTTGGTGCCGGTAATTCGTGGATCTTTGGCTTGTGTATCATCCTTTTGGTGAATGACAGTCTTCGTTATCGTTTTTCTTATTATTATCCTCTTGGTAATAGTGAGCCTTGACCTTATTTTCATCCTTTTGGTGAAGGGTTGAGTTGCGTGAGTTCTCTACCATCCTTTTGGTGTCATAGTCGTGTGTTTACTATCATCCTTTTGGTGATAGGTTTGTCATCCTTTTGGTGCCATATTTTATGTGTGTATGCTTTATCATACTTTTGGTGATAAACCCACCATCCTTTTGGGTGTTGGGAACCCTGTGTTTACTTACTATTATCCTTTTGGTAATAGCGAGTTTCGACCTCACTTTCATCCTTTTGGTGAAGGGTCTTTGTGTGTTGACTATCATCCTTTTGGTGTCATAGTGGTGTGTGTTCTCTATCATCCTTTTAGTGATAGATCTGTCATCCTTTTGGTGTCGGAAGTCTATGTGTGCATGCCTGTTGTTATCTTTTTGGTAATAATGAGTTTTGACCTTATTTTCATCCTTTTGGTGAAGGGTCTGTGTGTGTGTACTTACTGTTATCCCTTTGGTAATAGTAAGTCGAGTCGTGTGAGTTTACTATCATCCTTTTAGTGATAGGCCTTTCGTCCTTTTGGTGTCGGATTTTCTATTATCATCCTTTTGGTGATAATAACCTTTGCAAGTTATTTCAATGTCCACTCGAGGGTCGACATTGATCTATCATTCCATCTCCTAAGCATTTTCTTTCTTTTCGGACAAATTCGTGGTCATCTTCATATCTAATTGACTTTTACCTTGAAATAATGAGCGCCGTAGCAGTTCATCTTACTAGGTCTAAGACAATTTGATAGGGGCATCTGTCATACCCTAAATTTGTCCTACTTGTATTTCGACCTCATCTATACATCCATCCACTAACACTATTCGAAAATAAATAAACATGTTGCTCCTGCTATCATCGCTTTCATTTCCTATGTCCAAGTTGTTGTGAGGTTGAATTAGGTTATCAAATCAGTAGTGTGTGTGTAGTGGATTGAGGTTCATTGGTTTTGACTTAATTTGTCAGTCAGGAAAAGGTTTGGTTTCATGATCAAACGTTAGGGTGCATTGATTTAGGTGGTGTGTGCCTCATGATTTTAATTAGGGTTTTTGTGCAGTGTACTGAAGCTCATATCTCAGGTCTTAGTCCTTTGATTTCAAGGTGCTTTCTCGCTTAAGGAACTTAATAGTGAGGTTTTGGTTTATCAGGATCCAGATGGCAAAGTTTAGAGATTGATTCATAGTCCAGACTTAAGATTTATTTCAAGGGTTCATTGTTATCTGAAATCAAGTCAAAGGTCCAAGTTCGTCCAAAGTCAATTCAAAACCAAGATTTCAAGTTCAAGTCAATTTCATGTTTCTTTCTAAAATTCAATTTTCATGTACAAAGTCAAGTCTCCATTTTAGTTAATTATAATTTCATTCCCATCCATTTCAAGCTTCAAGTTTCGATATCCAAACCATTCAATTGTCAATTCTAATTCAAGTTCAAATCATGTTCCAAATTCAACTTCAATTTTATATCAAGTTTCCTTTTCCTACTCAACATTCAATCTTTAGATCATGCCAAGTTTAAATTCAATGTCTAACCAAAGGTTCAATTACAATTCGATTCAATTTCCATCCAAGATCCAAAGGGCTACACTCATACAAAAATTCTCAAGAATATGCATTGGATCATTATTACAAAAAAAAAGGAAACTCCATGAAATTTCTACAAAATAAGATAATTCCAAAGCCCATTGCTCATTTTTACAAGCCCATTTCAATAAAACATAAAAATCAATCCAAAAAAAAAACCCAAAACCTATAAACAATTTCTTTTACAATACACACATCACCTAATAGCTACAGCCTTTAAAACCATCTGTTACCCCACACAAGCCATGAATATTTAGCTACCCCACATATACAAATAAACAAAACCAAACTTTCCAACCAATCCATCAACGTGAGCCAAACCAAAGCCATTTGTAAACGAAAATGACAAGTCGTCTGTAACCAAGAAGCCTTCGGCCAATTCCCATTACAGTACACCACCACATCCACCAAAATACCTCTTGCGCATACACGATACCTATGCCACGTGATCCAATGCACCATAAGGCATAACCGTTCTACAAAACATCCCAATACAACATATGAAAAACTCACAACTTGAACGCGTCATATAACCATTTTGCATAATGTTCACCTGCAGAAACTCCAAGAAAAAAGTCATAAATAGCGACAACAAGGCTATGTGAACACACACCGATCCAGCCTCACAAAACCTGTCCCACAAAAAATTCCCCCAACACATTCATAAAGCCATCAAACAAACCATACTCAAACCGTATACGATCCACCGTTACATACGATTCAAACCCGCAGCCAATGTTCACACTATACTAGCCATTTTCCCACGCCCAACCTGCATAACCGTACACCACAATGTAACACAAACTTTATGCAAAACCGGAAATCACAATAGAGTATGCGGAAATCGATTCACAATAATAAGCTACAATCCTGACACCACAACAAATTGGTTCATACGACAAAAAATGAAACAACCACGTCACAATTTTTCTTTTTCGTTTCTACCCTTATTCACATTATAAATTTGTCTCTTCCTCCCTCATTCTCGATTTTCTGAGAACCAACATAACACTGTAGAAGTCCACCCTCACACCCCCTTCAAACCTTCCATCTTTTTCACCCAAATCAATAAACTAGAATACCCTGTTGTCATCTCTTCAACGACCCAACCTTCAATCCCCACCTCTTAAACCTCCACATCTCCAAACAATAAACCACAAAATCACCAACAATAGCAAATCACATAAATCCAAACCCAGAACAAGAATTAGAGACGAGATGGAGAAAATTGATTAAAACCCATAACATTTACCCAAATCAACAAATCAACCCAACTCAAACGCACAAACTGAACCAGAAGGAGTAGGAGAAGACAGTCAAGAATGAAACACAAACCCGAATTGAACAAGACGAACCGGAAGCGAATAGTTAGTGCAAGAGAAGGTTGGAACGATGTGTTTTTCTTGAAATACTGTTTTTAGCTTTTGAAACTTTCTTTTGATTTTGACGCTTTTTGGAAACTAAGTATGATAATTTTTGACTTAATGATATGCGATTCCCCTTTGGATTGGTATGACTTTGTTTTAGAATTTTTTTTAATTAAATGATTTGTTCCTTTTAGGAGAGGAGTTTTCTTTTTTGTTGACTTTCTTTTACTGTAGTGATAATGATGGGCTCGGCCCATGATAGTTTGCCTTGCTACACCCACACAAATCTTCCTACACACCATCCGTTTCATATCACCCTTATTTTGGTTCAAACCGTTTTTTTATATGGTGATGAATGGGCTTATGAAGCCCATATGGTTCCTACACTCCCATAGATTCAACACACCCCCTCCCTTTTTCTTTATGTTTTTTAAAACTAATTTCACTTTTATTTTTAATAAAAAGGTTTCTAATATTTTGTTTTATATTCGTTTAAGTTTCTTGGTAAAAAATATTTGACTTGTGATTTTCCTTTTTTTTTCTTTTTTTTGTCCCTTATTAACTTCTTTTTTTTACTTCCTTTCTCGTTTCGGTCGATGAACATCTAAAAATTGTGGATTTTTGACTTATCGATTAAATTCTAGGGTTAGGATTAAATCATGTTCTTTTCTTACTTATATCATTCCGTTTCATTTCATATTAACCTCTTTTATTTCCATTTTCTCTTCATTTCAGTTGATGAAGTCTAAATATTACGAATGTTGATTGTTGAGGTTGTTAACCTTCATTATTTTAAATCTATAGTGAATGACCATCGAGATCGTTTTCTATACTTTGGGATCGTGATAGGTTATCTTTAATTTATCAACGCAAGTTTGTGATTAAGACGAGATCACCCACTTTTCTTTTCGTGTGGCACAATTTCCTTAGATAATGATTCTTAATATCATTTCTCCATTGTGTTTTTAGCACAAATATTAACTTGCGCGACCTCTTATAGTATGATCTTCACCATAGATCGTGCTACTACAGTTTAGCGCTAAAGTCGACCCGATTCATTTAATAACGACTAACCACTAACTTTAAACTCCGTCAATATATTCTTGATTTACTTTCTTGTCAATATATCTCGATTATGTTATTGTTCATATACTATTGTGGATATTATCTTGATTGTTGATATTATTTGTCATATTATTCATATTGTCCATATCATATTCATCTTGTTCACACTATTCAAAAACACACTAAAAATATCAAAATCCTAAAAGCCTAAATTGGTGGTTGTGGTTACTTTTCTGAGAAATAGAGCTTGGACTTTGTACAAAAACCCTAGCTTAGAGCTTTTTTCAGAGATTTGCTCGTGGCTTAATTTAGAACACCTCGCACACACACGGCTTCCTCTTGGGCTACCTGACAATGAGACCCTTTATTTCATGTAATTCCGTGTAACTTACATGTATCCCGCTCCCATTCTGATGTACGGATTCACATTTCTTTGATTGTGGTTTGTTTATTAGGAGCACCCCTAGGGACTAACATAGACTAAACCATTTTCAAACTAATTCTCAATTCATCATCGAGCCACTTTTAAAACACCCATCATAAGTCGATTACTCGTTAGCATTCACCATCAACCTAATGCCCACACTTGCACCTTTCGCCATGGTTTCGTTACTAGGAGCGCCACTAGGAACTAAGATTGATTCTCACCCTTTTCCAACCAAACCCTTGATTCGTCGTCGAGCCATTTTCAAACTCTTATCAACTTTTTCACACGCAAATACAATCAAACCCTTGATCCAACGTCAAGCAGATTTTCACAACCAAACATCAAAATGATTAATAATTATCAAACTTTTTTCAAGGTGAAAAAGAGAGGGATTATGCCTTTGATCTCTCTTCAATTGTTTGGATGTGAGTTCTTCTAGTCGTGTATGAGTAATTGACGCCTCTAAAACATTTCCAACTCAACAATGTTCAATCATCTTCCAACCATTTGACATTCAAAACACATTTCTAACACAACCTTTTTTTCAAGATGAAAAAGAGAGAGAGAGAGAGAGTCACACCTTTAACTCACTCTCCCGATTACTTGGGCCCGAGGAGCCTTTCTTAAGCTTTGAGTAATCATCATCTAAACCAAACTTCAACACGTTAACCTCTTCTTTTCGTGGTCGTCTTCACGAACTACGAATACTCTGATTCTTTATTTTAGTCAGAATAAAGATACGTAGGAACAAGATTGTGATGATCTTGGCGAGCTACCATTTCTTTTTTTCCATCCGTTTACGTCTACCTTTTTCTTTTTCTACCTTTTATCACTTCTAACTTATATCCATCTTCCATTTCCCCCTCTAATCCTTCTCGTAGTCTAACTACGAGAGTTCTGATTTCTCATTCTCCTCCGAATGAGCATACGTAGGCACAAGGGCCCTAATCCTTTCCGAGCACCCTAATCTAAAACCACCCATTTTCCCCTAGCATCGTTATCCTTTTACTGTATCGTTTTTCATTTTTTATTGAGAAGAAAATAAACAAGCTTGGATAACACTCATCACAAATTAAACTAAATGGTTCCCGTTGAGTACAACGGACATGAGGGATGCTAATACGTTCCCCTTGCATAACCGACTCCCGAACCTAGAATGCGATTGTGACGACCATGTTCTTATCTCTCTTTTAAAGGTTTTTTAAGATATTTTACTTTCCCTCTTTTTGGGATATATAAAGTTCAGTGGCAACTCTGCCGAACCGTATTTCGCGCCTTTGGCGCGAGGGTCGTATTTTTTGATTTTATATTTTTCGAGGTGCGATAGATGGCGACTCTAGATTTTTACTTGACAACTTTCCTTGCAATTATGGCTTTTAACTTGACAACTTTCAATAGCTTGAAAATTAATTGGTATGACTTAGAAGAAACTTAGCACAAATTTGCTCATAGCTTGAAACTACTTGTAACTTGTCCTGAAAACCTCTAATGGCTTGCCAAAGTTGAATCACCTCTTGAAATAACTTGACTAATTTGAATTTCATGAACAATATTGAAACATAGCCCAACTTATCCTTGAAATATAGCTTTAAGCAAGGCTTGAAATGAAATGATCGTATGACTTAAAATTAGCCTGAAACCAATTGATGAACTAAAACCAAATTTGCAACAAATCAGGTCATGCCCTGAAATGGCTCAATCCGGTAACTTGGCTTATGGCTTGGAGACAAATCATTCCTTGGCTAATTAACCATAAATAATGAAGGCATATCTTTCCTTCATCCCCTCATGAATTCCATACACCTTGCAAGGGACAACTATCACGACAAGAATAAAGAAAACCTCCAACCTAAACTTTAAAGGATCTTGACCAAAGGCCAAATGATTATCTTGAGGAAGATCATGAAGCAACAAACCTGCTTGGTATAAGAAAATGAGATAGTAGGACAAATTTAGGGTATGAAATGGCCCTACTCTTGATTTTCGACTGATCTAATCCATTTGTCTTTGGGAGCCTCCGATGTAGGTTTCAAAGTAGTGGGCTTGTTGCCATTAAGCCTTTTCCTTGCCTGTTCCTATCTCATAGGGTCACTTCTGTTGTCGAATGTATGGAGGCCATGAGACGCTTTTCAATGTCTTCTATTCTTCGCCCTACGAACCCCTTCAATATTCTAAATCGCCTTTTTGTCGAAGACTCCGCAGGGGAACAAAAGAGGACTACCAAGCAAAAGTGGGATAGCATCCAGGAAACAATGGACTACCAACCAATAGTTGAGATAACTTCCATAAAATGACGGACTACCAACCAAAAGTCAGGATAACATCCACAAGACGAAGGACTCGGGATAAAATCTAGGATAAGCAGAAAGTAGAATCGACCGATTTATAACCTGAAAAGAGAACTTCGTTGGGGAAGGAGAAACTTAAATAAGCAAACTCTGTTGGGGGAGAAAAAGCAAGATGAGAACATGATTTTGTTGGGGTCAGGTACCACAAAGTCCCATGAATTACGTCGTTATCTGCTGGAGAGATGTCTGGCAACAAAAGCATCGAAACTGGCTTATGCTTCGCATGCATATGTTTGAATATGGTGTAATGCTCCATACGAAATGGAAATGCTACATGTTTGGGAGGATGCTATGCAAAATTAAAATTCAAAGGAGCACCACCAAGATAAGGTGCCGAGAGAAACTGTGAGCAAACTTGTTGAGGAATATGCCTTAAACGACCTTTTGGAATATAACTCTTCTGGGGACAATTCCATTATGCTGGGAATTGAGAATAACATCCATCGGGAAGTTGTCCCAAAGATCTTACTTTGAAGAATACCAATGACCATTGGACTCTGCTGCGGATGTCTACAATTTCTGATTTACTCGTCGAGGGAATCAACATTAATCCTTGCTTGGGGAGAGAAGTCAATGACATAGATCCTGTCGGGGAACAACACTGAGTGTGCCCTGCGGCTGGGGAACAAACTCAATCTTACCTTGCTGGGGATACGTACCCATCATTGCTAGTGAGACATTTCTAATCTGGAAACAGTACTCGGTGGGGAGAAACCTGTTGGGAAAAGGATCGGTCATCTTGTAAATGACAAATAAATAGCGCGTTCTGTATGCAACAATGGCTATTTCGGTCACCATTCATGATATCATTCAAGTAAGTCATTGTTTTAAATATGATTAGCAAAGCCCCATAGTTTTCGTATGAAAAGTTTATCAAAACTATCAGACGTCTTTTCGCAAATAAAACGGTAAAAGCAAAAACAAGAAATGGGAAACTCTTTGTGGAAAATATTTCATTGATTAAAAGGGGGCCTATAAATAGGAAAATTACAACGGATGTAACTCCTGAAAAAAGGAAATTGCGCAAAAAGTACAAATGACAAAGATGTACAATTGTCGGCAACATGGAAACAGACAACCATCATGTGTCGATTCGGCTATGACCCGTATGTCTTTGATGCTTCACCAATGCTCTGCCTTCTGAAGACACTGATTCATCAACCCTAGAGATCTCCAAGAATCCAACTGTATTCACAGATCAGAGGCGGACCACAGTCATTTGCTTTTAAATCCATAACTTTTACCCGAACCTATTCTTTTTATGGTTCGTCAGGATGCCCTATTTTTGCCTGGACTTTTCTTTTTATGTCCAGCGAGTCTCCTTTTCAAGCAAAGTATTTTTTTGACTACGCATGTGTTTACAAGGGACGTAAAATCTTCACCGTCCATAGTTGATAGCAATAAGGCTCCTCTAGAAAAAACCTTCCTTACTACGTATGGACCTTCATAATTAGGAGTCCATTTGCCCTTGTGATCTGTTTGTGGAAGGAGCATCCTTTTCAACACCAAGTCACCCACCTGGAAATGCCGAGGGCATATTTTATGATCAAATTCCTTCTTCATTCTGCTCTGGTATAGCCGGCCATGGGCGATAGCTGCCAACCTCTTTTCATCAATTAGACTAAGTTGATTCAACCTAGCCTTTACCCATTCTGGTTCGTCGAGCTTCACATCAGACAATACCCTTAGAGAAGGAATCTTGAATTCTAATGGTAGGACAACTTCCATACCATATATCAACGAGAAAGGTGTTGCCCCAGTAGATGTACGCACCGACGTACGATAGCCATGTAGAGCAAAAGGCAACAGCTTGTGCCAATCTTTGTAAGTCACCACCATTTTCTGCACGATCTTCTTGACATTCTTATTTGTTGCCTCAACAACACCATTTATCTTTGAACGATATGGAGAAGATTTGTGGTGTTCAATTTTCAAATTCTGGCACAATTCTTTCATCATCTTATTATTCAAATTTGAGCCATTGTCAGTGATGATTCATTCTGGCACTCCATATTGGCAGATGATGTCTTTATTTATAAAGTGAGTAACTACTTGTCTAGTTACATTGGTGAAAGAAGTTGCCTCTACCCACTTGGTGAAATAATCAATTGCCACCAAGATAAAGCAACGTCCATTGGAGGCAGTCGATTCATTCTTGCCAATCATGTCGATGCCCCAATTGCAAAGGGCCAAGGAGACGTCAACACATTTAGAGGACTCAGTGGTACATGCATTTTGTCAGCATAAATTTGACACTTATGACATTTCCTGGCATACTTAAAACAATCGGACTCCATGGTCATCTAGAATACCCTGCTCTCAATAGTTTTCTAGACATTGCATGTCCTCCAGCATGAGTACCAAAATAACCTTTGTGGACCTCTTCCATCAGCAAACTTGCTTCATTCTCATCCACACAACGCAACAACACCATGTCGAAATTTTGTTTGTATAGCACATCATCCTTGTTCAAGTAAAAGTTTCCCGACAGCCTCCTCAGAGTCTTCTTATCTCTACTTGATACCCCAGGTGGATAACCTTGAGTCTTGAGGAAATGTCTGATGTCAAAATACCAAGGCTTCCCATCTGGCGCTTCTTCCACCGCAAATATAAAAGTTGGCCTATCAAGGCGCGTGATAGTGATTATTGGAGCTTCATTCCAGAAATTCACTTTATACATTGATGATAACATTGCCAAAGCATTCGCCATCTGATTTTCATCCCTCGGTACATGATGAAACTCAACCCTGTCGAAGAAAGGCAGTAGCCTTCTCGCATAATTCATATAAGGCACCAGATTGGCTTGACGGGTTTTTCACTCTCCTTTGATCTGATTGACGATAAAGGCCGAATCACCATACACATCTAGATTCTTGATTCTCAAATCAATAGCTTCTTCTAGACCCATGATGCATGCTTCATATTCAGTTTCATTGTTGGTGCAAGCGAATGTTAATCGAGCAGTGAACGATATATGAGAACCGTGAGGAGTCGTAATAATTACCCCAATCACGTTGCCGTATGAGTTAACAGCACCGTTGAAAACCAACTTCCACTGAGACCCAATTTTGGGACCCTCGTCTGGTAGAGGCCCGTCGCTGTCCTTCATCTTCAAAAACATTATATCTTCATTGGGAAACTCAAACCTCATTGGTTGATAATCCTCAATTGGTTGTTCAGCGAGGTATTATGACAGAACATTCCCTTTAATGTCTTTTTGAGAAACATATTGGATTTCGTACTCTGTCAGAACCATCTGCCATCTAGAAATTCTCCCGGAAAGCGCCTGCTTTTCAAAAACATATTTGATCGGATCCATCTTTGAAATCAACATGGTTGTATGGTTTAACATGTATTGCCTTAAGCGTTTAGCTGCCCAAGCAAGCGCACAACATGTCTTTTCTAGCATGGAGTATCTTGACTCACACTCTGTGAACTTTTTACTCAAGTAGTAGATAGCGTGCTCTTTCCTACCTGTCTTGTTGTGTTGACCAAGCATACAATCTATCAAATTCTCAAGAACCGTCAAATACATAATCAGAGGCCTCCTTGCAACTAAAGGCATCAATATCGGAGGCTCCTACAAATATTCTTTTATCTTCTCGAAAGCCTTCTGACAATTTCATTCCAAACAATCGCTTGATCTTTTCTCAACAATTTGAAAATAGGCTCATAAGTAGCTGTAAGGTGAGATATGAATCTCGTAATGTAATTCAATTTTCCAAGGAAACCGCGGACTTCTTTTTCTGTTCTCAGCTCGGGCATCTCTTGAATAGCTTTTATCTTTGCAGGATCGACCTCAATTCGTCTTTCACTGACAATAAAATCCAACAACTTCCCCGATCTCACCCCAAAGGTGAATTTGTTAGGATTCAAACTTAGCTTGAACTTCCTTAACCTTTCAAACAACTTGAGAAGGTTGACCAAATTCCCTTCCTCTGTCTGTGACTTCGCAATCATGTCATTAACATATACTTTGATCTCATGATGAATCATATCATGAAAGAGAGTCACCATCGCCTGTTGATAAGTTTCCCCTGCATTCTTCAATCCGAAAGGCATAACTTTGTAGCAAAACATCCCCCACGACGTGATAAAAGTAGTTTTCTCCATGTCCCCTAGGGCCACTTTAATTTGGTTATACCCAGAGAAGTTATCCATGAAGGAGAACACAGAGTATTGAGTAGTATTATCAACCAAAACATCAATATGGGGGAGCGGGAAATAATCTTTTAGGCTTGCTCTATTCAGGTCTCGATAGTCGACGCACATCCTGACCTTCCCATCCTTCTTAGGCAAAGGAACAATATTAGCGACCCATGGAGGGTAATTTGTAACGGCAAGAAAACCAACATCCAACTGCTTCTGGACTTCTTTTTTGATCTTGACTACCATATCAGGTCTGGTTCTCCTCAACTTTTGCTTCACAGGCGGGCATTCTTCTCGAAGAGGTAGACGGTGCGTCGCTATGTCGGTATCCAACTCTGGCATATCTTCCTACGACCAAGCGAAGACATATCTGTACTCGCAGAGCATTTCTACCAATCTTCTCTTGCCATCGTCTTCCAATGTAGCCTCGACCCTGACTTCTTTCCTGTCGTCTTCAGTGCCTAGATTAACGACTTCAACGTCCTCCTGATGAGGCAAAATATACTTTTCCTCTTGTTTCAAAAGTCTGGCCAACTCTTCAGGTAAGTCACAACCTTCATCAGTCTCTTCTTCGGCTTGATAAATAGGATTATCAAAGTCATATCGAGCCATAGCCAAATCTAAATCGATGGTATCTGAGATGTGAAACCTGCATGATTGATGTTTTATGTTTATTATGATATTCAAACAGACACAAACACATTGCCATTTTTTTGTTTTTGTTAAAAATGAAAAAGAAAAACAAGGATCAAAATATTTGAATGCAAAAAGGACATCTTTCATTCATGATAAAAACAAGTGAAAATTACTCTTCTGATGTAACTTGGATGATTTCCTCCACAGTCCAGTTGCAAAGTTTTTGTCCGGGGATACATGGATGGATCCAAGCATCCATATCGCAATCACTGTCTCCTTCATCATCCTTAACAACATTGATTATGTCAAAAATAACCCCACCGCTGGTAACCTGAACAGGTCCTATGTACTTCGGAGGATCCCTTGACGAAAATGGGCTATACCCCAGTGTTACACCCCAAAATTGCCCTCCTTTTTTCTAACTTTGACTGGTTTTTGTTTCGCATTCACCTGCATATCATTTAGGTCTATCATATCTCGTATACTGTCCATGTTATCAGCCGGAATGGATTTATCGGGAGTACAACCGCTTTGTTCGCATTTTAGACAGTTTAAACCAGTTCAAATGATAAGATTTATTTCGGAATCGAACGAAGGTCGTATTCTTCCTGGTGGTTTAGTCTGTGCTGATAATTTTGGTGTGTTAGTTTCTCGCTTTCAAGCATTTTGGTATTCGACCATTTCATTCGTTTTTTATTTCGTTGCATTTTGTGATTTATTTTTAACAGTCGTTTGTTAATTTAGGTTTAATTTCGATTTGTTTAGATTAGTTAGGATTTTTATTTAACTTTTTTTAATATTAGTTTTTAATAGTTAATTAGTTTAAGATTTAGTTATGTTAATATAATACAATAGTAAGAATGTAATATTAATTAATTAGAAATTAAGGTAGAATAGGATTTAAAATAGGATTAATTAAGGTAGAATAGGATTAATTAAGGTAGAATTAGAAATTAGAAAATAGAATTAGAATTTAGATAGATTTTAGATTTAAAATTTAATTTAGAAAAATAGAATTAGATATTAATTTAGATTAATTAATTAGCATAAAATTAATTAGGAATTTTAACTTAGAAATAGAATTAAGATTTAGAATTTAATTAGTTTAATTTATTAGTTAATTAGATTTAAATAGACTAGAATTAGTATAGAATTAGATTACTAATTAGAAATAGATTTAGATTTTTTTGTTAGATTTGATTTTATATTTTAGAATTAATCAAAACAGAAAATAATTAAAAAAAATTAAAAAAAAGAGGGCACGTTGTTCTTTCATCAAATAAAAGGACTCGGTTCACTGTTCATTATCTTCTTGATTGAAGACCTAGCCGCTGCTCCCCAACCTTGTTCCTCAACAAACAAGTCACCGGACACCTCCCTCTCTTTCCCCTTTGTTCACCAACTCAACCCGTTTCAAAAACTCATATGTCACCCTTCCGTCCTCATCACTCTTAAACCTTCTGTTTCCTTCCTCCATTTCCCCTTTTAATCATGAACCCACTCAACCAAATCAAAGAGAAACCGAAAATGATGAAGAGATTCATAAACAAAAACACAACCATACTATCCATTCTCACCCACAAATAAAATCCAGAAATCCAAACCGGAAAGAAAGAAAGAAGAAAAAGTGAGATTCCAGAACAAACCCCTCAACTCTCCGACAAAACCATAAGTTCACCACGTCGAAACCCATTCCATTTTTGCCCTCATCAAGACTGTAGACCGAAATAAAAGAAGAATGGAGAAGAAAGAAGTTAGATCGACAGGGAGTTTTGCGAAAAAGCTGGTTTTGCAATTTACTTATGTTTCGCTTTGGGTCCCTTCAGCCGCGTGCAGAGAAGAAGAAGATGATTAGTTTGTTCTTTGTTTTATTTTATTTATTTTATTTTTATTCAGGATTTTACATCAGGACCATTGTTGACTTGGGCTTTCTAAGCCCGTAAAACTTAATTTTGGATCCACCTCCATTGCATATTAACATTCCCCCTTGTTTTTCTAATTCACTTTTTCTAAAATTGGTTTAAGAGTTTTAATATATTAATTTTTAGAGTGATAATACTTTTTCTAAATTAGCTTTTGAGAGTTTTATAATATTTGTATATATAATTTTTTAGAGTTTCTTTTTTATATAACCATTTTCTAAATTAGTTTTTTTATATATGTTACAAATTAGTTATTTTAGATTTTTATATAATTTAGCTTTTAGAATTTTTAACATTTTTGTTCCAATTAGTTTTTAGAATTTTTTTTAAAATTATTTTCATTTAGTTTTCTAACTAAGATTTAAAGTTTATATATATATATATATATATATATATATATATATATATATATATATATATATATATATATATATATATATATATATATATATATATATATATATATATATATATATATATATATATATATATATATATATATATATATATATATATATATATATATATATATATATATATATATATATATATATATATATATATATATATATATATATTCTTCTAATTTTGCTTTTTAGAGTTTTTAATAATTTCTCTAAAGTTAGATGTTGGTGTTTGAGGTTTTATTTTCGTTTCGGTCGTTGACGAGACCACAAAATCATCATCGGTCAAATTATTGATGGATGGAGGTTTGTCCGAGACCACCTTCTTTTCTCCTTCAATTTCTTCTTCATTTTCGATTTTTATTTAATTTTCTCGATCCATGAAGTCTTTCAATTCATAAGCGCCGTTTTATCGAAGTCGATAACCTTCTCGATTTTAAATCTATGGAAAATGACCATTTGGGTCAATTTCTTTACTTTGCGATCATGATAGGCTACCTTCGATTAATCGACATGATGTTTGCGATTAAGACGAGATCCCACCTTTCTTTGGCCTGTGCGACTCAATTAAATCGGAGAATGATCCTCAATATCATTTCTCTATCTTGTCCATAGCATGGATATCGATTTATGCGACCTCCTATAGTCTGACTTCTAGCATAAGTCGAGCTACGACAGTTTAGCATTACATTTTGTCCCGATTCAATTCACTAACAAACTAACTACTAACTTTACTTTCTGTCAAATATCAACTGCCTTTAAATTCAGTCATTATATTCTTGTATATACTGTTATATATCTTGTATATTATCCATATCTTGTATATCTTCATATTCACTTGTACATTCTTTCAAAACACCTAATAAATATCGAAACCATAAAACCTAAATTGGTGGATTGTTGGTTGTTTGTCCGAGTGTCGGATCATTGGACATTTTCAGGAACTCTAGGATGGAGTTGTGCCTGACTTTTACTCAAGGCTTAGCTTAGGACACATTGCACACACACGACTTTCTCTTGGGCTACCAGACAATGAGACCTTTTATTTCGTGCAATCCCGTGTAATTTACATGTACCCCTCTCCCATTTTCGATATACGTATTTCGTATTTCTTTGACTGCAGCTTATCATCTAGGAGCACCCCCAGGGACTAGAATATCTATTTTCAAACTCATTCTCGATTCGTCATCGAGCCATTTTCAAACTCACTTTCATTCCACCATGCTTGATCCAACGTCAAGCGGATTTTCTCAATCAAACTTTCAAACCAATTCACCACTTCTTCTTTTACGACTTCTCTCCTAAAACCTTGATCTTGTACCAAGTGCATTTTCAAATTCTTTTCATAATAAAACTTGGATGGTCGTGGAGTGGTTAGGCGTAGGCCTTCTCCTATCCCGAGTGCTTGACATTACCTTTAGGTTTCACTGTCGCGAAGCACTTACCATTCAAGATCAAAACATCTTTAATAAGAGGATAAAGTTCTCTTTGTATTGAACTAAAGAGAGAGGATTGAGTGTAGACTTATTCCTCTTCGAGTGTCAGGATACTCACTGTAGAGTGTGTGGTCTCGATACTCGTCTTTCAATACAAAGACGCAATTATATTCGCCACACCTTTTGATAACAAAACTTTGAGATAAAGAATTGGGTACTACCTGCAAGGGGTTACTATCCGAGGATCAGTTTCACCCCTAAAAACAATTCCCACAAATCAAACGTGACATCTTGCCTCGATAGGAAAAAACTCTCTTTTCAAAAAAGGATATGTTACGTTCGTTCTACCTCAAACAGGTAACGCCTAAGTCTCCAACGAGCGAGCTGCAATACACGTAACTGCTAGAATGCGCACGTTCGCATCATCCACAAAAACACTGGTTAATCGTTACCCGAACTACGTTTTCTCTGATTTCTCATATCAGATGAGAATACGTACGCACAAGGTGGCAATGTCTTGGAGAGCAACCTTCCCCCCCATCACCTGTAGTTTCCCAAACTACGTTGCTCTGATTTCTTATACCAGATGAGAATACGTAGGCACAAGGCAGTGATGTCTTGGCGAGCAACCTTCCCCCCATCACATGTAGTTTCCTGAACTACTTTGATCTGATTTCTCATACCATATGAGAATATGTAGGGACAAGATGACGATGTCTTGGTGAGCGCACTTTACCACCTTTCAACTGTAGCCCAAACTACGTTTGCTCTGATTTCTCCTACCAAATAAGGATACGTAGGCACAAAATGGAGATTTCTTGGCGAGCAACCTTTTATCTTTCACCCGTAGTTTCCCGAACTACGTGGACTCTGACTTTCTCATATCTGTTGAGAATACGTAGGCTTAGGACCGCGAAGTCCTATCAAGTCTTTTCTCCCCCTTTACCTCACTTTCCCCTGTTTCAAACTTTTCTTGGAACACTCTTTAAAGCAATATCTTTAAGCAAATAACTTCACACATAGATAAACAAATGGTTCCCATCGAGTACGATGGATGCGGGGGGTGCTAATACCTTCCCTTCGCATAACCGGCTTCCGCACCCATTCTTTGGTCGTGAGACCAGCTTATCTGTTCTTTTCTTAGGGTTTTCTCGATGTTTTCCCTTCCCCTCATGGGATAAATAAAGTTCAGTGGTGACTCTTCTATCCTTTCCTTTCGCCTCTCCATCGTTGAATTTTTTTCGAGCAGCGACACCCAGACCGAACTTGTCGTGTTTAGCAGGAACATCAAGCACTTGGCCCCATTTCTGAGAAGACCCAGATTCCACTATAGCACGAACTTCCTTGAATGATGACATTGAGAACTTCGGATCTTTAGCTTTTAGAGGAGGCTTCTCCTGAATCTGCATAGTTTCAAAAGCCTGACACAACGTCTCATGAATCTCACTATCCACTTCTGCATACTTGAAAGATGACTGATGACTGATCATAATATCCTCCTCTCCATAGACTGTAACAATCTTCCCCTCCATCATATACTTCAGTTTCTGGTGCAAAGTCGAGGTGACTACCCCAGCAGAGTGTATCCAAGACCGGCCAAGCAAACAACTATAAGTAGGTTGGATGTCCATGATATAGAAGATTGCATCGAAGATCTATGGACCCACTTGAATTGGCAACATGACTTCACCAAATACCGACCTCTTGGTCCCATCAAATGCCCTTACTACCAGATCACTTGGAGTACAAATCAAGCCTTGAGTGTCTAGCTTCATCAGCGCTTTCTTCGGCAACACATTGAGCAAGGATCCCATATCAACTAGTACATGGGATAGAATAGTTCCCCTACACTCTATGGATATGTGCAGAGCGTGGTTGTGGTTCCTCCGGGCGGGAGTTAAATCCAAATCAGTAAAACCCAATACATTACCAGCATTGACGTGAGCCACTACTCCTTCTAGTTGATTAACATAAATCTCCTGTGGTACAAATGTCGTATTCAAGATTCTCAACAGAGTGTTTTTGTGTGCCTCTGAGTATAACAACAATGATAGGATATAGATTTTAGAAGGTGTCTGATGCAAGTGATCTACGATCTTGTAATCACTTTTACGAATAAGTCTCATGAATCCTTCAACATCTTTAGTCAAGGAATCTTTCTCCCCTTGCTGTTGACCGTCTCCTTGTACCGCAACTTTACCTTTACCTTTGTCATTCTTTCCAGCATTAGTTTCAAGTGGAGATAAAACTCTACCACTCCTAGTTATTCCCCCTGATCCAACAATATTGTCAACAGAAGTGCCTCCGAATGATGTCTCCACCAACTCTTGTTTGTGCCCATTGCAGAACACCTCTGCCCCATAGTTTCAAGGAATGGCCTTGGTGTTCTCATAGGGGACTGGTCCTGGTGTAGTAATGATAACAGGAGTTGGCCTTGGCGGCGCCAAATGTTAATTGTCCAGTATGGGATTGAAATTGTTGCAACTTCATCCTGCTCATTACTAACTTCCTTCATTTCTTCTTCCCCCACAATCCTGTCGAATTGTAAACTGCCTTCGTCGATCAAACTTTGAATATGACTTCTCAAAGCAACACAACCCTCTGGATGCACACCACATTCTGCACAGCCTTCTAAACAACCCGGATACACACCACCCTTCAGCAATCTGTCTTTCACATAGCTCAAAGGCGTCTTCAATTCCGCAGCATTAGTTATCAGGTTTAACCTTTCTTCCTCAATAACATCATTAGTTTTGGCCACCCCATGATTTGGCATAGAGTTTTGATTTACATTCGGGGTCTCATTTGTGAAGTTGAATGCTTTAGAATCAAACAGATCCTGCATTTTATGCTTAAAAGCTTTACAGTTATCAACATTATGACCCGGAGCACCGGAATGGAAATCACACCTAGCATTTGCGTCATAACCTGGTGGAGGCATACCAGTGAACGGCGCCAAGGTCCTCTTCTGAATAAGTTTCAACTGTAACAGATGTTGCAAAAGCTGAGAGTAAGGCATGGGAGGCGTGTCGAAATGCCTGTTGGCCATCCTTCCTCTATCTTCATAACAACGTGGCGCAATAGTCGGTTGTTGCGGTACAACCAAAATAGCTATACTAGAAACTTGCTATTGACGCTGATTCTGAGATTAATACTGACGTTGATGTTGCACTTGGTCTCTGCCTCTATAGGTTGATACAACATTCATGTCCCCTTCCCTTTTCTTCGGATTCCCACATGCTTTCCTCATTCCTTCTGACGTAGACCCCTCTCCACTTTGTATCTTCCCTGTCTTTATTTCATTCTCCACTCTTTCCCCTGCCATCACTAAGTCTGAAAAGCTCCCAGACATGCACCCAATCAATTTCTCATAGTACATTCCTAGAAAGGTCGCCATGAACATGTCGATTAATTCACGTTCCACCATTGGGGGCTGAACTCTGGCCGCTTACTCTCGCCACCTCTGGGCGTACTCCTTGAATCCCTCATTATTTCTTTGTGACACGTTCTGCAATTGGACCCTATTAGGCGCCAAGTCACTGTTATACTGGTAGTGACGCACAAAGGCTTCTCCCAAATCTCTCTAGCTCCTTATATGTGTTCCTTCCAGACCCATATACCATTCCAGAGAAGGACCCGACAGACTGTACTAAAAGAAATGCATTAAAAGTTTCTCGTCATCTGAATATGCTGACATCTTCCAAAAGTAAGTCCTAAGGTGTACTCTAGAACAAGTTGTCCCTTTGTCCTTGTAAAAATCTTGTACTTTGAACTTAGGTGGAATTTTGACCCCTGGCACCAATCCCAGATTTGACATATCGAGTCCCAAAGAATTTTGGTTCTCGAGGATTTTCATTTTCTCTTCAAGCAGCTTAAATCTTTTGCCGGCTTCTGTGGAGAGACCCATGTCCATGTCTCTCATTGAAAATACATCGTCCTGATTTTCTTGTTCCCAGTAGGGACCTGTAGTTCCATGTGCAGCACCCACACCGCCTCTAGCACCAGCTATATGGACTCCTCCCTGATGACCTCCGGCCGGAGGGTTAACTATAGTTGGAACAATGTTGGCCCGAGGAATGCTATCGTCGACTGGATGAGGAATAATAGTAGTTCCTCCATGTAGAACACCCCTGCCATCCACCCGTGCTATCAGTGTTGGACCAAAATTCTCAATTGTTCCTGCCTGTTGGCTACCCCTTGCATCATCTCCATGAATTGCATCATCCTGTCTCTGAACTCCTGTAGCTCTTGTTGTACCTGGTCCATGACTCTTTGTTGATTCCCTCTTGTAGAATATATGTGGAAAACTGGATCTACTATCCTGTTAACTGTTGGAGAAAACCAAGCAGAGATAAGATTGAAGGCCCCTAGAACACCTGCTATGCAAATGAGAATGATAATGCAAAATGCAAGCATGTATATATGATTCAGGGAGATCTTCCCCTTGATTTCTAGTTCCACGAACAAATAGCAAAATAGGAGAACAAAAGATAGAATCACAAATCTTCTCTCATAAACAAAATGAGAATGGAAGTTAGCGTACATAAAACAACGTCAAGAGATACAACTGCAAATAATCCTACAACCCCATCCAACAAGTCTGGTGATGGCTATAATACAAGATAAGAACAAAATGAAGAAAAACTAAAGGAATATTGTATCAAATAACTCTCTTCAGCCACTGTAATGAGTCTGAACTTCCTTTAGTAGCTCCTTTGTGTCCGGATGTTCAGGCCTTGCAACCAACGCCTGTATGAGCAAGTCTCTTATGCAGATAACATCTTTCAAGCTTTGAGCGTAATCTTCCCAAGCATCCTCTCCGAAGACATCTTCGAGTCTCGGTTTCTTCAATTCTTCCCTTAGCTTGAACTCCTCCAATGCTGACAGGGTTTCTCGTAACTTCCGATCGCTTGTGTACCGGCGGGATGATTCTATTGAAACTTCTATATCCTTGACTTTGAGTTGTATCTTCAATCTGTCAATCTGTCTATGAAGCTCATCTTTCCTTCCTTTGCTGGCAGTTAACGCAGCGTTCCACTGATCATTGAACTTAGATATCTCCAGGTATGCCTTATCCAGCTCTTTCTTCTTATGCTTAAAGACACTATCAGTGCTCTTCAAATCTTGACCGACTCGTCCCCGCACTCGAATATCCTTAGCTAACTCTTTTTCCATCTTAGCCAAAACTTATGTCTTCGTCTTTGCTAAGTAAACAGCTTCATTCTTGTCACTCTTTAACTAACTAACCTCTTTTATCAACTCTTCATTCTCCTTGCGTAATTCTTCTTTTTCCACCCACAGCTTATTATATCTTTGAATATTGAATGTCGTAGGTTCTTCAACAACTATAGGATATAGAGGTTCTCGGTCAGAGAAAGGTAGCAACATTTTCTCCACCCTCTCCTGGATCCAATCCAAATAAGTTCCATAAGCTCTTCAATCGCCATTACCCAAAGAAAGTTTTCCTCTCCGATGAACTCTTCCCCAAGCTTCCTTTATCCTAGCCAAAATATCAAAATCAGCTGCACTTGTGAAATACAGAGATTCTTGTACTTCCTCCTCCTTCAAGGGCCCCTTCAAAGCATAACCAACCTGTCTAATAGCAAGAGAAGGGTTGTAGTTAATCCCACCTTTTCTTCCTATCATAGGTACATTAGGAAAGCTCCCACAGCTAAAGATGATCTCCATGCTATTGCGGTGAGAATCGTGACACCAAGCTATTGACTAACTTGAATCTTAACTCATCAAATTCAAAACCGGACTTTAATTTATCCAAATAGGAGAGGTTTAAAGAAAGAAAACCCTGTAAAAATGAAAATCAAAAAGCAAGGCTTAATGCTAAGCAAAGAGAGATCTAAAGGTTCGGGGGTTGGTTATGCCTAGGGTAGGTATTTCACATCCTAAACATCTGTAGTACTCTACAGGAACCTCTTGTTAATATTTGTGTTTGCTAAAGTTTGCTTGCTGAAGGAAATGTGCTAAGGGTAAAGATATAAAATATAAAGTATGTACAAAGTTTGCTCGCCAAGAAATCGCATCTCGTGCCTACGTATCCTGACGGGAATGGAATCAGAGCAACCGTAGTTCCCCTAAATAGGGGTGAGGAACTCTTGATTGTGGTCAAGGTTCCAAGGGGATGTAAGCGTTCATAGAGAAATACTTACATGGAGTGCGGCGACTCCTAAATCTACATTGAAATTGTTATGAGAGAATGTCCACGGCGGGACGCTAAACATGAGTATGGCGACTCAGATCCTAAGGTTAGGATAACGAGTAAAGAATGTCCACGGAGGGACACTAAATAGAGCACGGCTACTCCAATTCTAAGGTTAGTATAAAAGGGTAAAGGCAAAGGATATCATATGTAAACCATCAATGTCACAACAATGTAAACAAAAGGTTCAAAACCTCATGGGGATAATCAAAAGTTTTTAAAGGTGGACCACCTAAATGTGTACAAGCAAAGTTGAAATTCAAAATTAAATTCCCAAGGAAGCTAACAATCCATGTTCATAATCTCAAATTAATAACTCAAAGAGAATGAAATCCAAATGTTTGAAATAAAGAAGGAAAGATAGGAGGGTGAAAACTTTAAAATAGGTTATAACTTGCTCATAATGCAAAGTGTTTCTAAAATAGGATTTTTAGAATTATTTAAACATTATATGGAAATATATTACAACACAAGAATTTTGCAAAAAGAACCACTTAAAAATGATTTAAAATGGAGAAGTTATGTGGTTTTTAAGTTTGTGAACAAAACATAAAAATCTAAATGATAAAAAGAATAAAATGCACATGGTAAGACAATGAATCAAACAAATTTGATTATTTAAACATGTTAAAAAGATGTATAAATAATACAAGATTAATATCACAAGAAAAATCAAGTTTCAAGTTGAAAAAGTTTAAGAACATCATGGTAAAAACCCTAAAAACAGTCATAGTAGCATGTGAAATGCAAATGGAAAGTTCACATTTATGAGTTTTAGGTTTACCTCTTGAAGAAAGATTAAGCAATAAGAAAACCAGAGATCTTGAAAGCTCTTCCAAGATCTTCAAATGTTCCTAGGATGATGAATAGATGCTCCAAAGAACCTCCAAGCAAGCTAGTGGACGAAATGCCTTGTAAATGAAGGAAAATCTCCAAAATCCAAAGATTTCAAAGACCAACTCACTAGAACCTTGTTACATAAATATAAAAGTGATTTGGATAGCTTCAATACATCATATTTGATGTGTTTGAAGTTTTTCTTGAGTTGGAAGAATATTGGAAATGATTTTGAAAGGTGTTTTGCAAAAGTAGATCTTGAGGGATTTTGGAAACTTAATGAGATTTTGCAAGAACTTGTGATTGTGTAAGGAATGGAGTTATAGCTGGTTTCTAGCATGAAACTTGTGTGTTTGTGATGTAGGAAGTGAGTTCTATTTATAGCCAAAATCCTTGGATCAAGGTATGGGTAAAAGTGAAGCAAATTGCCAATTTTAACCTTCCATCATGAAAATCTGAGTTTTCCAATGCAATCTTCATCTTTGTCTTTAAGCCACTCTACTAAGATATTTTCCATTCCTCATAGATTTTTTTCATCATGATTGATAGGATAGGAGGTGACTTGTTGAATTAAAGTTGATGATTTGACAAGGGTAGCCACCTTTTTTCTCTTTCTTCACTATTCACTTTTGCAACTTGCATTAAATAATGATTTCCTTTGATCTTTGTGCCATTTTCGTGGGAATTGATTTAAAAATGTTCATTATCAATATAAACATCATAAATGAGGCTTAATCTTTGATTAGCATCGATTTGGAGAGGTTTTGGAATCAAAAAACTCATGCTGACCTGGTTTTGCCAATGCGAGTTTTTGCCAACTTGTGGACCTCGGTTCTCTCTAACCAGGAAGAGTTATGGAACACACTTGTACTTTTTAGAAAGCCCCAATTAGGTACTACAATATTTATTTTTGTTTTAGGAACTCATTCCTCTTGAAACTAGGTCAAAAACCCTTGTGTGGTTAAGGAGTTATGGCTTTGCCCTTTTCAAAACCTTAATTCCCCAACTTTTTGATTACTTTTCAATTCTTGATCAATTGGTCACAAAACTTCATGATTAGATATTAAATGATGTTGGGAACATATTTGGCTTCAATTTTGGGTTAAAACCCTGTTGGTCAATGGGTTGACTTTTCAGTCAGACGAACCGAACGATCGAAAACCTCTGAATTGATTGTTGGTGTCGTGGGTCTTTTGAGGCCTTAAAACTTATTTAGTGGACTTCCCTAATCCATATGAGCTTCATGGACCATAAATCCATCATTGGAACACCTTTAAATCAAAATTCAAACCACAGTTGACTTTTCCTGATCAGAAACCCTAATCGGGGGTCCTAAACTGCACTGTTTTTAATCTTCGGGTGACAATCTCAAATTGGATTCATACTTGACCCAATGGAGTATTATTGATGGTGTAGAGACATTCTTTATGGATAATTAATCCAAGGAATTTACTGATTAAACCGTTGAAACCTCGATTTCCAACTGTACGGAACCCTAATTCACCTGTATCTTAACAAAGACAAACTTGAAATAGGTTAAGGTTAGATAAACAATGATAATGCTCCTAGAATGATGATGAAGATCTAAGAGGTCAAAATTTGGGGTGCAACAGATGCCCCTATTTAAATATCTTCACCAGATGGCAATGAGAGATGATAATCCTCATAGAATCGTAGTGAAAGGTATTTAAATATAGGAAACCATAAATTTTGTCCCTTAGATCGGATGGTATGCAAAAGGACAAATGCTGAAATGCAATAAATTCTAAATGATGCTTGGATGCAAGACAAACGCAGACACACGAGCAAAAATTAAAGAACGACAATATGACGAGTAATTACTCACAGGGGACCCGACACACTAGGGAAACAACAAACATAATCCATGAACGGAATTAGATGAAAAAGAGTCACAACATTCAAAATATCAATGAATGAGGTGAGGAGAAATATGAGAAATATAACAGGGACACAGAAACAAACATCAGAGACATTCGGAAGAACATCGAATGTACTCTGAAATATACCAGAGATATTCGGAAAAACATCGAATAAACTCCGGAACATATCAAAGAAGCACATTGAAGACATATATTTTGAAGGTATATCTGAAACATTTAGAAGGGTATTTAAATGTACGGGAAGAGGTTTGGAGACATATCTGGTAGAACATCAGATAAGCAACAAAGGAGTTCTAGAAGAACATCAGAACAAAAGATATATATATATATATATATATATATATATATATATATATATATATATATATATATATATATATATATATATATATATATATATATATATATATATATATATATATATATATATATATATATATATATATATATATATATATATATATATCCGGAAAAACATCGGAAAGATTCTGGGAAAACATCAGAATTTAAGGTAAATATCTGGAAAACCATCAGATAAGTTCTGGAAGAACATCAGAATAAAGACTCAATCTGGAAAAACATCAGAGAGAGAAATATATCTGGAAAAACATCAGAATCAAGGTAAATATCTGGAAAACCATCAGATAAGTTCGGGAAAAACATCAGAACAATGACTCAATCTGGAAAAACATTAGAGAGAGAAACATATCCAGAAAAACATTGGATAGATTCTGGAAAAACATCAGAATCAAGGTAAATATTTGGAAAACCATCAGATAAGTTCTGGAAGAATTTCAGAACAAAGACTCAATTTGGAAAAACATCAGACAGAGAAACATATTCGGAAAAACATCAGATAGATTCTAGAAAAACATCAGAATCAAGGTAAATATCTGGAAAACCATCAGATAAGTTCTGAAAAAACATCAGAACAAAGACTCAATCTGAAAAAACATCAGAAAGAGAAACATATCCGGAAAAACATCAGATAGATTCTGGAAAAATATCAGAATCAAGGTAAATATCTAGAAAACCATCAGATAAGTTCTGGAAAAACATCAGAATAAAGGCTCAATCTGGAAAAACATCATAGAGAGAAACATATCCGAAAAAACATCGGATAGACTCTGGAAAAACATCAGAATCAAGGTAAATATCTGAAAAACCATCAGATAAGTTCTGGAAAAATATCAGAACAAAGACTCAATCTAGAAAAACATCAGACGGAGAAACATATCTGGAAAAACATCGGATAGATTCTGGAAAAACATCAGAATCAAGGTAAATATCTGGAAAACCATCAGATAAACACGACACAAAAATCTGTTTGGTAGGTGTCAAGTGAGTTAGACTTTGACCATAAGGTAAGACGTGGATAAAACACGACCTCGGGAGAAATGCAAATGAAGATGAAACACTCATGTTATGCATATGAATATGAATTATGCAGATGATATATGATCAAATGCAAATGCAAATGCAGACGACAAGGCTCGACTCTTTTGGTGAGAAGACAAGGCTGGAAGACTGATTCCTTAACACGGAGATCACTGCCATTCTTCTTGGGGCTAAAGATGCTACTGCTGAACACATCTCTGCCACACTAGTAAATTGTATCAAATTGACGATCCTTGTAGGAAGGATGAAGAGCTGCCTGGGGATTCTTCAAGTAAACTGCCCCATATTAGCTATCTGTTATAGATGAACTGATCTGCTGGGTGTTTGTCTGATGTTGAAGATGACTGATTCACTGTGTGCTTGGAAAGCGTGCCCCAGTCTAAGTCTTGAAATATCTTCTGGATAAACCAAATCTGAGAAGACCTTGCCTTGAACAAATATTGAACTGATTCTTCGACAGGATGTGAAAAGAACTTGCCCCTGATAGGATCACCGACCAAGTTTCTCAATATTTGAAAATTCCTTGAGAGGAAAGCCAGTTTGCAAACAAAAGTATTCATACAAACATGGTAATGCAAAGTCCATGCAACTTTTGAAATCAAAATAATTTTCAAAAGATGCAAAATAAGTGAGTCATTGGTTAGAACACGGTGGTTCAAAACACTTAAAAGTGAAAGGTAAAGCAAAAAGGTATGATGCCAAAACAAATGACCTGCAAAGATCTTTTGGAGTCAGTTTACGCAACCTTGATGTAGTACGCTTTCAAAATAACCTTGTTTCAGTTAGGTCTTTTGAGGGTTGTAGCGTGGTCTGGTTTACGGTTTAAGAAATAAAGGATAAAGGCTCAAAGTTTATTTGTGCCCACCCAATCTACGTGATGATCTTCAGTCCTATGCTTAGTTAACTCAGAATATACACTCAGGTTCCTATAGGAATTTCACTGATTATAGCCATGATGATGGTTCAGAAGTCCAAGGACTCTTGAGACGGCAGTCACTACTTCCTTATAACATCTGACATTGAGGATTTTCAGGGTAAAGATTTAAATACCTCCTTTTTTTTATTATCCCTAACTTTTGCCTGAACTGTTTCTTTTAAAGCTTACAGTCAGTGGGATGCCCCAGTTTTGCCTAAGTCCCCTTCATAGGTTTTGACTTA